>CM063512.1:21817703-22456369 GCA_032199755.1 Ambrosia artemisiifolia | reverse complement strand
AATAATAATAAATAAAAAAAACCGGTCCAACCGGCCAAAATCCTAGTCTAACCGGCCAAAATCCTGGTCCAACCGCTGGTCCGGCGGTTCTACTCCCGGTCCGATGCTAAGGCGGTCCAACATAGTGACCCGGACAGGCCGGGGGTCCGTTTCCTGGTTCGACCGGTCGGATCGGCCGGTCCGGTCCGACTTTCAAAACATTGAGAATAACTAAGAGCAACTGTGTTAGGCCCAAGGTATGTATTAAGTCTTTTTATGCACCTATTGTTAGAAATATTTAAGTTGATCATCCACACATACAATTAAAATTCATGCAACATATTGGATCAATTTAATTAATTATTTTAAATATATTATCAACAAACATTACTTAAAAATATTGCACGTTTCAGACACAATAATATTTGTATTTATGTGCTAATTGACGACAGTATATAATAAAAAGTACAATGAGAATATGTGGTTTACATAGCTGCAACAATGCAAAATAAGTTTCCTGTCAATTTTAAATAGAAAACCGGAGACATCTATTATTATTCTCTTTACTAGCTGATTACCACGGGAGTGTCCCGGGATTGTCCCGGGATTAAAAAATCTAATATAACTTGAAAAATCTAATATGACTTAATTAAAAAAGATAAAAGAACTAAACAGTCTCAACCTCTTTTAATGCTAAAGAAAGTTGTTCTAATGTTTATATTACCAAAAGGGGCTCTCATGTTGCGTTCCCAGCAGATTAAAAAATCTCAACCTCTTTTAATGCTAAGCATATCGTTAGAGCACATGAACATGGGCAATTCATAGATGTAATAGTAGGTTCAAAAACCTATATACTATCATAACACGATTAGTGACTTGCCTATATATGATTAATAAATTACCTAAACACATTGTGTTTTTTCTGCATGAACAGAAACTCACTAAAAAACATTTTTTTTTCGTTTTTTGTATAGCATTATGGTGCTCGTTGGAAAGATAATAAAGCAATCGTTAATTTGGTGTAAAAAAAATTTCAAAAAAATGTCATACATAAAAGTTACTAACTTTTAAAAATTGTGAGCGGAAAATAAGGAAAAACTAAAGATAAAAATATTAATTAACATATTTGAAATTTTAAAATAATATCTAATAGTTCGCTATCATTTAAAAAATGTGAGAGATATTTGAAATTTTAAGATAATATAGATATAGATTTTATTTAAAAAAACAAAATAAATAAATTTAAAAGAGAGCTGCACATGATGCCACGTGGCACATTAAAGAGGGGGTTGAGACCACCATTGAATGCCACGTCATCTAACTTCAATTCTTTTATGTACTAGATGAAATCCCGTGTGATACACACGGGAGACCGAGTCCCAAACTTAAAGCCCTATTTAGTAAAAGACAATATTAAGAACTCATTCGTCTGCTACGAAGAACAACTATTTAGTACCGTCTGTTTTATTTCTTGTAGAGGATGAATTTGACACGAAAACAGGATTACACGATCATACAAGTTACAAAACCAGGTGCGGAAACCCTAGCTTTGAACAAACTGAAGTAAACTCAAATCAAAACACAATCAAAGTCATTTTCAATACTTTTCATAGATTAACTTTCATATAAACTCGATTACAATCTCCAAACAGTTAATCTAACACACACACAAATTCTCTCAAACCTCTCTGGAACACAACCTGATAACACACACACCTAATGACTTACTTAAACTTACAAAATCACAAAATCTATATATAGGACCTGCACGTTCGCCCCTTTCAACTGGTCGAACGTGAGTATTTTCCACATTCGCCCACTTGCAGTGGTCGAATGTGTCTTCTGTGTTAGTCCAGTTCCAGATTCGTCCAAACTTGATCTACCTTCGCCCACACTCTTTTCACCTTCGCCCATATCTTGTACCTTCGCCCCATCAGCCTATTCTAACACATGTTAACAATCTAATCACTAGTCGCAAAATGCATCTACAAACTCCCCCTCGACTATTGATTAGATCGTTTTCTGTCTTCGTCCATGGCTTTGTTCAGCAACTTAATCCTGAGCTGTTTCTTCTGTTCTGTCGTCATCTCAGGCTCTAATTTTCTCTTCACAGGCTTTGACACGTTAGCCATCTTCACCATCTTTCCAAGTTTACCCTCCAAACTACTACCCGCATTTATGTCATAAGCAAAGCAAACACCAATAACTTGTGTGTATTTCTTTGCTTGATCTGCATCGTTCGGCTCATGATGAATCGGATTATAAAAGAGCATGATGATGTCTTCGAAGGTGCAATTAATCAACCACATAGGATCAAATACATGCACATGCTTGTATTTATCCTTTCCATCTCTCAACACGATCACTGCTTCTGCTTTCCTCCAATCATAATACCAGAAAATGAAGTCAGCACTGAAGTGTTGAGGCATAGGCATCAAAGGTATCTTTCTCATCACTTCAGGTGCCTTATAAATCAAGGTAACCCGTTTCAGCTTGGTTCTGGGATCAATATCCCTGTGAACTTTCCTCCGGGGATATTGTGGTTTGAATCTATTCCATCTAGTTCTGCTCTCCCAAACCAGCTTATCTGCACACCAACCGACATGAGTATTATTCACTGAAGCACCCGACATTGGGAATCTGCATAAATCTCTAACCGCCCAGTACGGTAGAGTTAGCAAGTCAATGAATCTGTAGAAGTACAAGATTCCTGATTCCCACTTAGCAGCTAGACACTTCAGCCTGCCTAAGTATGTCCACCCGAGAGCTCTGCCTCTGAACTTAGCATTGTGAAATCTGTAAAAATTTCCTTGAGCTTCAGGCTTTGGTCGGTTCTCATCCATTAATCTTAACTTCTTCAAATAATTCTTCAAATCATCAGACTTATTTGAAGATTCTGGCATATCAGCTCCAAATACTTTCTCTACAAACTCAGCACTTCTCTTCTTTGCCTTCTTCTTTGCAGACGTATTAGGAATCTCAGTAAAATCAGGAAACACCAAGTCTTCATCAGTTTGTCTGAAGTACTGTGGATATTCCTCATGCGTTATATCTTCTATTTCAACTTCTTCAAACTCAGGGGTGTCTTTATCATCAGAGTGACTTCCAATATCCTTTTCAGGAATATGTGGAATCGACTCATCAACAATAAACTCTTCAAAAGTTTTCCCTACCCTCTGTGCAAGCCCATCCAAGATCTCCTTTGCCACAGATGCAGGTACTTCCCCCTCTTCCAAATCAGGATCGTTATATTCCAATTCATATCGCATATCATCAGTTTGGAATATTTCAGCAAAACGACCTGTGAACTCAATGGTCCATTCTCTTTTCTCTAACATATCCTTATATACTTGTTTTGCATCATCAGATAAGGATCTCACCTTCTCATTCCAGAACACAGTCTCATCAGAATCAACATTCTCACTTTTCTTCTTCGAACTTGACTCACCTGTGTCTTTCTTCTTCTTTGAAGGTGGTCTCTTTTCGAATGTAAACTTCGAAGTATCATCTCCTCCATCATTATCATCACTACTACTCTCATCCTCCTTCTGACTTCCCGAACCCTCAGCATCATCATCATCATCTTTATCATCATCTCCATCATCACTCTTTTCCGATTCTTCATCCTCATCATCCTCATCTTCCTCTTTATCAGATTCAGATGGTTCAAAGTCAACCTGTTCAACTTCCTTCTCTTTGTCTTCCTCACCCTCCTTCAACTTGGGTGCAACATTATACAGGTTGTCTATCAGCTCACTAAGGCGTTTGTTCTCAGCCTTCAACTCCTTATTATCTTCTTTAATCGCCTTGTACCTGTTTTTGTTTCTCAAACACTTACCTTCAAGCTTCTTATTCTTTGCTTCTAGCTTCTTCACTTTCTCGTCAATCTCATCCTGATTCGACTTAGAAGCTACTACAATCTGAAGCATCTTTTCTTCATTCTGCTTAAACTTGGCAATTTCAGCTTGCTGAGCCACTAACATCTTCATCATATCGTCCATCTTCTTGTTCACCTGTTTCATAACATCGTCATCCACAGTGACTTTCTTTGACTTGGACTTTGACTTTGATGACTCAACTTCCACTTCTTTCCCTTTCTGAGGCTTTGTGAACATGTTAAGAACATTATCCAGTGCTATATTGAATTGATCCACTGGTAATGTTGTTGCCTCCTTAGTCTTTTGCTTCTTTGTGGCTGGTGAAGATTGTTTTGATGACGTACCAGCTTCAGGTAATCTCTTCCCTCTCAAAAGTTGGTTTAATTCTTTCTCTCTGAGTTGTTTTGAACTTGTTTTCTTGGCCATGGTTTTGTGTTTGGGCTTGGGCAAGTTAACTACTACAGTTTCACCTTCGTTTAACTCGTCCAAATTCACAGTTAACCCTTCATCTTCAGCACCAACAGTCTGCTTGCTCTTCTTAGCTTCTTCAATAGATCTGTTTAGTGATTCAGACTCACCAACCAAAGTGGCCTTTTGTTTGGTGGTCCGGACATTTTCAGCATCCGAATCCCATTGTTCTTCAGTCTCTGTCTCCTCAGAATCTACAGACTCTTCATCCACCAAACTAGTACCTTTCTTTGCAGTAGATTTCTTTCTCACAGCTTGTTGTTTTGAACTTCCTTGATCAGTCTTTCCTTTGCCCTTCCCTTTGGCTCCAGGATTGACTACTTGTCTTTTCCTCTTCGTACTTGCATCAGCATATAGCAACGGATCATCATTGTCAGAATCTAGGGTAATCCTCTCTAGCCAAGGCTCCAAACAACCTCCTGTAAGGTGGTCTCTCAGTATCAGGCACACCTTTGTAACCTTTCATTCTCACCAAGGTTCTAATGTTCATGTGATCCATGGCAAGTATCTGTGTTGGATCCTTCTTCAGGTTAGGATACTTGTGATAAAAAATCATCATCAAGAATCTAGGGTAAAGCATGAACTTCTTAACTTTCAACCCTTTCAGCATCTCAAGCATATGATCCAAAATCATCCCAGCAACATTAAATGGTTTGTTGAGAGTCAACGCAACCATTAATGAGCTTAAACTCTTCCTCATTACATCATAGCCTCCACTAACACATCCAAACACGTGTATAATGACATGAGCAAAATATTTAAACTGTACTCCCAGTTTCCCTTTGTACATAGAACCATCAGTGATCGGTCCTTTGTATTTCATTCTAAGAAAACAGGCTTTCTGCTCAGTCCATGAGAGTTCTCTTGGATCTTCACTGGTTTCAAACTTGATCTGGAGAGCTTCTCTGATATCAGCTTCTGTAATGAACATCTCCATTCCTTGAATCTTGCTCTTTATAATGGTCTGGTTATCAAAGTAATCATACTTCGCGTTGTTGTAGAAGTCCTCAACTATATCCTTGTAGATAATAGTTGGTGTTGCCAAAGCATAAACAACTCTGCATCTCTTCAGAAACTTGATTATCTCTGTACATTCTACATTTTTCTCAACGTCTCCCAAATACGCACAGCAGTTATGATTCTTCTCAAAAGGCCATTTGCTGCCGTTTGAAGATTCACCTTCTGGTACAGGTTCTGGAATAACATCAGGAACAGCAGTCTCAACAGGAATCTCTACATTTTCTTGTTCTTCAGCCATCTGAAACATAAAATCAAAAACAAACGTCAAAACACGAAATCGACAAAAATTCAAAATTTTAGGTTTTTGGAATTCCACATTCGCCCAAAAGTTGTGGTCGAATGTAGTTTTTTTTTTGTGGCCGAATGTAAATTTTGTTGGTCGAATGTGAAATGATTTTTGATTAAACATCACATTCGTCCGTTTATAAGCACATTCGTCCAAACAATTTCACGTTCGTCCATTCGTCTACCCGAAGGTGGAAATTGTTTATCCCAAAATTTGAAAATTTTCAAAAAACATGTTTTATCCCTTGATTTTGATCAGAAACAATCCTAACATGGCTGACTAAGATTCGTGTAACATCAATTTCCCCTAAATTTCATTTTATATCAGTTTTCAATAAGAATTAGGGTTTTTCTTCATTCAATCAATCAATCACTCCTTAAACTATGTTAATATCCTAATTCTTGTATACTTCTCCCCCTAAAACTGATATGGAATGAAAATCTATCAAAATTAAGCATTCACAATCACTGAAAATTCATAAACCCTAAACCCTAGGTTCGGTGTAGAAAAACAACGATTCCAGTCACATTCCAGCACCATTACCTGTAACAATGATATGGAAAAGATCAGAAAATCTTAGGGAATCAATCGGTCAAGCAAGAAAATCAAAGGCAACAAGGTTTTGTACTTAATGAAAATTTTGAAAAATTTCAAATGAGGTGGTCGAACCTGATCTGGCTATTTATAAGCACCCACCTTCGCCCAGTGAAAATGGTCGAACATAAAAAGTTTCCACCTTCGCCCCAACTTAATGGCACGAAGGTAAAACAGTGTCACCCGAACGTGGATTTGGATGTAAAATCCCACATTCGCCCATTTTCTTCTGCCCGAATGTAGATAATTTTCCACATTCGACCCATTTAAGGGGCGAATGTGAAATGGAAAATTTTAAAAAATTTGCCAAATCACGAATTCGAATCCCGTTCAACATTTTTCAATCCGTTAAACTTCCAAAACACAAATTTTCACTTTTAAAATGATGCAAAGCCCAGATGGTGTTGTCAAATCTCAGAAATTGCCTATCAAGCATCCCCGGTTATCAAAAATAAAGCAGAAAAGCAAAAATTTTGAATTTTTCTGAAATTTTATCAAAACACACCTAAAATCTTTTTGGATTTTGTATCTTTTTGACAATAAAAGTAAATTGCAACAAAATAAAATGCAGCAAAGTAAATGAAAGCAGTAAACATTTTGTGAAATCCGGTCAGAGAATCATATCAGTTTTCTGAGAAATCTGATCACAGCGTTGATCTATTTGTTTAATATTATCATTAGAAACTGTATGTGACACGGCAATTGCTGATATTGTGGTCCACGTAAGCTCACATGCAGACAATTACGCAATGCTTTAAAATGATACGAGTTAAGTGTATTAGACTAACACGATGTGGTGCCCACACACACGACATACTCCCGTATCAAGTAATTGCACAAAGCTTCGTCGTAACGCGTGATTATGCCAGAGTTATCCGTAAAAGTTACAAAGTATATAGCACAGAGGTGTACAGGTCAGCAAATGAATGCAGCAGAGTAACATGTGCATATACACTAGGTTGAGGCTAATATTAATCACTGATTTGCATCAGATGATCAATACGATGTAATAATGATCTATGATCAATTAAAACATAAAGTTCCTCAATTCGGTAACTTTAGGTTTTGGCAATTAAGCTCTTTTAGCAAATATTCTGATAAAACTAGGTCCGTAAATCAATACGACAAAAGTTTATCAGAATAGCCCGGATAACCATAACATAACGACCCGAAACCTCAGATTTTGGCAATCCTATCAAACGAAATTACGGTACTAAGACCATATGCCCATGAGGTGTTCAGCCACGAACGCGTAGTTCGTTATGTTTGTATCACTAATGCACGCAATATTTAGTCTACGAAGCCTATCAGCATATCACACGTAGTCAACACACGCCTCATAAACTATACAATTCTTTAGCCTGTGTCAGATCCCCACTGATGTACTATCATTTCCTCTGATTTACCAGGAAATCATTTTTGATTTTCTAATTTTTAGGTTTTTTAGAATTTTATAATGTTTTTGGTTTTTCTAATAAAATAGCTCCCCCTAAAATAAAGAACATATTTTTGGGTTTTAATTTTTCTGAAAAACAAATAAAAACAAAATTTAAAAGAAACAATCCACTCGAAAGCATCAACTTCTTTGAGGATTAAACAATCCCATCGAAAGCATCAACTTCTTTGAGGATTACGATAGTAAAGAGAAATTCCCAAGTAGCAAAGAGAAATTCCCAATTAGCAGAATATAAAAACTAAAAACTAAAAAGCGATAAACCGAGGTGCCGATTAGTCCTGTTTTTCCTTTATATTGTTTACTTTTAAAAGATATTCAAAGCGTGAACGGTCAAAAGCTTTAGTAAACAGATCTGCACGTTGGTAGTCAGTATGAATTTTGATCATATCGATCAATTCCTTAGCGTAACAATCACGGATAAAATGATATTTGATCCGGATATGTTTCGCTTTAGAATGATTTTCCGAATTTTTAGTTAATGCAATTGCGGCTTCGTTGTCACAGTAAATAGGGGTTTTAAGAAACTGCAAACCGTAATCCACCATTTGTTGTTGAATCCAGAGTACTTGCGAACAGCAACTCGAGGCTGCAATGTACTCGGCTTCACAGGTAGATTGTGCTACGGAAGTCTGTTTCTTGCATTGCCAGGTGATTAACCTGCTCCCGAAAAACTGGCAACCAGCTGTAGTAGATTTGCTATCTTTGTCACAGCCGCCCCAATCTGCATCACTAAAAGATATGAAATCAAAATTATCATCATTAGGGTACCAAAGTCCTTTTGAGGGACAACCCTTCAGATATCTAAGGATACGCTTGACCGCCGTCAGATGACTTTGTTTCGGCTTCGATTGATAACGGGCACAGAGACACGTTGCATACATAATATCTGGTCGAGACGCCGTCAAATACATCAGAGATCCGATGATTGCTCTGTATGTAAAAGGATCCGTCAGCTCCCCCTTAGCATCCACTCCAATCCCGTGATTGGGTTGAATCGGGGTATCCATCGGCTTTGAGTCCTCCATCTGGAACCGGCTCAAGATGTCGGAGACATATTTCGTCTGGTGAATGAAGATCCCGTCGGGTCTTTGGTCCACCTGCAAGCCTAGGAAAAACTGCATCTCCCCCATTGCGCTCATTTCAAACTTTTCCTGCATGACAGTTTCGAACTCCCTGCATAAAAGCTCGTTAGTTGAACCAAATATTATATCATCAACATATATCTGCACTAGAAGCAAGTCATCTCCCGTCTTCTTCGTAAAGAGGGTGCAATCGACGAGGCCGCGCTTAAATCCTTTGTTGATGAGGTATGTACTTAGCTCCTCGTACCACTGCCTCGGAGCCTGGTGCAAGCCATATAGAGCTTTGTTCAGCACGTAGACCTTATCCCGGTGGATTGGGTCCTCAAAGCCTGGTGGCTGCCCGACATACACCTCTTCCTTGACTTTCCCGTACAGAAATGCGCTTTTAACGTCCATTTGATAAACTTTGAATTTCTTATAAGAAGCAAACGCGAGGAACATCCGAATAGCTTCAATTCGTGCTACCGGTGCATAGATTTCGTTATAATCAATCCCTTCGATTTGATGGAAACCCTGCACGACCAATCTGGCTTTGTTACGAACAATAACCCCACGATCATCCTTCTTACACTTAAACACCCATTTGGTGCCAATCTTCTTCCTATCCGGCGGCAAATCCGTGAGCGTCCAAACTCCCAATTTCTGGAATTGTAATAACTCCTCCTGCATAGCTTCCACCCAGGCATCATCCTCCAAAGCGTCCTTGTATGTCCTTGGCTCTACCTGCGACACATAACACGCAAACGACCAATCATTTTGACTACCAGATTGTTGAATTTTGGCATATAAAGCTAAAGCACCAAAACTCTCTGGCGAATTAACACTTTTAAGCTGCCCTCTGGTCATAACACTGCTTCCAGGATCACCGATAACTTGCTCCAACGGATGAATACGATGAATCCGAGATTCCGGATAATCAGGTACTTGCACTCCCGTCTGAACAGTTAAGTTCTCTACAGCATCCAGATCATGACCCGTATTTGATGATGAAGCCACATCTGAAGTTGGAGTTGGGTTCACTGGCGGTGCCTCTGGTTCTTCAGCTTGATCAAGAATAGCTTCTTCAAATTGTTCATCTTCATATTCTGAAGTATCTAATGAAGTTGAAGCCTCTTGAAATACTTCTTCCTCTTGTATAGGAGCATTGGTATCATTAGAAGCTGGTAGGGGGTTTACGGTGATCGGACGCACCAACGGTGAAGTTGTTGCATTTTCACACTCATAAAGTAATCGAATAACAGCTTCTTCAACCAAGCTATCTAGATTGAATGATTCAAAGAAAACTTTGTAATCAAACATCCAATCAGGACCCGTGCCTTGAAGATTTTGAGTATATCGTTGAACTTCCACGTTAGCCCAGTCTTCCACTCGACGAGTTCGCTTGTTGTATACCCGTTTGAGCGGGGTTGCATATCCAACAAAGTAACCCTCCTCGGCTTTAGGACTAAACTTCTCGCTTGGATTCAACATAGTGCAAGGCGCCCCAAAAGGTTCTAGATACTCTAAGTTCGGCTTCCTTCGGTGTAACAGCTCATAAGATGTTTTACCAAACTTCTTCACTGTTAGAACCCGATTTAATGTGTAATTTGCTGCATAAATCGCCTCGTTCCAGAACATTACTGGAAGATTTGAATCAGCAAGCATTGTTCTAGCCGCTTCAATTAGAGTCCTATTCTTTCGTTCAGCAACACCGTTCTGTTGTCGGGTGTACGGAGCCGAATATTCATGATGTATCCCTTTGTTTTCACAAAGTTCATCCATCTTGGCATTTTTGAACTCCGTCCCATTGTCACTCCGAATTCTCTTTATCTTCACATTGTAGAGATTCTCCAATCGAGTGAACAGAACTTTTAGGTTGATAAAAGTGTCGCTTTTATTCTGCAAACACATCACCCATGAAAATCTTGAGTAGTCGTCAGTGACAACTAAACAATAAAGCTCTCCAAGATGACTTTTGCGCTTGACCGGTCCGAAAAGATCCATGTGCAGTCGCTCAAGTGGCATCTCGACAGAGTTAACCTTTTTCACTTTGTGGGACTGTTTGTGTTGCTTCCCCTTTTTACAACTCACACACTTGTCATTCAGATGGAAATGTTTTACGTTTACTCCATCGACAAGTCCATTTCTCACAAGTTGATTCATTTTCTTTAGATGAATGTGCCCCATTCTTCGGTGCCACATTATCGATTCTTTCTCTGTCGCCTTGAACAAAAAGCATGTTATTTGCCCCTGTGATGTCATCGCCTTGGACATATCAAGAATGTATAGATTGTTGACGCGAGGTGCCTTCAACATTATCCACTCTTTAGGAATTGTAAAGCCCGGTTTCAGAATATAGCAGGATTTGTCATCAAAATGCACAGTAAATTGTTTATCACATATTTGACTGACACTCAACAGATTATAGTCTATCTGCTTCACATACGATATCCGCTCGAAACTCACTATCCCATTGCTCACACTTCCTTCCATTGTGATATATCCTCCTTTATTTCCCGCGAAAGCTACATACCCTCCATTGATGTTCTTTACGTCGAACAGCAACGCAAGATCCCCTGTCATGTGGCCTGAAGCTCCACTATCAACAATCCAAAGACTGCTAATAGGGCCAGCTGAAGCTCCCTGCACACAAAATGTAAATCAGTTAGTTCTTTCGGGGGACCCAAGCCTGAGTCTTGGGTCTTTGAACATCATGTTTCAAAGTAACATTCTCACAAGCATTTTCAACAACTTTTTGATCAATCTTTTTCTGATTGTTCAAAACAGTTTCCTTTTTCTCATTAACTTTTGAAGTTGAGGCTCCTGGAGTACCATTGGGTGTCCAAGATTGTTCAGACCTTTTCAAAATACGAATCTGAGACTTTGGGTTCTCAGTTGGTTTCTGAACATTGTTAGCAAATGTAACTCTCTTGGTAACCTTATCTGATTTAACAGACTTAGGTCCAACATGTGATTTGACAATCGGTTTTGGTGGAACCTTTTGCCTATCAACTGTTGCGTTCACCACAGGCTTCCTCCATGAGTGTTCCATAGCAATCCGATTCCTTCGATCATAGTGCATTGGACGAGTATTCCTCATTTGTTGAAAATTGTTATGATTATAAAACGGTTGTGGTTGTGGAGGAACAACTCTCCTATGTGGTGGCACATAATGATCAATCGGTTTTCGCATGGAATTCCTCACTTCCACCTCGTGCCTCTTATGCCTTACATATGGGCACTGAGCAAGTAAATGCCCTCGTTCCCCACATTTAAAACACGCACGGTACTCTTCAAAAACATTCGGAGCATTTGGTTGAGCAAATGATCTAACAGGGTATTGATCATTATACTGTTGCTTCCTTAAACTCTCAGGGAGTGGCCCTTTTGAGTAAGTCGGCTCATTAAAACCATTAGCTCTGTTTTTGGGTCTAACAAACTCTGTGACATGGACCTTTGGTTCTTGAGGAACATCCAAATACAACTTTTTTAATAAAGCTGGTGGAATCTCATTTGTTCTCTCATGTTTTGGGAACCAAATAGTACTTTCTTGCCAAATTTTGTCAATTTTAGCATAATTGGCATTTTTTATTGGAAAGTCCTCGTCAGAGATGATCTTATCGGATCCTTCCATCCGATAAAACACTTTGACAGGTTTGTCACATTGTTCGTTCTTAGCATTCTTTTCAATATCTTTCTTAATCACATTAAGATCTTTCTTCACCACATTCTTTTCAGACTTATTCACATGATGAACATTTTTCATCGGAATCACAATCTGAGATGATGAAACTGATTCATTTGTGATGATGTGATTTTCTTTTGGAATTTCACATACATTCACAGTTTGAACACAATCAGTATCATCACTCTCTGAGTCTGAATCTACACTCTCAGCAGTAACACCCTCATCATTGATCCCCAAAATTGGTCTAACATCGGAATTCGGATCACCAATACTTGAAGTATTAGATTCATTTTCCGATGCTGAATCAGATTTTACCGAACTCTCCGGTGTCACTTGGTGACAATTATGGTTTTCAAAGAGAACCGGAGATGGTACAGACCGATAATTGGTAGTATTATCATCAATGATATGGTCTACCACATAAGCAATATGCTTATAGCTTTCCAGCTTTTTGTTTACTTTCTCAGCAAAGCATTTGATGGCGGCCATTTCCAACTTGGTATTTTCAATTTCATTGATATAGGTGTTAATTGCCAATTGTTTTAAAGACAAAGTGTTTTTCAAATCGGAAATGTCCTTTTTGTAGCCATCTAATACTTTGTTAAAAGCATTCAATTCTTTGCGAGTAGATTGACTGTTCATGATAGCACTATCACGTTGAACTCGGAGTTGTTTATTCTCCTCAGTCAATCTATCACATGTACCACAATATTTCTCACTTGTATTATCAGTACTACATTCAGAACTTACAGGTTTTGGCGGATCAGTCATGGCCATCAATGCGAAATGAGCTTCCTTTCCTGCAAAGAATCTTGAATAATCAATCTTTGTGAAAGCATCATCTGCAATGCACGACTTCCTTGTCATCAGAAAATCCGCTTCTGCAAGCAGCTGATCGATGTCTTCATCCAGAGAATTAACACTTGCTTCTGTATCCGATTCACTGTCTGAATCAGAATAAACCGATTCACACTCCTCAGGAACATCAGAAACAGTATCAATCACAACTCCAGAATTAGTCTCTTCAGTCTCAACCTCAACATTAACCTTAACAGGTTCAGTTTCCACATCCATCTCAGCCTCAGACTCGTCACTTTCAACTTCAGTTTCTACCTTCTCCTCCACCATCACTGAATCTTCAATGTCAACCTGATAAGCAACACAAGCCACATTGCCCCCAGTAGTGATTTCCTCAACACCTATCTGTATACTCGACCAATCAAACCTCTCATCTTGTTGAGTCACCAATGCTTGATTGGTATTCTGTTGTTGTTCATTTGGTGTAGTGATTGGTATGACTGTTCGGTTAGCATTGTTTGGTGTTTGGTTTTGTGTCTGGTTTGGTGTGTTTGGTTGTCTATTTTGGTTGTTATTAAAGTTGTTTTGACGGTTTTGGTAGTTGTTGTTGTTGTTTTGGTAAGAAACTTGGTTTTGGTTTTGTTGTTGACGGTTCTGATAGGTGGCATTAAATGGATTCCTATTGCCTTGTTTTGGTGGTTGGGTACATTCTCTTTTAAAGTGACCTTTCCCTCCACAGTTAAAACAAGTCACTTTCTCCTTATTGAACCCGTAGGTTGTATTAGGAGAAGTTCCCAAATCAGTTCTTCCTGTCTTCTCGATAAACTCCGTTGCTCTTCTCATTATGCTCGCAAAGGCCCACTGGATATCAATGAGTTCCATCTCTTCCTTGTCAATCTGTGCGTAGTCTTCATTGGTCAAGTTGTTATTCCCAATTTGACTAGCAACTAATCCATTGTAGGATGAGACCATTGCAGAGACTAATGCAATGTGTTGCTGAGCAACTTCAACTGTCACATTACCAAGGTTAGATGTTTCCAAAACCACCGTTTGTTGATTAGGTTGGTTCATTGGTTGTTGTTGAGATTGACTAGCAGTATAGAAAGCTGCTTGTTGCTTTGGGGAGAATGGTGGAATGTATGAATAGTTGTATGGTTGTTGTGGTGGTGGTTGTGAAAAGGATGAAGTTTGTTGATGGTAGTTCATGGTAGGTGATTCCAAAACATTTGATATACATGCAACATGTGGTGTAACTAGCCCTCCTGAGCTTGTACTAGCTGGAACTGAAGATCCTCCAAAGTATAAGTTTGGATTCTGAGGAATCTGTGCTCTCTTAGCCTTCCTCTTCTCTTCCAATTCTTTGTTTTCCAGCTTCTCAATAAACTCTTGAATAGACCAGTATTGATAAGCATCCTTCTCCTTCAGGACTTCCACATGCTGATCCCAGTTTGGTGGTAATGCATCTGCAAACTTGTCCACCTGCTTTGCCATAGGAATCTGTATACCATAGCTAGACAATTCAGATAACAAATGATTATATCTAGGAGTTAGTTCTTTCAAAGTTTCATTTCCAACATAAGAAAAATTCTCAAACTCCTTTATAAGTTCTTCCGTCCTCAAACTTCTAGTCTTCTCATTCCCATCATGCTTCCTTTTAAGCATTTCCCATAGTGCCTTAGACGTTGTGCAAGTCCCAAACTGATGCTAAAGATCATTTGTGATTGCCTGTGTCAATAGGGAAAACGCCTTCTTTTCCACAGCAAACTTCTTTTTCTCATCCTCAGCCATGCTCTCCAATGGCACTGGTTCACCTGTGTTCTCCAAAACTGGTGGTGTGTAACCTTTAGCAATCATGTTCCATGCTTCAGCACCTTCCACTCCCATGCCTTCCAAATGTATCTTGAACTTTTTCTGCCACTGATTGTATTCTTGAATCTCCATAAGCTTTGGTGGCCGATTCCCGCTACCTGAAGACAAATCATTAATCAGTGTGGAAATAGCATTTGTAGTTTGAGTGTTTACCACCGCTGCTGCTACTCCCCAGTAGTCAGATTGTGGTGCTGGAGGTGCACTTTGAGTCATGAAGTTAACCGGCTGCGAAGACTGTGTGCTCGTCTTCTGTGCTGCCACTGTCCATGGGTCCATCACCTGCTGTTGTGGTTGTGTAGTTGCTGGTGTCGGAGTAGTCTGAAAATGCCACATGATCACGAACTTCGAGAAATTCAACACTTAGAAAAATTTTCAAAAACACTAGTCTAGGTTCGCCCAAATGGACTTCAGGTTCGTCCCTTTCTTCTTCAGGTTCGCCCAGAAAGTAACTCCCGAATGTAAAATTTCACCAGAAAGTAAAAACACTCTAACACTTTTCACGTTCGCCCAAATTTACTCCAGGTTCGCCCGTTTTGATTCTACGTTCGTACCCCCGATCAGCCGAATGTGAAAATTTAGACCCGAATGTGAAAAATTTAACTGAAAAATTCTAGGTTCGCCCACTTATACCTAGGTTCGCCCAGAAAAACACTCAGGTTCGCCCAAAACACTACACCTTCGACCAAAACACTCCAGGTTCGCCCATTTTCACTTTTGAAAAACGGTTACACTTTGAAAAACGGTTATTTTGATCTCTGATTTTCAAAAGTTTGTGAATTTGATTGATCTTGATCAGGTTTTGCTTCGGAGATGATTTGGAACAACTTTAATACTTGGAATTTTGAATTTTATCCACAAAATCAACTCTAATTCTTTCAAAAACACTCAAAAACCATTTTTATGTAAAAACAGATGTGAATTGATGAAAATAATGTCCAAATCAGCTCTGAGTTTATCAATTTGTTGTTGTATGATCCTCTACGCTCTGATACCACTTTGTAGAGGATGAATTTGACACGAAAACAGGATTACACGATCATACAAGTTACAAAACCAGGTGCGGAAACCCTAGCTTTGAACAAACTGAAGTAAACTCAAATCAAAACACAATCAAAGTCATTTTCAATACTTTTCATAGATTAACTTTCATATAAACTCGATTACAATCTCCAAACAGTTAATCTAACACACACACAAATTCTCTCAAACCTCTCTGGAACACAACCTGATAACACACACACCTAATGACTTACTTAAACTTACAAAATCACAAAATCTATATATAGGACCTGCACGTTCGCCCCTTTCAACTGGTCGAACGTGAGTATTTTCCACATTCGCCCACTTGCAGTGGTCGAATGTGTCTTCTGTGTTAGTCCAGTTCCAGATTCGTCCAAACTTGATCTACCTTCGCCCACACTCTTTTCACCTTCGCCCATATCTTGTACCTTCGCCCCATCAGCCTATTCTAACACATGTTAACAATCTAATCACTAGTCGCAAAATGCATCTACATTTCTTTATAAACAGATATTGTTATAAACACCAAAAATATAAAAAAAAACGTATCCAGACCAACGGTTATGGTCTGTTTAGTAAACCCCAAATTAATCATCGATCTATTGTTGAAAGGAAAAACTGTATTTCGTAAGGTCTGTTCCTTTTACGATACCAGTTAATAATACTTATTAGATGTTTAATAACTGGAACTGTTACAACAAAGTCCCAAACATAAATCTACAGACGGATTAAACCTCTGTTGATTTAACACATATAAATCTACAGACGGATTAAAGGTCTGTTGAGTAAAACACAAAAGTTAATACGATTCAATTTAGCATCAGAAAACATAAAAAACTATATATAATCTTGAACGACATACAAAACTAAAAACATAAATAAATACAATCAACGTTAAACATCAAAGATACATAGCTAGTTAAAGAAATTAATAAACTTAAGCTCTAATTCCATTGAGGCTTCAAGTTGTGCATGTAGATCTTTCAATTTTGACAAAAAATCTACGTCCTTACTCCCGGCCTCAGAATTGTCGCCAATCACGAACAGCAGTTGAAGGCATTGACTTCAAAATCCGTTGCACCTCATCTCGCTCAAACGCGCCCAAGTGCAAACTGTCAAAACAAATCTTCAAATCTCTTGTAGTCTTCAAATCTTGATAAGACTGTGCTCTAATTTGATTAACAACAAACTCCTTCATTTCATGTTCTTGGTTATTAGTTAGGGCAGCCATTGATGCTATTGATGATGACTAAATGTAAATGTTAAGATGTTTATTATGAAATTCGTGATTTATTTACTAATTTATACATTTAAAATGCGTGAACTTGAAAAGTCATAGCGTAGTATAATTATTATACTTGGGTTAACGTGTTAAATAAAAAGTTTTGTTGTAATGATTATTTAATTTAAAAACATTTAGAGTATCTGAAGAGTGTAAACAACTTGGGAAACATAAATGTAGAAATTTTAGAAAACGAACAGACAAAATAATAAATTATCAGTTGTGCAAATCAAAGATTTAAATAATCATATCAAATATCGCGTGAAATTAATTATCTTTCAAAATTATTTCTATAAATATGTTCAAATCCATCTTAAAATTTATCAATAAATACCACACAGTACATATTTTAAACTTCATCTACCAAAATGGCAAACAGATCATACTATCATTTTGCTGATACATCAGATGTTAAGTCAATATTCGGTCTTTGGTCAGTAACAGAAAAGAAAAAAGATGAAGATGTTAGAAATGAAGTGGAGAAGATGGAAGAAATACTTAAGCAACGATCATGGACAAACATTGGGGTGCTAGATAAGGTGTTGCATGAACCTCCAACTACTTTGAGAGACAAGATAGAAGACTACATGACTCAACAACTACAAATGGACAACAACATTAAGGAAGCATTGATGGAGTTAAAAAAGAATCTTTCAAGAGAGATTCTTAAAAAGAAACACGGGGTTTTAGAGATTTTAATTAAGTAGTTTATATAGTAGATATGCTTTTTATTATGTATTTTTTAAATGTTAAGAACTGTTAAGTAAAAACAACATCAAGAAGCAAATCGTCTGCTGCAAATAAAACCTGCTTATTACCATCTGTTTGTTTCTTTAAAACAATTAGTTTATCGTCTGTTTACTAAAACCAAAATTACGAGGTCAATACTATGCTGTAAAGAAAATCTGTTTACTACATCTGTTTCGTTCTTTAAAACAATTACTACTGAAAATATAAAAACACGTAAACAGTCCAACTGTTATACTCTGGTTAAAACCACATTAAAGAGTGAATCTACTGTTAAAACAAAAATTGTATTTCGTAACGTCTGTTTCTTTCAAAATACCACATAATAATACCGATCAGATGTTTAATAATTGAAGCTATTACAATCACGGAAACATAAATCTACACAAATTAAAACGCTGTTGAGATAACACATATTAAAACAAAAAAGAGGATGAGGAAATTAAAAAGTAAATCTGAAGTTGAAAGAAACATTGTATTTGCTAATGTCTCTGATTACCAATATTTGCAGAGAGTGAGTATGGGGTAATGAATATTGGGAATTCATCCTCTTTTATACGGTGAAATATAATAAGTATTCATAAAGTTGGTTTTCAATTTTATTAGTTGAATTTCAAGTAAATATAAATTTGGAAGTTACTTTTGAAAATTTTAATTTATTTTTTATACAATGAAAGACAATTGCAACACAACAATAATAATAATATATAGTAAAATAATAAAGTAAGTTCAAAATCGTAATCATTATTTTTGGGACTTTGTATAACTTCTGTTGATCATATGTTTAATAATTGAAGCTATTACAACCATGGAAACGTAAATCTACACACAAACTAAAGGGCTATTGAGATAAAACATAAAAAAAACAAATTAACAGCAGTTACACGATTTAAGCTTTTTATTCAACCGAAATTTCATAATACTGTTTATTAAAGTCTTTTAGAAGTCATCAACAAATTTGTGAAACAGCAGTTACACGATTTAACCCTATTATTACAAATTCCATAATTTGAGTTATACATTGAATTTAACAGAAATAAATACAAAATGGAAGAGTTATAAAAAACAAATACAAATATCTCTAAAAAAGTACTTCACTGTGTTGGGTTCAGTTGAGACCACAGTTACCAGAACGAAGACTTTTGGTAGCTTGTTATGTAGTTTGAAAGTTAGAGGTCTAATTGTGTAATTAAACCGTAGTTTTATGTAAACCCTAGTGATTTGCGCACTTAATAGACGGGCCCTGCACACTTAGCTAAGTGCGCAGGCCCATCAGCTCCTACCTATATAAAGGAAGCTTGTGTGCAGCTCTAGGGTTTCTAAGTGATAACAATCTCTTGCACTAACAAGATCTAGTTTTCGGGACTTACAATTTGGTATCAGAGCCTCTGTGCTCTAGATTGTATCTGTTTAAGATACCAAAACCCTCATCTTGTTAGTTTCTCTTAAAAATTTTATAAACTTTGTTAACAGGCGGTTTTGCGCACTTATTTCATGTTTTGCGCACTTATTTCATGTTTTGCGCACTTATTTCATGTTTTGCGTACTTATTTTTGAAGATTGCGGACTTATTTCATGTTTTGCGTACTTATTTTTGAAGATTGCGCACTTATTTCATGAGTTTTGCGCACTTGTATCATAGTTTGCGCACTTGTATCATATGATTCAAGCTGAGAAACCCTAGATCTTTGCGCACTTGACCTGCATACTAAAAATCTTAAACAAGAGTTTAAGTGTTTGAGTACTTACTAAGTGCTCAGACTGCGCACTTGACTAAGTGCTCAGACAACTGATCTAGGTTAACTGCGCACTTGTCAAAGGTTGCATACTTATCTGGACACAAGCAATTGAGTGTGTACTTGTTGACATATTCAAGTTTCTGCATACTTGCTTGTGTGAGTTGATCTTACTGCGTACTTACCAAAGGAGACTTTGGGAGACAGTGGTTTAGCCATCTGTGGCTTTATCACAGTGTACTTATTCGTGTGATCTGGTCGTTACTCTGCCCGAAGTTCTTGTGCCATTAGATCATCAGACCGTTGAATCTGCATACTTAAACCAGCATACTTAATTTTGCATACTTAAATCTGCATACTTAAATCTGCATACTTAATTCCGTATACTTATATCTGCGCACTTGAGGACTGCGCACTTAAGGACTGCGCACTTAAGGACTGTGGACTTATTCTTGGACTTTATACTTTAAAATCAGAAAATCAGACTTAAAATCAATTTTAATCAATGGCTGGTAACAATAACAACTTAACCATGAATCCCATAACCCAAGCTGAACTCGAAACAGGAACCATAACTCGCATCCCTAAGTTGATGGGTGCGCAAGACTATGGAACTTGGAAGAACCGCATGAAAGCTTTCTACTATGTGAACGACTTTACACAATGGACCTCAGTTCAGGTCGGACCTCACATTCCCACAAGAACCACTGATGCGGGAGAAGTGTTCAATACTAATCCCTCCACCTACACCGACCTTGATAAGCAACTTCTACAACGTGATCACAAGGCCTACGGTGCTCTCACCATGGCATTGTCCAAAGATGTGTGCAACATGTTCGAAGATTACACCTCTGCACATGATTTGTGGTTCGCTCTAAGTGAGTACTTTGAAGGAAATGCAGAAATGAGACAGAATAAACAAGATATGGTTCAAAAAGAATATGATTTGTTTGGAGGTATTCGAGGTGAAAATCTGTCATCTCACATCGACAGGTTTATGAGTATGCTGACTAAAATGAAGAAGGTTGGTATCCCGGTCAACAATAGAAACTCGATCAAGAAGTTGCTGAATTCACTGCCTAAGGAATGGAGTTTGCAGTGTATGTTGATAAGGAAAGAGTTTCTGAATCCACAATCCACTCTAGCTGATCTCATCAACACACTGAAGTCATTTGAAATGGACATAACCAAGAGAGAGATGAATCAGACAGTGTCAAAAGTTACTCCAAGCAGCTCTCTAAAGAATCTGGCTTTAATGACTCCAATTGGACAGAAGGCACTGGTGGTTGAAGACTTTGGCTGGGGGAAGGAAGCTGTTGCAGCTAAAGCAGATGTTAACAAAGCATTGATGGCAACGATATGCACCAAATCCGCAAATGGTGTAAACTCTGTGGAAGGATCTTTAGTGGGAGTGCCAAAAGGAGGAATGCAAGAGAGTGCGAGTTTAAAGGGAGTGTTGATTGCTAATGAAGAAAAAGAAAAGGCAGTTGAGGAAGTACTAATAGCTGAAAAGAATCAAGTCACCAAAGTAGATAAAAATCAACAAGAGGCCCCCAAGAAAGCTGATGAGAGGGATCTGGTAAGTATTCCTCTTGAAATAAAAACAAAGCTGTGCTCACCAAGGTGTGTTACGGCTGTTGCTTACTGTTTGTCTCACAATAGAAAAATTTTAAGAGAAATGGATGACATTCGAAAAATTAACAATGAAATGAAAGAAAATGAGCTAGCATATCAGCGAAAGTTAAATGCAACTCTAGCTGAAATGCAAACTCTAAAAGAATTTGTTCTAAAAAAGGATTTTCTAATAAATGATTTAACCTCAAAGTTAGAAAAATCTAGAAATGAAACAAATCATCTTCAGATCATTGTGGACAAATGGAATGTAAGCAAACAGGCTCAAGCTGATCTAGTGGATTGATCAAGCCAATCTTTTGTTAAAGATGGAATTGGATATAAAGATAAAAATGGGATCGAAAGATCTTTATTTTTACCTCTGAGTAAAAGTGAATATATACCAATTCCAAAACCTCATCCAAAAAATGATCTTTGTGAAAAGGAAAGTGTAAAATCTGAGTCTGAGTCTAATACTAATATAAGTAAAAGCAATGCAGATGTGACCCAAAAGTCAGAGAAGGAAGATGATGAAAGTTATGGTGGAAAGACACTGGGGTTAGGTCACCCGGGTGCCAATTACTCTACAGTGAATTGGTTCATCTGGAATAATCAAAAGACTAAAACTGTTTTTAATTCGGATGACTGTACTAAACTTAATTCTAGACTTGATCCAAAGGGTGTAGTAGACCCTAATGACAGGAAGAAACCTGTTCAACGTTTCAATGTTTGTGTTGACAATATTGTGCCTACCTGTGTTGATTTGAAATCTGCATTTTCTGATGATAAAACGACATATAAGCCATCTGTGTTTGTACCAGAACTAAAGCAAAACCGGTTCGGAAAATTTCTCACAAAAAAGATTCCAGAATTTGTTCCATCATCTACAGATATCTCATGTTCTGATGACTCACAAAGTGACACATGTCATTTAAGTTGTGAAGACTCACAGAGTGACACAGAAAGCAACATCAGCACTCAAGAATGCAGCACAGATGAAGAATCAAGTGGTAACAAGGATGAATCATGTTTAAGTGAAAGCTCCTGCTCAAACAAGATCAAGAAAAGAACATCACAACCATCATCATCCAGATCTTCTCCAAAGATCAAGCCTAAACACTCAAAATGCTTTAGATGTGGAAAAGAAGGACATGTGGTCAAAAAGTGTCATTTAAAACCTAAACCCCAAAGTGATGTCAAAACTCAATACTCTTTTTCTGATCAGATCAAAAATCTTCAATAAACAGTAAAAAGTTTTGTTAAAACCACACAATTTTGGAAGAGAAAAGAGTCAATGATGGGTGAAAATCACGATAGATCAAAACTAAAACAAACATGGATTCCCAAAGTTAACTAAATACATGTTTTGATCATCTTTGTATATTATTATTATTATTTTTATTTTTGTAATTTTTTTTTGAATAAGCTGCATAAATGGTTGATAGCTCTTATGAGATATATGTAGCATGTTGATAGGGGCGCGTCAAGAACCATCAGTGAATCCCCATACATATCGATCCATGACTGGATCATTGATGTATCTCACCGCCAGCGGACCAGACATCATGTGGGCAGTTGGATGTTGTGCTCGTTTTCAGTCAAATCCCAAGCAATCTCATGAAACTGCAGTCAAAAGAATCTTCCGCTACCTCAAAGGAACACCAAAGCTTGGTTTATGGTATCCTAAGAGTGATAATTTTGATTTAATCGCTTACTCTGATAGTGATCATGCAGGTTGTAGAATTGATAGAGAATTTGTCTCTGGTGGTTGCAAATTTTTGGGGAATCGGCTTGTATCTTGGCAAAGCAAAATGCAGATAACAGTGTCTATCTCCACTGATCAAGCCGAGTACACTGTTGCATCCAGTTGTTGATGTCAAGCTTTGTGGATCCAAAATCAGTTGCTGGACTACGATTTGAATGTCATGAGAACTCCTATTTATATTGACAATGATGCTTGTCGTGACATCGTGAAGAATCCAATTGATCATTCTAAAACTAAACATATAGAAATTCGGATTCATTCCATTCGCGATGCACACGATAAAGGATACATTCAAGTGTTATCCATTGATACTGCTGATCAAAAGGCAGATATCCTCACAAAGGCTTTTGACAAAACTCGTTTCCTCCAATTGGTCACTTGGCTGGAAATGATAAATTTTGAGTGAGCTCACATTATGTCATGGTGTTTAAAAAAAAATCCTATTTTCATACAAAACAAGATTTTTGGGGGAGAAAGTATATCTCTATTGCAAATTAACAAGAAATTATAGGAACTAATCATATTTTGTCAGCATGTGGATATGACACAGAGGATGTTGTGGCTTCAAGCAACAATGTGTCGGTAGATTCAGCTTCAAATTGAGTAAACTGCTACTAGGTGATTAACTGTTAAATCCACACGGAAATCTGGATTCCCACAGTGTTTTAGGTCTGCACAAGCTGAGTCCGGTCATACATAGGTTGAGAGATCAAAAGACACAGAAAATTTTGTGCATATATAATCAAAAGACACCTAAGTGTGCAAGCTACCAATGCGGGGCTATTCAAACAAATGAGCAACAAAAGACACGCAATGTTAGCGACGTGCAAACAAATATAGATAGCTCAACAAGCAATCAGATGATCATCTTCTCTGCTTATGGGAACATAGACCTGAAGCTCTCATCATCTGATTGACATAATGATCATCTTCTCTGCTTATGGAAACATAGACCTGAAGCTCTCATCATTATATCTCAATAAACCTTGAGGATTGGTAGGCTTACACCTAGCACAAGTGGGGTCCACTAACTTTCCGTCAATATTACCAAAACATGATAATGCTCATCACCAAACGTATGTTGAAAGACGAGAAGCATGGATTTAAGTGGACAAGTATACCGACAGTTTTTCTTGGGCTGTAACTATCCAATGGAAAGTTGAAATGTGATCTGGCAGGTATGGTTAGTATGATCTTGTATGCAAAAGGTGAGAAACAGTTAACCCCTCATCGTTGTTTTTGTTTTTATTAAAAAAAAGTACAAAATATAAAAAATTTAGGGGGGGGGGGGTATTAAAATATGTGTTAGAATGTGAGATGTGATTATTGCATATAATCCTGATCATCATCCAGTCTGTGATCAAGAACAGTGCAGGGGACGAGATTGTGAGATTCTTCGATCTGGTAGATGTATTCATGTTTTATCTGTCAGAGTTGATGTAGCTGTTTGGGAACACAATCAGAGTTGGAGCCGGTCAGACACTGCTGGAAGAAGGAATGCTACTTCAAAGAGCACTAGATCATGCTAAAGAGAGGAAGCTGGAGATGTTAGAAATTTTGGAAATGATCGAGGCCGCAGACAAAGAGAAGGAGCTTGGAGACAAAGACAAGGAAATTGCTAACAAAGACAAAGCTGACAATTAAAGAAAAGCAGCCAGAAACTACTGAAGCTCCAGAAGTGATAGTTCCAAAACAACCAGTGCGGGAAATGCAGGAAGGAGGTGAATCGAGTGATATCTCGGTTTGAAGCTAACAGATGAAGATCTCGTATCTGTGGTCTAGGGGGAGTATTGTTGGGTTCGGTTGAGACCACAGTTACCAGAACGAAGACTTTTGGTAGCTTGTTATGTAGTTTGAAAGTTAGAGGGCTAATTGTGTAATTAAACCGTAGTTTTATGTAAACCCTAGTGATTTGTGCACTTAACAGACGGGCCCTGTGCACTTAGCTAAGTGCGCAGGCCCATCAGCTCCTACCTATATAAAGGAAGCTTGTGTGCAGCTCTAGGGTTAGGGTTTTGGATACCTTGACAACACAAGTTCACAAAAGGTTGCGCACTTATCTGTATCCATGGTGTTTAAATGATTCAATCAGTAATGGAAATTATGTTTGTGTTCATCTTGTGTGTCGGGTTTACTAGTTTTATCTAGCATCATTGTTTTTCAAGATTAATCACTTAAAACACCTAATCAATAGGTGTTTCTAAGTGATAACAATCTCTTGCACTAACAAGATCTAGTTTTCGGGACTTACACTGTGACACCCGGCAAACTCCGGTTATTAATTTTTTTGAAAACTCAGTAAGTCTACCTTAGCGATTCGTGCATACATAACACATGACAGGGTCAGTCGAGTCGAGTCGTGCATCATTGGGGTTTTAACACACACAAGTCTCGAGTCCTGGGAATTGGTGAACGAGTGTGAACGTGTTTGTTTTCATGAATTATGTGTTTATAATCATTATGTGACTTGTCGGTATGTGAAAACGTGTTAACATATGTTAAAATAGGGTTTAACGCGCCGAAAACCCAAACATAGAGGCTGCAGGCGATTAGGCCACCAGGGGCAGTCCTAATCGCCTACATGAGGGCGATTGGGAGGTCCTTGCTAGCGATTGGGGGCTAATCACTAGTAGTTACTAGCGATTAGCATCCCTAATCGCCTATAGACCCTGCATAATCGCCCATACTGCATATGACGACTAGAAACGCCTATAAATACCACCCTTGACCTCTAAAACACCATTTGTGCAACCCTAGCCGTCCCATAACCTATCCCAACTCACAAACACCCTCTGGAACACGTTTTTGCATCAAAACACCCATTTCCAAGCTTTACCCATCATTTTCTCCTAAATCCAAGGTGTGTTCTTCATCCCCAAACCTTTATATGATTATGTTTTGTTCCCTAAAAGTCCAGACCCGATTTCTAAATGTTTTTGTCTTTGAAAATCCATTAAAAACCGTTTTTAAACAAACCCAAACCCTTATGCATGTTATATGTGTTGTATGTGAATAAAGGTAGGATTTTTATGATTGAAACATGATTGTTCTTGTGTTGTTAAGGTGTTCATACCTGGTATGAGTTAGTATGATGATGTCCTAGGAGTTTGGAGGTCCATGGTTGTGTATTGTTGATGTTTGGTATTTTGACCCATTTGAATGGTTTTGAATGATTAAGGATGTTATGAGGTGTTTTGTTAGTCATATGATGTTAGGGTTTGCTTTAGGATGATGCTAGAGCAGTAGGATACTATCGGACAACGTTGTTACGTGATGAAATCTGGATATTTGCTAGTTAGGGCAAGTTTTTGCATGTTGATGTGATGTTTACATTTTAAGCTTACTATTTTTGGGAAACGCTCGCGTTCGGGATTGTTAGAATGATGATAACTTAGGGGTTTTGCTTGAAATATGTTTGTTAATGTGTTATGATTGATATTGGGTGTTTACACATGTTTCGGATCTGATTTGGAGGGTTAAACGCGCGAAAAACCGGATCAGACCTGCAGGGGGGCGATTGGGGGCCCTAATCGCCTATGCTGAAGGTGATTAGGATCCCAATCGCCTATGCTGAAGGCAATTAGGAGCCTAATCGCCTATAGGGAGGGCGATTGGGGGCCTAATCGCCTTCACAGCATGTGATTACGATCCTAATCACTAGTTAAGCCCTGAATTGCATACTTATAGCCCTAATCGCCTATAGTACACTAGAATAGCCCTAATCTCCTATAATTGAAGGCGATTGGAGCCCAATCACCTTCAGGGAAGACGATTAGCTTTCCTAATCACATGTTGACTTTCCTAATCACTAGTTGACTTTTCCTAATCGCATGTACTGCTGCTGTAAGTGTATTTTGGCATTCCGAGACCCGATTTGACACCTAGGAACATGCTAGAAACCCCGTGACATGCCTGGTAACATAGTAACACGTGCTTGGACTTATTTGTGTGTTATTTGAACTGTATGTTAGGCTTGTTGAACTTTAACACGTGTTAAGTGTTTGTTTGCATGAATTGTATGCTTTAGTGTATGAGATGAACACGTGGAATGTCGGGTCACCAATGGGATGTCGAGTCTTGTCTCATATAGTCTGGTTGTCGGTCAAACGCATTTCAAACATATAATGGTCATGGACTGGACATTAGGGACTAATGAACCTAACGGGTTATTGGTCTAACTTTACACACATCTTATGATAGGTCGCCACTAGTTGGGGCTATCATATCACATAAACGGTTTAGTCATTAACGGAAGACGCAACCTAAGGTGAGTTCACGGCCCCACATTTTACGGTTTTTGTTTTTGGGGGAGAAACATGCTTAAACTCTTTTATTACACATTTTCATGTTATACTATGGCTCTCATCTTATTACTATACGGTTCATCAAAAGTCCCTTAGAAACCACTAACATGGGGATATGGCGGGGAAATGTGGATAGCGCTATTGGGAACTGACAAGCCCCACTCGACGGCTGGAGGCCGGGCGGGTGCATATTGTCTCTAAGCACACAAGGCCTACCGGCGATGACGGTAGTCCGTAGGTAAGGGTCACACAGTTACGCAGTAACAACACAGTCAGCAATGGTTTCACCCGTAGTAGTAATATTACCCAACGCCTAGCTAGCGTTCTTATAAGCATAGTAGTAACAGCAACGGTAACGGTTTTCAAAAGATTACTTTAAACGTTTGAATAAAACCTGTGAACTCACCAGCATTATGTGTTGACTCTTTTAGCATGTTTTCTCAGGTCGCTAAGGTAGCAGCTGTCAGCTAGGCGCACGGAGTCGCACTGGAGTCGTACTCGCGTCTAGGGTCGTTCATACATGTCTCTTTATGTTAAACTTTTGAACTTATGTCTTTATTTACTCATGACTTGTAAACTTTAAATGCTTCCGCACTTTCAGATGTTGGTTTAAATCTTATGCATGGTTTTTTTTACTTATGTTTTTACATTTAGACGTCGTTTATTGTGACCGTTGACTTGGATCCTGGTGTGTCACATGCCTCGCGGTAGAACTCCGCTTGTGGAAATTTGAGGGTGTGACATACACACTGACAACATAATTACAATATGTGACTTTACAAAATACATAAAAATACAAGAAAACATAAAAAAACCCTACCAACAACCAAACCCTAAAGAATGATCTTCCTTGCCAGCATGATCCAAAAAAATCATCCAATGAAAAGCAGTACACGATAGCAGGTCGTATATAAATATCATCAGGATGCAAAAACCCCTAACATTGAAAATAGGAAGGGGATGTATATATTTATATATGTAATAATGAATTGATGTTTTCCTTTGATTGTAAGAATCATCAGAAAACATCAATTTGAAGTGATTAACCAACTAACTGTTGGTTATCTATTTTCCTTTGATTGTAAGAATCTTTCGAAAAATTTGTGAAAACAAATTGTAAAATATTAACATAATGCATATTGGATGGAGAGATGTAAAGTGAGAATGGGGAAATGAATATTGGAACTTCATCCCCTTTTATAGGTTGAAATATAATAACTATTCATAAAGTTGGTTTTCAACTTTATTAGTTGGATTTGAAGTAAATGTAAACTTGGAAGTTACTTTTGAAAATTTTAATTTATTTTTTATAAAATGAAAGACAATTGCAACACAACAATAATAATAAAATAATAATAAAGTAACTTCAAAATGGTAATCATTATTTTTGGGACTATATATAACATCTGTTGATACGTGTTACTTTCCCACTGAAACAACTCTTGAAATTCTATTTTATTTTTATTTAACAATCAAATTACCTAACAAAAACAAATACTATTTAATAATATTTGTACAAAGATGAACATGTCATGTTTTATATTAAATAATAAGTGTTTAACTTCTGTTTTAGTAATATCTGTTCCTTTCACAACAGCAGTTAATAGTAGTAATCAGATGTTTTATATTGAATACAATGAAAACTAAACATACACTTTAAATATCTAATTTAAAAAATTATGTAACAATAGTTGAAACAACATGTGAAACGATGGAAGAGTATATCTTTTTTTAAAACAATTAGTCATCAAATTAAACTTCAAATATGTTGAATCAGTTAAGCTCATCGTTTTTAAAACAACTTTTATACAAACAATTGTTGATTCAAATAGATGATTCACAAACATTGTCCATAAAATAGATGTTCAATTAAACCATTTTTACTAAAAATATCATCAAATTCACGATTAGCAAATTGTTGCAATAAATTTATATCAAAATTCATGAACCTTTCTGATAACAACATTCAGGAATACAAAATAAATATACATCAACTTAATCCATTTAACATATGATTTACAATTAAACCCCACCAAAAATAAAAGCATTGTATCAACATCAAAATATTTCCACTCCTTACCATGCCATTAATTTTTAGTTATAACTAAAATTCCTACTGATTGATCAAACTTGAAATTACAGAAGTCACCCATTTTCAATCCTTTGGAGTTTATAAAACTTACCCATCTCCTAATTGCAAACCTATAAAGTTAGAATATAAGAATATTACTTATATTATTAAAATTAATTTCAAATTTAATTATTAAAATTTAAGTAATACCTTTGGTTACCCCTATCTTTTTCCACATATAGTTTACACTCGTTAACTTCACCATCATTCACTTGAACGAAAATCTTATGCGGCAAAGTACGGTTAGCTAAGTTAACTGTTGGAGCAGGAAGCCACTGAAAAGTTTATGTATTTATAACATTATTAGTTAATTAAGTTCAGTAAAATAATGAAAAATATAACACATAAACTTATATATAATTTACATAACGTTTATTAATAACAACATTATGCTCATAAACTTTAACAGTCATATTTTCATTCAAATCATCTACATGTACAACCATTTTATATAAATGTATTAGTACATAACATTAGATATGATAGAATATTAATTGCATATATATACTTATAATATAAACAAAACATATAAACGGTTTTTTAACCTGCATGTCAAGCTGATCATGATCAGACATTTCAATATCTTGACCTGATTGTTCAGATTGGTGAGTTTGCTGAAAAAGATAACTACCATTGCTTAAAAAGACCTTAATTTCAAATGTGAAGAGATCTCTCATCTCCAGAAAGACAACATCGAAAACATCCAACTGAAGATCTTTAACTACATTCAACCATCCATCATACAAATAACAGTGTTTCTCGAAGGTAATTATCTTCAACCGCCAAGAATGATCACCAAATTTAATAGTTACTAAATGTTCAGTAACTTTAGCATCACGATAGACACAAGAAAAACTATCAGGTACTCTCTGTCAGTAAAACAAATAAACAAATTATGTTATTTTGTTATTTTTAATGATAAATATGCGTATAATAATAGTAGAAAAATACGTACTAAAAACTCGCTTGAAGGGTCATATATAAACTGAATGAAAGAAGTCCCACAAATCAAGTTCCGGAAACAGGACATTAACAAAGTATCTTTAGAAACATACTCAAATAATAATATATTATGGACTTCAAGTCCCATATCCTTAACAACAGTTTGCCATCCTTTACTGAACTCGGCTTCATTTAAAAAATGTCTCGTTATAACAACTTCCCATTTCCTTGTATCTGCTGTAGTAGTTAAAATTACATGATTATCTATAGCTTTAGAAGGATGAGAGTTATCAACAACATTTACTGATAAATTCTATAAACACAAAACATTTAAAAATATGTAAACACCAAAAAATACTTTATTACAGGTTTTAAAACAAGTAATATAACTTTCAATAACATAATAAATACCAGATTTTCAGCTTCAAGCTCAACAACACATCCAATGAATGAGCTCATTTTAACTGTTTACATATTAGAATCAATGTAAAACAAATTAGTAACACAAATATAATATCTTAATGAATCATAAAAATATAATCACAATAAAAAATACGGCTGATTTCCATGTTAGTTAAATATTTGTAAATATTCACGTAAGAAATCTTGATTCAGAAATGATTTTACCTGATTTAATGTTTGTGAAGTTAACTTTAGTACTTGTAAATAATGGATATCTACATTACAGATTCATTTGGAAGTCTTTTAATTTGTTCACAACTTTGATACAAAACTTTAACTCTGATATTAGACAGCTTATATATTGGGTGGGGACACCGATGTATTTTACACTATAGTTACTTGAATTTCAAATATTCTATTAAAAAATGCACTTAAAAACTCAATATTAAATTAATTTTGACTTAAAAGACTTTTATTATTAACTATAACTTAAATGAAATATTTATTTGATATATTTTTACTAATTTAAATTACATCTATAAATTCATTTAAGTACTATTAAATCAATAAAGGTTAAGAAGAATTTCTTAATCTTATCTATTATGTATTTTCTAATCACGTGTTACAGTCAACAGAAATTACAAAGAACTGATAAAATCCTATATAATGTTGTCATATCCTCAAATTATTCGATAGTAGATTAAACTCGCTGCTAACGTTTATCATCTGTTCACTCAAACCGAATATCAATTAACTTTTTTTACAACAGATGTTGTTCATTGTAAAATATGTTTACTTTCTATAGAGTTATAACCATTTTTTTAAAAATAAAATAGGACAATATTTAAGTACTTTTGGAGAATAGATAACCACAATGCATTTTTTAATCCTATCTTTTATATATTTTCTAACCATCTGTTCGACAAAACAGATTTTACAAACATCTGATAAAATAATAAAGACTGTTATGTATGGTCAAATCATACCACAGTAGTTAAAATATCTGCTGACGTTTATAATCATTTTTGACGTAAATATGATTTTTTTTTAAAATAACACCTTCTTATGGAGAATCTATCAAATATGTTTGGATTAATTTGTGTTGAATGTACCTATTATTCAAATAACATAAACAAAACACTAATATTTTATTTAAATATTATCATATTACATCAAGATCTAATACATGACCATAAAAATGAAAAAAATAAATAAATAAACATAACATTCAAAATGAATTTAAAAACTTCAACTTCAACTCGATAGACAACTTAAGTGACTTTACAATATCAGAAATTATTTCCAACTGTTCCAGATCACTTTCCATTGAATCGATGTAAAAGCCTACACCAATGTCATGAATAGTTGATGAGGGCAAACACTTCAATTTCCTCACAACCTTGGCTTTTTATCAAAACAGTTTGAAATACGCGTGAAAGTCTGCCTCAACACATCTTTATACAATGTCTTTATCATATTGGATCAGAACTTGTCTTATAAAATCGATCTTCAAATCCACCGGGAGTACTGCTGGTGAAGATGATGATGCCATAACTTTAAAAAATTAATAAAAAGCAATCTATATACAATATGACTATATAGAAGAAATTTTCAATAAAAGATCTACATATTTACAAGCCGATAGTTGAAACCAAAGTTACCCATTTCATATTAATTAACGAAATTTAATGCTATAAATGCGGTAGATGAAAAACCATATTTACAAGTGCCAACTGTAAATTTTATAGACTTCCAATTTAAACGTCACTGCGTAAAGCGTAAAACACGTGTACCATACCGTGTTTAAAGTTTTTTTTATCTATTCACACCATATATATATACAAAACACTCGATTACAATGCACATCTAACTTTCCAATAATCAAATACTTACATTACATAACATAAAAACATGTCATCTTCTCAAAATTACCAAACCAGTGTAGAACAAACAGCCCATGAAATTCTTATTAAGTCTTTCAAAAAAGAATCTTTTGAAAAAGAAACAATAAGAAACTCATGTGGAATGCTTACCTCTCTACTTGTTACGGATCTGAGGAAAAACGGCAAAACCATGATTGATATGGTTGAAATTCCGGAATCAATTGAACGAAACATAGCTCTACAATATCTAGCGGATCAAATCGAACTAAACGACGACATTTCCAAGAAGATGAAATGCCTTACTAATAATATTATTTCCATCAGCAAGGAAAGGAAGCAGCGTCGTGAAGAAATTATGAAGAATCATCAATAGTAACTGTAATTTGTCACAACAATGTAATTTTGGATTAAAAATCCTTGAAAAATGTAAATCTTATTTATCTATATATACATATGTTATGTGTTTATATTAGATTGAATTTTAAACAAACATAGAGCAAATCAAACAGAAATTAAATAGACGATGAAAACATTTATTTCACAAAACACAATTTATAAACAAACAGGAATTTATAACTTTTACATTCCTCATACTTATGTTAGTTTATTATTATTTTTTAATCAATACAAATATGTATATATTAATTTTTGATAAATAAACATAAGTAAAAAATATTGAACCACTTCAAAATTCGAGTTTCAAGGTAATGATTATTATGATGCCTTTACCAGAATTGACTATTCCAAGTTCTTTGCTGGAAAGGAAGCTCATTTCGCTCTCATGGCTATGACAGATCCTCCGAAGCAGGTAAGTTCTGAATCCACAACTGATATACATAGTGATAAGTATTGTGGTACTTGTGATAGGTTGACAGAAGAAAACAAGCAACTCGGGGTTCAACTTGAGAGTGCTATAATTAACTGTCAATCTTCTCGCAAGGAAGTTATAGAATTCAACAAGGTGCTTGATGGTTACAAAAAGGACATTTCTGACTTGAAGAAAACACTTTATTTAAAACAACTTGCAATTAATAGTTATATAAATGAACTTGAAGAAACCAAGTTAGAAATGGCTACCATCAAGTGCTTTGCGGAAAAGGTCAACAAAAAGCTTGAAAGTTATAAGCACATTGCATATGTAGTTGACCATATCATTGAAAAGCCATCACAACCCGGTAATGCAAATTACAAGGCTGTTCCATCACTAGTGTTATTCGAGAATCATAATTGTCACTCAATAACACCGGAGAGTTCAGTCAAATCTGACTCTGCATCGAAAGATGAATCTAACACTTCTAGTGTTGGAGATCCAAATTCCGATGTACGACCGATTTTGGGTTTGAATGATGAAGGCGTAACTGCTGTGACTGATGATTCTGACACAGAAAGTGAGAAAACTGAGAAAGTGAGTGATATTCCTAAGGAAAATCACATTATCACAAATGAACCAGTTTCACCTTCTCAGCTTTGTCATCCGATGGCTAACGCACATCGTGTCAATCAATCAGTGAAGAAAGAGGTTAAAAATGAATCAGTTGACAAACCCGTCAAGGTATTTTATCGGATGGAAGGATCCAATAAGATTATCTCTGACGAGGAGTATCCGATTAAATTTGCAAATTATTCTAAAATTGAGAAAATCTGGCAAGAAAGTACTATCTGGTTTCCTAAACACGAAAGGACCAATGATGTACCACCAGTAATTTTGAAGAAACTATATCTGGATACTCCGAGAGAACCTAAGGTTCATGTCACTGAATTCATCAAGCCTAAGCAAAAGGCAAATGGTTTTCTTGAGCCGTCTTACTCAAAGGACCCAACTTCTAAGAGTTTAAGACGCAGATGCGTAGATGATCAATATCCCATCAATACATTTGCTAAGCCGCATGCTCAGAATGTTTTTGAAGAATACCGTGCATGTTTCAAGTGCGGGGAGAGGGGGCATTTACTTGCTCACTGCCCGTACGTGAGACACAAGAGACACGAGGTTGAGATGAGGCAATCTATTAGAAAGCCGGTCAATAATCATAGTTATCCTCAAAGACGGTTTATCCCTCAACCAACACCATTTTACAATCAAAACATCATCATCATCATCATCATACTCAGTTAATCCCACCTATAGCAAAGCTAAGGTAGGGTCTGAGGGGGGTAAGATGTAGACAGCCTTACCTCTACCCCTAAGAATAGAGAGGCTGCTTCCAGTGAGACCCCCGGCTCGATGTGGTTTGGTATCAAGCCTTGGACATAAGGCACAGAACACTTAGCAATCGAGACAAACCCGATCGGTGCATGTACCCCTTTGTCTTTTGGTTATCAACACCACCACATGATGCATGATTAACCGTCCGTCGTTTTTAACGTTATTTTCACAAAATTAGTAAAATAACGTTAAACTAGTGCAACTTTACCTTTGCCTCCCGATGGCCACACATATATACATTATATGCGCACACCGTAAGTGGGGCGTAATTTTACAATCAAAACAATTATTTTCAAAGGAGGGATAATCGTCAATTTAACTATGATCGTCGAAATCGGATCACTATGGAAAAACCGTTGAAGAAATCTATGGTGAACACAATGGTTGATAAACAAAAGGTTCCACCAAAACCTGCTGTTAAGTCAACTATTGGACCTGTCTCCGTTAAATCAGTGAAGGTAATCAAGAAAGTTTCATTTAAGAACGAGCCTAAGAAACCAACTGAGATTCCAAAAACTCAGATACGGATTCTAAAACATTCGGAACAATCTTGGATACCTAACGGTTCTCCGGGTGCTTCTACCTCAAAATCAAATGAAAAATCTCAAGATGAGAAAGTTTTGAACGATCAGAAAAAGATCGATTCAAAACAAATGTTGGTATGAATAAATCTTTGAAAGCTGATATTCAAAGACCCAAGACCACGCAGGCTTGGGTCCCCCGAAAGAACTAATGATCTTACTTGATGTGTGCAGGGAGCTTCAGCTGGCCATGTTAGCAGTCTTTGGATTGTTGACAGTGGAGCTTCAGGCCACATGACTGGTGATTAGCACTATTGTTTGACGTGAAGAATATTAATGGAGGTTATGTTGCTTTTGCGGGAAATAAAGGAGGTTACATCACGATGGAGGGAAGTGTGAGTAGCGGGAGAGTGAGTTTTGAGAGGATTTCCTATGTGAAGCAAATTAATTACAATCTGTTAAGTGTCAGTCAGATCTGCGACAAACAATTTTCTATGCATTTCGACGACAAATCTTGCTATATCCTCAAACCAGGCTTTAAAACTCCAAAGGAGTGGATCATGTTAAAGGCACCGAGAGTTAACAATCTTTACATTCTCGATATGTCAAAAGCGATGAAAACTCAGGGCCAAGTGACGTGTTTTCTATCGAAGGCTACAGAGAAAGAATCTATAATGTGGCATAGAAGAATAGGACATATTCACCTTAGAATGAATCATTTGGTAAAGAACGGGCTTCTCGAAGGTGTTAATGTCAAACATTTCCATCTGAACGACAAGTGTGTGAGTTGCAAGAAATGTAAGAAGCACAAACAATCCCACAAACTGAAGAAAGTAAACTCTGTTGAGATGCCACTTGAGCGGTTGCACATGGACCTATTCGGACCTGTCAAACGTAAAAGTCATATCGGAGAGCTTTACTGTCTAGTGGTTACTGGTGATTTTTCAAGATTCTCGTGGGTGATGTGCTTACAGCATAAAAGTGACACATTTACCAATTTGAAAGTTCTGTTCACTCGACTGGAGAATGTCTACGGTCTAAAGATTAAAAGAATTCGGAGTGACAATGGGACGGAGTTCAAAAACGCACAGATGGATGCCCTTTCTGAAGAAAAAGGAATTCATCATGAATATTCTGCTCCGTATACCCCTCAACAGAACGGTGTTGCTGAAAGGAAAAACAGGACTCTCATTGAAACGGCAAGAACAATGCTCGCGGATTCCAACCTTCTAGTAGTGTTCTGGAACGAAGCAATTTACACAGCTTGTTATACACTGAATCGTGTGTTAACAGTGAAGAAGTTTGGTAAAACTTCTTATGAGCTGTTGAACAGACGAAAGCCGAACTTGGAGTATCTAGAACCATTTGGGGCTCCGTGTACGATGTTGAATCCAGGTGAAAAGTTTAGTCCAAAAGCTGAAGAGGGATATTTTGTTGGATATGCAACCCGACTCAAACGGGTATTCAACAAAAGAACTCGAGAGGTGGAGGATTGGGCAAATGTTGAAGTTCAATGATATACTCAAAATGTACAGGGAAACAGTCCTGACTGGATGTTTGATTACAAAGATTTCTTTGAATCATTCAATCTAGATAGCTTGGTTGAAGAAGCTATTATAAGATTACTTTACGAGTGTGAAAACGCGGCGACTTCACCGTTGGTGCGTCCGATCACCGTAACTCCTCCAGCAGATTCTAATGATGCCAATGCTCCTGTAGCAGAAGAAGAAGTGTTCCAAGAAGCTTCGACTACACTTGATACTTCAGAATCAGAAGATGATGAAGAATTTGGTGAAGCTATTCTAGATCATGCAACAGAGGCACCACCAGTGAACTCAAATCCAGATGTTGCTTCATCATCTAACACGGGTAATGATTTGGATGCAGTGGAGAAGTTGACTACTTAGACGGGAGTGACAGTACCTGAACATCCGGAATCTCGGATTCATCGTATTCACCCGCTCGAGCAAGTTATTGGTGATCCTGGCAGCAGTGTCATGACTAGGGGACAATTACGCAGTATCAACTCACCGGAAAATCTTGGCGCTTTAGCTTTATATGCAAAAATTCAAAAATTTGGTTGTCAGAATGATTGGTCTTTTGCGTGTTATGTTTCGCAGGTTGAGCCTCGAACGTACAAGGAAGCTCTTTTGGATGATGCTTGGGTCGAGGCGATGCAGGAAGAGTTGTTGCAGTCCAGAAATTGGGTGTCTGGACACTTACAGATTTACCTCCGGGTAGGAAAAAGATTGGAACTAAATGGGTATTCAAATGCAAGAAAGATGACAGAGGCGTGATCGTGAGAAACAAAGCTAGATTGGTTGTTCAAGGATTTCATCAAATTGAAGGAATTGACTACAACGAGATATATGCACATGTGGCACGTATAGAAGCTATCCGCATGTTTCTAGCGTTTGCCTCGTATAAGAAATTCAAGGTGTACCAAATGGATGTTAAAAGCGCGTTTCTCTATGGTGTGGTCAAGGAAGAGGTCTACGTCGGTCAACCTCCAGGCTTTGAAGATCCTATCCACCGGGATAAGGTTTACATTCTCAACAAAGCGCTACACGGGTTGCACCAGTCTCCACGCCAATGGTATGAGGAGCTAAGCACGTACTTGCTATCCAAAGGATTCAAACGAGGCTTGGTTGATTGCACACTGTTTACCAAGAAAACAGGGGATGACTTGCTTCTCGTCCAGATATATGTAGATGATATTATTTTTGGCTCTACTAACGAACTTCTTTGCAGAGAATTTGAAAGTGTAATGCAGGAAAAGTTCGAGATGAGTGCAATGGGAGAAATGCAGTTTTTCCTCGGCTTGCAGGTGGATCAAAGACTAACGGGGATCTTTATTCATCAAACTAAATACGTATCTGAAGTCTTGAGCCGGTTCCAGATGGAAGATTCGAATCCGATGGACACCCCAATACAACCTAATCACGGGATTGGTGTTGACGCTAAGGGGGAGCTGACAGACCCATTTACATACAGAGCAATCGTCGGATCTCTGATGTATCTCACTGCATCAAGGCCAGACATAATGTTCGCTACATGTCTCTGCGCACGTTTCCAATCAAAGCCGAAACAAAGTCACCTAACGGCAGTCAAGCGAATCCTAAGATATCTGAAGGGTTGTCCGTCAAGAGGACTATGGTACCCTAATGACGATAATTTTGACTTTATCGCTTTTAGTGATGCAGATTGGGGCGGCTGTGACAAAGACAGCAAATCCACAACGGCTGGATGTCAGTTTTTAGGGAGCAGGCTCGTGACCTGGCAGTGCAAGAAGCAGACATCGGTCGCACTATCTATTTGCGAAGCTGAGTATGTAGCAGCCTCGAGTTGTTGCTCACAGGTTCTCTGGATTCAGCAGCAGATGGTCGATTACGGTTTGCAATTTCTAAAAACCCCTATTCACTGTGATAACGAAGCCGCAATTGCATTAACTAAAGACACGGTCAATCACTCGAAAGCTAAGCATTTCCGGATTAAGTATCACTTTATCCGTGATTGCTATGCTAAAGAGTTGATCTATATGGTCAAAATCCACACTGATTATCAGAGGGCGGATCTTTTCACAAAAGCTTTTGATAAATCCAGATTTGATTATCTTTTAAAAGTAAATGGAATAAAAGAGAAACAAGACTGATCATCACCTCGGTTTATCACTTTTTGTTATTCAAATTTTATCGTTTTACTGTTTTTCAGAAAATCCAAAAACCCAAAAATATGTTTTACATTTTAGGGGGAGTCTTTATTCAGAAACACCAAAAACATTGAAAAATTGAAAAAGTCATAAAAATAGAAAAACCAAAATGATTTCCAGGAGTAAATAGAGGAAATGATAGTACATCAGTGGGGATCTGACAAATGCTAAAGACATGTAATGCAATATGAGACGTGTGTTGATTTCGTGTGATGTGCTGATAGGCTTCATAGACTTATTATTGCATGCATTAGTGATACAAACATAACGAACTACTCGTTAGTGGCTGAACAACTTATGGGCATATGGTCTTAGTACCGTAATTTCGTTTGATAGGGTTGCCAAAATCTGAGGTTTCGGGTCGTTATGTTATTGTTATCCGGGATATTATGATTGAACTTTTGTTGTATTAATTTACGGACCTAATTTCAATCAGAATATTTGCTAAAAGAGCTTTAATGCCAAAACCAAAAAGTTACCGAATTGAGGAACTTCATGTTTATTATTGATCAAAGATCATTAATTGCATCATATCAATTCATGGATGAAAATCTGTGATTGATACCAGCCTCAACCTGGTATATATGCACATGTTACTCTGCTGCATTCATTTGCTGACCTGTACACCTCTGTGCTATATATCTTGTAAATAAACGGATAACATTTGCATAATCATGCGTTACGAGGAAGCTTTGTGCAATTTCTTGATACGGGAGTATGTCGTGTGCGTGGGAACCATAACGTGTTAGTATAATACACCTAATACTATATCATTTTAAAGCACTTCATAACGCTCTGCATGTGAGTTTATGTGGACAACAATATCAGTAGTTGCCGGATCACACATTGCTACTAATGATAATATATAACTAAGATCAATGGTGTGATTAGATTTCTCAAAAACTGATATGATCCTCTTACCGTAAATCACAAAACATTTACTGCTTTGTGTTCACATTTCTGCATTTTACATTTGTTTTACAAAAAGACACAAAAATTCAAAAGGATTTTAGGTGTGTTTTAACATAAATTTTAGAAAATCAAAATTTTTTACATTTATGAGTTATTTTTGATAACCGATAGTGTTTGATGGTCATTTTCTGAAGTTTGATGAACCAATCTGAGTTTTGTATCATGGATATGTGAAATACTGAATGTTTAAGGCTTAAATGTGAAAAATGGTTGAACGGGATTCAATTTTGAGATTTGGTAAATTTCAAATTTTCCATTTTACATTCGTCCCTTAACTGGGTCGAAAGTGGAAAATTAGCTACTTTTGAACCTGTCAAACTGGACGAAGGTGAGTGTTCTAACTACAAAATGTACATTCGAACCCTATTCCCACATTCGAACCTTTAAGTAGGGTCGAATGTGGAAATGGCTTCACATTCGTCCTAGTGAAACGGTCGAATGTGGCTTCCCTATATATATATATATCTGATCTTCATTCGACCCTGCATATCAACAGTTTTTCAAAAATTTTCAACGTGCCAACCTTTGTTGCCCTTGTTCTTTTTACCCCTAATTATTGTTCCTGGTGTTTTACTGATCCTTTTCCTTGCTAAAACACAAGTAATGGCTTCATATAGATGGTTGATTTGGGGTTTTTCTAGCCGAACCCTAAATTTGGACAGTTGGATCTTTTTGACTGAGTTTTAAATAGAATTGATGATTAGGTTTTAGTTATTATAGATTTTAGGGGGCGAATGGAGTAGATTCTAGGGTTATAACATACAGATTGATGGTTTTTGATCTTTATAAACCGATGAAACCCTAGAATTGTTTAAAAATCAATAATAACTAAACAATAAAAGCAATTGATTGAGGAAATATGTTAATCGGATGGTTTAGGTTGAAAACGAATCAAAATTGATGTCTAAAACAACATAGATTGCAAATTTAGAATTTGGGTAAAGAACATGTACATTCGACCTTAGACAAACGGTCGAACGTAGTGTTTTTGGTCGAATGTAGATGCTCTTTGGGACGAAAGTAGAAAAACAGGGGCGAATGTAAAATTTTGTTAAGAATAATTCACAATCGAACTTGTGTCTCCACATTCGAACCTCAATGTTTTCACTTTCGTACCTACGTAAGGGGCGAAAGTAGAACCTGTTTGAAACCAAAATTCAATTTTTTTCATTTTTGATTGTTTTAATGTATTTTAAATGTTTTGTGATACAGATAATTCAAATGGCAGAACAACAAGTTGAAAATCAAGAAGTTCCTGTACAACAACAAGCTGAGAATGTTGAAGATCCCGTACAACAAGCTCCAGTTCAGAATGCTGTGGAAGTTTGGCTGTTTGAATCTGCTCATAGTTGCTGTGCTTTCGTTGGTGAAGTACAGAAGCTCACCGAATTCTCTGGGATAGTGGAATTTCTCAGAAGGAGCAAAATCATAGATGCTATTGCAACTCTTGCAATAATCTATCAGGATATTGTTGAAGAATTCTGGAGAAATGCTCGATATGACTACTGGGATAATAAAACAGCTATTGTAAGTAATATTCAGGGAGAACTTGCAATGGTTACTGAAGATGATATCAGAACTGCACTGAAGTTAAGAGATGAAGAACCAACTGATCCAAGATGTCTTTCATGGATGGATCAGAGATTATGTTTCTTGAGAATGAAGTATAATGGACCAATTACAGATGGTGCGTTGCGCAAAGGGAAACTAAGTGTTCAGTTCAAGTATTTTGCTCACGTGATAATTCATGTATTTGGAACAGTGAGTGGAGGATATGATGTGATGCGAAAGAGTTTAAGTTCGTTGATGGTAGCTTTGACATTAAACAAACCGTTCAATGTGGCAGGAATGATTCTGGATCACATGCTTGAACCACTTAAGGGTTTGAAGACAAAGAAGTTCTTGTTATATCCCAGGTTCTTGATGATGATTTTTGATCAGAAGTATCCGAATTTGAAGAAAGATCCTACAAAGATTTTGGTTCAAGATCACATGAACTTGAAGACATTGATAAGGATGAAGGGATACAAAGGGATTCCTGATAATGAGAAGCCACCACACAAGAATCTATTTGGATACTTAATCAATCCAGGATATATTGATCCAGGTGAGAACAAGGCAAGGCATACTAATAGTGATTCTGACAGAGATGATCCATTGGTTCATGTTGATGCAACAACAAAGAGAAAAAGACAAGTTAAAGATGTCGGAGCCAAAGGGAAGGGCAAGGCAAAGGTTGATGAAGATGAACCAGCTAAGAAACAAAAGAAAAGAAAGAAAAGTATTGCTAAGAAAGGTACCCAACTGGTTGATGAGGAATCTTCTGTAGATTCTGAAGAGACAGAAGAGGATGCACGTTGGGATTCTGAAGCTGAAACATTGAAGAAGAACTCCAAGCGCAAGGCCACTGTTGCTGGAGAATCTGAATCATTGAATAAGTCTGTTGAAGAACAGTTGCAGAAAGAGACGATTGATTTAGAGAGTGCTGAAGGTGATTTAGGACTTGGTGCTGAAGACTTTGATGGTTCTACAGTTGTTGTAAATCTAAAGAAACCAAAGCACAAGTCTATGGCTAAAAGAGATGTTAAAGAAAAGTCTAAGAAATTGAGAGAGAAAGAGGTTGAGATGTTATTAAAGGGAAAGAAAGTTCCTGAAGTTGGCACATCTTCACAAGTTCCTTCTCCAGTTGCTAAGAAGCAGAAGAAGACTACAAAAGAGCCTGAGGTAGTTCCTGATCTGGATACTACTTTAGAGAATGTGTTGAATTTATTCTAGAAAAAGAAGAAATCTCCTGAAGTTGAATCTTCCAGACCAAAAGTGACTGTTTCTGATAGTGTCATGGAGGTTGTAAATAAACAAATGGAAGAAATGATGAAGATTATAACTGCACAACAAGCTGAGATAGAAAAGTTCAAATAGAATGAAGAGAAAATGTTGCAGATTGTTGTGGCTTCCAAAACTAATCAAGATGAGTTGGAAAATAAGTTGAAAGAATTGGAGAAAGAGAAAAACAAGATTGATAGTAGAAGCAAGAAGAACATGAGATTGATTGCTGAAGTGAAAGATGAGAATAAGAAATTGTTGAAGGATAATGATAGAATGAGCAAATTGCTTGATAAAATGTATAATGAAGCTCCTAAACTGAAAGAAGGAGAGGAGGATAAAGAAGAAGAAGAAGAAGAAGAAAAACTAGATTATGGTGATACATCAGATGAAGAAGGAGATGATGAGAAATCTGATGATGATTCTGACGATGATGATGATAGTGGCAAGAATGGAGAGAAGAAAAATGATGAGGATGATAGTGATAGTGATGATGATGATACAAGTAAGTTTACGTTTGAAGAAAGACAGACAAAGAAAGGAAGTTCTGGTCAATCAAGTTCTAAGAAGAAATCTGGAGAGAATGTTGATGCTGAAGAAGATATATTTTGGACAGAAAAGATAAGATCATTGTCTGCTGATGATAAGAATGTGTATCGAGAGATGTTGAACAGAAGAGTTTGGACTATTGAGCTTACAGGAAAGTTTCCTGACATTTTCCAAGCTGATGATATGAGGTTTGAGATTGAGTACAATGATCCAGATCTTGAAGAGGGTGAAGTGTCTGCTGCAGTATCAAAAGAAATATTAGAAGGGATAGCGCAACAAGTTGGTAAGACACTAGAGGAGATTATGACTGAACAAGTGATTCCAAACATTCCTAAGAAGGATGTTGGTAATCATTCTGATGACAAACATACTCCTGAAGTTGAAGAGATTGAATAAGAGGACATCACGAATGAAGAATATCCAGAGTATGTTAGGGATAACAGTGATGAAGTGTTTCCAGATTTTACAGAAGTGAACTTGAAAGAAGCTGAAAAGAAAGCTAAAAAGAAAAGTGAAGAATTTTGAAGAATGTATTTGGAGAGAGCAGTCAGAAACCAACTACTGAGCAAAGTGATGGTCTGAAGACTTTGCTGCAGAGATTAAAAGAAATGGATGAGAAAAGGCCTAAGCCTGAAGCACAGGGAGGATTCTACAAATATCACAACCAATTGTTTAAAGGCAGAGCGTTGGGTTGGAAGTATCTAAGGTATTTGAAGTGCATAGCTATGAAGTGGGAAAAGGGAATTCTGTATTTCTACAGATTCAGTGAATAATGATGTAGTAGGATGGTTTGCTGATAAGCTTACTTGGGAGAGTAGGACGAGGTGGAACATGTTTAAACCTCAGTATCCGAGAAGGAAAGTTCACAAAGAGATAGATTCAAAGACTGGAAGAAAGAAGGTGACGTTAAAGTATAAATCTCCGGTTGTCATGAAGAAAATACCGTTGATGCCAAGACAGCAGCAATTTAGTTCTGATTTTGTAGTATGGTATTATGATTGGCATACGGCTGAAGCGGTAATTGTGTTGAGAGATGGGAAGGATGCTTACAAGAAGATACATGTTTTTGATCCAATGTGGCTCATAAACTGTACTTTTGAAGACATCATCATGCTATACTATAACCCGATATACTGTGAGCCTAAAGATGCAGATCAAGCAAGAAAATATCAACAGGTGGTTGGAGTTTGCTTTGCTTATGATATAAATTCTGGAAGTAATCTTGAGAAGAAACTTGGTGAGCGAGTAAAGATGAATGAAGTGCCGACGCGTTCAACGAAGAGAAAATTGGAACCAGAAATGAGTAAAGATCAACGAAAACAACTCCGTTTGAAGCTGATGAACAAAGGGATGGACGAAGCGCGTAGGAAATCCAAGCAATAGTCGAGGGGGAGTTTGTTGATGCATATGGTGCGACTAATGCTTTGGATTGCAACTTAAACATGTTTTGTTGATGGACGTAGGGGCGAAAGTGGAAATACATAGGGGCGAATGTAGAACTTGATGGTCGAAGGTAGAAGTTATAGTTGAAGAAGTTCCAGATTCGTACCAGAAGAAAGGGCGAATGTGGAAAGTTTCCACATTCGACCTAGCGTATGGGGCGAACCTGCAGTCCTATATAAGCTTAAAGTTTATTTTGCATTGTAACTTTGATCATTTTCGGGTGTGTGTGTCAGGTTAGGGCTCTCTAGTGTTCAGGTGTATTTGAAATCAGTCAGATTAACTTGTAATCATTTATGTGATCATATTTTAACAAGTTATTAATGGAAACAACAATTGAAAAGGTGAATTTGTGCGTTTGATTCGTTAACTATCATATTGTAACTGTTCTAGGGTTTCCGCACCCAGAATAGAGACTTGTATGATCAAACCTAATTGTTTTTGACAAAACGATCCTCTACAACTTATGTTGTTACGATTTTAAATTATTACTCTTACGTTTAATTGCAAAATACATCAAAACTGTTACAATCATTAAATTATAATCGGACGTTTTGTGGGATATCCTGAGAAGAGCTGGGATCTCTGCCAAAAAGGAGGCCCCTATAAACTTCCTCACAGACCCCACGGAAGGGAGATCCACCCTGCGACCTGCAGATCTGCTTGTCTTTGGTTGGGAGAGGGGGAAACATGCATGTGTGGACCTCACCGGGGTATCTCCGCTGGTTGGGTTAAGGGAAACAGGGTTCGTAGCTGGGCAAGCATCAAGAAAGGCGGAATCAAAGAAAGTAGATAAACACGCTAAAGCTTGTGCAGATAACCAACATGTCTTTATCCCTCTAGCCTTCGACACCTTTGGCTCCCTGGCGCCAGAAGCTATTCGTTTCTTGACCAGGGTCCAACGGGTCGTCCACAGCAATGTTTCATCCCCAGGGGGGCAAGGATTTGTCTTTAGTAGACTAGGGTTTGCAATTCAGAAAGGGGTGGCGGCGCAGCTTGTTGCCCGTCTACCTTCTATTATGATGTAACTTTCGTATTTTGTTTTAAAGTGTGAAATGGATTAACTTTGGAATTCACTGCAGCATCATCGGAACAAAATCAGAAACAAAAAAGATTGAAAAGAAGTACATGACAACACCTATATGTGTAAAACACCACAAAACAAAACTGTTTGCAAACATAAAAGATAGAAGTCTTCTAATAAAAAAATTCCAATATTATTAGAAAAGTGAACTAATACACACCAACACATTTCCTCAATTAGACAACAAAATACATATAAAATATAGGAAAAAGATACAATATCTTAGAGAATGATCTTTCTTGTCAGCATCATCGAAACATAATCACAAACAAAACAACGAAAAGCAGTACACGAAAACAGCTCGTATTTAAATGTCATCCAACTCTAAAAGCCCTAAATATTGGATTAGGGACCTGCTGCTAGGTACATATATAATAATAATGGATTGTTGTTTCAGTTTGATTGTATGAATAATGGAAAAACAACAATTCCAACTTTCTTATCAACGAATTGTTGGTAATCTATTTTCCTTTAATTGTAAGAATCTTTCGAAATTTGTGGAAAGACATTTGAAAGTAATATCATTATGCATATGCGATAGAAAGATGTATTGTGAAAATAGTTAAACGAAAATATAAAGATGAAAAATGAATATTGGGAATTCCTCCATATTTATAGCGTGAATTTATTAAGTATTTGTAAAGTTGGTTTTCAACTTTATCAGTTCGATTTGAAGTAACTCTAAAGTTGTAAGTTACTTTTGGAATTTTTTACTTATTTTTTATATAATGAAAGACAATTGCAACATCAATAATAATAAAAATAATATAATAATAATGTTAATAAATTAACTTCAAAATCGTAATCATTACTTTTGGACATTTTTATAGCATCCTTCAAACAGATGCATTGACTTTTCAAGTTTTTTAAAAATGGATTGTTGAAATTTTCTTAATTTTACTAAAAATACCCGAGTCACACAAACATTAAAAATACAAAGAAAAACTACAAAATAAGACTGTTTACATACATACAAAAAGGAACTCTTGTAACAAAAATTCCATTATCCCTACAAAATTGAAGTAATACTAACTATGAAAGTTGTTCCATGAACTTAAAAGTTAATACAAAAGACATACAAAACATGAGCAAAAAATAAAAAGAACACAAAACTTAAAACAAAAAAAAAACTATCAGATAATGTATTTGAATACGCAATAAGCAGAGAAATATTATTTCTCTAATCAACCTGCATTTGGTGTCGTGATTTTCAAATAAACATGAAACCATTACAATCACAAAAAGTAAAATAACAAAATGATGTTAAAAATAACTTACTACTATAAATATTTTCTTTTGATTGAAAGAATTGTAAGAATCTTCGGAGAACACCAATTCCAACTTGATTATCAAAGGTTTATTGGTAACACATTTTTCTTTCACTAACTAAATTTTTGAAAAGACTGTTGGTAAGAAGTTTAATAAAAATAACATATTGCTGCATTTATCAGCTCTTAGTTTGATTATTATTATCGTATAAAAGAAGAGAAATAAAATTACAAACTGAAATGACGATTTCCTCGCCATTTATAGAGTCAAAAAAATATTAGTCTTTTCAAGTACAAAAAATAAAATAATGTTATAAATAAATAACAACTATAAATTTAAACAATATTAGTCTTTATAAATTCATAATTACAAAAGGTCCAGAACTTATAACTTTACTATGACAACTTTTCAAATAAAGGTAGTAAATGGAAACATGCAAAATACGAAAGTTGTTAATGATAGATGTACTTTATTTAAATATTGTTTAACCACTAAAAAATATTGACACAAATTTACATATTATCATTATTTTTATTATTTTTATTACACAATAAAAAGTATTTAATTTATAATGATTTGAATCTATAAATGATATGAAGTATTTTATTTATGTTACAACTTTAAAAAAGTAAATTATACTATAGCAAACCAATATAAAATAATAATCCTAATAAAGTAACTTCAAAATGGTAATCATTACCTTGGGGCCTTTTATAAAATCTTTTGACAATAAAAACAATTGTTGTCTCAAAAAAGTCTGTCAGTATTTTTATGAACGCATTGCGTAAAATTGTAGAAGGAAAAAAACCGTAAAAAAATTTAGCGTAAGATCATATTTGGTTACACAATTAAAATGCAGAAACATTTTAAAATTGATAAATAAAATGTTAATATGTGTAATAAATTATGAATTTCGATACTTTCTCACTGAAACAACTCTTCATATTATATTTTTTTTTATTTAACAATCAAATTTCATAACAAAAACAAATATTATTTACCAATATTTGTACCAATTTAAATAATTATATCATTTATGTATATGGATTATGAATTTTACTTTAATTGAAAAATATTTAATTACTTCAGTAAGTAACTTCAAACACGTAATCATTATTTTGGGATTTTTTATTTATTAATTGTTTATTATTATAGAAAGAAAGACAATTGAACAACACAATAATAATAAAATAATATTGTTAAAAAACTAAATTCAAAATCGTAATCATTACTTTTATGTCTTTTTATAACATTTGTTGAGTTTTCAACAGATGTTATCAAACAAAACTCTATCATCATTTACAAACACATTCTGTAGATATTTATTACATAATGAACGGTGTTACAACAATGAAAACATAAATCAACAGAAACCAATTGACATTGTAAAAAAAACCGATGTTACTACGAACGATTTTCTTAATACTTAAATGGTATTACAACCACGAGAAATAAATCAATAGAAATTGAAAAGAAATATTGCAGATAACAAATGTTAAAAACAAAAAGACAATTTTAATTGAAGCGAACTATCTGATTTATAAATCTACATAGAAAATGGTACACTTGTAAAAGAAAAAGTACATATATTCTTAAAAAACTGCTTGATATCAATTAACAAATTTACAACATTAAATTTAACAAACTAAATAAAAATCCCAATAAACTTCAAAGAACGCTTCTAAGAAACAACACTAAAGAATGATCTTCCTGCCATAGAATTCGAAACAACAACTCAAACAAAATGAATGGCGGTATTTAAGATCTGTTGCACTTGCATTAAATATAATTAAAACAAACATCAACAACCCTTTCTAGCTAAACATCATGAAGTTTAACAATCCAGCCTAAACTTCATAAACAGGATTTGCATGTAGTAATTATCGAATGATGTTTTTCTTTGACTGTAAGAATCTTCAAAAAAAACAACAATTCGAAGTTCACTGCAGACGGATTGTTGATAATTCTTTTTCCTTTGATTGTAAGAATCTTTTAGAATATTGGTTGAAGGAAATTTGATCGTAATATCATTATGACTAAGGGATACAGAGTTTGAAACTGAAAAAAAGTGGAAGGCATATAAGATTGGGAAATGAATATTGATATTTCCTTTCCATTTATAGGGTGAATAAACAATTTCTCAATTTTCAATTATAAATTTGAACTGTAACAACATCATTTATTACAAAATTAAATTTGTTATTAAAGTAACACTATAAAATATAATTAAATAAGTAATTTAAACTTTATAATTAAAGTCTTTAACTTTGGAGTATTTTATTTTTATAAAAATATGTCTATTTTTTTATTTATAATGTCGACTTATATTTTCAATAATATATAACTTTTGGAGCTTTTATAGAGAAAACATAATTACAACCCAAAAATAATAACATATTTTTAATAAAATTAGTGCAAATGGTAATCATTAACTTTGGAACTCGAGCTTCTGTTGATATAAAAAATTCTCAATGATCCATTGTACGGTATAACAGCATAAACAATTTGAGTTGTTTATTAAGAAAAAACATCCAAAACTCAACTTACAACATTATTCATTACAGATATTTGTTGAAATTTGTTTTTCGTTACACAATTTAATATCTTCAATCTCTTTCTACTTTTCACCCTGGTTACAAAAAATCGATTTAGCAATTACTGGAAAACAGCACGTGCAATATACAAGGACACTTACTAATTAATATGAACAATATTTGTAAGAAACATCATTGAAGCCCATACTTTCAATACAAATATACATAATTATAAATTAAAAACTATAGCAGAAGAAATAAATAAACTTAGATAGACCTAAGTATTGAAAGTAAGAGCTCCAATGAAGTTATTTACAAATGTTCATTAAACAAGTACATTATAAAGTTCCATTTAAATAAAAGAAATCTTATAATGGAAGCTTCAAGGGAAACTTATAACGTAAGTTTAATATATGAATTCCTGAAAGCATTGAAAAAGGCTTACAGGGCAAGATTCATATAAATTGTCTCGGAACAGACAATAGGTATAACAAACGATCTTTTACTAAATAATAATAATAATAATAATAATAATAATAATAATAATAATAATAATAATAATAATAATAATACATATACATAATTTAAGTTGAGAAATTACATATAAAATACTGAACAAACATGATATTGTCACATAACTTTCGTATTTGTTATAATATACAAAACATCTACTTTTTAAATTTAAAAAAAATATTACTAAAATAAAATAATTTTTTTAATAATTTAAAATAGGAAATATTATTATTAAATTAAAAAATGATCCAAATTTGAACAAACTAACTTCCGAAAAAGTAATCATGTTTTCGACAATCGAAGATCTAAATCTTTAATGGAGATTTTGTTACAGATAAGAATTGTACATAATTATTACCAACTTGACACTTACTTGTAAACAAATTATTCGCAACCAAGTGTTGTACTATTTTTTTATTAAAATACTGTTGAACTGAATAGCATTTAAATCAAACAGACTCAACTAAAGATCTATACAGACACATGAACAGATGTATTCCATAATCTATTGCACATATTGAAAAACTGAAGAATGTTAACAGTAGATTTTATTAGAGACGTTCTTTACAAATTCTCATCAACACACAATAAATTAACAACTTCTCTGAACTTCAAAAATGACTAACAATAAAAATCGTCATTATTATTTTTTGAAGATCGATCTTGAAGATCGTCATTATTATTTTTCACTGACCTCTCTTAATATTATAAGCTGAATTTAATTAGAAAATATTACACAATTTTATTATTTACATAATATTGGTTATTCTATATAATTTTATTTAACTTACTTTTAGATATAGCTTAAAAGAAAAGCTATATGTTATGATTATACTAGAAAAATAATTAAACAAACACAATTTTCTATATTAACTTTAAACGTTTACCTCAAAATTTAAATATGGGCGGCAAAAGATTGAACAGTTATTACAAACATTATTAATATATTTATCCGGCAAAAGATATTTCAATATTATATAACTTTTTATATTTTTAGATGTATTATCTAACTTCAACATTAACATCAAATTATTGATTGTTTGTAAAGATTTTTTGAGAAAAGCAATTTGAACTTCAAAAGTAACATCGAATTATTACCAATACTTTGAGAGGTTTTAGAATGGATTTCAAAATAATATCATTATTAATATCATTATTATGAATATGAAGTAAAAAATTAGAATATCAAAATGCCTTATGAAAAAAAGATATGAAAATACAAATGACACATTCTCAAATATATTATTAATTAGTATTAATAATAAAATAAATAATAATAATCAAATACTGTTGACAGAAAACCCAAAGCATCATTTTTAAATATATTTTGACCTGAACATCTGCTAAAGAATTGTAACATCCCGAAAATTCATCAAATCAAAATGATACCAAAAACAACTAACCAACTTTTATAGAGTGGGTTTGTTAACGGGATTGATGACTATGTCTTGGTTTAAAACGTTAGAGGGACGCGTTTTGTCATTTTTTTAAACATGTTTTATCTTACTTTGGGAACAAATTATTTACTTGTGAAAGTGGAGTGGCCTTAGTGTAACAGTGGTTAATTAATCACTATATACAAAGGCTATGTCTATTTAGACACCCTTGAAATCTATTTGGACACCCTGTATATGCCTCGTATAGGGCTATACCAGGAATATAAAGGACAAAAAGCTGAACACTGACTTCAAGGAAATGATTGTCTGCAACCTGGTACCTTATACGACCCATATAGTTCAATACGAAGAATATAGGGTTTACATTTTTAATTTTTCAAACTTAGGGTTTGGTATACCATGTGGATTTTTTTTACTTTTTTTAACGAGTGCAATACGAGGAGTACTGACAATATTATTACGAGGGCAATACGAGGATTTTTTTTAACGAGTGCAATAAGAAGAGTACTTATAATATTATTACATATACTTTTTTTTTATTTTTTTAACGAGAGCAACACGAGGAGTACTTACAATATTATTACGAGGGCAATACGTGGATTTTTTTTAACAAGTGCAATACGAAGAGTACTTACAATATTATTACATATACTTTTTGAAGTTGAACGGACTCGTCTCAATACGTCAATAACAGTCTGAATATATTACGTATACTTTTAGAAGTTGAACGGACTCGTCTCAATACTTCAATAACATTATGAATTTATTATGTATACTTTTTGAAGTTGAACGGACTCGTCTCAATACGTCAATAACAGTCTGAATATATTACATATATTTTTTGATGTTGAACGGACTCGTCTCAATACGTCAATAACAGTCTGAATATATTACGTATACTTTTTGAAGTTGAACGGACTCATCTCAATACGTCAATAACAGTCTAAAAATATTATGTATACTTTTGGAAGTTGAATGGACTCGTCTGAATACGTCAATAATATTATGAATTTATTATGTATCTTTTTTGAAGTTGAACGGACTCGTCTCAATACGTCAATAAAAGGGATATGAATTTGTTACATATACTTTTTGAAGTTGAACGGACTCGTCTCAATACGTCAATAACAGTCTAAATATATTACGTATACTTTTTGAAGTTGAACGAACTCGTCTCAATACATCAATAACAGTCTGAATATAATTACATTTACTTTTGGAAGTTGAATGGACTCGTCTCAATACGTCAATAACAGTATTAATTTATTACGTATACGTTTTGAAGTTGAACGGACTCGTATCAATACGTCAATAACAGTCTGAATATATTACATATACTTTTTAAAGTTGAACGGACTCGTCTCAATTCTTCAATAACATTATGAATTTATTACGTATACTTTTTGAAGTTGAACGGACTCGTCTCAATACGTCAATAACAGTTTGAATATATTACGTATATTTTTTGATGTTGAACGGACTCGTCTCAATACGTCAATAACAGTCTAAATATATTACGTATACTTTTGGAAGTTGAACGGACGCGTCTCAATACGTCAATAACAGTCTGAATATATTACGTATACTTTTTGAAGTTGAACGGACTCGTCTCAATACGTCAATAACAGTCTAAATATATTATGTATACTTTTGAAAGTTGAACGGACTCGTCTCAATACGTCAATAAAAAGGATATGAATTTATTATGTATATTTTTTGAAGTTGAACGGACTCGTCTCAATACGTCAATAAAAGGGATATGAATTTATTACATATACTTTTTGAAGTTGAACGGACTCGTCTCAATACGTCAATAACCGTCTAAATATATTACGTATACTTTTGGAAGTTGAACGGACTCGTCTCAATACGTCAATAATAGTATTAATTTATTATGTATACTTTTTGAAGTTGAACGGACTCGTCTCAATACGTCAATAAAAGGGATATGAATTTATTATATATACTTTTTGAAGTTGAACGGACTTGTCTCAATACGTCAATAACAGTCTAAATATATTACGTATACTTTTGGAAGTTGAACGGACTCGTCTCAATACGTCAATAACAGTTTGAATTTATTATGTATACTTTTTGAAGTTGAACGGACTCGTCTCAATACGTCAATAACAGTCTAAATATATTACGTATACTTTTGGAAGTTGAACGCACTCGTCTCAATACGTCAATAACAGTCTAAATATATTACGTATACCTTTGGAAGTTGAACGGACTTGTCTCAATACGTCAATAACAGTATGAATTTATTATGTATACTTTTTGAAGTTGAACGGACTCGAATCAATACGTCAATAACAGGGATACGAATTTATTACATATACTTTTTGAAGTTGAACGGACTCGCCTTAATAATACTTATATTAAGGGTAGCCTATATTAAACAGTTGGTTTTGTTTTTTAAATATTTTTTTCCACTTTTTTTAAATAGTTTTGATTTTTAACAATTGTATATACAACACAAACACAAATTTACATCACAAACATAAATAACTGAAACTGATTGTAACTGAATAACTGATCAAGAACTATTAACAACAGTAAATAAACATCACAAACATAAATATCTGAAACTGAATAAATACATATCAACCAACAAGTTCATACAAAAGAAGTCATAATAGTACTGAATACAAACATAAAAAACTACTGATGTGCGTCGGGTGCCGCACGTGGCGCTGATGGCGGTAACTCCGGTAATCCTGCGTCCCGTCCCCTCTCCGCCTCCGACTCAGCAAGCCACCTAATCTAGTCAAGAATAGCGTCCTGACCACGCCGCAGATCCCGAATACTGCCCTCCATACGGCGCATCCTGTCTACAATGTCACGAGGGACACCCCGGTAAACGTGAGCTGGGTACTGAGGCGGCTCTGGAAGCGGTGCCTCATCCTCTACCTCTGGCTCCAGGTCAACCTCAAACGGGCCATCCACGTCCTCCAACATATCCTCCTCAAACATCCCAAGGATAAGGTGGGATGACCTCCGGTAACTCCACCGGCTCAAAAAGCTCTCCCTCGGCATTCTTAAAACGCCGACCCATCCCAGCGAACTTGCGCGTAACGCGCATGCCGATAATCGTCCTACGATCCAAATGAGATGGCTGGAGCGGAGGTCCCAAATGGGGGTCACCATCGGGGAGAAGCCCCAAGTGACGGGCGAGGACTGTGACATACGCACCGCCGTATAACTCTCTCCGCTGCTGACGGTGGTATGCGGAGGCAAACCAATCCGTCATACAACGCGCGAGCGCGCACGACCTCCGATATAATAGACACTAAAGATAAAAGAGGTCTGCCCTCGTGCACCACTCGCGGGAGTTATGGCGTGGCTAGATCGACGTAGCGATCAACCGGTGAATATATCGGTAAAGGGGGTCAAGAATGGCGGTCACCCTGCCCTTATCCTTCTGAAACCGGTGACTAGGACCTATGACCGCCCAAAACCGAAGCAACGTAGGCCTAGACGCCGCGCGTATACCGTCTCGATATAACGCGGTAGCCATCTCAGGCTCCGTGGAAAACCCCAACCGCCATGCGAACTCACGTAGGGACATCTGGAACGTCTGCTGGGCAAGACGGAAGGTGATCTCGTGGAAAGGATCCGCATGATCATCGTCCTCCTCCGGTCGATCTGCTGGTCGGGCGGTGAAAGTAAAGGAAGACAGGAACTCCACGGTCAGCTCTCGATATGTCGGAGTATGCGCACTATCAAACAGACGGCTCCAGGGCGAATCAGTGTCGATGATATCACGTGCCCGTGTCAGCTCACCAAACTCCTCTAACGCAGTATAAGAAACGGACTTGTGAGCCGCGACCTGAATTATGGTAATAACAACAATAATAATAACAAATAATAATTAATAATAATAAATAATAATAAACAATAAAGAATAATAATAATAATAATAATAATAATAATAATAATAATAATAATAATAATAATAATAATGCCTGCATCCTCCTAAGCTTCTGACAGCGGCGCCACGCCTGGCTGTCAGCAGGAAAGTCCAAGTACGGGTGACCCAGAAGTTGGTCAACCTGTGATGGTTGTGGTCCCGCTACCCCTCCCTCCTCCCCGTCAAAGTCACCGTCCCCGTCATCAAAAAAATCCGCCATACTACGTTATTTAAAAAAAATAATAATGTTATTTTTATAAAAATTATGTTATTTTGAAAAAATAATGTTATTTTAAAGAAATTTATATTATTTAAAAAAATTGTTATTTTAAAAAAAATTGTTATTTTAAAAAAAAATTATGTTATTTTTAAAAAATAATGTGATTTTAAAAAAAATATTTTTAATAAAAAATCTGCATATAAGTTGTTATTATTATTATTATTATTATTATTATTATTATTATTAATGTAAAAGATTAATAAAATAAAAAAAATATATATGAATGAATATGCCTCGTATTGCTCTGTATGAAGCATATTCATTCATCTTCAACAAACCAACCCAGATCTGATCATCATCATCAGCCCCAAATTCAAGTTCCATGAATGAATATGCCTCGTATATCCCTGTATGAGGCATATTCATTCATCGTTCGTCATCAAACCCACTAACCCAGGTCCGAACCCTCAATTAAGCCCCAAAATCAAACTTAGATCTAACCTAGATCAATCAATCAACTAATCTAACCTAATATGTGTGAAAAAAAAATAAAGGAAACGTACCTTAATCGAACCAAGATCTGACCACCGAGTGTGTTTGAGTGTGTGTTTTGATCTTGTGTGTGTGTTTGTGTGGTTCGTATGGCTGATATGAGGACCGTATTGGGGGTGATATGGGTCTTGGTATGCTTCGTATAGATCAATACGAAGCATATAAGGGTCAAGTATCCCTTGCAAGCCCAGTATCAGACTCAATACTAGGCCTGTTATATGTCTCATATTGGGCTATACGAGGCATACACTATTTTATTTTTAAATATTTGAATACTTGTTTTACATTAAAAATTCTAAAAAAATAGCTTTATTCATTTGAATAAAATTTGAAAAAAAAAAACAATTTTTTAACCAATACGCGTCGTGTTCGGCGTTTTCTTTCATTTAGGCGAACCTAACAAAATAAGCAAAATAAAACCGAAATGCATTGTTGAATCGATTTATGAAAATACAACACCTTTCGAAAACACCGAAATGCATCGATGAATCGATTAACGAAATAAAACACTTCTCATATAAACGGATCAAACTCGGTAAAAAATTTAAAATTTATCGACTGGACTGGAAAACAACGATCAATCTATTTATGAAATACAACACCTTTCGAAAACACCGAAATGCATCGATTAATCGATTAACATAATAAAACATTTTTCATATAAACGGATCAAACTCGGCAAAAACAAAGCAAACATCTTCAAAACCTAACAAAATGAGCTAACCAAAACAAAAAAAACCGAACACACATCGTATCGGTAACAAAATCTTAAAAATTTAATCAAATAGGATTGAGAAAAATAAAACAATTTTTTTGTAATTTTTTTTTAAGTTAGTTTAGTATATTTAATATTTTATAAAAGATAAAAAAAACACTGGTATTCAACGTATAACCCAATATGAGGCACATAACAGGCCTAGTATTGGTGGCAAGCCTAGTATCAACCCAATACTAGGCATGTTATGTGCCTCATATTGGGCGATACGATGAATACCAGTGTTTTTTTTATCTTTTATAAAATATTAAATATACTAAACTAACTTAAAAAAAAATTAAAAAATTACAAAAGAATTGTTTTATTTTTCTCAATCCTATTTGATTAAATTTTTTAGATTTTGTTACCGATACGATGCGTGTTCGGTTTTTTTGTTTTGGTTAGCTTATTTTGTTAGGTTTTAAAGATGTTTGCTTTGTTTTTGCCGAGTTTGATCCGTTTATATGAAAAGTTTTTTATTTTGTTAATCGATGCATTTCGGTGTTTTCGAAAGGTGTTGTATTTCATAAATCGATTGATCGTTGTTTTCCAGTCCAGTCGATAAATTTTAAATTTTTACCGAGTTTGATCCGTTTATATGAGAAGTGTTTTTATTTTGTTAATCGATTCATCGATGCATTTCGGTGTTTTCGAAAGGTGTTGTGTTTTCATAAATTGATTGATCGTTGTTTTCCAGTATAGTCGATAAATTTCAAATTTTTGCCGAGTTTGATCCGTTTATAAGAAAAATGTTTTATTTCGTAAATCGATTTATCGTTTGTATTCACAAGTGTAAATAAACAACATAAACGTAAATAACTAAAACTAAAATAAGTTTTATAACACATAGGAGGCGGTTCTACATACAAAATTACCGACGTAGCGGTCAACCATAATAACTAAGACCAACCTCCTATTTATAACACATAGGAGGCGGTTCTACATACAAAATTACCGACGTAGCGGTGTACCTTAATAACTAAGACCAACCAATAATCAACAACAACAACAATAATCAACAACAACAAAAACAACAACAACAAAAACAACAACAACAAAAACAAAATCAACAACAACAACAATAATCAACAACAACAACAACAACAAAATCAACAACAACAACAACAATAATCAGCAACAGCAACAACAACAACAACAACAACAATAACAATAATAATATTATTACTATTATTCGTATAATAATAATAAATTCGGATAATAATAATAATAACAAAAATAATAACAACAACAATCGGACTTGAAAAAAAAACGAATAACATCAACAATCAACAACAATATATCCTAATATTGATGAAAAGATCAAAAAATAACATACCTTAGGCTCGTATAGATGAATCGGGTGTGTTTGAATCGGGTCGGGTCACCTCCGATTGACTCGGGTGTCTTTGACTCGGTGGGGTCGATCTGTGTTGAGAGGTTTTGTTTGTTTGTGTTGACTCGTATGAGACCAACAGCCAACGTATTGGTGGTTATATGACCCAAGGTATGGATCATATTGCTCTATACGAGTAATACGATGGTCTAATCAATCGTCAAGTGGAAGACAGCTGGATCTGAGGCGATATTAAAGTGTATATGGGTCGTATTTCTCTATACGATGGGGTTCAAACCCTATACATGGGCATTATAAAGGCCTCGTATTGGGTTCAAGCCCCATATCAGTCTAAAAGCTGACTGTAGTATGCCAAATATAGCCCAATACGAGGCATATTGGCACTTTTTTTTAGTCTAAAAAGGTTAATTTAAAAAAATGTAATTTTAACTAATAAAATCAATAAAATTCACAAAAAAGTAATTTTATTTATTCAAATAATATTTTCAGAAATTTATATTTATTCACCACTCAAAGATTAAAGATTAAAGATCGTAATTAACCAAGATCCTCAATTGAAGGATTCTCCCGATTGTTAGCTCTAAGCGCTTTACACCACTCAATCTGTTCTTTGTACATTTCTTCCCATTCCTGCACCGCGTCACATCGGCAAAGACGCCACATGGGGTTTGGTGTTGGCATGGATAGTCTCCTGATAGTACTGCGTGGATAAAATGGTTTCCATTAAATACAACTGTTATAAATTGACGAGGGCCCCTCACTTGACTTGGACCAACCAATAATGCGAAAAAAGTCTGACTTTGTTCAGCGCTTAACAGGTGAACAATAACTCCCAATGCGTTAGAAATTAGGAGTCCTGCATGAGGCATCTCCATCCAATGCTCATTGGGTGCTCTTCCTACCCCTGTAAAGGTTGCTCTATGCAGTTGCCGCTCATATTCCCCAGACGTAAAGAATCTGTCAAAAGTCTCTGTCCAAATCTCTTTGTGAGTGAGAAGTTCACCTCTAATTAGTTCCCGAACAAACATATACTGGCTCTGGTCCATCCCTAAACCCACAGCTATCGCTCTATACCCACAATGACCATCAGGCTTGACATCCTTTAGCCGGGATATATGTGGGTGAAAAATTTCTGGAATATGTTCCTTATATGTTCTGACAAGGTTCATTGATTCAAGTTCTTTGATGTTGGGAAATCCATGATCAACAGGTGACTCTGCTTTTTTACCGCGTCGATTTTGCGGACTTCTGGGATTTTACAATGGAACCTGTTTCTTTAAATTCCTGTGACGATACATATGAGCTGTGTCGGGATTGATCGAAATGGCCCGCTGAGGACGGAACGTAGGAGCTGTGTCGGGGATCATTGAACTTGCCCGGTGATGACGGAACGTAGGAGCTGTGCCGGGAAGGAACGTACCTGAATGATAAAATTAATCAATAATAATAATAATAATCAACATCATCATCATGCCCGTAACACGATACCTAGTGCTTTCCGATAATGCAACTGAGTCGTCTCCAGCACTGTGAGCTTTATCTTTTTCTTGTTTCTTCATCCTTTGTTCTTGAACCTTCAATGTTGGCCGGCCACGGGTATTTTGTCGTACAACCGGGGGCTTTTTGTTACTTTTTAGAGGGTTCAAGACCGTCATAATCTTTGCCAACATGCTTTTTTTCACTTGTGGGGGTTGAGACATCATTGTCTTTTTCACATCATTTAATCGTTCATCCAGGTTAATATCTTCATTTTTTATCTTTGCTGCTCTAAAATCAAGCTTCCGCCAGAATTGGTCTATTGAGTCGAGCGGAATCTTTTGATCTGTTAAAAATGATTAAACAAGGTTATGTCAAAAATTTATTTGTATACACCCAATAAGTAAAAATGATTAGTACGTATACCTTTAGTTATATATCTTTCGATGCGACATGCGCATACTAACCCACAACTCGTGTAAAGTTGGCAACCACAAGTTGCATCAAATGACCTCAATGTTTGTAACCGATAAAACTCGTTTTCAATGAGGTTAAGAGCATGGATGGAAACATTAAGGCGTAGTTCGTCAAGGAAAGCTAGTCGCTTATGGCTGTTCATTATTTTGTTTCTCCTTTCTTCAAAACATTTCTTTATATGCGATTCTTGCTTTACTACAACATCATCGATATACCCTACTATTCTTGTCAAGCTACTGTTCGTGCTTGGAAGATATCCCTTTAAATCAGCATGTTGGCTCTCTACTCTATTTGTTGTAGTTTGGTGAAAATTTATTGTTCTATTGGTCCAAGCACTTACAAATTTCTCATGGTATTGGTTCAGCCATTCATTAAACAAATAATCAAAAGCATCTGAAAATATATAATAATTAGAACTAAAAGTTATTTGTTTAATAAATAAACAAATATTAAAAACTTACGCTTCCTTCCCTCTTTAACGAGTGCTTTAAAGATGTTGCGGACGTTATATTGGTATATTTTAGGTGTGGGAGACTCGCATAACCGAGACCATGAACGTGTAAGTTCCTCCCAATCAGGGTGTGTAAATGATTTCTTGCAGTGTTTTGAAATATTCTGATAAATGTGATACCTACAAAGATATTTGTTAGCGTTTGGGAAAACTTTGTCACACGCGCTCATAAGCGCCCGGTCTCTGTCAGTTATAATAACACGCGAATCCATACATTCTTCCAACATAGACTTCAGATGCTCAAGGACCCATATGAAGTTTTCTTCACGTTCCTTATAAATAATGGCATTAGCGGCACAAAATGACTGGTTTGTGGATGTCATACCGACAATTTGCACTAACGGTAAACGGTACATGTTGGTCTTGTAGGTCGCCTCGATCAACAATACATGGGGGAACGCCCGACACATTTTGAAAGATAACGGATGCACAAAAAAAATGTCCTCAATCGTATTTTTTAAAGGATCCTCCCGAGTGTAATACGTGTATTTTTTCTGAAACAGCAAGTTTTCGAGTTCCTGCATGGGTGATCCACCTTGTTTCTTTACAACACTAATCTTTTGAATAGCATTGTGTATATCTTTCAAAACACACATGCTCTCCGGGTAGTGTCCCTTTAAGGTTTTCCAGATTTTACGCGGCTCCATCTCCTGACCCCACAACTCCTCCACCAAATTTAATTCTTCGGGAGAAAGTCTTCTTGCATACGCGTGGCCTTCCAGATATTCAGCAGGACCATGGTTATGTTCGGCATTCGTCACCTTTACCCTCCAGGCGTGACGTTTCCTGTCATATAACCCGACCACTTGAAAAGGACAACCAGTTCTTTGGCTACCTGTTCTCCTCTTGGAGGCTACACTGTTGTGCTCGCGACCTCGGTTGCACACTAGCCAAACCTTCACATCCAAATCAGCAACTTTTTTGGATCGTCGGGTCACAATGACGTAACCGTTATCTTTTCCCTTTTTCTTAACCAACGTAACCAAATCTTTTCGTGAAACGAAATCTTGTTCAGTGTCATACGAAACATGTGGCCACTTTGGTTGCTTGTCTGAAACATGCGAGTAGTGGGGTTGCTCTTCTGGAACTTCCGGGTTTTGTCTCTGGTCGTACGAAGAGTATTGCGGTACGTACGCATACTCACCACCGTGCTCGTAGTGCTGGTAGGTTTCCCCTACGTATGAATGTTCAACATTTACGTATGAATGTTCAACATTGGGTTCATAGCACGGCTCGTTCAGGTCTGGCAACAATGGTTTTTGGTAACCAGACACAACCTCTTGAGAATAAGGAATAACTGTTGCTTGAGAATCAGGAATACCTACCGTCTCATGAGAATTGGGAATACCGGATTCATCAAAAATATTAGGCCACCATGACATTTTCGGGAAAAAAAATATTAGACTTTGTTAAACCTTGTTAAATATGAAAGAAGAAGAAAAAAATAGATGTCGAAGAAGAAATGAAGAAGAAACGAAGGGAAGAAGAAGAAAAGAAGGAAATAATCAACTTTGGTTAAATATGCATCGTATAGATCTATATGGGTCGTATAGGGTACGCTGACATTTGCTTTATGTTAGATCATACCGGACATCGTACAAATATTCGTCGTATAGAGCAATACGAGGGATATGGCACCAATCATTGGTCCTTTAATTCTGTGCCGAGTTGACTGAAAAGGGTCACGTGAACCCTATATGCATCGTATAGCTCTATACGAAGCATATAAGGTTTTTTTTTTTGTCAGAATGTTGTCTGAATGGGGGACATTAAAGTGCATATGCCTCGTATAGAGCTATACGAGACATACTTAGGGTGTCCAAATAACTTTTTGGGTGTCCAAATAGTATGACCCTATACAAAACCATTGGTCATTTGTGACCTACTTCCTGGGGCGGCTGTTAACAAACCGAAGAGAGAGAGAAAGGGATCTGAGGTGGAAAGAGGGCAAAGGTGTGTGGTTCGAGGTGGTTTACGATTGTACGAAACTTTCTATATCACTGTGTTTAGCTACCGACTTTTGTTCAGCGTTAGATCGTTCATCGAGTATGTGCTCAGTCTTAATCTCAAGCCTCTACTGCCGCCATCCGGGTTCGTAACAGTAAGCGCGATGCGCGTTGTATCTCGTTCCTCTAAGAAAGGTATGGATTCGAATTCGTTTTTTTACAATCATCCAATACTTCAAGTAACTAGCTTATTGTGAACGAGGTCCTTGGCTACGGTAGTGATTACCGGCGGTGACGATCTGTGACAGAGAAGATGAACGGTGGGAAGGGTGATACTGTCAATGGTTTGAGATGGATCCATGGTGACGGTATAGGTTCACTATCTTGATTTAGATGGTGGTGTTCAACCATGGCAGTCCTTTGATGATGGTTATTGACAGTAACAAGGTGGTGGTGTTGAATGTTCGTGACGATTAGTTAGGCTGGTGTTGGTGCGAATGGTGGTTGGTTTTGATAGATGAACGGATCAAAGGCAAATAACGAAAGACAATAATGAAGCGGTGTCTAGAATTGGTTGCAAAAGCTGGTAATGCGTTCGAATTTGGTTGGTTTCCATTAAACATCTTGGGTGAGTTATGAACAGGTTCATTGCTTCAAGATTTTGGTCCAAATCGGTTTGTTAGCATGCTGGTGAGGAAGGTTATAGTCATTCTGCATGTGCTCCTTGGAAGAAATAGTATACTGGATACTTTTTGATGAGGAAGATGGTCTTATATGCATGGAAATGATGGAGTGGTTTCGTGTGTTTGGATAGGTTAGATGTGATGGGCCTTTACAATCTTATGGTAATATCATGTCACGTAAGTGTGGTGAGCATGGGATCCATAGATATTTTTGAAGCCATGATAATAGTCAGTGATAAAGATGATGACGTTCTTTTTATGTTATTATGGTGATGGCTTATCACCATGGAAGTTATGGAAAGTGTATGAAGGAGATGGTAAATGACACATATAGTGGTGTATAGTGTTGATGTCATAGGGTGAGGTGGTGATTTGCATGAAATGCATGAGACACTCAATACTTTACATATGCTAACACCATGAGTGTATGATTTTATTGTATTGGTGTTGGTTTTGAGCCTGTACACCTGCGCGGTTTATAGTCAAATTTAACCGCGGGATGATTCAGTTACATGCTTCGTACGAGAAGAGTCGCAGTTTAACTCTCGATTTGGAAGCTTTGCAATCTGTGAGTTCTTGCCTCCACTCTTTTAGTTATCATTTTTCTAAATGTTTTTGGGCTGACGTGCATGATAAACCATTATTTTTTATGAAGTCACAATATTTTTATCAAGTTATAAATATTTTTGTCTACGATCGAAATACATATTAGCTCATACATATTTTTTTTGTATGAAACGTAAGTGGGCGGAATGCTCCTAATGCGTTAATATATGGTTGAGTTATATGTGTCATTAAAAGTGGGATAGGCCTGCTCTGATTTATGGCATAGTTTTTGTCATGGTTGTCACATAGTGTGTCTTATGTGTTATTAGAAGTGAGATAGGCCTGCTCTGATTTATGGTATAGTTTTTGCTATGGTTGTCACATAGTTTATGTTTAATGTGTTATTATATAGTTTTAGTTATTCGTGTTATTTTATATATATGTGTGTGTGTGTGTGTGTGTGTGTGTGTGAATAGACTGTTGTCTTGATTAAAGTATGGCTTGAGTTTTTAGTTAATAAGAGGCATCCGCTTAATGTCTTGGCCACGTATTCGAAAACCTTACTTGTTAGATCGGGTATTATTTTGACTTCCTACCTTTTTAGGTTATATGGATTATATATTTATATATTTTTATAAACTGTATTTGGCGACTACATGACCTTATAAACTGGGCTATGATGGAAGAGGGATATACTTGCTCTGATCTATCGTATTGGTTTTGTGTCATGGTTGTTTCTTAGTTTATGGTATACCTGTTATTAAATATAATAGACTATGTTTGATGGCTACCTGATATGTCGAACTGAGCTATGACAGAGATGAGAAATGTCTGCTTTAATCTCTAGCTTTTGTTTGCTTAAATAGACTGGATTGTTCTTTGTGTTGAAAAGCGAGATGCGCTTATTTTATATTTGGTAAGTGAAGTCTTGAGGTAATTAGGCAGAGTATGCCTATCCTAGAGTTTGATTTTTGTTTTGGTTGGGGAAAAACAAATTAGCGGATTGCGCTTATTGTTAACTCTGAGGTTGAGGTATTTTGTTAATTCATATTTTGGGAAAATACTTGTTTATATAAATTTATAAAACTTGAACTCACTCAGCGTAGCTGACTTTTGCATAAACGTTAGATTGATTTCAGGTTAATAGAGAGATGGATGGATAACTGCTTGGCGATGCGAGAAGTTACCTGGAAATTGAAGGCATTTCTAGTGGAAGACAACATTTGTTTACACATGATAAATTTTAAATTTGATTTACAATTGGATAAGTATTTGTCATGTGTTTTGTATAATTTTATTCTAAATGATTTTCCGCTGCGTATACATACTCTTTTAAAAGAAAATTTTACTCATGTTTTTGCATATTTAAGAATTTTAACCCAACTGTTCGACACCGGTTTTGTGGGTCTTACAAGAATATCTAAAACTATGCTGCTAGGGGTGTTCAGAATTCGATTCGGATTCGAAAAATTCGAAATTCGACTTAGTTCGATTCGATTACCAAGTATTCGATTCGATTATTAAGAATTCGAATTCGATTCAATTTGAATTCGAGTCCAGTAAATCGAATATGAATCGAATACGAATTTATGATTTTAAATTCGATTCGATTCGAAATTCGAATAAAAACTGTTCATGTTTATTTTTTTTAAATATATATACACACATTCACATTATTATATACACATTGAAAAAAAGAACTTCTAAATTTAGGTCAAAATCTAAGAACCATAGTCTCAACCATATTTTACATATTTACCTTATACATCATAAAACTCTAATAAACTTTACTCTCTACTATTTTTACTATTCCCATTTTTGACATATTATTGTTTATCAATTTTGTAGATTTGTATTTATATGTTAAAAATAATGAGTTTATATTAGTTTTAAAACAAAAAGTAAAACAATTTATTATTTATGGTAAATTTGAACTAAATCGAATTTATTCGAATTCGATTCGAATTCGAGTTTCTTATTGGAATCGAATACGAATCGAATAAATTGAATTTTAAGCAAATACGAATCGAATACGAATTCAGGTAAACATATTAAAAATTCGAAAAATTCGATTCGAATAATTCGAAAATTCGTTATTCGATTCGTTGAACACCCCTATATGCTGCCATTAAATGATCATCTGTTGAAATAAATGCACCATCTGATGAATTGTATATGCTCAAGTTTAACATGATGATTACGTTATACTGCAAAGTAAAAATAATGAATAATATTTTAATGTAACATTGCAACTTCATGAAATTTATAATCTTTTACATGAAGAAAAAATAAAAAATACACAAAAAAAAAACGAATGAAAGTATTATTTCCAAATGAGTAATATTACATATATTATCAAATTAACAATGTATATCTCCTAACTATTTCTATAATTCTGTTGAAAGAAAACAACCATCTGTTTCACGAAAGACTACTAATATTGAAAGATATACGAATTAAACACTATATTATCAAGTACTAGGTAACGCATTTTACAATATTCGAGTAAACAATCTAAAACGAAAATTTTAACTTTGGTAGAATCCTTTCCAGAATTCAATACAAAGAAGGAAAAGTATAAACATCTTATTTTACGTTTATGACCGATTTGCTTCCTATATAACCACCGGTCTTCTACAGCAAATACATATTGATTGTATGTAAGCATTTTCCGAGAACACCAATTCCAACTTCAACACTAACATCGAATTATTAGAAATACTTTGTTGAGAAGTGTTTGGAATGCATTTGAAAATAAGATCATTATTAAGATCATTATGAATGTCAAAATGAAATAAGCATTTAGAATGTAAAAATGACTTAAGGGAAAACATATGAAAACAAATTGCAATTTCTTCTACTTTTATAGAGAGAAAATAACCATTAAATTTAACTAATATAATTATAATAAAGTAATATTGTCAGAAAACCCAAAACATCATTTTTAAATATATTTTGGGTTGAAGATCTGCTAAAACATATTTAAAAGTCTGTTGAAATAACATGAACATCTGGTGAAATAGAATGAACATATGTTGATTATATATATACTCAAGTAAAACATAATAATTATTATTACATTATATACGACAAAGTAAAAAATAACGTATAGTATTTACAACACATATCAATATACAAACTAAAATTAAGCCTAACATCATAAATCATTTGTTGGGTCTGCTGACCTGGAGAAGAACAGATGATTAAAAGCCAAAATATACTAAGTGTTTGATCCTGAATAAAGAACAGTTGTTACAATAAAGCTTCCTCCAAAGATCTGTTGATTCCTAAACTGCTGCTGCTCAACAACTGTTAGAACATAACTGCTGCTGTTGAAAAGTCTGATGGACAAAGTCTGAAGGTTAAAAGTCTGATAAAGAACAACTGCTGATCAAAGATCTGAAGAGCAAAGGTCTGTTGAACCAACATCACTTTGGTTCAACAGATGATAAGAAGACGTCGGAGTTTTTAGTTAACAGAGTTTTGTATTGTCAGTAGTTTCAATGTAACAGTAGTTTATAGCTTAACAGTTGTTAGAGTTTGTTAGACAGTTAGGGGTCGCTATCTAGGTGACGTCAGCAACTGATCATCAGAGGTTTGAGCTTGTCTATAAATAGAACACTACTTGTACTGTTCTATTCATCACTCGTCATTCTCTCTTAGACAAACATTCTCTGAGTGATCAGGCTGAGGGGGAGTTTAATTGTACGATTGTAATCTTTCCTTTAATGAAAGCATTCGATTAAAAACAATTATTCTCTATGTTTTGATTTGTTGTTTATTCCGCTGCACTTTCCATTTATACTTCATTCATATTTCATACTTAATCAAAACAAACCAATACTCAGATCCTAACATCATTATTAGAAAATCGGTTTATAAAATACCTAAGATTTTCTAATTAATAAGCTAAACAATAGAAAGATTTAGAATACATTATAATATGATAAATATTTTTTTCGATTAATTTTATAAATTGTATAAATAACATAATATTACTAATTAAACTTCATATGTTTACGTTTTGATATAAATAACAGTCTGCTTGACCAAAAATCAACCACGGTTGAAACGTATCTTTCCTTTACTGTATGACACTGTTTCAAAAACAACTGTTGACTGTTCAATAGTATAATAAAACAACAGAGTTAGTATATGATACAGATGTTGAATTTCAAAAGTTTTGGTCAGATATATGCCACGTCATTTTCACAAAAACAGATTTTTTGCCATATCAGCAACCCTTTTTCATTCCTTTTGTCCTAAAAAATAAACATAACACTGTCTTATTGACTTTTAAATACACAAAGACGGTTTTCCCTCTTCCACATCCTAAATAGATTTCACATCATCTTCTTCAATCTTCTGCATGGATCTTCAATTAAAAAGCACTCATAACAATCTACCATACTTGGTTAAAACAGAACGTAACACACAATTTCACTCAATAATCGATAATCTCATAAATTCGAAATACCTACCCATCCTCACTGCTGACGCTCCAATATATGTCAAAACTCTAAAAGAATTCTGGTTGAACGCGAAACTTTTAGATAAAGAAAAAAAGATTGTTTCGAAAATTGGAGATACAGATATTCAGATCACCGAAGAATCCATCTCCACAACATTCTCAATAAACGACTTGCAAGGTAAAGTCACTTTTTTAAAAGATGAACTGAAAGAAGAGTTCACTAAAAGAGGGTATGCAGGAACAGCGACTGGGGCGACAATAATGAAACCCGATTTTCCCCCACCAATGAAGTTTTTCTTCCATACCCTTCTTATTTGTCTATTTGCAAAGACAACTTCTTTTAATGAAATGCCTTTGAACATACAGTATATTGGGTATGCAATTTTAACAAACAATGATTACAATTTATCCAAGGCTGTATTATCAGATATAATTCGCAATTTCAAAGGCATAAACTCAACTTAAAGTAAGTCATTCCTACTGTTAGGATCTGAGTATTGGTTTGTTTTGATTAAATATGAAATATGAATGAAGTATAAATGGAAAGTGCAGCGGAATAATAAATCAAAACATAGAGTATAATTGTTTTTAATCGAATGCTTTCATTAAATGGAAAGATTACAATTGTACAATTAACTCCCCCTCAGCCTGATCACTCAGAGAATGTTTGTCTTAAAAGAGAATGACGAGTGATGAATAGAACAGTACAAGTACTGTTCTATTTATAGACAAGCTCAAACCTCTGATGATCAGTTGCTGACGTCACCTAGATAGCGACCCCTAACTGTCTAACAAACTCTAACAACTGTTAAGCTACAAACTACTGTTATATTGAAACTGCTGATAATACAAGACTCTGTTAACTAAAACTCTGATGTCTTCTAATCATCTGTTGAACCAAAGTGCTGTTGGTTCAACAGACCTTTGCTCTTCAGATCTTTGTTCAGCAGTTGTTCTTCATCAGATTTTTAACCTTCAGACTTTGTCCATCAGACCTTTCATCAGCAGCAGTTATGTCTAACAGTTGTTAAGCAGTAGCAGCAGTTTAGGAATCAACAGATCTTTGGAGGAAGCTCTATTGTAACAACTATTCTTTATTCAGGATCAAACACTTAGTATATTTTGGCTTTTAATCATCTGTTCTTCTCCAGGTCAGCAGACCCAACAATCTCCCCCTAGAACAGATGATGACAAAACTCTGCTTTATTCTTGATCTTTATTCCTCATCAGACTTTCTCTAATTTGCCCTTTTAGTTGTAATTCAAAGTGTAGAGAGAAGAGGTCTTCAGCATCTCTATCCAGTGTCAAATTTAGAAGTGTCTGGAGATCTTCAGCACTTAGGCCAGGTGCCTCATCCATACTCAACTTTTGAACACTACCATCTGATCTGAGCAGTGTCAATTCATGGGTCTCTTTATCAGACTTCCATTTTAGAATTTTAGAATCAGAGGAGTGACTGGGATGCATCTTTATTTTGGATGAGTTTGGTGATGGTGGCCTGCCAATGAGTTCTCTGAGCCTGTCTGACACAGGATCAGAAAAAGATCTGATTTGGTTCAAGATTCCCTCTTTCACATAAGTATCAGTGAACTGTCTTGTTTCTTCTTCAGTCATTTCTTTTTGCTTCTTAAATTGTCTTCTAGCAGCAATAGTTAGATCTGAAGTTTCCAGTAAACTGTCTAATGTAAAGGCCTGAGAGGGTTTCTTGGGTGCATCATCATAGACAGGTTTTCTTGGTAGTTTGGGATTGGTCTTTCTTTCTTGTTCAAGCTTCTTGTATGTTTCAATTAACCTGAGCTCAGACCATCTAGCAACAGATCTCATCTCTCCATACTTGGCTGCTACAAGCTCTTGTCTCATTCTCTTGAATTTCAAGGCTCTAGCTTGATTTCTCCCTTTACTGAAATCAGGGGCAGAGGCCTTAGTAGGAGGATTCTTGGCCATGCTCTCAATTCTAATGAGTTCTTCCGTGAGAGCATGTGTGGTCCAGCCTGTGAATTGATTCTTTGTTGCTTTATAAGGCTTGGTTGCCAAGATTTGTTCTAGCAGCGAATCCCTCACTTCCATTTCCAAGTCTCTGCTGAGAGGCATGGTAGACATAGAATTGCTCAGGGTCTTAGCATAGTCTTCAATCCTTCGAACTTTGCTAAGCTCTGCTGAATGGATGCCCTGAGCAGTCCTGTCATCCTTCCCTTTGCATTTCTCCTTGATGACAGCATCAGCCTGTTCACCCTTGTATTTAAGATAATTGTCAATGTTGGGTGGAACAGGGAAGCCTTTGAGAGATGGGAAGGATCTTTCTGATGGCTGATCAGTATTGTAAAAGGATTGAAGTTCCCCCTTGATTAGATCCAACTCAAGGGGATACTTCTCAGCCAATGGGGTGATGGTTGGTGGTGGTCTATGTGATCTGAATTGAGATGTGTGTGGAGAAAATGATGAAAGTGGAATGGCATTGACTGGTGTGGATTGTGAGCTTGGGGTGTTAGGTGGTGTGTTGTGGATGTTTTCATCTTGTACAACAAAGGTGGATTTCCTTTTCCTGTTGTACAAGATTTTAGGTGAAGGTGAGGATGAAGCAGTTGTTTGGGAAACATCTGTTGGTCCTTTTGTGGAACCAGCAGTTGTTTGGATTTTAGGTTGTGTTGTGGCTGGTTTAGTGGTTCATGGTGTGGTGATTTGTTTGGTTACTGGTTTAGGTTGAGCAGATGTTTGGGTAGCAGTGGTTTGGGTAGCAGAGGTTGTGGTGGCAGTGGTTTTAGGAGCAGTGGTTGTGATAACAGGTGTTTGAACAGCAGAGGTTTCAGCAGATAGTTTGGAAGGTGGTTTTCTAGTGTGTTTGGCTGGCATTTTCTTTCTCTTAGAAGTACTTACATCTTCCACTTCTTGTTGTTGTTCCTTTTTCAGCTGCACCAACATCTCTGCCTTTACTTCCAAAGTGTCAGCCCTTTTCCTTTTATCCTGAGCAGCTTTCTCAGCTTTTTCATTAGCTGAAGTGTCAACTTCTTTTGCCTTTGATGCTTGAGCTGGTTCAGTGACAGGGATCTGAACTTTTGGTTGCTGTGATTGTGGAGCTGATTTTGGTGACTCTGGTTTGTCAGCAGCTGGCTTCTTCCCTTTTTGTGAGGGTGGTGCACCAAATGGATCTAGCTTTGGTAGCCTATCTCTGCCACTCTCCCCCTTTTTGGCATCATCAGCCGTAAACTCATTGTAAGTTTCATCTCTGAGAATGGTGGTAGGGGCAGAGCCAGTAGTCTTCAGCAGGTGTTCCTTGATCACCTTGATGTCAGCCTTGGTGTCATTGAATCTTGCATCCACCATGTTTCTGATCAAGGACATGTAGGTTTCTTGGGTCTGATCTGCCAGTTTTCTGTGAGCTATGATGATGGGTGAAACTGATTTCCATAGCTCACTGGCAATATCAGAGGTTGAGGGTTGACTTTTTGTAAAGTTGTTCAGTGTTTCCAATATTGACTTGACATCAGATTTGATGTCAGCAACAGAGGATTCAAGGTTTTGAACTTTAACCGTCAATTCTTGAAGTTTTGACTCATCACCTAAGTTAATAGGATCATCTGAATCCCTACCAGAGGTAGTTTTAGCTGGTTCAGCTCTAGGAGGTGAGTCCATAGAGTGAGAACCTGCTGCCCCTTTTTCTTGGTACTGGGGACTTCCAACTGTGTTAGGAGACACAATGGTGTCCTCATCAGTTGTTGCCTTCAAGGAAATCTTATCAATGGAACCACTGTCCTGCTGTGAGACAATGGTCTCAACAGCAGTAGTAGCTGCTTCTCTTGAAAACTCATCAGAAGTAACATTGACTTCTGGGAGTATAACCTCCTCTTCTGGTGTGGGTTTCACAGCACTGGATGAAGTGCCATGATCACCAGGAGCAGTGGGCTCACCAACAGAGGTTTCAACAACAGTTGTTGTCTTTGTCCTCTTTGGTTGTGTTTTTGAAATCTTTTGTACTTTTGTTGCTTTTTCTTGGGTTGAAGAACCCAACATTCTAGTAAAAGTTTCATCAGTTAAACTTTTCATTTTGAAAGACTCTCCCTTTTGAAAATCTTTTTCAGGTAAAATCTTTTGTAGAATTACACTTAGAATTCTAGGGTAGAGCAGAAAAGCATTGTTTGAGCCAGATTTTATGGCTTTCACATTTGATACCAAGTCTAAGAACAATCCCTGAGACAGATTGAAGTCAGATTCTGACAACATTGCATATCCCAAGTATTGTATCCTCAATGGGATTTCATTGAAGGATGTAGTCTTGGCTGAGGCACAGAGAAGTAGGGTATGAAAGAAAAATTTCATGACTGGTGGGAAAAACTTTTTATATAATGTAGAACCAGTCATTTGCCCATCATACCCTCTCTCTTGAAACTCAGTGTGAAGCTCTGTTTTAGGAAAAGTTTCCTTACCTGACAGGTCGTTTAGTGAGAAGGTAGTGGATATGATTTCAGGGGTTATGGTGAAGCTGGTGTCTCCAATTTTGGAAATTATGGATGTAGGCTTTTTGTCTTGGTATAAGACTTCAGCATTTGCCCAGAATTCTTGGAGTGTTTCCAGGTGAATAGGAGCATCAGCATTAAGAACATTTTTGTATTTTGAGTTATTGATGATGTCGATGGTGGAATGGAATGGAGTGTTATCTTCGGTTTTTACCAAATAGGGAAGGAAATTATGAGTGGCTTTTGTTTGGAGTTCCATTTTAATGGATTTTGATTGTGAAAGTGATGATCTTTTGAATGAGGGTTATGAGGAAGACGAAGGCGGTTTTCAGTATATTGAATACAATGAGACAGTAAAACTGCTGTTGGGGGAAAAACAGGGTTTTATAGGCTCTGGTGAAACCGCTGATGTGGCAAAACTCTGCTTTTGAGAGCAGACGTGGCAAACATCTGATGGTTGAAACAACTGGTGACATACAGCTGTTTTGTTAAACATCTGTTGCCAACCTCTGTTGTTAACCAAAAGACTGATGAAAACAGTTGTTTTATCTGATCAGATGTTTGAAACAGATTTTTCAACCAACAGTGGTTGTTTTATCTGATCAGATGTTTGAAACAGATTTTTCAACTATCAATGGTTTGAATGAAACAGTGGTTGTTTTATCTAATCAGATGTTTGAAACAGATTTTTCAACCAGCAGTGGTTGTTTTATCTGATCAGATGTTTGAAAACAGATTTTTCAACCAAAGTGTCATTTTTAGCAAAATTTGATTTTCCTGAAAACATTTTAATGTTTTTTATTGAAACATTTTTGTTGTTTTAATCCATGTTTAACATTCCAATTCGAGAGATCAGATTTGTGAAGGTAGATGTGTCTAAAGCTTTTGTCAGCACATCTGCCAACTGATCCTCTGTTGGAACATGGTGCAGAGAAATCAAACCTTTTTCATAGCTATCTCTGACAAAGTGATGTCTGATATCTATGTGCTTGGTGGTTGAGTGAGAAACTGGATTCTTGATGATATTTTCAGCAGCTTGGCTATCCAACATGAGTGGAGTCCTTAGTGCAGTTATCCCAAAATCCAGTAATTGATTTTGAAGCCACATGAGTTGGGCGGTACAGCTTGCAGCAGCAATGTATTCAGCTTCAGCAGTGGATGTTGAAACAGCTGCTTGCTTTTTGCTTTGCCAAGAAACTAAGGCATTCCCTAGAAACTGGCACCCCCCAGAGGTGGACTTCCTTGTGGTATGGCAGCCAGCAAAGTCACTATCTGAATAACCTGAAAGCTCAATGTTTCCATTAGCAGGATACCAGATACCAAGTGTGGGAGCACCTTTTAGGTATCTGAATATCCTTTTCACAGCAATAAGGTTAGACTTTCTAGGAGAAGCCTGAGATCTAGCACACACCCAGGTTGCAAACATGATGTCTGGCCTGGATGCTGTTAAGTACAATAAAGACCCAATCATGCATCTATAGTGTATCTGATCAACCAGTTCATCCTTTTCATCAATAGTGAGTGGCTTGACAGTGCTCATGGGTGTACTACATGGCTTACAATCATTCATCTCAAATTTTGTTAACAAGTTTTTCACATACTTGTTTTGATGAATGAAAGTGCCATTTTGCAGTTGCTTTACTTGAAGACCAAGAAAGCACTGAAGTTCACCCATAGCACTCATTTCAAACTCTGCTGTCATGAGTTCCCTAAACTCCTCACACATTTTATTACATGTGGATCCAAAAATGATGTCATCCACATATATTTGAACAATCAATAAATCTTTTCCTTTCCATTTTAAAAACAAGGTCTTATCAATTTTACCTCTTGTGAAACAAATGGATAAGAGAAAAGTAGAGAGAGTTTCATACCAGGCTCTTGGTGCTTGTTTCAATCCATACAATGCTTTGTTAAGCTTGTAGACATGATCAGGACGGAATGTGTCTTCAAAACCAGGTGGTTGACATACATAGACCTCCTCCTGAATTTTGCCATATAGAAAGGCACACTTGATGTCCATCTGATACACCTTGATGTTGTGGTTGAAAGCAAAGGCTAAGAAAAGTCTGATAGCTTCTAACCTTGCTACAGGGGCAAAGGTTTCATCATAGTCAATTCCCTCTTCTTGTCTGAAGCCTTGAACCACTAACCTGGCCTTGTTCTTGACAACTATACCCCTTTCATCAGTTTTGTTTTTGAAGACCCACTTTGTGCCAATTGGACAGACATCCTTAGGCAGTGGTACAAGTTCCCATACTTGTTGTCTTTTGAACTGAAGGAGTTCTTCTTGCATGGCTTCTACCCAACTGTTGTCTTTCAGTGCCTCTTGGTACTTGACAGGTTGTGAAAGGGATAGAAAGCCTGCAAAAAGACAGATATTTGAAGATTGGCTCCTTGTGAGCACACCTTCTCTGATGTTGCCAATGATTTGATCTGGTGGATGAGCTCTTAGGTAGATTAAATCTCCCTGATATGGTACAATGGCATTTTGTGGTGAAGGACAGAGGTTTGGAGACTCTGTTGACATAACATCTGTTGGCAATTTTGAAGAGTCAACAGATGTTTGAAATGGAGGTGGAGGAATGGGTCCAAGTGGTGTAAAGTTGGACTGACTTTTGTCAACAGATGATTGACTTTTGTCAACAGATGATTGAGCAGTGGATTGGGTGGGTGAATCAGTGGTTTGAAGATAGGACTGGCCAACAGTGGCTGACTCAGCAGTGACAGAGTTTTGACAGTTGTTTTGAACCACTGCTTCCTCTAAAGCAGGATAGACTTTGTAGTGGTCTGGAACCACAACATCTATTCTGTAGTCTTGTTGTGAAGATTGTGGAGTGCCTGCAGGGTTAGTTTTGACAGTAATATCTTCAAATTTGAATTTATCTAAATCAAACAACTCAGCAGGGTTTGCTGGGATTTTCAAAGATGAAAGTTCATTGAACTTTACATTCAGAGTTTCTTCTATTGTCTTGGTCCTTGTGTTAAACACTTTGTAGGCCTTGGCAGTAGAAGAATACCCCAGAAAATATTCACAATCTACTTTGGCTGCAAATTTTGAAATGGAATCTTTAAGATTTAAAATGAAACATGGGCAGCCAAAGACTTTGAAAAATGATATCAGTGGTTTGATTTTGAACAAAATTTCATAAGCAGTCTTTTGATGTCTAGGGTTGATTAAAACTCTGTTTTGAACATAGCAAGCAGTGTTTACAGCTTCTGCCCAAAAGGACAGAGGTAAACCCGAATCTGCTAGCATTGTTCTTGCAGCCTCAATGAGAGTCCTGTTCTTCCTTTCAACCACCCCATTCTGCTCTGGTGTTCTTGGGATACTGTACTGCCTTACAATCCCTTTTGACACACAGAAATCATCCAACTCCTTATTTTTAAACTCTGTTCCATTGTCACTTCTCAGGACTTTTACTGGCAAGTCATATTGTTTTTCAACTTTGGTGACAAAGTCCTTCAAAATACCTGCAGTCTCATCCTTTGAGTGTAAAAAGTAAGTCCATGTAAACCTAGAAAAATCATCAACTATGACAAGACAAAATCTTTTTCTTCTTAGACTCATGATTTTTACAGGGCCAAACAAGTCCATGTGCAACATTTGTAAACACTGACTAGTTTTGGACTCATCAATGGATTTGTAAGAGCTTTTATGTTGTTTACCTTTTAGACAGGAAACACAATGCTCATCACATTTGAATTCTTTTGATGGTAAACCTCTGACAAGGTTTTGTTTAGAGAGTGAGTTGATAGTTTTAAGGTTGGTGTGACCAAGTCTCCTATGCCACAATTCTGTGTCTTTGGTAGAGGCAGCTGAGAACAGACAGACATTTGCCATAGGATTATCCTTTAACATATCAACAACATACACATTGCCACTTCTGTGAGCAACAAGTTGTGCTTTGCTCTCTGCAATGATGGTGTTAATCTTTTCTACAGCCTCTGGGCCAACAATCTTACATGTTTGCTTAGTGAAGAATGACCCAAAGCCTTTGTCACTCATTTGAGACACACTAAGTAGATTAAATTTTAGATTGTCTATTAGATTAACATTTTCAAACTTAAGCCTCCCTTCTTTGACAGTACCAGAACCCAACACTTTACCTTTAGAATCGTTACCAAAGGATATATCACCCCCTCCATGTGCAAGAAAGTCCAGAAGAAGGGCTCTACATCCAGTCATGTGCCTGGAGCCTCCACTATCTACATACCATAAACTGTCTAAACAAGCAGAAGCTCCCTGCACATCAGTAAGGATTTCAGTTTTGGTGAGTGTCCAAAGCCAAATTGGCTTTGGATGGGTCCTTAGCTGTCTCAGCCTTAAGTTGAGGAGAATGATCAGTGGTTTGAACTAGCTTTTGAACTAGGTTCAACAGCTGCAGTTGACCATTTGCCAGTGCTTGTATGTCAACACTTGGTCCGGCAGATGTTTGATCATTTCCTATCAGTTGTTGAAAACCATGAGGGTGTCTGTTCACTTTTGGTTTTGAAGGCCTCTTGGGCTCTTCATAAACATGTGGCAGACGGTGACAAGTGGGTTGTCCATATCCTCTTGGTAATCTGTTAGTGGGTGGAGCATCTGTTACCTGAACATCTCTGGGAGCAGAGTTTTTGTTCAGACTTTTGGTAACAGATGTTTGGACTGAGTCAAAAGTCTGTTTGGGTTTTCCTTTTGAAGTACTTACCACTTGACTTTCCAGAGTTTTAGCCTTATACTCTTTTATCTTTTCATCAAAATTTTTGAGATATAGGCACTCTTTTGTTTTGTGATTCTTTTTCTTGCAGATTGAACATTCTTTAGTTTTAGAATCATTTAAACTTGTTGTTTTGTTGATGTCATATGCTTTTAGAAGAAAACAGTTTTTGGCAGTGTTTTGAAAACCGGACCGGACCGGCCGGTCGGACCGGTCGGACCGGCCTCCGGGACCCGGACCGGTCCGGTTCGGGTGGTTGGACCGGTGGTACATCGAACCGGCTGAGAACCGGTGAACCGCCCGGTCGAACCGGAAAACCGGGAGGTCGGACCGGAAAACCGGGAGGTTGGACCGGTTTTTGGTATTTTTTTTTATTTTTTTTTTAATTTTTTTTTGTTTTTGGGCCGGTTCGTTGGACCGGTCGAACCGGTCGGACCGGTCGAACCGGTGAACCGGCCGGGGGTCCGGTTCGACATCCGGTCCGGTTCTGAAAACCTTGGTTTTTGGTGACATGGTTCTTCTTTTCACAAAAATCACAAAACAAGTTGTTCTTGGCTTTCCCTTTTTCTTTCTTCTTTTCAACAGATGTTTCATCATCTGTTGGAAGATTTACTAAAGGGATTACTTTGGCCTGTGGTGCCATTTTACCATCAGGGGTTTTGAAGGTCATTGGTTTGAAATTTTCAAGGACTTCACACTCATCTGACCATGTTGGTTTGAATTGATATTTTTCAATTTCATCAAATGAGGGTGTACCTTCCAACTTTTCAAGAATGATTTTCTTGCCATTGGGTTCAGTAACATTGATTTCTTGACCTTTTGAGTTTGTGGGAATGACTTCAACCAACTGTGGTACCTTTTTGTCAGTGGTTTGTGAACTTTGGGCAGTGGTTTCTTGATAACCAAACCCAAATTTCACATGACTTTTAGATTGTTGGTTGACAATCATCTCAAAAGCTTTAGATGATTCCACCCATTTCTTACATTCAACTTGGGTGGACTCAAGCTCCTTCTTACAACTATGATATTTTGTAATCATAGTCTGAAGCTGGTCTTTGGTTATGCTTGCTTCATGTTTTAAACTGCTGATTTCAGACTCTTTTTCAGATATTTTTGATTTTAACTCTTTTGTAAGTTTTTCAAACTGAATTTCAGAATCCAAAATTTTCTTTCTAAAGTTTTCATTCACCTCTTTTATCTTAGCAAATGCCACAATACATTTGTCTGAGCACAATTCATTTAAGATTTGAGGAGATACCTTAGCAGCAGCCATCAAAGCACAGTTACACTGGCAGTCACAATCATCACTACCCCAGGGGTCTGAGAGATTCACAACCTCCACTTCAGATTCTTCAGCTGAAATAACTTCACCAACAACACTATCAGTCACATTTTCAGACATAGATACCACCTCCTCAGAATCAGTCTCTTCAACAATTGTTTCTAATGCCATAAAACAAAAGTCCTTTTCAGTGTTGGCAACTAGAGCAATGTTATCATCTGTTATCTCATCTGGTAGACTGCTCCAATCAACAAAGCCCTGAGTAAAGAAACTCTGTTGACTTGGTTGACTGGTCTCTGCAGGAGCAGAGGGTGGAGTAACAGTCATTGGCACAGGTGCCTGAGCAACAGGTGTTTGGACATAGTGATACTGAGGAACAGTGGTTTGGACATAATGCACAAGAACAGTGGTTTGGGTCTGTGCAAAGTGAGCAGTGTTTTGCACATTAGGTACATTAGGGATAGTTTGATAAGTGTTGGTCTGTGGTCTTTGGTTTGGATAGGTGATCATAGGAACTCCATTTTGACTCCTACATTCCCTAGCAAAATGACCCATTCTGTGACACTTGTAACACTTTATCTTTGATTTATCCAACCCAACCTTTGACCCACCATGTAAACCTGGAAACCTTCTGCCAGTTTTCTTATAGAAGTTATTGGTTCTAATACTGAGCAGGGCAACCTGATGTAAGATGTCCATTTCCTCTAGGTCCAAAGGGTCAATATATTGCAAGTCATTGTACACAAAAGATGAATTATCAGAAGCCTGGATATCACCACTGGCTGTGAAAGCACAGTTGTTTGGTGATGAGTAAGAATCATTATTAAAACCAGTTGTTATGTCAATATAATGATCATAACTCTGATCCTTACTACTTCCAGAACCATCATCCTGACCCAACAGTGCAGTATTCCCAAATACATAGTCATCTGACACTTTGCCAGAGTCCTGGAGCTTCTTTTTCTGGTTAAGCTCCCTTTCATAAGTCAGGAGCTTACCATGAAGCTGGGTCAGGGTTAGGTCTTTGAATCTGATAGAATTTCTCATAACTATGGCTATAGTGTCCCATTTGTCCTGAAGTGATCTAAGAAACCTATGATTCAGTGTTGAATAAGGAAAAGTTAGACCAACCAGTTTAAGTTCACTAATTAGACAGTTAAACCTTTCAAACTGCTGTGTTAATGACTCCTCTTTTATGTGACTAAACGTTTCATATTGTTGGTTAAGTATTTCTCGGTTGTTTTCAATCACATCATCAGTTCCCCCGAATTGCTCTTTGAGAGCATCCCACAGTTCTTTAGCACTATTGCAGTGCAAGAGACCGGCATAGATATCATTCGGCAGTGCCATGGCTACTATGCTGAAAGCCTTGGCATCTAGCTCGATTTTTTGAAAATCTTGCTCTGAGTAGTTCTCAACACTCTTTGGTACTTGGATCTTTGGATCCTCGGCACTCGGTACCATTGGAACATGTGGTCCAAATACTACCGATTTCCAGCACCCTGTGTTTTAGTTGTGCTAACACATGAGCCACCCGACGCTGCCAGATGTTGTATTCTGACCTGACAAGCATCGGAGGCTTGTTGTGTGTGCCAGTGTTGTGTGGATCTTGATTGAGTGAAGTCATTCTCTTGGTTTTTCAAAAACAAAGTCTGTTTATCAACTGTTGAATCGAAAATAAACTATTACTCTGTTTTAACCCGACAAACAAACGATATCAATGATTATGAGCTGATCTGTGTATTAAACCGATTGATTAGATCAGATTTAAATGACCAAGCTCTGATACCAATTGTTAGGATCTGAGTATTGGTTTGTTTTGATTAAATATGAAATATGAATGAAGTATAAATGGAAAGTGCAGCGGAATAATAAATCAAAACATAGAGTATAATTGTTTTTAATCGAATGCTTTCATTAAATGGAAAGATTACAATTGTACAATTAACTCCCCCTCAGCCTGATCACTCGTCATTCTCTTTTAAGACAAACATTCTCTGAGTGATCAGGCTGAGGGGGAGTTAATTGTACAATTGTAATCTTTCCATTTAATGAAAGCATTCGATTAAAAACAATTATACTCTATGTTTTGATTTATTATTCCGCTGCACTTTCCATTTATACTTCATTCATATTTCATATTTAATCAAAACAAACCAATATTCAGATCCTAACACCTACTATATCCAAGACTAATAAGCTTCTACTTGAAAAACCTTTTGACTGAAGAAAATTTTAAAAAAGGTGAACCAAAGACAATTAAAAGCTTGTCAGATAAAACTTTAACAAAAATGTTGCAATTTAAAAGCAAACAAAGTGAAGTTTCAACATCTGTCGTTGCAACACCTGTTTCTGAAACAACTGCTACTACTGTTGTCCAAGATACTACAACAACTGGTGTAGAAAACACAAGAGGTAAGTCAAGAATTAAAGCTAAATCCAAACAGCCAAAAAGAATCAATACAACTGTTGCAACAAAACCCCAACCTTCTCTTAAACAGCCCACTTCTAGAATTGCAGCTGGTTTTGAACCCTTGTTTCAAGCTGCTTCACAAACTCAGATAGATACCATTTCATGTCCACTTCCTACAACTGAGAATGCACAACCAAAAGAAATTGAAACTGCGATGATAACAACTGTTGACACTATAATTGTGGACTCTGTACCGGTTGGAAGTTCGAAGAACTAACAAAAAAAAGCATTCACCTCCTTTGATAGTGACTCAACTGACGTGATTGAAACAAATACCATAACCACATCTGGTAGGATTTCTGATAATCCTATTAATGAATCTGATGACTTCAAATATCAAGAATTGAGGGAAAGAGTCAGCAAACTTGAATCTTCAATGGAAGCATTGATTGAATTCTACAATGGGTCACCGGCATTTATTGCCAGTAAGATATGGGAATACGTTGTCCCAATTATCCAAACTCACAGAGAAATGGCAGACCTTAATCATAATTCACACATGGCATTGATAAGAAACATGGTGGACACTAGATACAAAGATACTCAAGCTGACATCAAAGCCATGAAAAACCATCTACTAAAGACCACTGGCTCTGCCCCAACAACAATTTATGAGGAAGATCAAGAAAATAATAATGAAGCATCAAAGAAGAACAAAGCCCAAGAGAAATTAATAAACCTGCCACCTGACAAGGAAACACAACAAAAGACATCAAACCCTTCTAATGTGCAAACACCTGATAATCCAGGATCTGTTCCAGTCATAACAACTGTTCAGCATCAATTTACAGTGACTTAAGTTGAAGGAGAAAAAGGAGCGAGAAGCGAAAGCTGCCGCATTGATTAAAAAAAGAAAAGAGCAGCAAATGCAAGAGGATGATATAGGCTCCTTAAAAAGAAGAAAAGTACAAGGAAGACATGCAAAAGAAAAACTAACATTCCCTACAAATACTTATAGCCAAGAAACCACAAAAATACCAGAGAAAACAACAATCCAAACAACATGTGTTGAAATTGAAAATGTTCAAACTAATGTTTCCACCACATATCAAACATCTATCTTCAGAGTACCATAAGGGCTTTCAGATCTTGTCCTTGACTTAGAACTAGTAAAACCGAAGATAGACTATTTCTACTCAACAGATGATCCATTGTCACTGTCTTTCAAGTCTCTTGAAGGTTTTCCAAAGCCTAAGAATATTAAGAAGTATTTGGAGATGAGAGAAGAATAGGCTGACATGCTTTTAAAGAAGAAAAGTGTTGGAAAAGATGACAGGAAAACACAACTAAATTTACAGGATTTATACAGCAAACTAAGAATTTTAGAAGAATACTCAAGTAAGCTGTCGAAGACAGTGTCTAACAGCCCAGCTGACTCTGATATAGAAAACATTTTGAGAGAAGGATATCTTAATGAGATAATGAAAACCAAAAGTTACACAGCCAAGAGAAGTCAATTTGCTGGTTGGGATTCCAAGGAACTGGAGAGTGAACTTAACAGAATTAAAGAGATGGCTAAAGAACCTAATCGCAAACAAACTCCACCAAACTGGAAGAAGGGAAAAGAAACTGACACTAAAAGTGTTTCAAAGTTAAAAAGAATAAGAAATGAGTTAGTGGCTACTGGTTTTGGACTGATGACACAAGTTCGTCATTGGAAGGAATTTGAACTAGAAATGAGTTAGTGGCTACTGGTTTTGGACTGATGACACAAGTTCGTCATTGGAAGGAATTTGAACTGATGGATTGCTACAAAAAGCCTAAGGAACGAAGAAAAGTTGATCCAACTCTGCCAAGAAAGCCAAATTATGATGATGGTGACCAACCAGCTCGAAACAACAAAAAACAAAAAACTCTGTTCTCAATAGATGATCTTATGACAGGCAGATTCGGGAAATGATCGGGCAAAGTAATCCATCAGAATCAAGATCAGAAAAGGAAGAGGCTGATAACAAAAGTTTGTAAACACTGACAATTAAATATAGCATCTGTTATATTTCTGCTGCTATTGACTGAAAATGAATATATGATCTGTTTAAATACCATCTGTTATATTTCTGATGATACTGAGTAGCATCTGTTCTCCTAATAATGCTATTGAATAGCATATGTTATAACTACGATACTATTAAATAGCAGCAGTTATGTTTGATAATGTAGTTCCATTCCAACTAATATACAACAAACTATAATAATACAATAATAATATAAAAAAAAATAAATTCTTGTCTACTAAATTGAAATTTAATAATCAAAAAGTAGATAACTCTTAGGCTTAGATCGCTCCTTCCGGGGTCCTTTGCATGAAGAGGATAAGTCACGAACGTTTAGTTTATCGGAATCTTCAAAACCTCTTTTTCCATTAGGAGTTATAGTACAAGCCATTCCAGCATCAACGGCAGAGGAATCACTGGTAACAGACACAACATCCTTCAAATAATTCACAAAAACAAATAATGATAGGTTAAATAACAACAAAAATTAAGAAACATCTTAATCAAGTTACAAATTTCAAATATACTCACCTTTAACATCAGTTGGCTACCAGCCTGCTTGATTAACAGATTTGAAATCACAATCTACCTGGCTGACCTAAACATTGTACATACAAAACAAACATACAAGGTTAACTGTTAAGACAACATTCAAAGGTAAAAGATAGTAAGCAATTCCTAAAAATGGGTTTAATTTAATACCTCATCCACGTAACAATATCCATTACTATGAAGAACAATTAACTCAGAAATTACGACTGGATTATCACATATTTTCATGACTGTGTAGACATTAGAGTCGTTTGTAAGATTGTATTCAGAAACATCAATTTTAAAAACCAGCATCTTATCAAGCAAGCGAAACAGTTCTTGAGGAAAGCTTTCACTAACACCAAGCTTCAACTGCCTTTCTCTTATACGACTTGCGGATGATCCGACAACTCTCATAACATCTCGGTCAAACATCACAAAGGATACACTACCAGTCTCATCCTGAACCCTGACACGCACCTTGAACCTAAAACAGATAGACGAAAAGATTATCTAAAAACATATATACAGCTTCATAAAAATCAATCAACTTATATAAAAAACAAATTGTACTTAATTAGATCTAAGTACATTGTAGTAACGGAGGTACAATGACATTCACACTTGGAACAAAACAAAGCAGAAGCAGGCAATTCGAGAGTTTCTTCAGTAACATTTTCATGAAGCTGTAAGAATTCTGATTTAGTAATCACATTCCCAAAACATCTGCGACACGCATCATAAAACCAACCATAGCCTTCTTGCACAATTTTAATTGTCACAACTACAACACAACACACTGGCTGCCAAAAAATAGAAATAAGGACTATATTACTGTAAGACCCTACCCATAATACGGGTAATTAAACGATAATATACTTGGTTTGTACTTGGAAATCTAAAGCATTTCATAGTTTACTTTAACGCATTAACATCCAAAAGCGACATTGATTAGTACAAGCATCCTAATCTATAGTTTCGGCTTAGCATATTACAAAATAACCAAGTATTTTCATAAGTTTATCAAAACATTGCGAAAGCGGACGAGTTAAGCATGTTCGGTTCTTCAAATAAGCCTTAATCATCATCCGATTCACGTAGCTGAGTACCTAAGGGTTTATCACAGTTAGACATCCCATAAATATGTTAGTATGATCGAATTTAGATGCAAAATACAAAAAAAAAAATAATTTTTTGGTTGATTTGGCGTATCGTACGCCAGTTTTGGCGTATCCTACGCTAGTTTTGGCGTAGGAGTTGTGCATATGTTGGTGTAGGGCCGTAGGAATTAGCTTGGGAAAACTGACATTGGCGTATCCTACGCCAGTTTTGGCGTAGGCTACCCTAAATCCTGACAAGTACAAAAATATTTCAGCATCAAGCTGCCCTTTTTGGGTCATCCAAAAACTACTCCTGGGGCTTCCCGGAAAGCGTTTAATGGTTCCCATACGATCAACTAACATGGTTAAAGGTAGTTTTATATTCCTTCTTCATTTTCTAACTTGTAAACCACCATTTATCTACTCACCTTTAGGCTACCCCGAGTAGTTTTGCACATATCTAAAGCATAAGAAAATTATAGTTTCCAAGTTCTAGTTATGGTTTTTACCACTTGTCAAGTCCTAACTTGAGTAGAGGACTTAATGCCCAAGTCATTTATGCCGTGTTTTGCGGTGCCTCATGTCCATGGCCACATGTGCCATTTCTCTTGGTCTTGTTCGCTCGGCCTCTATGACTTGCGACATGGGTTTTCATTCAATCTTTTCTATCCCTTGGAAACCACCAAAGACATCTTTTACTATTGACACGACTAAAGTTATCATCCGTGACTAAGCATACATGTATTTATTTATAACAAGTCATAGATATGACTTACCTTAGTCGTGTCCTTTTTGCTTCAAATTCTTACCTGAGTAGCTTCCCGAAGACTTGAGCTTTGCACCTAGAAATGAGTATTACACACATTTGTTTAGGTAATTGCACATAGGCGCATTTTCACATATTCATACAAGTCTTATTAAAAGAATATAGACTCAAATGAAATCGAGTTTCATTTAGGCATTTCATCAAACACTTGGTAGGCGCCCCTTTTAACCAAAGTTATTTTACATGGCCTAAAGACCTTATTGATCCATCTTTATCCCCATTTCAATACTCATGGCATATATTTGAGCATTTATTGCAAGAATTTCACTCATAAACATAGCATGCATGGTCTTGTCTAATTTGTTTAAGGCGAATCCCACCAAATTAACAAAACCCAACACTTTTTATAACATGGATTCTTATGAATCCTTCCGCATACAAGAATTTTACTAAACACACATAATTTAACACTTATTAAGGCCCTCTAATACTAGAGTAACATCAATAAGCCCTTAATTTCACATTTTTGAAACAAACCTCATTATCACCCATTTCAAGCTTTGATAAAAATCACCAATTCAAGACAATTAAAACTTACCAAAGTGATTGCTATGTCTTGATGGTTCATTTTAGAGCAAAAGCACTAAAAATCCCTTTGATTTGGGCTTGATCTAGCTTGATTCATGAGTTGCGATAGGTGTGTGTGTGTTGGAGGTGAGATGATAAATATCCAGGAGCTTTGATCATCCATCCTCTTTTATTTTAAGTTTTGTTTTAATAATATTTACTTTAGGTACTTGGGAAGATTGGCCCCTCTAGTTCCATAATTTATGTTTGTATTATAATAGCAATTAAGCAAACTAGCATCATGTGATTATTTATGCCAAGATACTAATGGGTTTTAACCCGGTTACTAGGCCAAGATGGAAATACTAATATTTCCTCATCGTGTGCTCGGTTAGTAATTATCCTATTATTTGCTTAAACAAGATTGATGATAAATAAAGGATTTTGGGGCGTTACAACTCCACCCCCCTTAAAGAGGGTTTCGTCCGCGAAACTGGGAACGTACCGAATAAGTGCGGATAGAGCCGCTTCATCTCTTCCTCGGTCTCCCACGAGGTGTCCGAACCCTTTCTATGATCCCATTTGACCTTCACTTGGTCAATGCTTCGATTTCTGAGATGCTTCACCTTTCGGTCTAGAATCTCTGTGGGTCGAGCCACATAGTTTAGCTTCTCGTCGATTTCGATTTCTTCCATGGGTATGTACGCCGCTTTATCCGTCAAGCATTTTCAGAGATATGAAACATGGAATATATTGTGAATACGGTTTAACTCTTCGGGTAATTCCAAATGATAGGCAACTTGTCCCACTCGTTCAAGGATTTTAAATGGCCCAATAAACCTTGGACCCAACTTCCCCCTTTTTCAGAACCGGATTACTCCCTTCCACGGGGAGACTTTAAACAATACAAATTCTCTCGGTTGAAATTCAATCGGCCTACGCCTTTTATCTGCGTATGATTTCTGACGATCTTGAGCGGCTTTTAGGTGTGCGCGGATCATATCTATCTTTTCGTACGTGGCCTTGACCACATCTTTGTGAGCAAGCTCGCGAGGACCCACCTCCCCCCAACATACCGAGGTTCGGCATTTTCGACCAAAGAGGGCTTCGAACGGAGGCATACTTATGCTAGCGTGGTAGCTATTGTTATACGAAAACTCTACCAATGGTAGATACGTGTCTCAACTACCTCCAAAGTCGATAATGCATGCCCGGAGCATGTATTCAAGTGTTTGGATCGTTCTTTCGCTTTGTCCATCAGTTTACTGATGGAATGCAGTGCTAAGCAACACTTTGGCACCCAATTGTGTTTGAAAGTCGGGCCAACAGCGCGAAGTAAACCTTGGGTCTCGATCAGAAATGATTGTCATGGGTACCCCATGCCGAGCTATTATCTCATTTAGAAACATATCCGCCATCTTCTTGGATGTATAAGTTTCTCGTATTGGAATAAAATGTGCGGTCTTTGTTAGCTCATCCACTACCACCCATATTGCATCAAATCCCCGAGGTGTTTTGGGTAGTTTGGTTAACAAATCCATGGTGATGTTCTCCCATTTCCACACGGGTATTTCCAAGGGTTGAAGTTTCCCGTATGGTTTTTGATGTTCCGCTTTGACTTGCATACAAGTCGAACATTTATCAATGTGTTTTGCAACATCCCGCTTCATCCCGGGCCACCAATAGTTAGGCTTTAAATCTTTATACATTTTAGTGGCCCCCGTGTGAATTGAATAGCGTGATTTATGGGCTTCTTCAAGTAATAGGGCCTTAACCCCACATGTGTTTGGAACCCAAATTCGGTCGAACCGGGTCTTTAACCCTTCGGCATTGTCCACCAACTCGTTAATTTGCCCTTGGATTCTCTCTTTGTTGGATCAGGTGTTCTCTTATAGCAGTTAAGTATTACAACACTTATGTGTTTGCAGTTATATCAAAGTTTTTGCACAGCGGAATGATAAATATTCTAAGTATAAAGTATCACTTTTACAGGAGTTATTACTCCCCCTTTACTAGGCAGTTAATGAGAATCAAAAGCAATTTAAAAGATAAAGCAGTAAGCACAAGTATTGAATGATTCTCAGATGTGAAATGGATAATAAGTTTATAAAATCCTTGAAGGATTTTCAATTAAAATCAATGTTATCACATGTCTAAAATAGATGAATAAACTCATCTATTTATTGATGAATATACAAGACTGTTGTACTAAGTAATACAAGATATTTAGCTAAGATATTTTACTTAGGATAATGCTTACAACAGGTTGTGGCATTGAAACTTGTTCAAAGACTTTAACAAAACAATATTATACTAAACTACTGAAGTCTAAGTCGGTTAGAAGATAAGATCAACAAACTGCTGATGAGAAGACAAACTACTGATGAGTAGTTTTGTCTTCAGTAATTCTGAAGTGAAGTGTCTGGTTAGACCTCAGAACTACTGATCAGTTTGCTCTTCAGTACTTTCTTGATTTCTTCTTCAGCACTTGTGTTTTCTTCTTCAGTAGTTCCTTCCATACTTAGCATAATATGATTTGGACTAAGGTTATCAAAAAGTGGTTTCTTCAATCCTTTTTGTCCATACAATCTCCCCCTGGATTGATGAAGCCAAAACCTTATCCAATCTTTATTTTTCTTCATTCTTTCTCGCTTCTAGTATCCTCCAGACTTCTGCAGTCATTTTGGTAGTAAGCGTATCTTTTTGTTGCTTTGAGAGAGATCCTTGTTCAGGCTCAAGATGTTGAATGGTGAGAAGGTCTTTAGTTGACAGTATGCTCAACTCCTTTGAATTTTTGTAGACGTTGCTTGAACGATCTCTTCTGGTTACCAACACTGAGTTGGAATCAGTGAATGACCACTTAACAATATTCACCTTAGACCTGTCAAAGTCTGAGGCATAGGAAACCAAGCTAGTTTCATGGGTTTGTCCTAATGATTGAGGTATGTCTTCTATTTCAGTGACCTTCAGGTGGGATTCTCTGCTATCTTCAAGATCAACACCACTTTGAGTTGCAAATTTGGGTAAGTGATGTGTTGTTACAACTTTGGTGTGAGATTTTTCTTTGATTGTATGTTTTATCTGGTAAGCATATATAGCAGGATTCCTAAATTGTGTGAGCAGAGGTTTTTCTTCTATGTCAAAGTCTCCATGTACTAACTGCTTTCCTTCTAACAGCACCATCTTGAAATCAGTCTTTACATTTTCCTCTTGCTTCCTTTTTCTTTTAACATGTTTTTGTAGTGCACCAGATGATCTTTTGATTACTGAAGTTTGTTGGGCTTCAGGAGTTGTATATCTTTCTGGATGTGCAGCTTTGCTGGCCTTGAATTTCTTATAAGTGTCATAAAGAGTGTCTTCTTTCCATCTTGACACTGAGGCCCTTGAACCAAAATCATTTGCTACAAATTCATCAATTATTTCAGCTCTCTTTGCCTTTCTCTCCTTTTCAGTTGCCAACCTGTCAGCTACAAGTTGAGCTCTTCTTGTTAATTCTTCTATGGAGAGTCTGTTCAGAGAAGCTTGTTTAGCCTTTGAGTTCTTTATAATCATTTGTATGAGCTGTGCTCTTTTGTCTTCTTCAGCAGCAGCTTCTTTGGCTTTGTCTTCAGCTTCTAACACATCAAGTTTTTCTTGATACTTAACAAGTTTTTCTTCATAGCTTAGATCATCCTTTGCTTCTAGGCTATTCCATACTTCATCTTCCTTAGCCTTCTTTTGAGCCTCTTTTAAACTCTTCTCTAAATATTCTTTGGACATTGAGATTGGAGCAGGGTTTAAAATGGTTGTTGTAGTTACATGTGCAGGCTTTGGAATGTGAGTTGGTTCTTGATCAGTTGCCTTGGAAGAGTATCCTTGATCAGTCTTGGAAGTTAAAACTTCTGAAGGGTTGATTGGACTGGTTCTTGTCACAACTACTGAAGGATTGTCTTCAGCAGTTTGAGTATAGTCATCAGAAGTTTCTTCAGTTTGCCTTGATGATGGTCTAAACTCTTGAAGGATCTCTTTTCCTGGTCTATGAGTTGTCATCTTAGCTTCAAGAGATACTTCAACTGGTTCCTTAATCTTCTCCCCCTTTTTGGCTTCATCCACTTATGGATGCTTCAAAGATTGAGAAGTTGAAGAAGATAATAATGCAAGCTGTCTTATGTTTTGATCAATCTTCTTGTTCAGCTCTGCAAGTTGGGTATTCAGCACCTCAAATTGTTCATTTGTCTTCAACTCCCAAGTAGTAGTGAAGGTTTTGAGTTGCTCAGAGATGATGTTGGTTATTATCTGGTACAGGGGACCATCTGGGCTGCATAGTTGGTTCAAGTCTATGCTGGAAAGCCTAGTGAATTGGGTAGGCTGTTTAAGTGAAGGGGGTGTTTTTGGGTGATCTTCAGAATGTACTGAAGATGCCACTTTAGGGGAATCAGGGTTTAAGTGGTCTTTAACGTGATCTTTTGTGAGCAGCTCTTTGAGCTTAGAGACATCAAAGTCAGGACCTTCAACATTAGCCGTCAATTCATGTTGTGGAGTATGTGAATCATCATCCAAGCTAATGGAATTATCTGAATCCCTTATGGTGTCCTCAATGAGGGCAGCATCAGTTAAATCATGAGCTAGTCCCAAACTAGTCTTCTCATGAACCTCTTTGTCTTGGTACTGAGGATTTCATACTTCAGGCTTTAAGCCTTCATCAGTAGTTGCCACATTTGAGGTCTTAGGTATGTTACTACTGTCCTCAGGTTCACCACTGGGTGATAAGTGAGTAGTAGCAACCTCAAAAGTACCTAAGGTATCTAAGTTTGGGCTTAGAAACCCTGGTTCATCCTCATCTCCCTGGTTAGGACTAATGAAGTTCACATCCATGTGAACTTCTGAAGGCATCTCCCCTGTTTGATGTGTTGTTTGGGGAGTGACATGAGTTGGATGGGATTCTTTTAGTCCTGAGAGAAGTTGGGCGATTTCTATGGTTATATGGGAGGGTTCAGGTTCAGCATTTGTAGGTAAGGGATCAAAAGAAGCATCAGTAGTTACAGTTTTCTTAAATCTTTTTCTTTGAAAAATAACTGTAACTGGTTTTCTTTTGGGTAATGGAGATGGAGTGGACTGAGAGGATGTTTCAGCCACTACCTTTTCAAGTGCAGATTGCACATCAGTAGTTTCAGGGATCTCTACTTCCTGAACTACCTTTTTCTTTGGGTTGGTGGGTTTTTGTTTTTGCTGTTTTGGCTTTTTGGCTTTCTTAGTCTTTGGTTTTGAAGATGTGGGTTCCTCAGGGACTGGTTCTTGTTCCCTTTGGTCATCTTCTGGAAAAAGTGTCGGTTTGTTATGTCTTGAGAATACTTGTTAAGTCAAAGGATTTAAAGTTTTTGACTCCCCCACAAGTACTCCCTCACCAAGTTCCTTTATTATGCATTGCATAACAAATCTTGGGTATAACAAAAACTTTTTCTTATCATTTTGGTGATGCAACACCAACTCATTGAAAAATAATGAAGATGCCTTAAAAGTTGTTTCATTTATTATAGAATGAAAAATAGGTTGAAAGGTTGAAGGCATCTGATCATATGATCCAGTTTTGGGACTTAAAGACATTATAATATAATGAAATAAAAGTTTATATTGTGGATCAAAAAATTTCTTATAAACCGTTGCTTGTGCTAAAGTACCTTGATAACCACACTCAATCATGGTTAGATGAATGTCAGAAATGGGAATGTGCTCAGGAGCATCAGTGTCATTAAGGCCAAGCCTTATTCCTAGTGACTCTTGTGTGATTGCCATGTGCTTCCCTTGAATTGTTGAGTTGAGGGAAATCACCTTATTGTTCACTATGACCGCCTCTGCATTTGCCCAGAACTCATTAAGAGTTTCTACATGAATGGGAGGATCAACGGTGAACGCTGTGTAATATTGGGATTTGACGACCAAATCAATGATTTCGTCATATTGGGACCAGGCTTCATCTTTCTCAAAGTAGCCTCGTTGATTATGTCCCTGTTTCAGTACAAGAGCCATGGTGTCTTTTGATCAAACAGTGATTTTGTAACACCCCAACCGATGGCGGAATCATCGAGGTGCCACGTAGTGACGATTGTTCAATAGCTCATGGACTAAAGTGTAAATTTAGATACATTGATTAAATAGTTTATTACAATGAAATAAAATACAAGTTTAAATGTCAACTAAACTGAAATAAAATGAATCAAAATCTAAATATAAATCCGAAAGCTTAAAGAATGCATCTCAAAATAACCTGAAACATGTACAAAATAATTTGGTCAATACAAAAATTGTATTGGTGAGCATTCCCTGTTTTGAATACGTATAGAAGAAAAAGTGATTAGCAATTCATGTGTTGTATACCGTTTGCAATTATGTATTTAAGCAGTATCAGTCAAAATCAACCCTAAGACAAGACAACACTTTGAAACCATTTTTGAGTATAATGAATCACAAGACAATGACCAAGGTCTCTCAACAGAGTCACAAGGGGTATATACCAAATTAACATAAAGAAACACACATGAGAATTGCATTTAGTGAAAGAATAACATTTAGTCATAGTGTACATGAATAGCCCCAAAAGAGTAAAACTTGAAAAAGGGGAAAGATATACTCACAGTTTTGCTGAGCGTATCCAATCCAACAAAACTTGTCACAAGATTAATTTGGGAATTCCGAAGAATTCAACCTATACGTATAAGCATACTAATGAGGAAAGTGTCTTAAAAGTCTAAAGCATCTAGAATCTAAGGCATTAGGGTTTGCTAGACTTATGTAGGGAAGATGAAGTTTTATCATATCTTGAATGTAATAATAATTTTTAAATAAAATATATTATGATTCACGATCAAATATGTGATTAAGAAAATGTAATATTATGTTTTCACATATAGGAATATTTTCTATTTTATAGAAAAATATACATAAAACATATTTTAATAATTTACACTAAACTGAATAATTAATTATATCTAATTAAATGTAAATAAACTAAAAATACAAGATATGATCCAAAAATGATATTTTTTATGAAAAATAATTATTTTCTGATGTATAATAGTGAAAATAATTTTTCCATAATTTTTCTCCATTTATTTGTATAAAAAATGAATTTAATGCGTTTAAATCAAGTTTAAATGATAAAAAATAGGAAAATTAATAAGATTTAATGTTTTCTGAACTAATAATTTTTATTTCTGTTCAATATATTTAGAAATAATTTTCCATAAATTTTGAGATCAAAACCATAAAACTTGGATTTTTAATCAATTATTTATGATTAAAATCATTTAAATTAATAAAACTATGAAAAATAACTATTTTTCAGCAACAAAAAATATGTTAATTTTCTATAAGTTGTCAAGAAGCTACATATAAATTTTCATGATTTTTGGAGAAAAATTGAATTAGTTATGAATATTTCAAGATATAATGTAATGTATATATAAACAAAAAAAAAATAATAATAATAATAAAGGCAACAATATGTTTGGCGAAAAAAATACCCAACCCGCCCCTGAGGAGGGTTCGAACTCGAGTCAAACATCAGCACAACATCCACACCAACCACTAGTCTATAGCTTGTTTGTTAGTTTATTTTAAATCTAAAATACATTTAAACTATAACCCATCATCATCTTCTTCCCCAATCTAACACCCTAACCCTATATTTTCTAACTCATTCTATTCGACGGATTTACTGCTCAAAACCTTGGGGCTTTTAATAAATGAGGGCCGAATAACATAATATTAGTAAGAAATTGAACTTACAATTCCGTTTTGAATTCGAAAAAAAAGATTGTATGACTCCAGCTTCACGTCGCGATTCAAGGGGCTTCTGGGCTCGTTTTCGTTCGATTTTTCGTGGTGATGATAAATGGTACAGAAGTCGAATGGTATGATTATTATATAATGTTTGCGTTTAAAATTCGGCCAATGATCGCTTTATTAACTTCCGGTCGTTACACATTGAATAACCGAATTAAAATACAATAACGCTTGATATAACTCGATATTATTGCTTGAAAATCGTTGAAATCAGTTGAAGTAACGTATGGGATACGAATTGGAACAATTAAACGCATTAAAGACAAATAAAGTATCGCCGGAATTAAATTTCGGTGGCCGGACCTTGCCGGATTCGTGTGGGTGGGAAAGCAAGAAGGAAAAGTTTTTTTTTCTTTTTTAAACTTTCAGACTTTAGCAACTTTGGTCCTTAGAGTTTATCTTGGTTAAGTGTATTGAAATTTTGGTTAGGTTTCCTTTACAAAACACTAACTAAGTTAAGATACACTAACCAAAATGCTTTGAAAACTTTATAAACTTAAAAAAAAATTTTATTTTTTTTATAAAATCCATTTCAAATATCGTTTTAACATAAGCACTTGATGTATACACGGTCCATAATAAATGAAATTGATAAATTTAAATTCGATCATCTCATAAATTTCGAAACGACAATCTTACATGAACTAAAATAGAAATATCTGAATACAGAGGGGCTAAAATTGACAACTTGTTAAAAGATGGAGGTGACGGTTGTCACAGATTTTAAGGTTTGAGAAGGGGTTTTGGTTTTGCTTTGAGAGAGAAAGAGGGAATTATGCTTTTTGAATGGATAAGTGTTTGAAAAAGGTATTTATCAGAAGTTTTTAACCGACTAGGTCAAACTTCTGATGAGTGAAATGTCAGTTTTACCCTTTTTAGTGAAACTACTGATGAAGCAGGTTTCTTCATTAGTGGTTTTAGTCATCTCTTCAGTAGTTTTGAAACAGCTGATGAGAATGACTTAAACACTTGAATAACTTCTGATAATTATCAGTAGTTATTTCTTTTCTGAAATTTCCCATTTTGATGTTGTCACACCCTCAAATTTCCACTTGCGGAGTTCTACCGCGAGGCGTGTGACACACCAGGATCCAAGTCAACGGTCACAATAAACGACGTCTAAATGTAAAAACATACGTAAATAAAAACCATGCATAAGATTAAAACCAACATCTGAAAGTGCGGAAGCATTTAAAGTTTACAAAAGTCATGCGTAAATAAAGACATGAGTTCAAGAGTTTAACATCCAAAGACATGCATAAGAAAATCCTAGACGCGAGACGACTCCAGTGCGACTAGTTGACTGCTGCTACCTTAGCGACCTGAGAAAACATGCTAAAAGAGTCAACATATAATGCTGGTGAGTTCACAGGTTTTATTTGAACGTTTAAAGCAATCCTTTGAAAACCGTTACCGTTGCTGTTACCGTTACTACTATGCTTGTGAGAACGCTATCTAGGCGCAGAATAATATTACTACTACGGGTGAAACCATTGCTGACTAAGCCGTTCAATGACCCTTAATTTCCTAAGGACTACCGTCATCACCGGTAGGCCTTGTATTTTTAGAGACAATATGCACCCGCCCGGCCTCCAGCTGTCGAGTGGGGCTTGTCAGTTCCCAATAGCGCTATCCACATTTCCCCGCCATATTCCCATGTTAGTGGTTTCTAAGGGACTTTTTGATGAACCGTATAGTAATAAGATGAAAGCCATAACATAACATGAAAATGAGTCATAAAATAGTATAAGCATGTTTCTCCCCCGAAAGCAAAAACCGTAAATTGTGGGGCCGTGAACTCACCTTAGGTTGCGTCTTCTGTTAATGAGTAAACCGTTTATGTGATATGATAGCCCCATCTAGTGGCGACCTATTATAAGATATGTGTCAAGTTAGACTAATAACCCGAAGGGTAACTAGTCCCCGATTGTCCAGACCATGACTAAGTACGTTTTGAAAACACGTTTGACTGCTACTTTGACCACACATACAAGACCCGACGTCCCATTGGTGACCCGACGACTCACGTGTTAGCTAAGAGTGAGAAATCATGCAATCACAAGCAAACATGCACCTAATACGCATAACAGTTCACCAAAGTCAACATATAGTTCATATATCGCATATACGAGTCCACACGTGTATTGCCGGGTCATCGGACATTCCACGGGGTTCCTAGCATGTTCCTAGGTGTCGTTTCATGTTCGGGATGTCAAACTATGCTTAAATCAGCTAATCACGTGATTAGACATTAATCATGCAATTAAAAAAGTCAACTAGCAATTAGGATGGTCAAACAGGCAATTAGGAGGCTAATCGCCTGACACAGCAGGCGATTAGGGGCCTACTCGCCCCCAAATCCTCCCTACTCGCCCCTGCATCAGGCGATTAGGATTCCTAATCGCCTGCTGCAGTGGTGTAACGGGTTTTCGCGCGTCTAACCCTCCAAATCAGATCCGAAACATGTGTAAACACCCAATATCAATCATAACACATTAACAAACATATTTCAAGCAAAACCCCTAAGTTATCATCATTCTAACAGTCCCGAATGCAAGCGTTTTCCCAAAATAGCATATTCATCATGTAAACATCACATCATCATGTAAAACTTACCCTAAATAGCAAATACTCAGATTTCATCACATAATAACGTCATCTAATCCTTTCCTACTGTTCTAGCATCATCCTAGAGCAAACCCTAATCCTCTAGAATCATCAAAGAATATTAAATCACACTAAGTCTCCCAAAATCACCCAAACGGGTCAAAATATCAAATATCATCAAAACACAACTATATGCTCCCAAAATCATAGACAATCATCCTAATGATTCATTTAAGTCAGAAACATATCAAACACATGGAAACAAACACGTTTTAATATCAAAAATCTCATCTTTGCATGATAACATAACATAGAACAAGCATGAAGGTGTGGGTTTCTTTATAATCTGTTTTTAACAAGTTTTCAAAGACACAAATACTTAGAAACCAGGTCTGGACCTCTAGGGAGTAAAACTTTATCATTAACAAGGTTTAAGAAGATGAACACACCTTAGATTTTAGCAAAGAAAGGTGTAAGATCTTGTAAAGGTGGTTTCTTGATCAAAAACGTGTTACAGAGGTTGGATATAGTGTGTGATGGCTTTGGGGTGTGCTAGGGTTTCTAAAATGATGTTTTGCAACACAAGGGTGGTATTTATAGGCGTTTCTAGTCGCCAGGGCTGCAACAGGCGAGTAGGAATCTGCAGCACGCCATTAGGGCACCTAATCGCCCCCTATGCAGGCGATTAGGCCACATAGCAGGCGATTAGGAGCCCTAATCGCCCCCTATGTTGGGCTAATCGCCCCCTGCAGCCTCAAACCGGTTTTTCGCGCGTTAAACACTATTTTAACACATATAAGCACGTATTCACATACCGACAAGTCACATAAAGATTATAAACACATAATACCTGAAAACAAACACGTTCACACTCGTTCACCAATTCCCGGGACTCGAGACTTGTGGGTGTTAGAACCCCAATGATGCACGACTCGACTCGACTGACCTTGTCATGTGTAATGTATGCACGACTCGCTAAGGTAGACTTACTGAGTTTTCAAAAATAAATAACCGGAGTTTGCCGGGTGTCACATCATCCCTCTGTTGAAAGAATTTTCGTCCCGAAAATTTCCCGAAGTCGAAGAGAGAAAACAAATAAGAAGAAAAAAAATTTCAGGGTCGTCACATCATCCCCCTGTTGAAAAGAATCTCGTCCCGAGAATCTTTCGGCTTCAACCGTGATGAGTGTCGACCTCTGTGTGTGCCCAAGTAACGTTTCCCCAAAATACAACAAGTGAAGGTCGTGAACCAAAACGTGTTACTAACAACCGGAAACCACTTTCCTAAACGTGAATACAAGACTAGAGACCCCCCGATCGAAGGCCTACTAGAGACTACTATGATCGGTATAACTAACCCACCGGTACCGTCTAAGTAGCATCCCCAAAGGACCCTCATCGACCCAAAGAATGAGAAATAGAGACCAAACCGAAAAGAAAACGCCCGAAGACATGAATGCACAACGATGCGGATAAGGGTAAAACCAAAGTGTAACGAAAGATAAGAGAGAATACGTACGGGTAACAGTATCAGAATCCGCTTGGTTCTCCCTTGTACCCAGGACGCTCCCACGCGCATTTCGGCCACCACCTTCACTGTTTTCACCACCGGAAGTCCCTGCTTTAGCTTGATTCAACTTTGGGCAATCCTGCCTGAAGTGCCCTACCTCGCCACAATTGTGACACTCCTGGTTCTTCCGAGTATTAACACGCGCCTTTCCTGGCCGAAGATCGACCCTACAATCCTTAGCAACATGTCCCATCAGTTTACATCTGTTGCAACGGAACCTCTCGCAACGACCATGATGATGAAATCCGCACTGGCTACACTCCGGGAGCTTCCCAGTATACCCACCTTGCTTCTGACCAAACGACGACTTCGAAGCTTCAAGAATCACTGTCTGCTGATGCACTTCGGCTGTGGCTACATCCTTCTCGGCATTCTCCCGTTTCCTTTTGATGTTCAGAGTCCCTCCAAAGATGTGGGGCTCACACTCCAAGAACACCTTAAAAGTACACACCTGTTGGCCCAGAGGAGGTGGCAGTGGAGTATAAACGACATTTCCACCGTCGCCTTGCTGAGCGGTCTGATAAGCAGCAAGAGCAGCAGTCACCTGTTGCTGGATTAAGTCCTTCAGCGCTTCTGGGGTTATGTTGATGCTATCACGACTCTCGTCACCACTGTGTTCACCACGACTTCCAAACATCTTCTGCCGAAACAAAACTCTCAGACCCATCACCAACGCTAAACCAAGAGAATACGAAAAGTCCAGGATTGGGTCTAAATGTGACCATTAATCCCAACCCGAGATCCACCAAGTCTTCCATGCATTTCAACTTATGATTTCGTGTGCACCCGAAATGATAAATTGCTCTACATGGTCCTCAAGGCGTGCCCTGAGCTCGAACCTCAAGTCACCCAGTACCCACATCTTAGAAAGACATAGCCAACTCAAAAGATCAACAACGAGTCACTTCGGCTGCAACCCGAAGGAGAAGATAAAATGAAACTAGGAATAACCAAGAATGCGATAGATAATATGACACTGTGTGGTAAGGATATCGACACCCCGACAAGGTTAGTATGTTTATACAAAGACACGACTCAAATGTATGTGACCGTCTAGTGTGTGAGACTCGGCTATAGTCTAGACTCTACATGCAGTCCTAGTTCACTATAACTATTGGCTCTGATACCAATCTGTCACACCCTCAAATTTCCACTTGCGGAGTTCTACCGCGAGGCGTGTGACACACCAGGATCCACGTCAACGGTCACAATAAACGACGTCTAAATGTAAAAACATACGTAAATAAAAACCATGCATAAGATTAAAACCAACATCTGAAATTGCGGAAGCATTTAAAGTTTACAAGAGTAATGAATAAATAAAGACATGAGTTCAAGAGTTTAACATCCAAAGACATGCATAAGAAAATCCTAGACGCAAGACGACTCTAGTGCGACTCCGTGCGCCTAGTTGACTGCTGCTACCTTAGCGACCTGAGAAAACATGCTAAAAGAGTCAACATATAATGCTGGTGAGTTCACAGGTTTTATTTGAACGTTTAAAGAAATCCTTTGAAAACCGTTACTGTTGCTGTTACTGTTACTACTATGCTTGTGAGAACGCTAGCTAGGCGCAGAATATTATTACTACTACGGGTGAAACCATTGCTGACTAAGCCGTTCAATGACCCTTAATTTCCTATGGACTACCGTCATCACCGGTAGGCCTTTTATTTTTAGAGACAATATGCACCCGCCCGGCCTCCAGCCGTCGAGTGGGGCTTGTCAGTTCTCAATAGCGCTATCCACATTTCCCCGCCATATTCCCATGTTAGTGGTTTCTAAGGGACTTTTTGATGAACCGTATAGTAATAAGATGAAAGCCATAGTATAACATGAAAATGAGTCATAAAAGAGTTTAAGCATGTTTCTCCCCCGAAAGCAAAAACCGTAAAATGTGGGGCCGTGAACTCACCTTAGGTTGCGTCTTCTGTTAATGAGTAAACCGTTTATGGGATATGATAGCCCCAACTAGTGGCGACCTATTATAAGATATGTGTCAAGTTAGACTAATAACCCGAAGGCTAACTAGCCCCCGATTGTCCAGACCATGACTAAGTACGTTTTGAAAACACGTTTGACTGCTACTTTTACCACACATACAAGACCCGACGTCCCATTGGTGACCCGACGACTCACGTGTTAGCTAAGAGTGAGAAATCATGCAATCACAAGCAAACATGCACCTAATACGCATAACAGTTCACCAAAGTCAACATATAGTTCATATATCACATATACGAGTCCACACATGTATTGCCGGGTTATCGGACATTCCACGGGGTTCCTAGCCTGTTCCTAGGTGTCGTTTCATGTTCGGGATGTCAAACTATCCTTAAATTAGCTAATCACGTGATTAGACATTAATCATGCAATTAGGAAAGTCAACTAGCAATTAGGATGGTCAAACAGGAAATTAGGAGGCTAATCGCCTGACACAGCTGGCGATTAGGGGCCTACTCGCCCCCAAATCCTCCCTGCTCACCCCTGCATCAGGAATCATTCCTAATCGCCTGCTGCAGTGGTGTAACGGGTTTTCGCACGTCTAACCCTCCAAATCAGATCCGAAACATGTGTAAACACCCAATATCAATCATAACACATTAACAAACATATTTCAAGCAAAACCCCTAAGTTATCGTCATTCTAACAGTCCCGAATGCAAGCGTTTTCCCAAAATAGCATATTCATCATGTAAACATCACATCATCATGTAAAACTTACCCTAAATAGCAAATACTCAGATTTCATCACATAATAACGTCATCTAATCCTTTCCTACTGTTCTAGCATCATCCTAGAGCAAACCCTAATCCTCTAGAATCATCAAAACATATTAAATCACACTAAGTCTCCCAAAATCACCCAAACGGGTCAAAATATCAAATATCATCAAAACACAACTATATGCTCCCAAATTCATAGACAATCATCCTAATGATTCATTTAAGTCAGAAACATATCAAACACATGGAAACAAACATGTTTTAATATCAAAAATCTCATCTTTGCATGATAACATAACATAGAACAAGCATGAAGGTGTGGGTTTGTTTATAATATGTTTTTAACAAGTTTTCAAAGACTCAAATACTTAGAAACCAGGTCTGGACCTCTAGGGAGTAAAACTTTATCATTAACAAGGTTTAAGAAGATGAACACACCTTAGATTTTAGCAAAGAAAGGTGTAAGATTTTGTAAAGGTGGTTTCTTAATCAAAAACGTGTTACAAAGGTTGGATATAGTGTGTGATGGCTTTGGGGTGTGCTAGGGTTTCTAAAATGATGTTTTGCAACACAAGGGTGGTATTTATATGCGTTTCTAGTCGCCAGGGCTGCAACAGGCGAGTAGGAATCTGCAGCACGCCATTAGGGCACCTAATCGCCCCCTATGCAGGCGATTAGGCCACATAGCAGGCGATTAGGGCTCCTAATCGCCCCCTATGTTGGGCTAATCGCCCCCTGCAGCCTCAAACCGGTTTTTCGCGCGTTAAACACTATTTTAACACATATAGGCACGTATTCACATACCGACAAGTCACATAAAGATTATAAACACATAATACCTGAAAACAAACACGTTCACACTCGTTCACCAATTCCTGGGACTCGAGACTTGTGTGTGTTAGAACCCCAATGATGCACGACTCGACTCGACTGACCTTGTCATGTGTAATGTATGCACGACTCGCTAAGGTAGACTTACTGAGTTTTCAAAAATAAATAACCGGAGTTTGCCGGGTGTCACAGATGTTTTTCAAAATATCAGCAGTTTCTCTCTCTCTTTCTTAATTTATTCATCAGAGGTTTTATGACAGATAAGTATGCAAGTGAAAATGAAATATGTGCAGAACTAAAAAGTGAAAACACTTACGGACTTTATTCAAAATTTAGCATCCCAAGCATGGATACTAACCTCTGAAATGTTGTTGAATCAAGGGGTTTGGTGAACACATCAGCTATTTGATTAGCAGTTGTGACACGTTTCACCTCAATCTTGCCTTTTTCATAGCAATCTCTTATGAAATGATACCTGATTTCAATATGTTTAGTCTTTGAGAACTGAACAGGATTTTGAATGATGCTAATGGCAGATTTACTGTCTACTAAGAGTGGAGTCTTAGTCTCTTTGATTCCATAATCAAGAAGTTGATATTGGAGCCATTGTATCTGTGATGTACTGCTTGCAGCAGCAATGTATTTAGCTTCAGCTGTTGAAGTTGCCACATATGTTTGTTTCTTTGATTGCCAGGACACCAGACAGTTTCCTAAGAATTGGCAACCACCAAATGTTGATTTTCTTGACATTTTACACCCTGCATAGTCACTATCTAAAAAAGCTGTTAACTTGGTATTGCTTGAAGCAGGATACCAAATTCCTAAAGTAGGAGTTCCTTTCAGATATCTGAAAATTCTTTTGACAGCAATTAGGTGTGATTCTCTTTGTGCAGATTGGTATCTAGCACAGACACAAGTTAAAAACATATTATCTGGTCTAGAAGCAGTTAAATATAAAAGAGAACCAATCATACATCTATACATGTTTTGATCAATCTGGTTTCCTTGATCATCTGGTTCAACTTGTGTGGTTGGTGTCATGGGAGTGGAACATGATTTACAGTCTTGTAAAGAAAATTTGTTTAATAATTCTTTAACATATTTTGATTGATGTATAAATGTTGGGTTTGATTGAGACCACAGTTACCAGGTTTGAGTACGTTTGGTTGTTTGTAATAGTTAGAGGGTATGTTATGTAATTATAGTATAGTTGTAGTAGCAAAACCCTAGACTGCGTACTAAATGGACGGGCCCTGCGCACTTAGCTTAAGTGCGCAGGCCCATCAGTCTGTCCTATAAATAGAACATCATTCCAGCAGCTAGGGTTAGGGTTTTTGGTTATTTGTCTTTGATAGCACAAGATAGGTGCGTACTTAGTGTTTCTCCATGGTTTTGTAATGTTCAATCAGTAATGGAAATCTTGCATTATTCATCTTGTGTGTCGGTGTTTATAATCTTCATCTAGCTTCTTTGTTTGTATAGATTAATGACCTAAAACACCTAATAAATAGGTGTTTCTAGGTGATAACAATCTTGTGCACTTAAAGATCTAGTATTTTGGGACTACAATTTGGTATCAGAGCCTCTGTGCTCTAGATTGTATCTATCTAAAGATATCAAAACCCTCTCTTGTTAGTTCTTACTATCAAGATTTTTCATAAATTTTAGTGGTTATCAAAACTTTGAGTATTTTCTTTTTTTTTGCTTCAAAATCTCGTGGATAGGGTGTTTCTAAGGTGTTTAAAGATTGTTTTTTTCAGTAGAAACATCATTCAAGAACTTCAGAATGATTGAAAACCTCCTGGATATGTTTCTGATATGATTTGAGTGTTTTTCAGCCGTTTCTGCGCACTTAATTTGCGTACTTAGTTCATAAACTGAGTACTTGTTTCCTATTTCTGAGTACTTCTTTCATGTGTTGAGTACTTAGCTCATACGTTGCATACTTGACATTTCAGGGTGTGCACTTATCTCAGGAACATCTGCGCGCTTATATCAAAATTGTGCGCACTTGTGTCTGTGTTGAGCACTTAAATTTTCACAAGGCTTTACAACTTTCTCTCTCCTGGTACCACAACTAGGGTTTCTGCGCACTTATTAGAAACTTCTAGTTGGGGTGCGCACTTGCTGAAAAGGTGCAGTTTTTGAGCACTTGGCTAGGGTTTCTGCGCACTAAAATCTTAAACGAGAGTTTAAGTGTCTATGTACTTAGATTAGTACGCATGCTGATCAGTCAAAGACTGAGCACTTGTGCTGCTCTGCCTTGGCTGACCTGCGCACTTAAGCCAGTGTGTGTGCTTCAGGGACTGCGCACTTATCAGGAGATCAACAACTTATCACTTCTGTTTAATTACTGTTTCAGGTTGCCGATCAGAGTGTCTGCGTACTTGTTGCTGCGCACTTATCTACGAACTTGTGGACTGATTATAAAATTTCAAGGACTTTGGACTGTAACTTGTTGAACTAATTAATCAAAATTCTAAAATCAATCTAAAATCAATCTAAATCAATGGTTGGTAACAACTCATTCCAAGTTAATCCCATAACCCAAGCTGAGCTAGAAACTGGCACAATAACCCGTATTCCCAAGTTGATGGGTGCTGAAGACTATGGTACCTGGAAAAAACAGAATGAAGGCTTTCTATTTCGTTAACGATCACACTCAATGGAACTCAGTGCAACTTGGACCTCACATTCCCACAAGGACCACTGATGCAGGAGAAGTGTTTAACACTGATCCCACTACATACACAGATCTCGACAAACAATTGATGCAACGAGATCACAAAGCCTATGGTGCTCTCACCATGGCTCTGTCAAACGATGTATACAATATGTTTGAAGAGTACGAATCAGCGCATGATCTGTGGTTTGCTTTGAGTGAATATTATGAAGGAAACGCTGAGATGAGACAGAATAAGCAGGACATGATTCAGAAAGAATATGACATGTTTGGAAGCGTCCGTGGTGAAAGTCTGTCGTCACACATTGACAGGTTCATGAATCTGTTGACTAAGATGAAGAAAGCTGGTATTCCTGTGAACAACCGTAATTCCATCAAGAAACTACTCGACTCTCTTCCAAAGGAATGGAGTGTTCAATGTATGCTGATTAAGAAAGATTACTTGGATGCTCAGTCCACTCTGGCCGATCTTATAAACACGCTGAAATCATTTGAAATGGATATCACAAAGAGAGAAATGAATCAGACTGTCCCGAAGGTGACTCCCAGCAATGCTATGAAGAATCTGGCATTGATGACACCAATTAGTGAGATGAGTTCAAGTTCACTACATCCATATGTGGACTCAATGGGGGTTGGTAGTTCAAGTTCAGGCAAAGCACCAATGTACTCTGAAAAGGCAGCGAAGACACTGACTCCACAGGTTGCCAAGCTGGCTGCCGAACATGTGGAACTCTTCAACACCTTTATGAGCAGTTTTGAGGCACTAAAGACTGGAGAGATTAAGAGTGAGATGATGTCCCCAGAGGATATGTACCAAGTGGACCCAGATGATATGGAAGAAAATGGATCTCAAGTGGCAGATGGCGATGATCACTCTACGAGTTAAACGTTTTCAAGACAGAACCGGTAGAAGAATGGGAATGGGAAAGGCTGGGTTTGATAAGTCGAAGATCAGATGTTACAACTGCAGGGTCCTTGGGCATTTCAAATATGAATGCCCCACTTTGAACCAAGCCGAAATCAAGCCTGCTAAGAGGTTGGTGGCCATAACTGACGGAAATGAAGGAAATGATAAGGAACCACAGAAGGCCTTGGTTGTTGAGGATTTCGATTGGGGAGAAGAGGCAGCTGCTGCAGAAGTTGAAGTCAACAAAGCCCTGATGGCCACAATTTGCACCAAATCCTCAAATGGTGTGAATTCTCTTGAAGGGTCATCTGCTGAGGTACTGAAGGGAGAGATGCAGAAGAATGCTGGACTGAAGAGTGTGCTGATTGATGAGAAAGTGAATGTTCAGACTGGGGAGGAGGCATTGATAGCTGAGAAGACTTCATCAGAGAAAGTTACTGAAGAGGTAAAGAGTTCTTCCAAGAAAGCTGAGGAGAGAGACATGGTAAATATTCCTCTCGAAATAAAATCTAAGCTGTGCTCACCTAGGTGTGTTACAGCTGTTGCATACTGTTTGTCACACAACAGACGAGTTTTAAGAGAAATGGATGATATTCGTAAAATCAATTCTGAAATGAAGGAAAATGAGTGGGCATATCAGCGAAAGTGAAATGCAACTCTAGCTGAAATGCAAACTTTAAAAGAATTCGTACTTAAGAAAGATTTTCTGATAAATGATTTAACCTCAAAACTAGAGAAATCTAGAAATGAAACAACTCGTCTTCAAATTGTTGTTGACAAATGGAAAGTGAGCAAACAGGCTCATACTGATATAGTCGATTGTGCAAGATAATCATTCGTAAAGGATGGAATAGGGTATAAGGATAAGAATGGAATCGAAAGATCACTATTCTTACCTTTGAGCCGAAGTGAATACATACCCATTCCATCACCTCATCCTAAAAATGATCTTTTTGAAAATAAATGTGATGAGTCTGAGTCAAATGCTAACATAAGTAAAAGCGATGCAGATGTGACCCAACAGGCTCATGCGGAAGATGATGAAAGTTGTGGTGGGCAGACAGTGGGGTTAGGACATCCAGGTGCCAATTACTCAACAGTGAATTGGTTTATCTGGAACAATGAAAAGTCAAAAAATAATTCTATTTTGGATGACTGTAAAACTTTAACTAAATCGGATGACTGTAATAGTTTGCCTAGGGTGGATGATTGTAATAGTTTAACTTGGACGGATGACTGTATTTCTAAACTTGATTTAAAAGGGGCTGTGGCTCCTGATGATAGGAAGCCTCCTATCAAACGTTCTAATGTTTGTGTTGAAAATGTTATGCCTGTGTGTGTTGATATTAATGCTGCATTCTCTGATGCAAATCATACGCTCAAACCATCTGTGTTTGTGCCAGAACTAAAGCTTAACAGGTTTGGGAAATTCCTCACTGAGGAAATCCCAGAATTTATCCCCTCATCCATAGATGTATCAGGTTCTTAGGAATCACAAAGTGAAACAGGTACCTCAAGTTCTGAAGAATCACTAAGTGATACAGAGAGCAACACCAGCCTACATAACCTCGACACAAATGAAGAATCAAGCAGCAACAAGGAAGAATCAAGTTCAAGCGAAAGCTCCAGATCAGACAAGCTCGAGAAAAGAACATCACAACCATCATCATCCAGATCTTCTCCTAAAATCAAGCCTAAGCATTCAAAATGCTTCAGATGTGGAAAAGAGGGTCACGTGGTCAAAAGCTGTCATATAAAACCTAAACCACAGAAAGATGTCAAAACTCAAAACTCTTTTACAGATCAAATAAAAAATCTTCAAGAAACCGTAAAAAGTTTTGTTAAAAATACACAAATCTGGAAGAAACAAGAGTCAATTTTGGGAGAAAATCATGACAGATCAAAGATTAAACAGACTTGGATTCCCAAAATCACTTAATTAAAAGGCAGAGTCGTCACTGTACATAGTTTTTCTTTTGTTTATCTTTGCTTCTCTTTTTGTTTTGTTTTTGCAGAATAAATTACAGAAATGGCTGATAGCTCTTATGAGATATCTATGGCATGTCGACAGCGGCGCTTCAAGACACATGAATGGACTGAAAGAACTCCTCAAGAACTATCGGTTCACCGATGGAGAGTTTGTTGCGTACGTTGGAAATGAAAAGGGTGGAAAGATCGTTGGCATAGGAGATGTAGTCTCTGACGCACTAACACTAGAAGATGTTAACTATGTTCCAGAACTGTGCTACAATCTTTTGAGTGTATCACAAGTCTGCGACAAAGGAATCTCAGTGTTGTTCAACGACATGGAGTGCATCTTCCTCAAGCCAGGATTTAAACCACCCACTGACATGATCATGTTGAAAGCCCCCAGACAAAATAACACATACGTGATAAACATGAGAGATGCCAAGTCTGAACAACCAATGACTTGCTTACTGTCAAAGGCATCTGAGTCAGAGTCACTGTTATGGCATAGGCGATTAGGTCATGTGAATTTTAAAAATATAAACAAACTTTCTAAACTAAATCTAGTCAGAGGTCTTCCTTCTAAGGAATTTCCTTTTTCTGAAAAATGTTTAGCATGTGCAAAAGGTAAACAACACAAGAAATCGCATAAGTCCAAAACAGTGAACTCAATTGACTCTCCACTTCAATTGTTACATATGGATCTCTTCGGTCCAATCAGTATAACATGCCTGGGTAAAAAGTCTTACTGTTTGGTGATTACAGATGATTTCTCTCGCTTCACGTGGGTGTACTTCTTGGAGTTCAAGAGTGAGGCTGCTGAAACTTTGATGTTGTTTGTTCCCCTGATCGAGAACATAATAAAATTGAAAGTAAAGTCAATCAGAAGTGATCATGGAACAGAATTCAAGAACCAAAGCTTTGTGACGTTTTGCAACGGAAAAGGGATTCATCTTCAATACAGTGCTACAAGGACTCCTCAGCAAAATGGAGTGGCTGAAAGGAAGAATCGTACACTCATTGAAGCTGCCAGAACCATGCTCATCGACTCTAAGTTACCGATCATCTTCTGGGCAGAAGCTGTGAATACCGCCTGTTATGTTCTTAACAGGGTCTTGATTGTTAAGCCTCGTGGGAAAACAGCTTATGAATTGCTTTTCAAAAGAAAACCTCTCATTGATTACTTCAGGCCGTTTGGATGTTCCTGCACTCTTCTAAACAACTTTGAGAATATCATGAAGTTTGATGCTGTTGGAGATGAATGTTTCTTCGTTGGATACTCTTCTAGTCAAAAGGCTTATCGAGTATACAACAAACGTACCAAGATGGTTCTGGAATCCTTTTATGTTGACTGGCAAGAATCCAACTCTACTAATGTTGGAACCGGTCCTGACTGGTTCTTTGACGTGGATGTTGTGTTCAATCACTTTGTCATTCCTGAACAGCAAGTTCCTGCAGATCAAGCTCCTGAAAATCAAGCTACAAGTTCATCTCCCTTTGGGAATATTCTCTACTCTTCTGACGACGAAGTTGCACCATTTACCACCCGTTTTTCTCCTCTTGTTGCTGATCCAATTGTTCCTCCTCAACTCAGTAATGGTGATACAGCTGCTGAAACCTCTAACATTCCTGAAAGCACGTCAAATGCTGAAGGAACACAATCAAATCAGCAGTCTGTAAATGAACCATCCAGCTCTTCTGCACCTGGAGATCATCTCTCGAACCTTCCTCCACAAGTGCAAGAAGAAGAGAATATGGGATTCAAATCTTCTAAGAATCATCCAATTGAAAATGTCATTGGACCAATCAGTGAGGGTGTTCTTACAAGAAATCAGACAGACAAGCTCAACACCGCTCTCTCAGCATTCTTATCTCAAACAGTACCTTTCAGCATTAAAGATGCAGTTAGAGATGCAAGCTGGGTAGAGGCCATGCAGGAAGAACTATTTCAGTTCAGAAAACTCAAAGTGTGGGAGCTCGTGGATCTGCCTGAAGGAAAATATCCTATTGGGACGAGATGGGTTTTTCGCAATAAAATGGATGAACGTGGCGTGGTAATCAAGAACAAAGCTCGTCTGGTTGTTCAAGGGTTTCGTCAGCAGGAAGGGATTGATTATGAGGAAGTCTTCGCACCGGTCGCTCGACTTGAAGCAATTCGCATTTTCTTGGCATATGCTTCATATCGAAATTTTAAAGTTTTTCAAATGGATGTGAAGAGTGCTTTCTTATATGGGAAGATCAAGGAAGAAGTCTATGTGTGTCAACCGCCAGGATTCGAAGAACCTCATCATCCAAACAGATACTACAAGTTGGACAAGGCTCTCTACGGTCTCCATCAAGCTCCTAGAGCTTGGTATGAGACATTGTCCTCATATCTGTTACAAAATGGCTACACAAGAGGGAAGATCGACATGACCCTGTTCACCAAAGAAGTCAACAAACATTCTATCCTTGTTCAGATATATGTTGATGATATTATCTTTGGTTCAACTGACGAAAATTTATGCAGGGAATTTGAAAGCATTATGAAGTCTCAATTTGAAATGAGCATGATGGGAGAACTGTCATTTTTCTTAGGTCTCGAAGTCCAACAGAAAGAAGACGGCATTCTCATTCATCAAGCAAAGTATACCAGAGACATTCTGGCAAAGTACAACCTGTCGGACTGCAAGCCATCCAACACTCCTTTTGCAGCTCAAACAACGCTTGTACCAGATCTTCAAGGCCCTTCTGTGAACCCTCACACTTACCGTTCTATGATTGGATCCTTGATGTATCTCACAGCCAGCAGACCGGACATCATGTGGGCAGTTGGATGCTGTGCTCGCTTTCAGTCAAATCCAAAGCAATCTCATGAAACTGCAGTAAAAAAAATCTTCCGCTACCTCAAAGGAACACCAAAACTAGGTTTATGGTATCCTAAGAGTGACAATTTTGACCTAATTGCGTACTCTGATAGTGATCATGCAGGTTGCAGGATTGATCAAAAGTCTGTCTCTGGTGGCTGTCAATTTCTGGGAAACAGGCTCGTGTCCTGGCAGAGCAAGAAGCAGACAACAGTGTCTATATCCACCGCTCAAGCCGAGTACACAGCCGCATCCAGTTGTTGCTGTCAAGTGTTGTGGATTCAAAATCAGCTGTTGGATTACGGTTTGAATATCATGAGAACCCCTATCTACATTGACAATGATGCTTGTCGTGACATCGTGAAGAATCCAATTGATCATTCTAAAACCAAACATATTGAAATTCGGATTCATTCAATTCGCGATGCGCACGACAAAGGGTACATACAGGTGTTGCCTATAGATACTGCTGATCAAAAGGCAGATATCTTTACAAAAGCTTTCGACAAAACCCGTTTTCGTCAGTTGGTAACATGGTTGGAAATGATCAACTTTGAATGATTAAAAAAAAAAATCTTATGTTTAAAATAAAATAAAGATTTTTGGGGGAGAAATAAACCGGTAGATCCCAAATTGCAAAATTTCAAAACTTTTTCAAACAATCAAGAAATGATAGAGACTAATCATATTTGTCAGCATGTGAATAGGACCCAGAGGACGTTGCGGCTTCAAGCAACGACATGTCGGTAGATTCAGCCTGGAATCGAGTAAACTGCTAATGGTGACAAACTGAAAAGATCTACACGAAAAGCTGGATTCCCACTGTGTTTTAGGTCTGCACAAGCTGAGTCCGGTCATACACAGGTTGAGAGATCAAAAGACACAGAAAATTTGTGCATAAGCAATCAAAAGACACCCAAGAGTGGCGGGGCTATCAAATCAAATGAGCAACAAAAGACACGCAATGTTAGTGACGTGCAAACATATAGATAGCTCAAAAAGCAATCAGATGATCATCTTCTCTGCTTATGGGAACATAGACCTGAAGCTCTCATCATCTGATTGACATAATGATCATTTTCTCTGCTTATGGAAATGTAGATGCCGTTTTGCGACTAATGATTAGATGTTAACATGTGTTAAGGGGCGAAGGAGGACCAGATGGGCGAAGGTGACTTGTAAAGTGGGCGAAGGTAGCTGTATAGTGGACGAATCTGGAACCAGGGCTGAAGGAAGACACATTCGACCATAAGATATGGGCGAATGTAGAAACTGCTACATTCGACCAATGACTTTGGGCGAATGTGCAGACATTATATATAGAATTTGGGTTTTTGTAATCTAAAACGAGTCATTTAGAGTGTGTGTTTTGTGTGTGTGTTCCTGAGAGGATTGAGAGTGATAGTTTGTGTGATAGATTAACTGTAATCAGTCTGTAAGCGTTTATTTGAACAAGTTAATCTATGAAAAGCTTTTAAAATGACTTTGATTGTGTTTTGATTGAGTTTATTTCAGTTTGTTCTAAGCTAGGGTTTCCGCACCTGGTTTAGCAACTTGTATGATCATATAATCCTGTTTTAGTTGTCGAATTCATCCTCTACAAAGTGGTATCAGAGCGTAGAGGATCATACAACAACAAATTGATAAACTCAGAGCTGATTTGGACATAATTTTCATCAATTCACATCTGTTTTCAACTAAAAATGGTTTTTGTGTGTTTTTGAAAGAATTAGAGGTGATTTTGTGATTAAAATTCAAAATTCCAAGTATTAAAGTTGCTCCAAATCATCTCCGAAGCATAACCTGATCAAGATCAATCAAATCCACAAACTTTTGAAAATCAGAGATCAAAATAACCGTTTTTCAAAGTGTAACCGTTTTTCAAAAGTAAGAAATGGGCGAACCTGAGGTTTGTGGGCGAACGTAAGTGTTTTAGGTCGAAGGTGAGAGTTTTTCTGGGCGAATCTAGAGAATTTTGGTCGAACGTAGAATTTTTCACATAAACTTTTTACATTCGGGTCAATTTTTTACTCTCGGGAGATCGGGGGTACGAAGGTAAAACAGAAACGGTCGAACCTAGGTCTATTTGGGCGAACGTAGAAACTTGTTTGTGTAATTTTTACATTCTGCTAATATTTTACTTTCGGGTTAGTGTGTTTGGACGAACCTGAACCAAAAGGGACGAACCTGAACTTCTTTTGGGCGAACCTAGGACAGTTTTTGGAAAATTTTTCTAAGTGTTGAATTTCTCGAAGTTCGTGACCATGTGGCGTTATCAGACTACTCCTACACCAGCAACTACACAACCACAACAGCAGGTGATGGACCCATGGACAGTGGCAGCACAGAAGACGAGCACACAGTCTTCACAACCGGTTAACTACATGACTCAGAGTGCACCTACAGTACCGCAGTCTGACTACTGGGGAGTAGCAGCAGCGGTGGTAAATACTCAAACTACTAATGCTATTTCCACACTGATTAATGATTTGTCTTCAGGTAGCGGGACTCGGCCACCGAAGCTTATGGAGATTCAAGAATACAATCAGTGGCAGAAAAAGTTCAAGATACACTTGGAAGGCATGGGAGTGGAAGGTGCTGAAGCATGGAACATGATAGCTAAAGGTTACACACCACCAGTTCTGGAGAACACAGGTGAACCAGTGCCATTGGAGAGCATGGCGGAGGATGAGAAAAAGAAGTTTGCTGTGGAAAAGAAGGCATTCTCCCAACTGACACAAGCTATTACCAATGATCTTTTGCATCAGTTTGGGACGTGCACAACTTCTAAGGCTTTGTGGGATATGCTTAAAAGGAAGCATGATGGAAATGAAAAGACTCGAAATTTGAGGATGGAAGAACTTGTTAAGGAGTTTGAGAATTTTTCTTATGTTGGAAATGAAACTTTGAAAGAACTAACTCCTAGATATAATCATTTGATATCTGAATTGTCTAGCTATGGTGTACAGATTCCTATGGCAAAACAGGTGGACAAGTTTGCTGAAGCATTACCACCAAACTGGGATCAGCATGTGGATGTTCTGAAGGAGAAGGATGCTTTTCAATACTGGTCTCTTCAAGAGTTCGTTGAGAAGCTGGAAAACAAAGAATTGGAAGAGAAGAGGAAGGCTAGGAGAGCTCAGATTCCTCAGAATCCAAACTTATACTTTGGAGGATCTTTAGTTCCAGCAAGCACAAGTTCTGGAGGGCTAGTTACACCACATGTTGCTTGTATATCCAATGCTGTAGAATCACCTATCATTAACTACCATCAACAAACTTCATCCTTATCACAACCACAACCACAAGTTCCATATCAATATTCATACATTCCACCATTCTCCCCAAAGCAACAAGCAGCTTTTTACACTGCTGGTCAATCTCAACCACAACCAATGAACCAACCTAACCAACCAACTGTGGTTTTGGAAACTTCCAATCTTGGAAATGTAACAGTTGAAGTTGCTCAGCAACACATTGCTTTAGTCTCTGCAATGGTTTCTTCCTATAATGGATTAGTTGCTAGTCAAATTGGTAATAACAACTTGACCAATGAAGACTACGCACAGATTGATAAGGAGGAAATGGAACTCATTGATATTCAATGGGCATTTGCGAGCATAATGCGTAGAGCAACAGAGTTTATTGAGAAGACAGGTAGAACAGACTTGGGAACTTCTCCTAATACAACCTACGGGTTCAATAAGGAGAAAGTGACTTGTTTTAACTGTGGAGGTAAAGGTCACTTTAAACGTGAATGCACTCAGCCACCAAAACAAGGCAACAGAAATCCATTCAATGCCACCTATCAAAACCGTCAACAACAAAATCAAAACCAAGTTTCTTCCCAAAACAACAACAACAACTACCAAAATCGTCAAACCAACTTTAATAACAACCAAAATAGACAACCAAACACACCAAACCAGACACAGAACCAAACACCAAACAATACTAACCGAACAGTCATACCAATCACTACCCCAACTGAACAACAGAATACCAATCAAGCATTGGTTACCCAACAAGATGAGAGGTTTGACTGGTCGAGTATTCAGATAGGTGTTGAGGAGATAACTACTGGGGGAAATGTGGCTTGTGTTGCATATCAGGTTGATCTTGAAGATTCTGTGACGATGGAGGAGAAGGTTGAAACTGAGGTTGATAGTGATGATTCTGAGGTTGAGATGGATAGGGATTTTGAACCTGTTAAGGTTAATTCTGAGGTTAATGTTGAGGTTGAAAATGAAGAGACGAATTCTGGAGTTGTGATTGATACTGTTTCTGACATTCCTGAGGAGTGTGAATCGGTTTATTCTGATTCAGACAGTGACTCGGATACGGAAGCTAGTGTTAATTCTCTTGATGAAGATATTGATCAGTTACTTGCAGAAGCAGATTTTCTGATGACTAGGAAGTCGTGCATTGCAGATGATGCTTTCACAAAGATTGATTATTCCAGATTCTTTGCAGGAAAGGAAGCTCATTTCGCATTAATGGCCATGACTGACCCGCCAAAACCTGTAAGTTCTGCTTGTAGTACTGATAATACTAGTGAAAAATACTGTGGTGCTTGTGATAGATTGACTGAGGAGGTTAAACAACTCCGTATTCAACGTGATAGTGCTATCATGAACAGTCAATCTACTCGCAAAGAGTTGAATGCTTTTAACAAAGTATTAGATGGCTACAAAAAGGACATTTCCGACTTGAAAAACACTTTGTCTTTAAAACAATTGGCAATAAACAACTACATCAATGAAATTGAAAACACCAAGTTGGAAATGGCCGCCATCAAATGCTTTGCTGAGAAAGTAAACAAAAAGTTGGAAAGTTACAAGAATGTTGCTTATGTGGTAGACCACATCATTGATGATAAAACAACCAATTATCGGGCTGTACCATCTCCGGTTCTCTTTGAAAACCACAATTGTCACCAAGTGACACCGGAGAGTTCGGTAAAATCTGATTCAGCATCGGAAAATGAATCTAACACTTCAAGTGTTGGTGATCCAAATTCCGGTGTTAGACCGATTTTGGGAATCAATGATGAGGGTGTTACTGCTGAAAGTGTTGACTCAGACTCAGAGAGTGATGATACTGGTTGTAACCAAACTGTTAATGCATGTGAAATTCCAAAAGAAAATCACATCATTACAAATGAACCAGTTTCATCATCTCAAATTATTCCAATGAGAAATGTTCATCATGTGAATAAGTCTGAGAAGAATGTTGTGAAGAAAGATCTTAATGTGATTAAGAATGATCTTGAGAAGAATGATAAAAACGAACAATGTGACAAACCTGTCAAGGTGTTCTATCGGATGGAAGGATCCGATAAGATCATCTCTGATGAGGACTTTCCAATAAAAAATGCCAACTATGCTAAAATTGAAAAGATTTGGCAAGAAAGTACTATTTGGTTCCCAAAACATGAGAGAACAAATGAAATTCCACCAGCTTTGTTGAAAAAGTTGTATTTGGATGTTCCTCAAGAACCAAAAGTCCATGTCACAGAGTTTGTTAAACCCAAAAACAGAGCTAATGGTTTCAATGAGCCTATTTACTCAAAAGGGCCACTCCCTGAGAGTTTAAGGAAGCAACAGTATAATGATCAATACCCTGTTCGATCATTTGCTCAACCAAATGCTCCAAATGTTTTTGAAGAGTACCGTGCGTGCTTTAAGTGTGGAGAACGTGGGCATTTACTTGCTCAGTGTCCATACGTAAGGCACAAGAGGCACGAGGTAGAAGTGAGGAATTCCATGAGGAAACCGATTGATCATTATGTGCCACCACATAGGAGAGTTGTTCCTCAACAACAACAATCGTTTTATAATCATAACAATTTTCAAATGAGGAACACTCGTCCAATGCACTATGATAGAAGGAATCGGATTGCGATGGAACAATCGTGGAGAAAGCCTGTGGTGAACTCAACAGTTGATAGGCAAAAGGTTCCACCAAAACCGATTGTCAAATCAAATGTTGGACCTAAGTCTGTTAAATCAGATAAGGTTACCAAGAAAGTTACCTTTGCTAACAATGTTCAGAAACCGACTGAGAATCCAAAGTCTCAGATTCGTATCCTGAAAAGGACTGAACAATCTTGGACACCCAATGGTACTCCAGGAGCCTCATCTTCAAAGGTTAATGAGAGAAAGGAAACTGTTTTGAGCAATCAGAAAAAGATTGATCAAAAAGTTGTTAAAAATGTTTGTGAAAATGTCATTGTGAAACCTGATGTTGAAAGACCCAAGACTCAGGCTTGGGTCCCCCGAAAGAACTAACTGATTTACATTTTGTGTGCAGGGAGCTTCAGCTGGCCCTATTAGCAGTCTTTGGATTGTTGATAGTGGAGCTTCAGGCCACATGACAGGGGATATTGCGTTGTTGTTCGACGTGAAGAACATCAATGGAGGGTATGTAGCGTTTGCAGGAAACAAAGGCGGATATATCACGATGGAAGGAAGTGTGAGCAATGGGATAGTGAGTTTCGAGCGGATTTCGTATGTGAAGCAGATAGACTATAATCTGTTGAGTGTCAGTCAAATTTGTGACAAGAAATTTACTGTGCATTTTGATGACAAATCCTGCTATATTCTGAAACCGGGCTTTACAATTCCTAAAGAGTGGATAATGTTGAAGGCACCTCGCGTCAACAATCTTTACATTCTTGATATGTCCAAGGCGATGACATCACAGGGGCAAATAACATGCTTTTTGTCCAAGGCGACTGAGAAAGAATCGATAATGTGGCACCGAAGAATGGGGCACATTCATCTGAAGAAAATGAATCAACTAGTGAGAAATGGACTTGTCGATGGAGTAAATGTGAAACATTTCCATCTGAATGACAAGTGTGTGAGTTGTAAAAAGGGGAAGCAGCACAAACAGTCCCACAAAGTGAAAAAGGTTAACTCTGTTGAAATGCCACTAGAGCGATTGCACATGGATCTTTTCGGACCGGTCAAGCGTCATAGTCATCTTGGAGAGCTTTATTGTTTAGTCGTCACTGACGATTACTCAAGATTTTCATGGGTGATGTGTTTGCAGAATAAAAGCGACACTTTTATTAATCTAAAAGTTCTGTTCACTCGATTGGAGAATCTCTACAATGTGAAGATAAAGAGAATTCGGAGTGACAATGGGACGGAGTTCAAAAATGCCAAAATGAATGAACTTTGTGAAAACAAAGGGATACATCATGAATATTCGGCTCCGTACACCCCTCAACAGAACGGTGTTGCTGAACGAAAGAATAGGACTCTAATTGAAGCGGCTAGAACAATGCTTGCTGATTCAAATCTTCCAGTAATGTTTTGGAATGAGGCGATTTATGCAGCAAATTACACACTAAATCGGGTTCTAACAGTGAAGAAGTTTGGAAAAACATCTTATGAGCTGTTACACCGAAGGAAGCCGAATTTAGAGTATCTAGAACCTTTCGGGGCGCCTTGCACTATGTTGAATCCAAGCGAAAAGTTTAGTCCTAAAGCCGAGGAGGGTTACTTTGTTGGATATGCAACCCCACTCAAACGGGTATACAACAAGCGAACTCGTCGTGTGGAAGACTGGGCTAACGTGGATGTTCAACGATATACTCAAAATATTCAAGGCACGGGTCCTGATTGGATGTTTGATTACAAAGATTTCTTTGAATCATTCAATCTAGATAGCTTGGTTGAAGAAGCTGTTATTAGACTACTTTACGAGTGTGAAAATGCAACAACTTCGCCGTTGGTGCGTCCGATCACCGTGAACCCCCTACCAGCTTCTAATGATACCAACGCTCCTATACAAGAAGAAGAGATATTTCTAGAGGCTTCAACTTCATTAGACACTTCAGAATCTGAAGATGAACAATTTGAAGAAGCTATTCTTGATCAAGCTGAAGAACAGGAGGCACCGCCAGTGAACCCAACTCCAACTTCTGATGTGGCTTCATCATCAAATACGGGTCATGATCTGGATGCTGTAGAGAACTTGACTGTTCAGACGGGAGTGCAAGTACCTGTTTATCCGGAATCTCGGATTCATCGTATTCACCCGCTGGAGCAAGTTATCGGTGATCCTGGAAGTAGTGTTATGACCAGAGGGCAGCTTAAAAATGTTAATACGCCAGAGAGTTTTGGTGCTTTAGCTTTATATGCCAAAATTCAACAATCTGGTAGTCAAAATGATTGGTCGTTTGCGTGTTATGTGTCGCAGGTAGAGCCAAGGACATACAAGGACGCTTTGAAGGATGATGCCTGGGTGGAAGCTATGCAGGAGGAGTTATTACAATTCCAGAAATTGGGAGTTTGGACGCTCACGGATTTGCCGCCGGATAGAAAGAAGATTGGCACCAAATGGGTGTTTAAGTGTAAGAAGGATGATCGTGGGGTAATTGTTCGGAACAAAGCCAGATTGGTTGTGCAGGGTTTCCATCAAATCGAAGGGATTGATTATAATGAAATCTATGCACCGGTAGCAAGAATCGAAGCTATTCGGATGTTCCTCGCGTTTGCTTCTTATAAGAAATTCAAAGTTTACCAGATGGACGTGAAAAGCGCATTTCTGTACGGGAAAGTCAAGGAAGAGGTGTATGTCGGGCAGCCACCAGGCTTTGAGGACCCAATCCACCGGGATAAGGTCTATGTGTTGAACAAAGCTCTTTATGGCTTGCACCAGGCTCCGAGGCAGTGGTACGAGGAGCTAAGTACATACCTCATCACCAAAGGATTTAAGCGCGACCTCGTCGATTGCACCCTCTTTACGAAAAAGACGGGAAATGACTTGCTTCTAGTACAGATATACGTTGATGATATAATATTTGGTTCAACTAACGAGCTTTTATGCAGGGAGTTCGAAACTGTCATGCAGGAAAAGTTCGAAATGAGCGCAATGGGGGAGATGCAGTTTTTCTTAGGCTTGCAGGTGGACCAAAGACCCGACGGGATCTTCATTCACCAGACGAAATATGTCTCCGACATCTTGAGCCGGTTCCAGATGGAGGACTCAAAGCCGATGGATACCCCGATTCAACCCAATCACGGGATTGGAGTGGACGCTAAGGGGGAGCTGACGGATCCTTTTACATACAGAGCAATCATCGGATCTCTGATGTATTTGACGGCGTCTCGACCAGATATTATGTACGCAACGTGTCTCTGTGCCCGTTATCAATCGAAGCCGAAACAAAGTCATCTGACGGCGGTCAAGCGTATCCTTAGATATCTGAAGGGTTGTCCCTCAAAAGGACTTTGGTATCCTAATGATGATAATTTTGATTTCATATCTTTTAGTGATGCAGATTGGGGCGGCTGTGACAAAGATAGCAAATCTACTACAGCTGGTTGCCAGTTTTTCGGGAGCAGGTTAATCACCTGGCAATGCAAGAAACAGACTTCCGTAGCACAATCTACCTGTGAAGCCGAGTACATTGCAGCCTCGAGTTGCTGTTCACAAGTACTCTGGATTCAACAACAAATGGTGGATTACGGTTTGCAGTTTCTAAAAACTCCTATTTACTGTGACAACGAAGCCGCAATTGCATTAACTAAAAATTCGGAAAATCATTCTAAAGCGAAACACATCCGGATCAAATATCATTTTATCCGAGATTGTTACGCTAAGGAATTGATCGATATGATCAAAATACACACTGACTACCAACGTGCAGATCTGTTTACTAAAGCTTTTGACCGTTCACGCTTTGAATATCTTTTAAAAGTAAACAATATAAAGGAAAAACAGGACTAATCGGCACCTCGGTTTATCGCTTTTTAGTTTTTAGTGTTTATATTTTGCTAATTGGGAATTTCTCTTTGCTAATTGGGAATTTCTCTTTACTATCGTAATCCTCAAAGAAGTTGATGCTTTCGAGGGGATTGTTTAATCCTCAAAGAAGTTGATGCTTTCGAGTGGATTGTTTCTTTTAAATTTTGTTTTTATTGTTTTGTTTTTCAGAAAAATGAAAATCCAAAAATATGTTCTTTATTTTAGGGGGAGCCATTTTTTTTTCAAGAAAAGCCAAAAACAATATAAAATTCAAAAAGACCTAAAAATTAGAAAATCAAAAATGATTTCCTGGTAAAACAGAGGAAATGATAGTACATCAGTGGGAATCTGACACAGGCTAAAGAATTGTATAGTTTATGAGGCGTGTGTTGACTACGTGTGATATGCTGATAGGCTTCGTAGACTAAATATTGCGTGCATTAGTGATACAAACATAACGAACTACGCGTTCGTGGCTGAACACCTCATGGGCATATGGTCTTAGTACCGTAATTTCGTTTGATAGGATTGCCAAAATCTGAGGTTTCGGGTCGTTATGTTATGGTTATCCGGGATATTCTGATAAACTTTTGTCGTATTGATTTACGGACCTAGTTTTATCAGAATATTTGTTAAAAGAGCTTAATTGCCAAAACCGGAAGTTACCGAATTGAGGAACTTTATGTTTTAATTGATCATAGATCATTATTACATCGTATTGATCATCTGATGCAAATCAGTGATTAATATCAGCCTCAACCTAGTGTATACGCACATGTTACTCTGCTGCATTCATTTGCTGACCTGTACACCTCTGTGCTATATACTTTGTAACTTTTACGGATAACTCTGGCATAATCACGCGTTACGACGAAGCTTTGTGCAATTACTTGATACGGGAGTATGTCGTGTGTGTGGGTACCACATCGTGTTAGTCTAATACACTTAACTCGTATCATTTTAAAGCATTGCGTAATTGTCTGCATGTGAGCTTACGTGGACCACAATATCAGCAATTGCCGTATCACATACTGTTTCTAATGATAATATTAAACAAAAAGATCAACGCTGTGATCAGATTTCTCAGAAAACTGATATGATCCTCTGACCGGATTTCACAAAATGTTTATTGCTTTCAATTACTTTGCTGCTTTTTATTTTGTTGCAATTTAATTTTAATGTCAAAAAGATACAAAATCCAAAAAGATTTTAGGTGTGTTTTGATAAAATTTCAAGAAAAAAAATTCAAAATTTTTGCATTTCTGCTTTATTTTTTGATAACCGGGGATGCTTGATAGTCAATTTCTGAGATTTGACAACACCATCTGGGCTTTGTATCATTCTAAATGTGAAAATTTGTGTTTTGGAAGCTTAACGGATTGAAAAATGTTGAACGGGATTCGAATTTGTAATTTGGCAAAATTTTTCAAAATTTCCATTTTACATTCGCCCTTAATTTGGGACGAATGTGGGATTTTTGTTCACTTTCGGCCGTTACAGATTTGGGCGAATGTGGCTTTTACCCAAATTTCACATTCGGGTAGAACCATTTTACCTTCGTGCCTTTTATTAGGGGGAGAATGTATTAGGAATTAGGTTATAAACAAGTTTTAATCACTGATTGATCAATAATACAATATAAACCCTAATTTCGTTTTAAAACTGATATAGAATGAATGATTAGGGAAATTGATGATACACGAAGCTTAATCGGTCATGTTAGGATAGATTTTAATCAAAATTAGGGGTTAAAAACAGGTTTGATAAAATTTTAAATTTTGGGGTTTAACCAGGTTCCACCTTCGGTTAATCGAAGTGGACGAAGGTGATTCAGGATGGACGAAGGAAACCTTAAATGGGCGAATGTATTATTTTAATCAAAATCTCTTTACATTCGACCAGAAAATTTCACCTTCGACCACAAAACTCTACATTCGACCAGTGCAATATGGGCGAATGTGGAACTTTGAAAACCTAAAATTTTGAATTTTTGACGATTTTGTAGTTTGACGTTTTATTTTGATTTTATCTTTCAGATGGCTGAAGAACAAACAACTGCTGATATTCCTGTGGAGACTACAGTTGCTGATCCAGTTCCACAGACTGTGCAAGAAGGAGAATCATCAAGCGGTTCAAAATGGCCGTTTGAGAAGACTCATAATTGTTGTGCGTACCTTGGAGACGTTGAGAAGAATGTGGAATTCACTGAGATCATAAAGTTTTTGAAGAGATGCAGAGTGGTTTATGCTTTGGCCACACCAACTATTATCTACAAGGATATAGTTGAGGATTTTTACAACAACGCCAAGTATGATTACTTTGATAATCAGACGATCATTAAAAGCAAGATTCAGGGAATGGAGATGTTTATCACTGAAGCAGATATCAGAGAAGCTCTCCAGATCCAATTTGAAACAAGTGAGGATCCAAGGGAATTATCCTGGACTGAGCAGAAAGCATGTTTTCTGAGGATGAAATACAAAGGACCGATTACTGATGGTTCTATGTATAAAGGGAAACTGAGCGTGCAGTTCAAGTATTTTGCTCACGTCATCATACTAGTATTTGGATGTGTTAGTGGGGGTTATGACGTGATGAGAAAGAGTTTAAGCTCGTTAATGGTTGCATTGACTCTCAATAAACCATTTAACGTTGCTGGGATGATCTTAGATCACATGTTGGAGATGTTGAAAGGTTTGAAGAAGAAATACTTCATGCTTTATCCTAGATTTTTGATGATGATCTTCGATCACAAATATCCAAACTTGAAGAAGGATCCAACACAAATACTTGCTATGGATCACATGAATGTTAGAACTTTGGCTAGAATGAAAGCTTACAAAGGTGTGCCTGAAAATGAGAGACCACCTTACAGAAGGTTATTTGGAGCTTTGGCTAGAGAGGATTATATGGATCCTGGAAAGAATTTAGCAAGGCATCCTGACAGTGATAGTGACAATGATGATCCGTTAGTTTATGCTGATGCAAGCACGAAGAGGAAAAGGCAAGTTGTCAATCCCGGAGCCAAAGGGAAGGGCAAGGGAAAGACAGATCAGGGAAGTTCAAAACAACAAGCGGTGAGGAAGAAGACTACTGCTAAAAAGGGTACAAGTTTGGTAGATGAGGAGTCTGTTGATTCAGAGGAGACAGAGACTGAAGAACAGTGGGATTCGGATGCTGAAAATGTCCAGACTACCAAACAAAAGGCCACTTTGGTTGGTGAGTCTGAATCACTGAACAGATCAATAGAAGAAGCTAAGAGGAGTAAGCAGTCTGTTGATGCTGAGGATGAAGGGTTGACTGTTAATCTTGATGAGTTGAATGAAGGTGAAACAGTTGTAGTGAATTTGCCCAAGCCCAAACACAAAAGTATGGCTAAGAAGACAAGTACCAAGCAACTCAGAGAGAAGGAGTTGAACTTATTGTTGAAAGGAAAGAGATTACCAGATGCTGGAACATCATCTAAACAATCTTCACCAGCAGCCAAGAAACAAAAGACTAAGGAGGCTACAACATTACCAGTGGATCAGTTCAATATTGCCCTGGATAATGTTCTGAACATGTTTACACAGCCTCAGAAGGGAAAAGAAGCTGAGATTGAGCCATCTAAGTCTAAGTCAAAGTCTAAGAAGGTCACTGTGGATGATGAAGTGATGAAGCAGATGAATAAAAGAATGGACGATATGATGAAGATGCTTGTGGCTCAACAAGCTGAGATTGCCAAGTTTAAGCAGAATGAAGAGAAAATGCTTCAGATTGTTGTTGCTTCTAAATCTAATCAAGATGAAATAGATGAGAAGGTAAAGAAGCTTGAAGCAAAGAATCAGAAGCTTGAAGGTAAAGTTCTGAGAAATAAGAACAGATACAAGGCAATTAAGGAAGATAACAAAGAGTTGAAGGCTGAAAACAAACGCCTTAGTGATCTGATTGATGATCTGTACAACATTGCACCCAAACTGAAGGAGGGTGAGGAAGATGCAGAGAAAGAGGTTGAACAAGTAGATTTTGAACCATCTGAATCTGATAAAGAGGAGGATGAGGATGATGAGAATGAAGAATCGGAGAAAAGTGATGATGAAGATGATAATAATGATGATGATGATGCTGCTGAAGGTTCGGGAAGTCAAAAGGATGATGATAGTAGTAGCAGTGATGATAATGACGGAGGAGATGATACTGCTAAGTTTACATTTGAGAAAAGACCACCTTCTAAGAAGAAGAAAGACACAGGTGAGTCTAGTTCAAAGAAGAAAGGAGAGAATGTTGATGATGAGACTGTGTTCTGGAATGAGAAGGTGAGGTCCTTATCTGATGATGCAAAACAAGTTTACAAGGACATGTTAGAGAAGAGAGAGTGGACCATTGAGTTCACAGGTCGTTTTGCTGAAATATTCCAAACAGATGACATGAGATATGAATTGGAATATAACGATCCTGATCTTGAAGAGGGGGAAGTACCTGCTTCTGTGGCAAAGGAGATCTTGGATGGACTTGCACAGAGAGTAGGGAAAACGTTTGAAGAATTCATTGTTGATGAGTCGATTCCACCTATTCCTGAAAAGGATATTGGAACTCACTCTGATGACAAAGAGACCCCTGAATTTGAAGAAGTTGAGATAGAGGATATTACACATGAGGAATATCCACAGTACTTCAGACAAACTGATGAAGATGTGGTGTTTCCTGATTTTACTGAGAGACATAATACGTCTGCAAAAAGAAAGGCAAGGAAGAGAAGTGCTGAGTTTGTAGAAAAAGTGCTTGGAGCTGATTTGCCAGAATCTTCAAAGAAGTCTGATGAATTGAAAGAGTATTTGAAGAAATTAAGATTGATGGATGAAAACCGACCGAAGCCTGAAGCTCAAGGAAACTTCTATAGGTTCCATAATGCAAAGTTCAGAGGCAGAGCTCTCGGGTGGACATACTTAGGCAGACTGAAGTGTTTAGCTGCTAAGTGGGAATCTGGAATCTTGTACTTTTACAGATTCATTGATTTGCTTACTCTATCGTACTGGGCGGTTAGAGATTTATGCAGATTCCAAATGTCTGGTGCTTCAGTGAATAATTCACACGTCGGTTGGTGTGCAGACAAATTGGTTTGGGAGAGTAGAACGAAGTGGAACAGATTTAAACCACAATATCCCCGGAGGAAAGTTCACAGGGATACTGATCCCAGAACCAAGTTGAAAAGGGTTACCTTGATTTATAAGGCACCTGAAGTTATGAGGAAGATACCTTTAATGCCTATGCCTCAACACTTCAGTGCTGACTTCATTTTCTGGTACTATGATTGGAGGAAGGCAGAAGCAGTGATCGTGTTGAGAGATGGAAAGGACAAATACAAGCATGTTCATGTATTTGATCCTATGTGGCTGATAAATTGTACCTTCGAAGACATCATCATGCTCTTTTATAATCCGATTCATCATGAGCCAAACGATGCAGATCAAGCAAGGAAATACACACAAGTTGTGGGTGTTTGCTTTGCTTATGACATTAATGCTGGAAGTAATTTGGAGGGAAAGCTTGGTAAAAAGGTGAAGATGGCAAATGTGTCGAAGCCGGTAAAGAGAAAGTTAGAGCCGGAAATGACGAAAGAACAGAAGAGTATACTTAGAATCAAGCTGCTGAATAAAGCCATGGATGAAGATAGAAAACGATCTAATCAATAGTCGAGGGGGAGTTTGTAGATGCCGTTTTGCGACTAATGATTAGATGTTAACATGTGTTAAGGGGCGAAGGAGGACCAGATGGGCGAAGGTGACTTGTAAAGTGGGCGAAGGTAGCTGTATAGTGGACGAATCTGGAACCAGGGCTGAAGGAAGACACATTCGACCATAAGATATGGGCGAATGTAGAAACTGCTACATTCGACCAATGACTTTGGGCGAATGTGCAGACATTATATATAGAATTTGGGTTTTTGTAATCTAAAACGAGTCATTTAGAGTGTGTGTTTTGTGTGTGTGTTCCTGAGAGGATTGAGAGTGATAGTTTGTGTGATAGATTAACTGTAATCAGTCTGTAAGCGTTTATTTGAACAAGTTAATCTATGAAAAGCTTTTAAAATGACTTTGATTGTGTTTTGATTGAGTTTATTTCAGTTTGTTCTAAGCTAGGGTTTCCGCACCTGGTTTAGCAACTTGTATGATCATATAATCCTGTTTTAGTTGTCGAATTCATCCTCTACAGGAAACATAGACCTGAAGCTCTCATCATTATATCTCAATAAACCTTGAGGATTGGTAGGCTTACACCTAGCACAAGTGGGGTCCATTAACTTTTCGTCAAAATTACCAAAACATGATAAAGCTCATCACATAAAGTATGTTGAAAGACGAGAGGCATGGATTTAAGTGGACAAATATACCGACAGTTTTTCTTAAGCTGGAGCTATCCAATGGAAAGTTCAAATGTGAATTGGCAGGTATGACTAGTATGATCTTGATGCAAAAGGTGAGAAACGGTTGATCTCCAAACCCTGATCTTTGATTAAAGCCTATCCTTTTTGTTGTTTTTGGGCCTGCGCAGTTAATAGGCATTTGGGCCTTTTTGGGCCTCGCGCACTTAGGTCAAGTGCGCAGCCCAATGACTTTTACTATATATACCACAGTAAATTCTTCACTTTTATTGTTATCTGAAATTAAAACCCTAATTTGTTTTAACCATCCTGATCCTTATCATCAGCCGCCGTGATCTTTCCAACACCATCTTCAGCCACCATTAAACCACCGTATCACCACCGCTAAACAACATCTGTTAATCCATCGTTTGTCTTTCATTATCTGTTTGTGTAATTTGTTTAAGGTAGTTCTATGATTCTGATAAGATCTTCGTTGTATTAACAGGGTTTATAGTTGAAATCTGAGGAATCACAGTTGAAGATTTGGGGTTTTCATGAACTGCGCACTTAATTTCTTGAAGAACTGCGCACTTGTATCATAGAATGCGTACTTGCATCATATGATACAAGCTTGAGAAACCCTAATGTGACTGCGCACTTGGTTGCGCACTTAAAATCTTAAACGAAGGTTTAAGTGTCTGCGTACTTGACTAGTACGCAGACTTGATGATTCAGACTAAGCCGTTACCATGCCCGAGTCAAAAGAATGCGTACTTGTAATCTTGTGTTCAACAGATCAATGGAGTGCGTACCAACCCAAGTGCTCAGTCAAAGTTGAGTACTTGGGTGCGCACTTGACTGCACACTTAAGTTAAAATTTCTGGCTCGGGCTGCGCACTTAAGGAACCTGTGAACTTAACATTAAAACAAAAAAAAATGACTATTGACTTGACCATTCTTGACAATTGACCGGACTACGTAATCTGACTCATTCACTCGTAAACTAAGACTGAACTTAAATGATATAAAAGACAGAAAAAATACCGTGTACACTGATAAATCTAATCCATAAAAAGAATCACACACATGAAACCAAATAAAATAAACCTAGTCTACGTACGTTGTCCGTCAAAGTCAATGAAGAAGTCTGTCAGTCGTCAACTCAAAATCAAAAGTTCTAACTTACTTTTCGTGCATGTGACCCACACAGATGGCTCTTGACTGGGATCCAAGAGAAATGCACAACCAACCGATGAATCTTGAGACTGATGACACAAAGTTTCGAGATGTTGTTACTTGGATCAGAAGAAGCAGAATCGGATATGCTGTAGAGCAGAACGTACAAGTTTACAGCTCGCACATTGAAGATTTCTGGAGGTCTGCTAAAGTAGAGGTCGTGTCACGTGTCTAGAGAATCAAAGCTACAGTGAGAAACAAGGCAGTGGTCATCACAGAAGATACTGTTCGGAATGTTCTGAGATTCCAAGATCGGCAAGCAACTGTTAGATCTCTACCAAAAGCCGAAATTCACCAAGAATTCAAGAATTTTGGATACAAGGGAGATTTTGACAAGAGGGGTGATATTAAGAAGAGCCAGCTGACAAGAGATTGGAAGCTCATCAGTCACGTGTTTCTTATGTCTCTATGTCACAGGAAAGGTGGCTACAACGCACTCAGCCCTGACTGGGAAACCGCCATGATAAAGGTTTGCAAGAATGAACCATTCAATCTGTCTGGAATGGTGTTTGATTATATGGTGAAGAATGCTGAAGCTGGAAAAGACAAATGGGCGATGTATCCCAGATTCGTTCAGATGATGATCAACGCACAACATGAGGATCTGCCCCTTGGTGATAAATACAATTTCGCCAAAGGTGCACGATTTTTCACTGAGTGCAACACACCAGACTGGGAACCCCTGCTTGAAAGCATGTATGCTGCTCAACGTTATCCCATCATCATGAAGCTGTACAACCAAATCAAGAAAAGAAAACAAGTTGCTGCAGAAGCTCGACAACCACCCACAACCGCATCCGAATCTTCTGAACCTGCTCCTTCAGAACCTCAGCCTACTGCTGAAGAAGTTTCCAGAGAAAGAACAATAGGCAAGAGAGTAGCATCTGAACCCGTTCCTGCAAGGCCAACAAAAAGAAATAGGCCTACTGGTTTGTTGCAGCAAGGGAGAGAATCACTGACACCAGAGGAACTTAAGCTTGCTGAAGCTGCCAGACAAAGCGTTGAACTGGCAAGGGCAGAAAGAAAGAGAAGGAAAGAATAGTTACCAGAGTCTGAAAGGCCACGTGTTATGACCGAAGAGGATCTGGAGAATGAAGAAATTTTGGAATCTATGTTTGGGGGGGAGGATCAACCAGGGCCTTCCACTGCCAGGCCTCCTATTCCCAAACCCCCTGTGAAGAAGCAAACTGTACCATCCTCATCTGTTCCTGCTGCACAGCGTCGAAAACCTGTGCATCAAGAACTATATGAGACACTATCAAAGGAGGTGGGAAAGACTGCAGCGAAAGAAATTTGCACCTTAAAGAATCAGCTTTACAACAATCAGGAGTTAAGGAAAAAGTTGAAGAAGTTGAAGCATAAGAATAGGAATCTGGAAAAGGTGGTTAAAGATCAGCGTTATCTGATCAAATTTCAGACAGAGGTGCAGATGAAAATGTTCGATATGCTTCAAGAACTGAAGAAACAGGAAACAGGTGCTCCTAGTATGACTTTCGATGAAGTGTTCGATTTTGGGAAGTTTATGGAAGAAGAGAAAGAGAAAGAGAGAAAAGCTGAGGAAAGTGAAGTGGATGAGATAAGCGAGGACGAGATGCCAGAAACGTTTGTGGAGATGGGTGCGGGAGAAAACACCGTTTATGAGATGGCAGATGGATACAGGTTGGACCCTGAGAGATCTACTTGGTTTCCAAGAAGACCAATTACCATTCCAGCTTTGCACCAGAACATCCACCATACTCGAGAAGCTCACCAGGAAAGAATCATCTATTGGGGATATGATGGGTTCAAGAGATTGTTTGTTGTGAAAAGGAGAGGGGGAGTGATACAGTATTTCAAGGGCAGACCAAATTTGAAGACTCTTCCACGCTGGGATATCAGGGAAATGTGCAGAACACCATTCCTCAACCACTCCAAGGACACCACAGCTGACATGGTTTCTGTCTTTATTGAAATGGAATGTGCGTCTGACTTCGAGAACTGGAAACCACAGAAGCCAAGAAGAAGAATTTCCAAGAAAAGAATCGATCCAGCTACCGGACGGGGAATGATCACCTATGTGATTGACCCACCCCAGGTCGTCACAAGGGTTCCCATTCGTCCCGAGCTTCCTGTAATGTTGACAGAGTTCAAGAAGTGGTTTTATGATAGCTTGACTGGTGAAGTTGTCATCAAGTTGAAAGACGATTCAGAGGAGTTGAGAATTCTAGACCCAGTGGATGTGTTTGCTCTCAACCCTTCTGATTTGACTATTCTCTTTGGAAACCAGATCAATGTGGGTGCTGGAAACGTGCTGTTTGAAGAAGCTATTCTGTTCAGAAGGGCGGTGGAATGGGCTTTAAAGCGAAAGCAGGAATTGCTCGATTTAGTAGACATGATCAATGCAGCCGACAAAGCTAGAGATGACAAAGAAAAGGCTGCCCAAGCTATGTTAGGATCTGAGTTTTGGATTGTTTTGATTAAGTATGAAAGATGAACGAAGTATAAATGGTAAGTGCAGCGGAATAAACAGTAAATCAAAACATAGAGAATAATTGTTTTTAATCGAAAGCTTTCATTAATGGAAAGGTTACAATTGTACAATTAAACTCCCCCTCAGCCAGATCACTCAGAGAATGTTTGTCTGAAAGAGAATGACGAGTGATAAATAGAACAGTACAAGTACTGTTCTATTTATAGACAAGCTCAAAACTCTGATGATCAGTTGCTGACGTCACTTAGATAGCGACCCCTAACTGTCTAACAAACTCTAACAACTATTAAGCTATAAACTACTGTTACATTGAAACTACTGACAATACAAAACTCTGTTAACTAAAACTCTGATGTCTTCTTATCATCTGTTGAACCAAAGTGCTGTTGGTTCAACAGACCTTTGTTCTTCATATCTTTGATCAGCAGTTGTTCTTTATAAGACTTTTAACCTTCAGACTTTGTCCATCAGACCTTTCATCAGCAGTAGTTATCTTTAACAGTTGTTAAGCAGCAGCAGTAGTTTAGGAATCAACAGATCTTTGGAGGAAGTTTTATTGTAACAACTGTTCTTTATACTGGATCAAACACTTAGTATATTTTGGCTTTTAATCATCTGTTCTTCTCCAGGTCAGCAGACCCAACAATCTCCCCCTAGAACAGATGATGCCAAAACTCTGCTTTATTCTTGATCTTTATTCCTCATCAGACTTTCTCTTATTTGCCCTTTTAGTTGTAATTCAAAGTGTAGAGAGAAGAGGTCTTCAGCATCTCTATCCAGTGTCAAATTTAGAAGGGTCTGGAGATCTTCAGCACTTAGGCCAGGTGCCTCATCCATACTTAACTTCTGAACACTACCATCTGATCTGAGCAGTGTCAATTCATGGGTCTCTTTATCAGACTTCCATTTTAGAATTTTAGAATTAGAGGAGTGACTGGGATGCATCTTTATTTTAGATGAGTTAGGAGATGGAGGCCTGCCAATGAGTTCTCTGAGCCTGTCTGACACAGGATCAGTGAAAGATCTGATTTGGTTTAAGATTCCCTCTTTTACATAAGTATCAGTAAACTGTCTTGTTTCTTCTTCTGTCATTTCCTTCTGCTTCTTGAATTGTCTTCTAGCAGCAATAGTAAGATCAGAAGTATCCAGCAAACTGTCTAATGTAAAGGCCTGTGAAGGTTTCTTGGGTGCATCATCATAGACTGGTTTTCTTGGTAGTTTGGGATTGGTCTTTCTTTCTTGTTCAAGCTTCTTGTATGTTTCAATTAACCTGATCTCAGACCATCTAGCAACAGATCTCATCTCTCCATACTTGGCCGCTACAAGCTCTTGTCTCATTCTCTTGAACTTCAAGGCTCTAGCTTGATCTCTCCCTTTACTGAAATCAGGGGCCGAGGCCTTAGTAGGAGGATTCTTGGCCATGCTCTCAATTCTAATGAGTTCTTCCCTGAGAGCATGTGTGGTCCAGCCTGTGAATTGATTCTTTGTTGCTTTGTAAGGCTTGGTTGCCAAGATCTGTTCTAGCAGTGAATCCCTAACTTCCATTTCCAAATCTCTGCTGAGAGGCATGGAAGACATGGAATTGCTCAGGGTCTTAGCATAGTCTTCAATCCTTCGAACTTTGCTAAGCTCTGCTGAATGGATGTCCTGAGCAGTCCTGTCATCCTTCCCTTTGCATTTCTCTTTGATGACAGCATCAGCCTGTTCACCCTTGTATTTAAGATAGGTGTCAATGTTGAGTGAAACCGGGAAGCTTTTGAGAGATGGGAAGGTTCTTTCTGATGGCTGATCAGTATTGTAGAAGGATTGAAGTTCCCCCTTGATTAAATCCAACTCAAGGGGATACTTCTCAGCCAATGGGGTGATTGTGAGTGGTGGTCTGTGGGATCTGAATTGAGAGGTGTGTGGTGAGAAAGATGAAAGTGGAATGGCATTGACTGGTGTGGATTGTGAGATTGGGGTGTTAGGTGGTGTGTTGTGGATGTATTCATCTTGTATAACAAAAGTGGATTTCCTTTTCCTACTATACAAGATTTTGGGTGAAGGTGAGGATGAGGCAGTGGTTTGGTGAACATCTGTTGGTCCTTTTGTGGAACCAGCAGTTGTTTGGGTTTTTGGTTGTGTTGTGGTAGGTTTGGGAGTTGTTTGAGTTGTGATTGGTTTGGTTACTGGTTTGGATTGAGCAGATGTTTTAGCAGCAGTTGTTTTGGTTTCAGTGGTTTGGGTAGCAGAGGTTGTGGTGGCAGTGGTTTTAGGAGCAGTGGTTGTGACAACAGGTGTTTCAACAGCAGAGGTTTTAGCAGATAGTTTGGAAGGTGGTTTTCTAGTGTGTTTTGCTGGCATTTTCCTTCTTTTAGAAGTATTCACATCTTCCACTTCTTGTTGTTGTTCCTTTTTCAGCTGCACCAACAACTCTGCCTTTGCTTCCAAAGTATCAGCCCTTGTCATTTTATCCTGAGCAGCTTTCTCAGCCTTTTCATTGGCTGAAGTGTCAACTTCTTTTGCCTTGGATGTTTGAGCTGGTTCAGTGACAGGGATTTGAACATTTGGTTGCTGTGATTGTGGAGCTGATTTTGGTGACTCTGGTTTGTCAGCAGCTGGCTTCCCCTTTTCTGAGGGTGGTGCACCAAATGGATTTAGCTTTGGCAGCCTATCTCTGCCACTCTCCCCCTTTTTGGCATCATCAGCTGTAAACTCATTGTCGTTTTCATCTCTGAGAATGGTGGTAGGGGCAGAGCCAGTAGTCTTCAGCAGGTGTTCCTTGATCACCTTGATGTCAGCCTTTGTGTCATTGAATCTGGCATCCACCATGTTTCTGATCAAGGACATGTATGTTTCTTGGGTCTGATCTGCCAGTTTTCTGTGAGCTATGATGATAGGTGAAACAGATTTCCATAACTCCCTGGCAATATCAGAGGTTGATGGTTGACTTTTGGTAAAGTTATTCAATGTTTCCAATATTGACTTGACATCAGTTTTGATGTCAGCAACAGAGAATTCAAGGTTTTGAACCTTAACCGTCAATTCTTGAAGTTTTGACTCATCACCTAAGTTAATAGGATCATCTGAATCCCTACCAGAGGTAGTTTTAGCTGGTTCAGTTCTAGGAGGTGAATCCATAGAAAGAGAACCTGCTGCACCTTTTTCTTGGTACTGGGGACTTCTAACTGATTTTGGGGACACAATTGTGGCCTCATCAGTTGTTGCCTTCAAGGAAGTCTTATCAATGGAACCACTGTCCTGTTGTGAGACAATGGTCTCAACAGCAGTAGTGGCTGCTTCTCTTGAAACCTCATCAGAAGTAACATTGACTTCTGGGAGTATAACCTCCTCATCTGTTTGTGGGATAGCTAAATGACTTTCCTCAGCCCCAGTCACTGGTGGTGGTGTACTCTCAGTGACAGGTGAAGGAGAGGAACTGGGGTTGTCCTGAGTTTTGTCAATAGCTTCAAACAGGGGTTGCATAGTTTATGGGACATGTGGTGGTGAGGTAGGTGGAGTAAGAAGCTGATTAGCCCTGGGAGATGGACTTGTAAACATATGGTCAAGTGACTCATATGCCTCAGTATGAGGTTCCCTTTGGCTTACAACAAGATCCTTTTGTGAGGATTCTTGAGGAGTTTGATGGGGTTGAGATATCTCCAACTGTTGTGAGGAAGTAACAACAGTGGTTTCATGTTGCTTTGGTGATGCAACAGGGTTAGCTTCTAGTATCTCATCTTCCAGAAGTCCCTTTTTGGGTTTAGAGGTGGTTTTTGAGGATGGACGTTTTCTTTTGGTGGCTGGTGTGGGTTTCACAGCACTGGATGAAGTGCCATGATCACCAGGAGCAGTGGGCTCACCAACAGAGGTTTCAACAACAGTTGTTGTCTTTGTCCTCTTTGGTTGTGTTTTTGAAACCTTTGTTACTTTTGATACCTTTTCTTGGGTTGAAGAACCCACCATTCTAGTAAAAGTTTCATCAGTTAAACTTTTCATTTTGAAAGACTCTCCCTTTTGAAAATCTTTTGCAGGTAAAATCTTTTGTAGAATTACACTTAGAATTCTAGGGTAGAGCAGAAAAGCATTATTTGAGCCAGATTTTATGGCTTTCACATTTGAGACCAAGTCTAAGAACAATCCCTGAGACAGATTGAAGTCAGAATCTGACAACATTGCATATCCCAAGTATTGTATCCTCAATGGGATTTCATTGAAGGATGTAGTCTTGGCTGAGGCACAGAGGAGTAGGGTATGGAAGAAAAATTTCATGACTGGAGGAAAAAACTTTTTATACAATGTGGATCCAGTCATTTGTGCATCATACCCTCTCTCTTGAAACTCTGTGTGAAGCTCTGTTTTTGGAAAAGTTTCTATACCTGACAAGTCGTTTAATGGGAAGGTAGTGGATATGATTTCAGGGGTTATGGCGATACTGGTGGCTCCAATTTTAGAAATAATGGAAGTGGGCTTTTTGTCTTGATACAAGACTTCAGCACTTGCCCAGAATTCTTGGAGTGTTTCCAGGTAGATGGGAGCATCAGCAGTGAGGATACTTTTATATTTTGAATTATTTATGATGTCGATGGTGGAATGAAATGGAGTGTTATCTTCGGTTTTTACCAAATAGGGAAGGAAATTATGAGTGGCTTTTGTTTGGAGATCCATTTTAATGGATTTTGATTGTGAAAGTGATGAACTTTTGATTGAGTGTTGTGAGGAAGACGAAGGCGGTTTTCAGTATTTTGATTACAATGAGACAGTAAAACTGCTGTTGGGGGAAAAACAGGGTTTTATAGGCTCTGGTGAAACCGCTGATGTGGCAAAACTCTGCTTTTGAGAGCAGACGTGGCAAACATCTGATGGTTGAAACAACTGGTGACATACAGTTGTTTTGTTAAACATCTGTTGCCAACCTCTGTTGTTTAACCAAAAGACTGATGAAAATAGTTGTTTTATCTGATCAGATGTTTGAAACAGATTTTTCAACCAACAGTGGTTGTTTTATCTGATCAGTTGTTTGAAACAGATTTTTCAACTATCAGTGGTTTGAATGAAACAGTGGTTGTTTTATCTGATCAGTGGTTTAAAACAGATTTTTCAACCAAAGTGACATTTTAGTAAAATTTGATTATTCTGAAAACATGTTAATGTTTTTATTGAAAACATTTTTGTTGTTTTAATCCATGTTTAACATTCCAATTCGAGAGATCAGATTTGTGAAGGTAGATGTGTCTAAAGCTTTTGTCAGCACATCTGCCAACTGATCCTCTGTTGGAACATGGTGCAGAGAAATCAAACCTTTCTCATAGCTATCTCTGACAAAATGATGTATGATATCTATGTGCTTGGTGGTTGAATGAGAGACTGGATTCTTGATGATATTTTCAGCAGCTTGGCTATCCAACATGAGTGGAGTCCTTAGTGCAGTTATCCCAAAATCCAGTAGTTGATTTTGAAGCCACATGAGTTGGGCTGTACAGCTTGCAGCAGCAATGTATTCAGCCTCAGCTGTGGATGTTGAAACAGTTGCTTGCTTTTTGCTTTGCCAAGAGACTAAGGCATTCCCTAGAAACTGGCACCCTCCTGAGGTGGACTTCCTTGTGGTATGGCAGCCAGCAAAGTCACTATCTGAATAACCTGAAAGCTCAATGTTTCCATTAGCAGGATACTAGATACCAAGTGTGGGAGCACCTTTTAGGTATCTGAATATCCTCTTTACAGCAATTAGGTTAGATTTTCTAGGAGAGGCCTGGGATCTAGCACACACACAGGTTGCAAACATAATGTCTGGCCTGGATGCTGTTAAGTACAATAAAGACCCAATCATGCATCTATAGTGTGTCTGATCAACCAGTTCATCCTTTTCATGAACAGTGAGTGGCTTGACAGTGCTCATGGGTGTACTACATGGCTTACAATCATTCATCTCAAATTTTGTTAACAAGTTTTTCACATACTTGTTTTGATGAATGAAAGTGCCATTTTGCAGTTGCTTTACTTGAAGACCAAGAAAGCACTGAAGTTCACCCATAGCACTCATTTCAAACTATGCTGTCATAAGTTCCCTAAACTCCTCACACATTTTATTACATGTGGATCCAAAAATGATGTCATCCACATATATTTGAACAATCATTAAATCTTTTCCTTTCCATTTTAAGAACAAGGTTTTATTAATTTTACCTCTTGTGAAACCAATGGATAAGAGAAAAGTAGAGAGAGTTTCATACCAGGCTCTTGGTGCTTGTTTCAGTCCATACAATGCTTTGTTAAGCTTGTAGACATGATCAGGATGGAATGTGTCTTCAAAACCAGGTGGTTGACAAACATAGACCTCCTCCTGAATTTTGCCATATAGGAAAGCACACTTGATGTCCATCTGATACACCTTGATGTTGTTGTTGACAGCAAAGGCTAAGAAAAGTCTGATAGCTTCTAACCTTGCTACAGGGGCAAAGGTTTCATCATAGTCAATTCCTTCTTCTTGTCTGAAGCCTTGAACCACTAACCTGGCCTTGTTCTTGACAACTATACCCCTTTCATCAGTTTTGTTTTTGAAGACCCACTTTGTGCCAATTGGACAGACATCCTTAGGCAGTGGTACAAGTTCCCATACTTGTTATCTTTTGAACTGAAGGAGTTCTTCTTGCATGGCTTCTACCCAACTGTTGTCTTTCAGTGCCTCTTGGTACTTGACAGGTTGTGTAAGGGATAGAAAGCCTGCAAAAAGACAGATGTTTGAAGATTGGCTCCTTGTGAGCACACCTTCTCTGGTGTTGCCAATGATTTGGTCTGGTGGATGAGCTCTTAGGTAGATTAGATCTCCCCGATATGGTATGATGGCATTTTGTGGTGAGGGACAGAGGTTTGAAGACTCCTTTGACATAACATCTGTTGGTACTTTTGAAGAGTCAACAGATGTTTGGAATGGAGGTGGAGGAATGGGTCCAAGTGGTGTAAAGTTGGACTGACTTTTGTCAACGGATGATTGACTCTTGTCAGCAGATGATTGAACAGTGGATTGGCTGGGTGAATCAGTGGCAACATCAGAAGTTGAGGGTATGTTATGTGATTATAGTATAGTTGTAGTAGCAAAACCCTAGACTGCGTACTGAATGGACGGGCCCTGCGCACTTAGCTTAAGTGCGCAGGCCCATCAGTCTGTCCTATAAATAGAACATCATTCCAGCAGCTAGGGTTAGGGTTTTTGGTTATTTGTCTTTGATAGCACAAGATAGGTGCGTACTTAGTGTTTCTCCATGGTTTTGTAATGTTCAATCAGTAATGGAAATCTTGCATTATTCATCTTGTGTGTTGGTGTTTATAATCTTCATCTAGCTTCTTTGTTTGTATAGATTAATCACCTAAAACACCTAATAAATAGGTGTTTCTAGGTGATAACAATCTTGTGCACTTAAAGATCTAGTATTTTGGGACTACAATAAATGTTCCATTTGTTTGTTGCTTGATTTGCAGTCCTAAAAAGTACTGCAATTCTCCCATTGTACTCATTTCAAATTTTGATTGCATGAGTTTCTTAAAGTCATCACACAATTTGGTATTTGTTGAACCAAAAATGATATCATCAACATAAATCTGAACAAGTAAGACATGATTTCCAACATGTTTGATGAAAAGTGTTTTATCAATGGAGCCTCTTTTGAAGTGATTCTTAAGTAAAAAGTTGGAAAGTGTTTCATATCAGGCTCTTGGAGCCTGTTTTAGCCCATAAAGAGCTTTGTCAAGTCTGTATACCCAATCAGGATGAGAAGGATCCTCAAACCCTGGAGGTTGACAGACATACACTTGCTCTTTTATTTTTCCATACAAAAATGCACTTTTGACATCCATTTGAAAAACTTTTATGTTGTTGGAAATTGCATATGCTAAAAATAACCTGATAGCTTCAAGTCTTGCAACTGGTGCAAAGGTTTCATCATAGTCAATGCCTTCTTCTTGAGAATAGCCTTGTACCACCAATCTTGCCTTGTTCTTAATAATCATACCAGCTTCATCTGATTTGTTTCTGAAGACCCATCTAGTACCAATTGGTTGCTTGTTTGGAGGTAAGGGACAAATTTCCCAAACCTGTTGCTTCTTGAATTGAAGCAGCTCATCTTGCATGGCTTGAACCCAATTGTTATCTTTGAGGGCTTCTTGATATTTCTTTGGTTCCAACTGAGAAATAAAAGCTGAGAAAAAGCAAAAGTTGGAGAGCTGGATTCTTGTAAGCACCCCTGATGCAATATCACCCATGATTTGTTCCAATGGATGATCCTTGTGTTCAATCAGTTGTTGTAAGCCTGTACTTGAGGATGGCTCTAGTATTTCTTCAAATAAACCACTGAGATTGATAATATCTGGTTCAGCTGTTGTTTGAGATTCAGGAGTTTTTGGTTCAGCTGAATCAGTAGTTTCAAAATGTTCATCAGTAGTTTTTGAAGTAGAAGCTTGTGAAACTTCTGAAGGTTTAAAAGTTGAACCATCATCTTCAAATCCTTGAAAACCATTTTGAGGAGGTTTGGATGATTCAACAGTCTTTTTAGGTCTGAAATAATATTTGTCAAGGTCAAAGAGTTCAGCAGGATTTGCTGGAATAGAGTGTGTTTTGATTCATTGAACTTGACATTCACTGTTTCTTCAACTATCTTGATTCTTGAATTAAAGACTTTGTAAGCTTTTCTCATTGGAGAGTAACCAAGAAAATAACTTGTATTAACTTTAGCAGCAAACTTTGAGATGGAGTCTTTGATGTTGAGGATAAAACATTGACATCTAAAAGCCCTGAAGAAGGAGATAAGGGGCTTTATGCCATGAAGAATTTCATAGGCAGTCTTGGTATGTCTCTTTTTGATAAGAACTCTATTCTGAACATAACAAGCTGTGTTGACTGCTTCAGCCAAGAAATACAAAGGTAGGCCTGAATCAGCTAACATTATTCTGGCTGCTTCTATCAATGTCCTATTCTTCCTTTCTACCACACCATTTTGTTCAGGAGTTCTGGGAATGCTGAATTGTCTAACAATCCCTTTAGACAAACAAAATTCATCCAGAGATTTGTTCCTGAACTCTGTCCCATTGTCACTCCTGATGACTTTGACAGAGAGAGAATGTTGCTTCTCTACTTGTAGAATGAAGAACTTGATTATTTCAGATGCCTCATCCTTGGAATATAAGAAGAAGACCCATGTGAATCTTGAGTAGTCATCAATGATGACTAAGCAGTACTTCTTCTTACCAAGGCTCATGATTTTTAGTAGTCCAAATAAGTCCATATGGAGTAGTTGAAGACATGCAGTTGTTTTTTATTCTTCAATAGACTTATAGGAGGACTTATGCTGTTTACCTGTAAGACAGGAAACACAGTGTTCTTTACACTGGTATTCCTTCAAAGGTAGACCCCTGACCAAGCCCATTTTGGTGACTTTATTGATGGTTTTAAAGTTCACAGGGCCAAGTCTCCTGTGCCAGAGATCAGTTTCAGAAGTTGATGCCTTTGAGAAGAAACAGGCAGTATTGTTCAATACTTTGTCTTTTTCAATGTCCACTGCATAGACATTGCCACATCTTTTGGCAATCAGCAAAGTATGATCTTCAATGATCTTCTCTATCAACTTCTTGCCTTCTGGTGATATGATCTTGCATGCTGTCTTTGTGAAAAAGGAAGAATATCCTTTATCACACATTTGTGAGACACTGAGCAAGTTGTACTCAAGGTTTTCAACCAGATTGACCTTGTCAAACTGCATTTTGCCTGAGGATACATTGCCATATCCTAGCACATATCCCTTTGCATTGTTCCCAAAGGACACAGATCCTTCTCTTTGACTGATAAAATTGTTATCAGGTATATGCATCCAGTCATGTGCATTGAGGCTCCACTATCAACATACCAAATGCTATTCAAACCTCTGGAGACCCTCTGCACAAAGTAGCAAATTAGTTAGATTTGGCAACCCAAGCGAATTTGGCTTTGGGTTTGCTCTTGAGAACAGGTGCAGCTTGTTGAGGACCAATTTTTGAAATCCTTGTCTTTTTGGCAATGTATTTTTCATTAAGGACAATGGTGGTATCTTTTTGGTGACCACCATCAACTTTGGTCATCAGAAGTTTAACCAAATTTATCAAATCTTAAACTTCAGTAGTTTGTGAAATTACTGAAGGGTAAGGTGTAACTTCTGAAGATGAACTTTGAGAAAAAGGCTTTCGTTGAGATAAAATCTTTTTCTGAGAAAGGTTTTTACTTGGTTGTTGTTTGTTGGGAAAGAAAGTGTTTTCAAAATCTTGTCTAATTTGTTTTCCCACAACCAGTTGTTGATTTTTCTTGTTAAACTGATTTACCTTTCTATATCTGAAAAGTTCAGGTATGTGGTTAAACAAACCACATATTTCACATGCTTTTGCCTTCTCTTTCCTTTTTGATACAGCAAGAGAGTTGGAAGGCAGTTTACTGACAATATCAGTTGTAAGGATCGACACTCGGGTCAACCGACAATCACGAGCTTGCTTGTTTGGAGTGCGGAATCCTCCAAACAGGTCTAAATGATCAAAAGGATAATGAAACAATGGTAACGAGATGATAACACACACAACAAATAGTCAAAAGATTGATTCGATTACTAAAAACAGAGCTCGGGTGTTTACAGACACGAAAACAATCTCTCAGACCTTGGGAAGGGTGTTTGGGGGCTGTGTGATGTGACCTCTGATGATTAGGGCAATCATTAGGTCCTTATATAGTCCCACAACTCGTGTGTAAGACATCAGACGGATAGGAATGCTATCCCATATGCACCAGGACACGGATAGGGCCTACTCGTCCCTGGCTATAGACGGATAGCAGCCTAGTCGTCCCTAGCTATAGACGGATAGCAGCCTAGTCGTCCCTAGGGAACTCCTAACCGTCCATAAGGATCTCAACCCCAAAAACGACACATAAATGCACCCAAACACCCTCAAAACCGTCCAATAACAATGTATACTAGCCTAGGGACATCATGCATCAACAGACTCCCCCTTGGACCAGGCTAGGATACGTACAAAAAGACATAAGACGAAGTGTATAGAGTAGCAACAAACATTACAAACCAAAATAGAAATTACGAAAGCAAACAAAAATAAACAGACACAAAAGTCTTCCACCAGCAGTCTTGAACTTGAGATTATGCCGTCCTGATCCTTGAGATTCTCGAGCAGTCGCATCCTGCGTGAACCTTGTTAGCATAACAGAAGCGAACAACCTGCTGAAACTTTATCGCTTGATCGGCTTCTTCTTTGAGGTGAATGATGGGATATAAGAATAGTGTCTCCACGTCTTTCTCTGAGAGGTTCACAAGCCACATCGGATCCCACACTCGAATCTTTCTGCACATCTTGGGAGAATTGTTGAGACAGATCACAGCTTCAGTTGTCGCTGCGTCATAGTGCCAGATATAGAACTTTGGTGTGAAGTCTTGCTCGATAGGAGGGATAGGGATCTTGGTTACTGTCTCTGGAGGAATGATCTTGTGCTCCCAGATTGGTGATTTGGTGATTGGGTTGTAGATACGTTTTGCGACTAGTGATTAGATTGTTAACATGTGTTAAAGAGGGCTGATGGGGCGAATGTAACTGAGATGGGCGAAGGTGAAGATACAATGGGCGAAGGTAGATTGATCATGGACGAATATGGAACTGGACTAACACTGAAGACACATTCGGCCACTAAGAGTGGGCAAATGTGGAAAGGCTTCACATTCGACCAGTCAAACTGGGCGAACGTGCAGGTCCTATATATAGATTTTGTGATTTTGTAAGTTGAAGAGAGTCATAAGTTGTGTGTGTTATCAGGTGTTGTTCCAGAGAGGTTTGAGAGAATTTGTGTGTGTGCTAGATTAACTGTATTTGAGTTGTAATCAAGTTTTTGAAAGAGTTAATCTATGAAAAGTATTGAAAATGACTTTGATTGTGTTTTGATTTGAGTTTACTTCAGTTTGTTCAAAGCTAGGGTTTCCGCACCTGGTTTTGTAACTTGTATGATCATATAATCCTGTTTTCGTGTCAAATTTTAGACTCTACAAAGTGGTATCAGAGCATAGAGGATCATACAACAACAAATTGATAAACTCAGAGCTGATTTGGACATTATTTTCATCAATTCACATCTGTTTTTGCATAAAAATGGTTTTTGAGTGTTTTTGAAAGAATTAGAGTTGATTTTGTGGTTAAAATTCAAAATTCCAAGTATTAAAGTTGTTCCAAATCATCTCCGAAGCAAAACCTAATCAAGATCATTCAAATTCACAAACTTTTGAAAATCAGAGATCAAAATAACCGTTTTTCAAAGTGTAACCGTTTTTCAAAAGTGAAAATGGGCGAACCTGGAGTGTTTTGGTCGAAGGTGTGTAGTTTTGGGCGAACCTGAGTGTTTTTCTGGGCGAACCTAGGTATAAGTGGGCGAACCTAGAATTTTTCAGTTGAATTTTTCACATTCGGGTCTACTTTTTCACATTCGGCTGATCGGGGGTACGAACGTAGAACCAAAACGGGCGAACCTAGAGTAGATTTGGGCGAACGTGAGAAGTGTTAGAGTGTTTTTACTTTCTGGTGAGAGTTTACTTTCGGGTGAGATTTTCTGGACGAACCTGAAACCAAAAAGGGACGAATCTGAAACCATTTTGGGCGAACCTAGAACTAGTTTTTGAAAATTTTTCTAAGTGTTGAATTTCTCGAAGTTCGTGATCATGTGGCATTTTCAGACTACTCCGACACCAGCAACTACACAACCACAACAGCAGGTGATGGACCCATGGACAGTGGCAGCACAGAAGATGAGCACACAGTCTTCGCAGCCGGTTAACTACATGACTCAAAGTGCACCTCCAGCACCACAATCTGACTACTGGGGAGTAGCAGCAGCGGTGGTAAATACTCAAACTACAAATGCTATTTCCACACTGATTAATGATTTGTCTTCAGGTAGCGGGAATCGGCCACCGAAGCTTATGGAGATTCAAGAATACAATCAGTGGCAGAAAAAGTTCAAGATACATTTGGAAGGCATGGGAGTGGAAGGTGCTGAAGCATGGAACATGATTGCTAAAGGTTACACACCACCAGTTTTGGAGAACACAGGTGAACCAGTGCCATTGGAGAGCATGGCGGAGGATGAGAAAAAGAAGTTTGCTGTGGAAAAGAAGGCGTTTTCCCAATTGACACAGGCAATCACAAATGATCTTCTGCATCAGTTTGGGACTTGCACAACATCTAAAGCACTATGGGAAATGCTTAAAAGGAAGCATGATGGGAATGAGAAGACTAGAAGTTTGAGGATGGAAGAACTTATAAAGGAGTTTGAGAATTTTTCTTATATTGGAAATGAAACTTTGAAAGAACTAACTCCTAGATATAATCATTTGTTATATGAATTGTCTAGCTATGGTATACAGATTCCTATGGCAAAGCAGGTGGACAAGTTTGCAGATGCATTACCACCAAACTGGGATCAGCATGTGGAAGTCCTGAAGGAAAAGGATGCTTATCAATATTGGTCTATTCAGGAGTTCATTGAGAAGCTGGAAAACAAAGAATTGGAAGAGAAGAGGAAGGCTAGGAGAGCACAGATTCCTCAGAATCCAAACTTATACTTTGGAGGATCTTCAGTTCCAGCTAGTACAAGCTCAGGAGGGCTAGTTACACCACATGTTGCATGTATATCAAATGTTATGGAATCACCTACCATGAACTACCATCAACAAACTTCATCCTTTTCACAACCACCACCACAACTACCATACAACTATTCATACATTCCACCATTTTCCCCAAAGCAACAAGCAGCTTTCTATACTGCTAGTCAATCTCAACAACAACTAATGAACCAACCTAATCAACAACAACCGGTGGTTTTGGAGACATCTAACCTTGGAAATGTGACAGTTGAAGTTGCTCAGCAACACATTGCATTAGTCTCTGCAATGGTCTCATCTTACAATGGATTAGTTGCTAGTCAAATTGGGAATAACAACTTGACCAATGAAGACTATGCACAGATTGACAAGGAAGAGATGGAACTCATTGATATCCAATGGGCCTTTGCAAGCATCATGAGAAGAGCAACAGAGTTCATTGAGAAAACCGGTAGAACTGATTTGGGAACTTCTCCTAATACAACCTACGGGTTCAATAAGGAGAAAGTGACTTGTTTTAACTGTGGTGGGAAAGGTCACTTTAAACGAGAATGTACCCAACCACCAAAACAAGGCAATAGGAATCCATTCAATGCCACCTATCAGAACCGTCAACAACAAAACCTAAACCAAGTTTCTTACCAAAACAACAACAACAACTACCAAAACCGTCAAAACAACTTTAATAACAACCAAAATAGACAACCAAACACACCAAACCAGACACAAAACCAAACACCAAACAATTCTAACCGAACAGTCATACCAATCACTACACCAAATGAACAACAACAGAATACCAATCAAGCATTGGTGACTCAACAAGATGAGAGGTTTGACTGGTCGAGTATACAGATAGGTGTTGAGGAAATCACTACTGGGGGCAATGTGGCTTGTGTTGCATATCAGGTTGATATTGAAGATTCAGTGATGGTAGAGGAGAAGGTAGAAACTGAGGTTGAAAGTGATGAGTCTGAGGCTGAGATGGATGTGGAGACTGAATCTGTTAAGGTTGATGTTGAAGTTAAAGCTGAAGAGACAAATTCTGGAGTTGTGATTGATACTGTTTCTGATATTCCTGAGGAGTGTGAATCGGTTTATTCTGATTCAGACAGTGAATCGGATACTGAAGCAAGTGTTAATTCTCTGGATGAAGACATCGATCAGTTGCTTGCAGAAGCGGATTTTCTGATGACAAGGAAGTCGTGCATTGCAGATGATGCTTTCACAAAGATTGATTATTCCAGATTCTTTGCAGGAAAGGAAGCTCATTTCGCATTGATGGCCATGACTGATCCGCCAAAACCTGTAAGTTCTGAATGTAGTACTGATAATACAAGTGAAAAATATTGTGGTACTTGTGATAGATTGACTGAGGAGAATAAACAACTCCGTGTTCAACGTGATAGTGCTATCATGAACAGTCAATCTACTCGCAAAGAGTTGAATGCTTTTAACAAAGTATTAGATGGCTACAAAAAAGGACATTTCCGACTTGAAAAACACTTTGTCTTTAAAACAATTGGCAATTAACACCTATATCAATGAAATTGAAAATACCAAGTTGGAAATGGCCGCCATCAAATGCTTTGCTGAGAAAGTAAACAAAAAGCTGGAAAGCTATAAACATATTGCTTATGTGGTAGACCACATCATTGATGATAACACTACCAATTATCGGTCTGTACCATCTCCGGTTCTTTTTGAAAATCATAATTGTCACCAAGTGACACCGGAGAGTTCGGTAAAATCTGATTCAGCATCGGAAAATGAATCTAATACTTCAAGTATTGGTGATCCAAATTCCGATGTTAGACCGATTTTGGGAATCAATGATGAGGGTGTTACTGCTGAGAGTGTAGATTCAGACTCAGAGAGTGATGATACTGATTGTGTTCAAACTGTGAATGCATGTGAAATTCCAAAAGAAAATCATATCATTACAAATGAATCAGTTTCATCATCTCAAATCGTGATTCCGATGAAAAATGTTCATCATGTGAATAAGTCTGAAAAGAATGTTGTGAAGAAAGATCTTAATGTGGTTAAGAAAGATCTTGAAAAGAATGCTAAGAACGAACAATGTGACAAACCTGTCAAAGTGTTTTATCGGATGGAAGGATCCGATAAGATCATTTCTGACGAGGACTTTCCAATAAAAAATGCCAATTATGCTAAAATAGAAAAGATTTGGCAAGAAAGTACCATTTGGTTCCCAAAACATGAGAGAACAAATGAGATTCCACCAGCTTTATTAAAGAAGTTGTATTTGGATATTCCTCAAGAACCAAAGGTCCATGTCACAGAGTTTGTTCGACCCAAAAACAGAGCTAATGGTTTTAATGAGCCTACTTACTCAAAAGGGCCACTCCCTGAGAGTTTAAGGAAGCAACAGTACAATGATCAATACCCTGTTAGATCATTTGCTCAACCAAATGCTCCGAATGTTTTTGAAGAGTACCGTGCGTGCTTTAAGTGTGGGGAACGTGGGCATTTACTTGCTCAGTGCCCATATGTAAGGCATAAGAGGCACGAGGTTGAAGTGAGGAATTCTATGCGAAAACCGATTGATCATTATGTGCCACCACATAGGAGAGTTGTTCCTCAACAATCACAACCGTTTTATAATCATAACAATTTTCAACAAATGAGGAACACTCGTCCAATGCACTATGATCGAAGGAATCGGATTGCTATGGAACACTCATGGAGGAAACCTGTGATGAACGCAACAGTTGAAAGGCAAAAGGTTACGCCAAAACCGATTGTCAAATCAAATGTTGGACCTAAGTCTGTTAAATCAGATAAGGTTACCAAGAGAGTTACATTTGTTAACCATGTTCAAAAACCGACTGAGAACCCAAAGTCTCAGATTCGTATCCTGAAAAGGTCTGAACAATCTTGGTCACTCAATGGTACTCCAGGAGCCTCAACTTCAAGAGTTACTGAGAAAAAGGAAACTGTTTTGAACAATCAGAAAAAGATTGATCAAAAAGTTGTTGAAAATGCTTGTGAGAATGTTACTTTGAAACCTGATGTTCAAAGACCCAAGACTCAGGCTTGGGTCCCCCGAAAGAACTAACTGATTTACTTTTTGTGTGCAGGGAGCTTCAGCTGGCCCTATTAGCAGTCTTTGGATTGTTGATAGTGGAGCTTCAGGCCACATGACAGGGGATCTTGCGTTGCTGTTCGATGTGAAGAACATCAATGGAGGATATGTAGCTTTCGCGGGAAATAAAGGTGGATATATCACAATGGAAGGAAGTGTGAGCAATGGGATAGTGAGTTTCGAGCGGATTTCGTATGTGAAGCAGATCGATTATAATTTGTTGAGTGTCAGTCAAATATGTGACAAGCAATTTACTGTGCATTTTGATGACAAATCCTGCTATATTCTGAAACCGGGCTTTACAATTCCTAAAGAGTGGATAATGTTGAAGGCACCTCGCGTCAACAATCTATACATTCTTGATATGTCCAAGGCGATGACATCACAGGGGCAAATAACATGCTTTTTGTCCAAGGCGACAGAAAAAGAATCGATAATGTGGCACCGAAGAATGGGGCACATTCATCTGAGGAAAATGAATCAACTTGTGAGAAATGGACTTGTCGATGGAGTAAACTTGAAACATTTCCATCTAAATGACAAGTGCGTGAGTTGTAAAAAGGGGAAGCAGCACAAACAGTCCCATAAAGTGAAAAAGGTTTACTCTGTTGAGATGCCACTTGAGCGATTGCACATGGATCTTTTCGGACCGGTCAAGCGCAAAAGTCATCTTGGAGAGCTTTATTGTTTAGTCGTCACTGACGATTACTCAAGATTTTCATGGGTGATGTGTTTGCAGAATAAAAGCGACACTTTTATCAACCTGAAAGTTCTGTTCACTCGATTGGAGAATATCTACAATGTGAAGATAAAGAGAATTCGGAGTGACAATGGGACGGAGTTCAAAAATGCCAAGATGGATGAACTTTGTGAAAACAAAGGGATACATCATGAATATTCAGCTCCGTACACCCCACAACAGAACGGTGTTGCTGAACGAAAGAATAGGACTCTAATTGAAGCGGCTAGAACAATGCTTGCTGATTCAAATCTTCCAGTAATGTTCTGGAACGAGGCGATTTATGCAGCTAACTACACACTAAATCGGGTTCTAACAGTGAAGAAGTTTGGTAAAACATCTTATGAGCTGTTACACCGAAGGAAGCCGAACTTAGAGTATCTAGAACCTTTTGGGGCGCCATGCACTATGTTGAATCCAAGCGAGAAGTTTAGTCCTAAAGCCGAGGAGGGTTACTTTGTTGGATATGCAACCCCGCTCAAACGGGTATACAACAAGCGAACTCGTCGTGTGGAAGACTGGGCTAACGTGGAAGTTCAACGATATACTCAAAATATTCAAGGCACGGGTCCTGATTGGATGTTTGATTACAAAGATTTCTTTGAATCATTCAATCTAGATAGCTTGGTTGAAGAAGCTGTTATTCGATTACTTTACGAGTGTGAAAATGCAACAACTTCACCGTTGGTGCGTCCGATCACTGTGAACCCCCTACCAGCTTCTAATGATACCAATGCTCCTATACAAGAGGAAGAAGTATTTCAAGAGGCTTCAACTTCATTAGACACTTCAGAATCTGAAGATGAACAATTTGAAGAAGCTATTCTTGATCAAGCTGAAGAACCAGAGGCACCGCCAGTGAACCCAACTCCAACTTCAGATGTGGCTTCATCATCAAATACGGGTCATGATCTGGATGCTGTAGAGAACTTGACTGTTCAGACGGGAGTGCAAGTACCTGATTATCCGGAATCTCGGATTCATCGTATTCACCCGCTGGAGCAAGTAATCGGTGATCCTGGAAGTAGTGTTATGACCAGAGGGCAGCTTAAAAGCGTTAATTCGCCAGAGAGTTTTGGTGCTTTAGCTTTATATGCCAAAATTCAAAAATCTGGTAGTCAAAATGATTGGTCGTTTGCGTGTTATGTGTCGCAGGTAGAGCCAAGGACATACAAGGACGCTTTGAAGGATGATGCCTGGGTGGAAGCTATGCAGGAGGAGTTATTACAATTCCAGAAATTGGGAGTTTGGACGCTCACGGATTTGCCGCCGGATAGGAAGAAGATTGGCACCAAATGGGTGTTTAAGTGTAAGAAGGATGATCGTGGGGTTATTGTTCGTAACAAAGCCAGATTGGTCGTGCAGGGTTTCCATCAAATCGAAGGGATTGATTATAATGAAATCTATGCACCGGTAGCACGAATCGAAGCTATTCGGATGTTCCTTGCGTTTGCTTCTTATAAGAAATTCAAAGTTTATCAAATGGACGTTAAAAGCGCATTTCTGTACGGGAAAGTCAAGGAAGAGGTTTATGTCGGGCAGCCACCAGGCTTTGAGGACCCAATCCACCGGGATAAGGTCTACGTGCTGAACAAAGCTCTATATGGCTTGCACCAGGCTCCGAGACAGTGGTACGAGGAGCTAAGTACATACCTCATCACCAAAGGATTTAAGCGCGGCCTCGTCGATTGCACCCTCTTTACGAAGAAGACGGGAGATGATTTGCTTCTAGTACAGATATACGTTGATGATATAATATTTGGTTCAACTAACGAGCTTTTATGCAGGGAGTTCGAAACTGTCATGCAGGAAAAGTTCGAAATGAGCGCAATGGGGGAGATGCAGTTTTTCCTAGGCTTGCAGGTGGACCAAAGACCCGACGGGATCTTCATTCATCAAACAAAATATGTCTCCGACATCTTGAGCCGGTTCCAGATGGAGGACTCAAAGCCGATGGATACCCCGATTCAACCCAATCACGGGATTGGAGTAAACGCTAAGGGGGAACTGACGGATCCTTTTACATACAGAGCAATCATCGGATCTCTGATGTATTTGACGGCGTCTCGACCAGATATTATGTACGCAACGTGTCTCTGTGCCCGTTATCAATCGAAGCCGAAACAAAGTCATCTGACGGCGGTCAAGCGTATCCTTCGATATCTGAAGGGTTGTCCTTCAAAAGGACTTTGGTACCCTAATGATGATAATTTTGATTTCATATCTTTTAGTGATGCAGATTGGGGCGGCTGTGACAAAGATAGCAAATCTACTACAGCTGGTTGCCAGTTTTTCGGGAGCAGGTTAATCACCTGGCAATGCAAGAAACAGACTTCCGTAGCACAATCTACCTGTGAAGCCGAGTACATTGCAGCCTCGAGTTGCTGTTCGCAAGTACTCTGGATTCAACAACAAATGGTGGATTACGGTTTGCAGTTTCTTAAAACCCCTATTTACTGTGACAACGAAGCCGCTATTGCATTAACTAAAAATTCGGAAAATCATTCTAAAGCGAAACACATCCGGATCAAATATCATTTTATCCGTGATTGTTACGCTAAGGAATTGATCGATATGATCAAAATACATACTGACTACCAACGTGCAGATTTGTTTACTAAAGCTTTTGACCGTTCACGCTTTGAATATCTTTTAAAAGTAAACAATATAAAGGAAAAACAGGACTAATCGGCACCTCGGTTTATCGCTTTTTAGTTTTTAGTTTTTATATTTTGCTAATTGGGAATTTCTCTTTGCTAATTGGGAATTTCTCTTTACTATCGTAATCCTCAAAGAAGTTGATGCTTTCGAGGGGATTGCTTAATCCTCAAAGAAGTTGATGCTTTCGAGTGGATTGTTTCTTTAAATTTTTTTTTAACAAAAACCCAAAAATATGTTCTTTATTTTAGGGGGAGCCATTTTATCAGAAAAACCAAAAACATTATAAAATTCAAAAAGCCTAAAAATTAGAAAATCAAAAATGATTTCCTGGTAAACAGAGGAAATGATAGTACATCAGTGGGGATCTGACACAGGCTAAAGAATTGTATAGTTTATGAGGCGTGTGTTGACTACGTGTGATATGCTGATAGGCTTCGTAGACTAAATATTGCGTGCATTAGTGATACAAACATAACGAACTACGCGTTCGTGGCTGAACACCTCATGGGCATATGGTCTTAGTACCGTAATTTCGTTTGATAGGATTGCCAAAATCTGAGGTTTCGGGTCGTTATGTTATGGTTATCCGGGATATTCTGATAAACTTTTGTCGTATTGATTTACGGACCTAGTTTTATCAGAATATTTGCTAAAAGAGCTTAATTGCCAAAACCGGAAGTTACCGAATTGAGGAACTTTATGTTTTAATTGATCATAGATCATTATTACATCGTGTTGATCATCTGATGCAAATCAGTGATTAATATCAGCCTCAACCTAGTGTATACGCACATGTTACTCTGCTGCATTCAATTGCTGACCTGTACACCTCTGTGCTATATACTTTGTAACTTTTACGGATAACTCTGGCATAATCACGCGTTACGACGAAGCTTTGTGCAATTACTTGATACGGGAGTATGTCGTGTGTGTGGGAACCACATCGTGTTAGTCTAAAACACTTAACTCGTATCATTTTAAAGCATTGCGTAATTGTCTGCATGTGAGCTTAAGTGGATCACAATATCAGCAATTGCCGTGTCACATACTGTTTCTAATGATAATATTAAACAAATAGATCAACGCTGTGATCAGATTTCTCAGAAAACTGATATGATCCTCTGACCGGATTTCACAAAATGTTTACTGCTTTCATTTACTTTGCTGCATTTTATTTTGTTGCAATTTACTTTTATTGTCAAAAAGATACAAAATCCAAAAAGATTTTAGGTGTGTTTTGATAAAATTTCAGAAAAATCCAAAATTTTTGCATTTCTGCTTTATTTTTGATAACCGGGGATGCTTGATAGTCAATTTCTGAGATTTGACAACACCATCTGGGCTTTGTATTATTCTAAAAGTGCAAATTTGTGTTTTGGAAGCTTAACGGATTGAAAAAATGTTGAACGGGATTTGAATTTGTGATTTGGCAAAATTTTAAAATTTTCTATTTCACATTCGCCCTTAAATGGGACGAATGTAGAAAATTTTGTCTACCTTCGGGCTGCTCCTAACGGGCGAATGTGGGTTGGGTATTTGATTTCTACATTCGGGTGCACGTTTCACCTTCGGGCACATTTAATTGTGGGCGAATGTGGAAAATTCCCACATTCGACCGACCAAGTGGACGAAGGTAGCTCCTTTATAAATAGCCAGATCAGGTTCGACCAAGTCACTTATATTTTTTCAAAATTTTCTCAAATATCAGGACCTTGTTGATTTTATTTCTCTTGCTTGTGTGTTTTGTTCCCTGTATTTCACTGATCCTTTTCCTATAATTATGGTAATGGAGCTGTAACAAGACCGGAATCATTGAGTTTATATTCGCGTCTAGGGTTTTAGGGTTTACGAATTTTCTGTGTTTAATAATGCTTAATTTTGTTGAACATTCATTCCACATCAGTTTTAGGGGGAGAGTGTACAAGGAATTAGGTTAAAAACAAGGATTAATCAGTGTTTGATCGATTGGAATGATAAGAAACCTAATTCCATTTGAAAACAGATGTAAAATGAATTTTAGGGGAAATTGATAGTACACGAGTCTTAGTCGGCCATGATAGACCATGAATGAATCAGAATCAAGGCTTGAAAACATGATTGAAAAATTTTTAAATTTTGGGGATAAACCAATTCCACCTTCGGTCTGTCGAACGGACGAAGGTGAAACAGAACTGGACGAAGGTATCTCAAAACGGGCGAATGTATATTATTGTTCAATATGATTTCACATTCGACCAACAGATGGTACATTCGACCACAATATTCTACATTCGACCAGAAATTTTGGGCGAATGTGGAATTCCAAAAACCTAAAATTTTGAATTTTTGTCGATTTCTTGTTTTGACACTTGTTTTTGATTTTATGTTTCAGATGGCTGAAGAACAAGAAAATGTTGAGATTCCTGTTGAGACTGCTGTTTCTGATCCTGTCCCAGAACCTGTTCAGGAAGGTGAATCATCAAGCGGCAGCAAATGGCCGTTTGAGAAGAATCATAACTGCTGTGCGTATTTGGGAGATGTTGAGAAGAATGTAGAGTTTACAGAGATAATCAAGTTCCTGAAGAGATGCAGAGTGGTTTATGCTTTGGCTACACCAACTATTATCTACAAAGATATAGTTGAGGATTTTTACAACAACGCCAAGTATGATTACTTTGATAATCAGACCGTTATCAGAAGCAAGATTCAAGGAATGGAGATGTTCATTACTGAAGCAGACATCAGAGAAGCTCTCCAGATCAAGTTTGAAGTTAGTGAGGATCCAAGAGAACTCTCATGGACTGAGCAGAAAGCCTGTTTTCTTAGGATGAAATACAAAGGACCGATCACTGATGGTTCGATGTACAAGGGAAAACTGAGCGTACAGTTCAAGTATTTTGCTCACGTCATCATACATGTATTTGGATGTGTTAGTGGAGGTTACGACGTGATGAGGAAGAGTTTGAGCTCATTGATGGTTGCGTTGACTCTCAACAAACCATTTAATGTTGCTGGGATGATATTGGATCATATGCTGGAGATGCTGAAGGGTTTGAAGAAGAAGTACTTTATGCTTTATCCTAGATTCTTGATGATGATTTTTGATCACAAGTATCCTAACCTGAAGAAGGATCCAACACAGATACTTGCTATGGATCACATGAATATTAGAACCTTGGTGAGATTGAAAGGTTATAAAGGTGTGCCTGATAATGAGAGACCACCTTACAGGAGGTTGTTTGGAGCCTTGGCTAGAGAGGATTACAATGATCCTGGAAAGAACACAGCAAGGCATCCTGATAGTGATAGTGACAATGATGATCCTTTAGTATACGCTGATGCAAGTACTAAAAGGAAAAGGCAAGTAGTCAATCCTGGAGCCAAAGGGAAGGGCAAAGGAAAGACTGACCAGGGAAGTTCAAAACAACAAGTTGTGAGAAAGAAATCTACTGCAAAGAAAGGTACTAGTTTGGTGGATGAAGAGTCTGTAGATTCTGAAGAGACAGAGACTGAAGAACAATGGGATTCGGATGCTGAAAATGTCCGGACCACCAAACAAAAGGCCACTTTGGTTGGTGAGTCTGAATCACTAAACAGATCTATTGAAGAAGCTAAGAAGAGTAAGCAGACTGTTAGTGCTGAAGATGAAGGGTTAACTGTGAATTTGGACGAGTTGAACGAAGGTGAAACTGTAGTAGTTAACTTGCCCAAGCCCAAACACAAAACCATGGCCAAGAAGACCAGTTCAAAGCAACTTAGAGAGAAAGAATTAAACCAACTTTTGAGAGGGAAGAGATTACCTGAAGCTGGTACGTCATCAAAACAATCTTCACCAGCCACAAAGAAGCAAAAGACTAAGGAGGCAACAACATTACCAGTGGATCAATTCAATATAGCACTGGATAATGTTCTTAACATGTTTACAATGCCTCAGAAAGGGAAGGAAACTGAAGTTGAGCCATCAAAGTCAAAGTCCAAGTCAAAGAAAGTCACTGTGGATGACGATGTTATGAAACAAGTGAACAAAAAGATGGACGACATGATGAAGATGTTAGTGGCTCAGCAAGCTGAAATAGCCAAGTTCAAGCTGAATGAGGAGAAGATGCTTCAGATCGTAGTAGCTTCTAAGTCTAATCAAGATGAGATAGACGAGAAAGTGAAGAAGCTAGAAGCAAAGAATAAGAAACTTGAAGGAAAGTGTTTGAGAAACAAAAACAGGTACAAGGCGATTAAAGAAGATAATAAAGAGTTGAAGGCTGAGAACAAACGCCTTAGTGAGCTGATTGACAACCTGTACAATGTTGCACCCAAGTTGAAAGAGGGTGAGGAAGACAAAGAAAAGGAAGTTGAACAGGTTGATTTTGAACCATCTGAATCTGATAAAGAGGAAGATGAGGATGATGAGGATGAAGAATCGGAAAAGAGTGATGATGGAGATGATGATAATGATGGTGATGATGATGCTGAGGGTTCGGGAAGTCAGAAGGAGGATGAGAGTAGTAGTGATGATGATAATGATGGAGGAGATGATACTTCTAAGTTTACATTCGAAAAGAGACCACCTTCAAAGAAGAAGAAAGACACTGGTGAGTCAAGTTCAAAGAAGAAAAGTGAGAATGTTGATTCAGATGAAACTGTGTTTTGGAATGAGAAGGTGAGGTCCTTGACTGACGATGCTAAACAAGTATACAAGGACATGTTAGAAAGAAGAGAATGGACCATTGAGTTCACAGGTCGTTTTGCTGAAATATTCCAAACTGATGACATGCGATATGAATTGGAATATAACGATCCTGATTTAGAAGAAGGGGAAGTACCTGCATCTGTGGCAAAGGAGATCTTGGATGGGCTTGCACAGAGGGTAGGGAAAACGTTTGAAGAATTCATTGTTGATGAGTCGAGTCCACATATTCCTGAAAAGGATATTGGAAGTCACTCTGATGATAAAGACACCCCTGAGTTTGAAGAAGTAGAAATAGAAGATATAACACATGAGGAATATCCACAGTACTTCAGACAAACTGATGAAGACTTGGTGTTTCCTGATTTTACTGAGATTCCTAATACGTCTGCAAAGAAGAAGGCAAAGAAGAGAAGTGCTGAGTTTGTAGAAAAAGTATTTGGAGCTGATATGCCTGAATCTTCAAATAAGTCTGATGAATTGAAGAATTATTTGAAGAAATTAAGATTGATGGATGAGAACCGACCGAAGCCTGAAGCTCAAGGAAACTTTTATAGGTTTCACAATGCAAAGTTTAGAGGCAGAGCTCTCGGGTGGACATACTTAGGCAGGCTGAAGTGTCTAGCTGCTAAGTGGGAATCAGGGATCTTGTATTTTTACAGATTCATTGACTTGCTGACTCTACCGTACTGGGCGGTTAGAGATTTGTGCAGATTCCAAATGTCGGGTGCTTCAGTGAATAATTCACATGTCGGTTGGTGCGCAGACAAGCTGGTTTGGGAAAGTAGAACAAGATGGAATAGATTCAAACCACAATATCCGCGGAGGAAAGTTCACAGGGATATTGATCCCAGAACCAAGCTGAAGAGGGTTACCTTGATATATAAGGCACCTGAAGTGATGAGAAAGATACCTTTGATGCCTATGCCTCAACACTTCAGTGCTGATTTCATTTTCTGGTATTATGATTGGAGGAAAGCAGAAGCTGTGATTGTGTTGAGAGATGGAAAGGATAAATACAAGCATGTGCATGTATTTGATCCTATGTGGTTGATAAATTGCACCTTCGAAGACATCATCATGCTCTTTTATAATCCGATTCATCATGAGCCGAACGATGCAGATCAAGCAAAGAAATACACACAAGTTGTGGGTGTTTGCTTTGCTTATGACATAAATGCTGGTAGTAATTTGGAGGGTAAACTTGGCAAGATGGTGAAGATGGCTAACGTGTCAAAGCCTGTGAAGAGAAAATTAGAGCCTGAGATGACGACAGAGCAGAAGAAACAGCTCAGGATTATGTTGCTAAACAAGGCCATGGACGAGGACAGAAAACGATCTAATCAATAGTCAAGGGGGAGTTTGTTGATGCGTTTTGCGACTAGTGATTAGATTGTTAACATGTGTTAAAGAGGGCTGATGGGGCGAATGTAACTGAGATGGGCGAAGGTGAAGATACAATGGGCGAAGGTAGATTGATCATGGACGAATATGGAACTGGACTAACACTGAAGACACATTCGACCACTAAGAGTGGGCGAATGTGGAAAGGCTTCACATTCGACCAGTCAAACTGGGCGAACGTGCAGGTCCTATATATAGATTTTGTGATTTTGTAAGTTGAAGAGAGTCATAAGTTGTGTGTGTTATCAGGTGTTGTTCCAGAGAGGTTTGAGAGAATTTGTGTGTGTGCTAGATTAACTGTATTTGAGTTGTAATCAAGTTTTTGAAAGAGTTAATCTATGAAAAGTATTGAAAATGACTTTGATTGTGTTTTGATTTGAGTTTACTTCAGTTTGTTCAAAGCTAGGGTTTCCGCACCTGGTTTTGTAACTTGTATGATCATATAATCCTGTTTTCGTGTCAAATTTTAGACTCTACATGGGTGAAGTTTATCTGTCTTGTACGATTTTGGATAATAAGGTCGGTAAAAATTCCATTCACCCCTGTTTTCTCTTTCCAAAGTCCTGCAGAAGGTGCATATAGCATCACTCCTTTCGCAGTACAGAGGGAAGTCAAGCCGAATCAGGTCACGAATGTACCAGAATGGAAGAGTGAGGACTTTCCTGTAAGGCTTGAAGTATAATATTCCCTGCTCCCACTTCACACCCAACATACGAGCATGCTCAACATAGATCCAGCTAATCACTTTGCCCTTCATACTGGTTAACCTGCGCTTGAAGGCAGATGCCTGCGTAGGACCTTTCTTCTTTCTCATCTCCTCAGTAGACTTGAACCATTGTGCACATAATCTTTTAATACGTTCAGTTCGTTCAAGTACCTCATCGGGGATAGGAGTGGAATTCTCTTTGAGCTTTGCTTCAGCTTCATTCATCATCTCAGCATTGATATCGGGAACATGAACATTTGGATCAGATCTAACATATTCTGAAGTTGGTATTTGTGTTCCTTCATCCATCTCGACCTCAATGTTTTCAGGATCAATTTCTGGAATGCCTGATGCTTGTTGATCGGAAGATTCTCCGATATCAGTGCCATACATTTCTTTGAGATCTGCATCAGTAAATTCAGGAGGTATTTCACCCTCCTCCAACTCAGCTTCCAGAAACTTTGTTAACTGAGCTGGGTTCCCAAAATCATCATACAAGAACAGATTCTTCACTGGTTCCATCACATCTATAGGAACCACCCCATGCTTGAACTAATAGCTGAGACAATTCGGGTGAATAAAGAACTGCAAGCCTCAAACAGGTTACTTTTTGTGTCGAATTAGTAGCTCACAGAATCAAACGAACAGACTGTAGCAGGATTAACAGCTGTTGAGTCTTAGTACAGCCAGCTGCAGCTCGCCAATGTTAACAACGAGCGTCGTATTGAAGAATATAAGGCTGAAAATCAACAATTGAGAGAAAGGGTTGACAAGTTGGCTGAGGATCTTCCCAGAATCACAGGTGCGTCCGGTTCTGGTGGGGATTCAGGTGATGATGAGAAGGAAGATGATGATGAAGAGGATGAGGATGATGAGGATGATGATGGTGATTATGATAATGATGGTGATGATGGTGGAAATGAGGGTGGTGGAGATCCAGGTGCCACAGGTGGTGGCGGATCGACTTCTGGGTCTGAGAGACATCAGAAGAAACCCCACGATCAATCAGGCAAGGATCCTGAAGCAGGTATACCACTTGTAAGGATCGACACTCGGGTCAACCGACAATCACGAGCTTGCTTGTTTGGAGTGCGGAATCCTCCAAACAGGTCTAAATGATCAAAAGGATAATGAAACAATGGTAACGAGATGATAACACACACAACAAATAGTCAAAAGATTGATTCGATTACTAAAAATAGAGCTCGGGTGTTTATAGACACGAAAACAATCTCTCTGACCTTGGGAAGGGTGTTTGGGGGCTGTGTGATGTGACCTCTGATGATTAGGGCAATCATTAGGTCCTTATATAGTCCCACAACTCGTGTGCAAGACATCAAACGGATAGGAATGCTTTCCCGTATGCACCAGGACACGGATAGGGCCTACTCGTCCCTGGCTATAGACGGATAGCAGCCTAGTCGTCCCTAGCTATAGACGGATAGCAGCCTAGTCGTCCCTAAGGAACTCCTAACCGTCCATAAGGATCTCAACCCCAAAAACGACACATAAATGCACCCAAACACCCTCGAAACCGTCCAATAACAATGTATACTAGCCTAGGGATATCATGCATCAACATCAGTATTTTGCAATAGGTCATCAGTAGTTTTCAGGGTCTCAACTTCTGATGTAGATGAAACTATTGATGGCTTATTGTCAGTTGTTTTTACTTCTGCAAGACTTTCATTTTTGAGAAAGTTCTGATGGTAGGATGTGCATTCCTCTATATCAGAAGTTTGAATCAATTTCTTCCCATATTATCAGTTTTGTGGGTGAAATTAGTTGGTGATTCAGTATGGGTATACCCTATGCCAAACTTAACATTTGCAGCAGTTTGCTTGTTAAGCCGCATTTGGTATCCTTTACAAGACTCAACCCATTTTTCACAATCAACCTTAGTGTCAGCAAGCTCTTCTCTGACATTACCTTGGTTGTCTATCATGCTTTTAATTTGTACCTGGGTTTCAATGGATTTATCAGTTAATTTAGAAATTTCTTTGTTTTTCAAAGCAAGTTTTCTTTCTAAATCACACATTATCTGAGTGTATTTTCTTTCCATATCATTTGATTTGCCTTGTAAATGCACATTTGTTTCTCTAATTAAAGCAAAAGACTCTTTGCAAGATTTTGAACAAAGCTTTAAAAGAGATTGTTGTGATACCTGAGTTAGAGCAGAATTGGAGGAGTATCCCTCAAAAGCCATTAAGGCAAAGTTCTTTCTGCCATTATCAGATTCTCCCCAGTTGACATCATACACTTTGTTGTCTGCATCCTGACTGCATTCAGATGTGTCAAACGGAAGACTGCTCCAGTCAACATACCCTGATGTGAATAGACTTTGTTGTTGAGGGGGTTGTTGAGTTTGTGCAGGTTGTTGAGCAGCTGCAAAAGGAGGCATTTGTACATATTGTACTTGTGGCACATATTGGATTTGTGGAGCTTGTGCCTATACAAAATGAGCACTCCCTTGAGTTCCATTATTCCTATTGGGGTTAAATTGATTTCCAGACATGGGTTGGTTATAGCTAGAGCTTCTACACTCTCTAGCAAAGTGTCCCAACTTCTGACACTTATGACATCTCAGTTTAGATTTGTCAAAACCAACTTTTGTAGAGTTGTTTAGTCCTGGAAATTTTCTTCCTGACCTTTTGTAAAATTTATTAGTTTTAATGCTTAATAAGGCCAGTTGGTGTAAAATATCCATGTCTTCTAAGTCATCACTGGTAAATATTTTCAGTCATCCATGATAAAACACATGTTGTCAGCAGTTTGACTTAGACCTTCATTGTCATAAGCTGGGAAAGATCCATCTGATGAGATCCCAGCTGTTATGTCAATGTGATCAAAAGATCCAAAATTATTAGAACAAGATGGTGAGTCATGTCCCAATAAGGCTGTGCTAGCTGGAGTATAGTCATCACCAGTTTTACCAGATTCTTGTAACTTTTTCTTTTGATTGATCTCTCTTTCAAAAGTTAATAATTTACCATGTAACCTTGTTAGGTTCAGGGTGTTAAATCTGAACTTGATCTGAGGACTATTGAATACGTTTCCCATTTTGAAGGTAAAGACCTTAAAAATCTATGTAACATAGATGCATTTGAATAGGTCTGATTATTAATTTTTAACTCAGAGATGAGTGATGAAAATCTTTCAAATTGTTGAGTTAATGTTTCACCATCTATATGAGTAAAAGTTTCATATTGTTGGGCTAGGATTTCTCTGGTGTTGGCTATCACCTCTTCATTCCTGCAAACTGTTCTTTTAGGCAATCCCACAGCTCTTTGGCACTTTCACAATGTAAAAGTCCAGCATAAATTTCGTTTGGGACAGCCATAGCCAACATTGAAAAAGCTTTTGCATCTAGCTCAATTTTTTGGAAATCTTCTTCAGTGTAGTCTTTAGGGTCTTTTGGTCTCTCAGTTTTACCTTCTGGATCTGTTACTACTGGTTTGTGAGGTCCAAAGATTATAGACCTCCAACACCCAGTATTGGTCTGAGATATAGTGTGTGCCAACCTTCTTTGCCAGATATTATATTCATTTCTGACTAGCATAGGAGGTTTATTGGCAGATCCAGTATTGTAAGGGTCCATTTTTAAGAAGTTTGGTTTTGTCAACACTTCTTTAAAGTGATGGATGAAAAAGTAAAAGTGAACCTTTTAATCCTTTATTGGATATCAATAAGAGCCTGTGTCTGATTCTCAATTTGTTAGATTGATATTTGATCAGATAAACTAGTGCCCTGATACCAATTGATGGATCAGGTGGTCTCTTATAGTAGTTAAGTATTAGAAGACTTATGTGTTTGCAGTTATATCAAAGTTATTTGCACAGTGGAATGATAAATGTTCTAAGTATAAAGTATCACTTTTACAGGAGTTATTACTCCCCCTTTACTAGGCAGTTAATGAGAATCAAAAGCAATTTAAAACATAAAGAAGTAAGCACAAGTATTGAATGATTCTCAGATGTGAAATGGATAATAAGTTTATAAAATCCTTGAAGGATTTTCAATTAAAATCAATGTTATCACATGTCTAAAATAGATGAATAAACTCATCTATTTATAGACGAATATACAAGACTGTTGTACTAAGTAATACAAGATATTTAGCTAAGATATTTTACTTAGGATAATGCTTACAACAGGCTGTAGCATTGAAACTTGTTCAAAGACTTTAACAAAACAATATTATACTAAACTACTGAAGTCTAAGTCGGTTAGAAGATAAGATCAACAAACTGCTGATGAGAAGACAAACTACTGATGAGTAGTTTTGTCTTCAGTAGTTCTGAAGTGAAGTGTCTGGTTAGACCTCAGAACTACTGATCAGTTTGCTCTTCAGTGCTTTGTTGATTTCTTCTTCAGCACTTGTGTTTTCTTCTTCAGTAGTTCCTTCCATACTTAGCAGAATATGATTTGGACTAAGGTTATCAAAAAGTGGTTTCTTCAATCCTTTTTGTCCCTACACTCTTTCTTCCAGTTCTCTTGCTTTAAGGCTTCTACTTGGGCTTCCCGGATTTGATCAAGAAGACCTGAAGTTACTACAAGTTGCATAGATCGCACTCGTATAGGTGTATAGCCTTCCTTGCGACTTAGGGCATCGGCCACAACATTGGCCTTCCCCAGATGATAATGGATTTCATAATCGTAATCCTTTATTGTTTCCAACCATCGTCTTTGTCTCATGTTTAGATCTTTCTGGTCAAAGAAATACTTTAGGCTTTTGTGGTCTTTGAAGATTGTGACTTTTACTCCATACAAGTAATGCCTCCATATTTTTAAGTCAAAGACCACAGCCGCGACTTCTAGATCATGAGTTGGGTATTTAGTCTCGTGGACTTTCAACTGTCTCGATGCATAAGCTATAACTTTGCCTCGCAGCATTAATACACATCCCAACCCAAGGCTAGATGCGTCAGAATAGACCACCATGTCTTCCGTGCCTTCAGGTAAAGTAAGCACCGGAGCATGTGTCAGTCTTTCCTTGAGCGTATTAAACGCTCAATATTGTTCTTCCTTCCACGAGAACTTTTCATCTTTACGAGTCAACTTGGTTAATGGGGTGGCGATCTTGGAGAAATCCTGAATGAATCTCCGATAGTATCCCGCAAGCCCCAAAAAGCGTTGGATTTCTGATGGGTTCTTGGGTGGACTCCATTTGAACACTGCTTCTATTTTTGCATGCACTAAGCGACCCGCCTTTTGTGCCCCATTTCTTTGAGGATTCCCCGACCTTCAGCTTGTTGGTCGGACTAGGATTTGTGTCTGCTACCCTTCTCTCACCCCGTTCAACTTGCTTTTTCAATTCCATTTCCCTTTCCCGGGCTGCATTGATTAGCTCTGTTAAAGTTTCATATTTTGAGGGAGTCATGAATTCCCTATACTCCGCCCCGAGCATATTATGATAATAGTAAATTTTCTATTCTTCGATTTGAGCTAAATCACCACAGAATTTGAGTTTACTCAGGAAGATTCCCGTGATTTTGTCAATTGGTTCCCCTTTATGTCTGAGTTGGGTGAACTCTTCCTTGATTTGGTTACAACCGCCTTTGGGCTATGATGTTGGAGAAATGGGACTTTAAATTCTTCCCAGGTCATGGCTCTTAAGGCATCCGGGCTTAACCCGCTCCTTTTTACGTCCCACCAATTTTTGGCTAAGTCACGTAACTGCCCAGTGGCATATGTCACTTTGTCTAGCTCATCACAACCAGTTCGAACAAAGATGTCTTCCATATCTGTTAGCCATCATTGGCATAGTACAGGGTTAACTTCCCCTTCATACAGACTTGGCTTACACGCCATAAACTTGTTGTATGGGCAAGCCTTACGAATTTTGTTTTGGTTGATTTCCTGGAGAACATTCTCCTTGATTTCATTACACTTCTCATCCATTACGGCGAGGAGTGTTGTTTGTAGTTGACTTAAGAAACCGGGCATCGCAGTTTCAATTACCTTTCCAATTCCCACAGAAATGATATTATTGACTTCTTCCCTCGTAAGAGGAGTTTGTTGATTATCTTGATCATCAGCCATCTCGTAGCTGAAAAGAATTTCATCAATGTTTAGTAGCATTTCAATAGATATGAGTTTGTCATGCTACTTTATTCGTATTTGATTGCAACTGCTGCGTGTACGTGTTTTTAGGTACCCTTGATACCTCTTTCATTGTATCACCCTAGTAATACAATTAGAATTTCCCAACTTTCGGCTAACCTTTACCGTGTAGTTGGAATTTCGTGTTTCTTGGGCGTTAGTGTTCAGTACACTATTCCCTTAGATCGTTTCTGATTGACACATGTTCAATCATGATATAATTCATTTTTGATTAAGTTATCGCATTTTGGAAAAGAATCCCTTACCGGATTGATGATCAAGCTTGAACTGAACGCTTAACTTGTTTAACCTTGGCCTCTGAATACCACTTGTAAGACCCTGCCCATAATACGTGTAATTAAACGATAATATACTTGGTTTGTACTTGGAAATTTAAAGCATTTCATAGTTTACTTTAACGCATTAACATCCAAAAGCGACATTGATTAGTACAAGCATCCTAAAGTATAGTTTCGGCTTAGCATATTGCAAAATAACCAAGTATTTTCATAAGTTTATCAAAACATTGCGGAAGCGAACGAGTTAAGCATGTTCGGTTCTTCATATAAGCCTTGATCATCATCCGGTTCATGTAGCTGAGTACCTAAGGGTTTATCACAGTTAGACATCCCATAAATATGTTAGTATGATCGAATTTAAATGCAAAATAAAAAAAAGTGAATTTTTGGTTTATTTGGCGTATCCTACGCCAGTTTTGGCATATCCTACGCTAGTTTTGGCGTATCCTACGCTATTGGCGTAGGCTGTGTGCATCTGTTGGCGTAGGGCCGTAGGAATTAGCTCAGGCAAACTGACGTTGGTGTACCCTACGCCAGTTTTGGCGTAGGCTACCCCAAATCCTGACAAGTACAAAAATATTTCAGCATCAAGCTGCCCTTTTTGGGTCATCCAAAAACTACTCCCGGGGCTTCCCGAAAAGCGTTTAATGGTTCCCATACGATTAACTAACATGGTTAAAGGTAGTTTCATATTCCTTCTTCGATTTCTAACTTGTAAACCACCATTTATCTACTCACCTTTAGGCTACCCCAAGTAGTTTTGCACATATCTAAATCATAAGAAAATTATAGTTTCTAAGTTCTAGTTATGGTTTTTACCACTTGTCAAGTCCTAACTTGACTAGAGGAATTCATGCCCAAGTCATTTATGCCGTGTTATGCGGTGCCTCGTGTCCATGGCCACATGTGCCATTTCTCTTGGTCTTGTTCGCTCGGCCTCTACGACTTGCGACATGGGTTTTCATTCAATCTTTTCTATCCCCTGGAAACCACCAAAGACATCTTTTACTACTGACACGACTAAAGTTATCATCCGTGACTAAGCATACATGTATTTATTTATAACAAGTTATAGATATGACTTACCTTAGTCGTGTCCTTTTTGCTTCAAATCCTTACCCGAGTGGCTTCCCGAAGACTCGAGCTTTGCACCTAGAAATGAGTATTACACACGTTTGTTAAGGTAATTGCACGTAGGCGCATTTTCACATATTCATACAAGTCTCATTAAAAGAATATAGACTCAAATGAAATCGAGTTTCATTTAGGCATTTCATCAAACACTTGGTAGGCGCCCCTTTTAACCAAAGTTATTTTACATAGCCTAAAGACCTTATTGATCCATCTTTATCTCCATTTCAATACTCATGGCATATATTTGAACATTTATTGCAAGAATTTCACTCATAAACATAGCATGCATGGTCTTGTCTAATTTTTTTAAGGCAAATCCTACCAAATTAACAAAACCCAACACTTTCTATAACATGGATTCTTATGAATCCTTCCCCATACAAGAATTTTACTAAACACACATAATTTAACACTTATTAAGGCCCTCTAATACTAGAGTAACATCAATAAGCCGTTAATTTCACGTTTTTGAAACAAACCTCATTATCACCCATTTCAAGTTGTGATAAAAATCACCAATTCTAGACAATTAAAACTTACCAAAGTGATTGTTATGTCTTGAAGGTTCGTTTTAGAGCAAAAGCACTAAAAACCCCTTTGATTTGGGCTTGATCTAGCTTGATTCATGAGTTGTTGATAGGTATGTGTTTAGTGTGTGTTGGAGGTGAGATGCTAAATATCCAGGAGCTTTGATCATCCATCCTCTTTTATTTTAATTTTTGTTTTAATAATATTTACTTTGGGTACTTGGCAAGATTGGCCCCTCTAGTTCCATAATTTATGTTTGTATTATAATAGTAATTAAGCAAACTAGCATCATGTGATTATTTATGCCAAGATACTAATGGGTTTTAACCCGGTTACTATACCAAGATGGAAATACTAATATTTCCTCATCGTGTGCTCGGTTAGTAATTCTCCTATTATTTGCTTAAACGAGATTAATGATAAATAAAGGATTTTGGGGCCTTACAATTACTTAACAAAAAAAGCTGTAATAAGGAGAACAAATATTAATCATAATCAATCAATATTAAAACCGTATCAATCTCCATAAGCTCGTCAACACATTTCTTTTCAGAACCAACAATGAATTCCCGAAGCAATGGGTAAACAGAGTGTTCTGAAACTAATGTTTGAGAAGTAGAAGCATCATCTTGTCCTTGCTTCAATATAAGACTAAAAAATAGCTCGAATTAATAAAGCAAACCAAAATTTTCTAATTTAATTTTAAATCCATAAAAAAATGACACTGTACTTCCTTCTTAACTCCTTCACCTCAATTAAATCTACATTCAGAAACATCCGAGTTCCAAAGCTGTCACTTTCAACTATAAATTGATCTAAATACATACATACATATATATATATATTAAACCACAACGAACTGACAAATGTTTAATAACAAAAGTATAAAATAAATTACCTTTTGATTCCTTAACCTTGCCATGCTTTATAACAACCATTATATGTTCATTACCAACGTTTTGAGAAATGAATTTGTTAAACTGTTCTGCATAAACATTCCACATAGTAAATCGCAATATCGTATCACTACATAGAATCAACACACAAACATAGGTAAAATATATATAAAAAAATTATAAAAATTAAACAATGATTTGGTTGATTTTTTAGATCAACACTAAACAAAAAAACAGAGAAACGTTACTCCAAGTCTTGAATATCAAAATTCATCCTTTTAGTTTCTTTAGGAGGTCGTCTAAACTCATCCAAAGATACATACCAAATGAGATCACCGGCAACATCTATAAAATGTACATATAATTCAAAACATAAACACAAAATTTTTAATATACTCAATACATTAAATTTAAAGTAAGAAACAGACCAATAGACAAAAGTTCCTTCGCTTCGCCTTTAAGAATATCTTTAAAAGCAATGAAATTAAATCCATACTCAACACCTTGCCAACCAACAATACGGCTAACAGTGGTACAACGATAAAGGTTGATCTTATAATCATGTGCTACAACTTTGTATGGATCCTTGTTTTCAGCGACACCAAACTTAGATAGAATCAATGACATCATCCTCTTGAAGTTGATGGTCAAAAAGGTGGATCAAATGACTCTTTATGAAGGCCTGAAATATTTTCCTTTGATTGAAAAAATATTCTTCCAGCAACACCAATTCCAACTTCATTAGCAACGGATTATTGGTAATACATTTTTCTTTCAGACAGAGAATTTTTTAGAAGGCTTCGGGTACGAAATTTACATGAAATAACATTATATACTGAAGGTATAGATGGTTGGTTTGCTTTTCAATAGTTCTAGTATTACAAGCTTGCAAACTGAAATGAAGAGTTACTCGCCTTTTATAGACTGAAAAAATAGGTATATACCTACTAAAATAATAGTGTTTTTAATTCGGCCCTCTTATATAAATATAAATAAACTGAAAAACAATTACAATTACTAACACAAATGATAAAATAATAAAATAACTTTCAATATCATAATAATTAACTTTGGTGTTCGAGCCTTTGTGAAGTTGAAATGTATAAATATCAGTTAACTTGTCAACAAATATTATCAAAAAAACTGTCATCCATTACAATTTTGAAGGCATAGAATCGATACAGATGTTGTAGGAACTCAACATGTTAAAACCACTTTAATAGTAACATAACCAAATGTCTATACAGACTTTAAAATGCTTAAATTATCATCAATATCTAACGAAAGAACTATAAATTTTAAATTATATCAGTCTTTTCAAATTCATAATTAAAAACAGTCTACTGCCCTAAAAATCTATATGGCAACTGTCCAGATGAACGATCTAGATTGTAACTTACAAAATATGACGGTTATTAATGGTAGATGTACTTATTTTTACTATTATTAAACAACTAAACAATGTTACAATAAATATATAAAATATGTAATTATAGTTTTTATTCAAGATATAATATTTTCAAAATTAATAACTACATCTATTATTCCATTACAAACTTTTTAAAGAAATAAAATGAACTTTAGTCATTATATTATTGTGACTATTATAATTAAATTTCAACCAATATAACTTCAATAAAGTAAGTTTGAATTTCGTAATGATTAACTTTGGTTTTCAATCATCTTTTCAATTGAAAGATTCATTATATCTGTTAACTTCTCAACAGATGTAGTCAAAGAACTGTCATCAATTACAACTCAGATTAATAGTTTACAAATACTATTAACAAAAAAGTATAATATTTGATGACTTGTCTAGTTATGACATGAAATATTTACATATAACTCACTTAAGTTATTATAACCATCTGTTTCATAATGTTTGTCAACAACTTTTGAATTGTCAACAGATATTAAAATTCAACAAAAGTTAATAATGCCCACTGTACATATGAACGGTTTGTAAAATACAAGTTACAATTCCCATAAGACATATTTTATAGCAACAAAAATTTTTTAAAAAATTATCGTTGTTAAAAATTGTAATAAAAGTTTTTATTCACAATGTATTACGTTTAGATTATTAGTATTAACATTATCATTAGTTTCAACGTCCTAATAATAAACTTTCGTATACAAACCTATTCTAAGTTAAAATCAAACTTTTTCCATAGTTGTCTCTCACAAAATGGTATCTGATGTCAATGTGCTTTGTGGTTGAATGGGAAACTGGATTTTGATGATATTTTCAGCTGCTTGACTGTCCAACATGAGTGGGGTCTTTAGGGCAGTTATACCAAAATCCAGTAACTGGTTTTGAGGCCACATGAGTTGGGTTGTACAGCTTGCAGTAGGAATGTATTCAGCCTCTGTTGTTGATGTTGAAACAACTGCTTGCGTTTTTCTTTGCCAAGAGACCAAGGCATTGCCTAGGAATTGGCACCCTCCTGAAGTTGACTTCCTTGTGGTGTGACAACCAGCAAAATCACTGTCTGAATAACCTGAAAGCTCAATATTTCCATTAGCAGGATACCAGATACCAAGTGTGGGAGCACCTTTTAGATATCTGAATATCCTTTTCATAGTTATAAGATTTGACTTTCTAAGTGATGCTTGGGATCTTGCACAGACACAACTGTCTAACATAATGTCTGGCCTAGATGAAGTGAGGTACAATAAAGACCCAATCATGCATCTATAATGTGTCTGATCAACCAGTTCATCTTTACCTACCATCAACAGTGAGTAACTTGGTAGTGCTCATGGGTGTACTGCATGGTTTAAAGTCATTCATTTCAAATTTTGTAAGTAAGTTTTTAACATACTTATTTTGGTGAATAAATGTTCCATTTTGCAGTTGCTTAACTTGGAGACCAGGAAAGCACTGGAGTTCACCCATAACACTCATTTCAAACTCTGCTGTCATGACTTTTCTAAACTCTTCACACATTTTGTTACATGTGGATCCAAAACTGATGTCATCCACTTATATTTGAACAATCATTAGATCTTTCCCTTTCCATTTTAAAAATAAGATTTTATCAATTTTACCTCTAGTGAAACCAATGGACAAGAGAAAGGTGGAAAGAGTTTCATACCAGGCCCTTGGTGCTTGTTTCAAGCCATACAAAGCTTTGTTAAGCTTGTAGACATGATCAGGATGGAATGTGTCTTCAAAAGCAGGTGGTTGGCACACATAAACTTCCTCCTGAATTTTGCCATAAAGGAATGCACACTTGATGTCCATCTGATACACCTTGATGTTGTGGTTGACAGCAAAGGCTAGGAAAAGTCTGATAGCTTCTAACCTAGCTACAGGAGCAAAGGTTTCATAATAATCAATTCCTTTTTCTTGTCTAAAGCCCTGAACCACAAGCCTGGCTTTATTCTTGACAACAATACCCCTTTCATCAGTTTTGTTCTTGAAGACCCACTTTGTGCCAATTGGACATACATCCTTTGGCAGTGGCACAAGTTCCCACACTTGTTGTCTTTTAAACTGTAGGAGCTCTTCTTGCATGGCTTCTACCCAACTGTTGTCTTTCAATGCCTCTTAATACTTGACAGGTTGTGTGAGAGATAAAAAGTCTGCAAAAAGACAGATGTTTGAGGATTGACTTCTTGTGAGCGCCCCTTCACTGATGTTGCCAATGATTTGGTCTGGTAAATGATCTCTAAGGTAGATTAAATCTCCTTGATATGGTATGATGGCATTTTGAGGTGAGGGATAGAGGTTTGTGGCATCTATTGTTGTAACATCTGTTTGCACTTCTGTAGTGCCAACAGATGTTTGAAATGGAGGTGGGGGAATGGGACCAAGTGTTGTAAAGGTGGACTGACTTTTGTCAACAGATGTTTGAAATGTGGTTGAGCTGGATGAACAAGTGGTTTGAGGGAAAGACTGGTCAATAGTGGTTGACACAGCTGTAGCAGAGTTTTGACAGATGTTTTGAACATCTGCTTCGCCTGATGCAGAATAGACTTTGTAGTGAGATGGAATCACAATGTCAAATTTGTAGTCTTGTTGTGGAGACTGTGGTGTACCTGCAGTGTTAGTTTTAGCAGTAATATCTTGAAATTTGATTTTATCTAAATCAAGCAGTTCAGCAGGATTTGCTGGGATTTTTAAGGATGAAAGTTCATTGAACTTTACATTCAGTGTTTCTTCTATTGTCCTAGTCCTTGTGTTAAACACTTTGTAGGCCTTAGCAGTAGAAGAATATCCCAGAAAATATCCACAATCTACTTTGGCTGCAAATTTTGAAATGGAATCTTTGAGATTTAAAATGAAAGATGGGCAGCCAAAGATTTTGAAAAATAAGATTAGCGGTTTGATTTTGAACAAAATTTCATAAGCAGTCTTTTGATGCCTGGGGTTAATCAAAACTCTGTTCTGAACATAACAAGCAGTGTTTACAGCTTCTGCCCAAAAGGATAGTGGTAAACCAGAATCTGCTAGCATAGTTCTTGCAGCCTCAATGAGGGTTCTGTTTTTCCTTTCAACCACCCCATTTTATTCTGGTGTTCTTGGAATTCTGAACTGCCTCACAATTCCTTTTGACACACAGAAGTCATCCAACTCCTTATTTTGCACTCTGTTCCATTGTCACTTCTATAGATTTCACTGGCAAGTCATATTGCTTTTCAACTTTGGTGACAAAGTCCTTCAAAATACCTGCAGTCTCATCCTTAGAGTGTAAAAAGTAAGTCCATGTAAACCTAGAAAAATCATCAACTATGACATGACAAAATCTCTTTTTTCTTAGACTCATGATTTTAACTGGGCCAAACAAGTCCATGTGCAACAATTGAAGACACTGACTAGTTTTGGACTCATCAATGGATTTGAAAGAGCTTTTATGCTATTTGCCTTTTAAACAGGAAACACAATGCTCATCACATTTGAATTCTTTTGATGGAAGACCTCTCACAAGGCTTTGTTTTGAGAGTGAGTTGATAGTTTGAAGGTTGGTATGACCCAATCTCCTATGCCACAATTCTATCTCTTTAGATGAAGCAGCATAAAATAGACAGACATTTGCCTTAGGGTTATCCTTCAACATATCAACCACATACACATTACCACTTCTATGAGCAACAAGTTGTGCTTTGCTCTCAGCTATGATGGTATCAATCTTTTTAACCACTTTTGGCCCAATAATCTTACAAGTTTTCTTAGTGAAGAATGACCCATAGCCTTTGTCACTCATTTGTGAAACACTAAGAAGATTAAATTCAAGATTATCAATAAGATTTACATTTTCAAACTTGAGTATCCCAGCCTGAACAGTCCCAGAACCCAACATCTTACCTTTAGAATCATTACCAAAAGATATATCACCCCCTCTATGAGCAATGAAGTCCAGAAGTAGGGCTCTACATCCTGTCATGTGCCTGGAGCCTCCACTGTTTACATATCATAAACTATCTAAGCAAGCAGAAGCTCCCTGCACATCAATAAGGAATTAGTTTTGGTTAGTGTCCAAAGCCAAGTTGGCTTTGGATGGGTTCTCGGACCTTACAGGCTCAAGTTTAGGAGAATGATCAGTGGTTTGAACAAGTGTTTGAACCAAGCTCAACAACTGTTGTTGACCATTTGCTAGTGTTTGTACGTCAACACTTGGTGCAACAGATGTTTGATCATTTCCTGTCAGATGATGGTAACCATGAGGATGCCTGTTCACTTTTGGTTTTGAAGGCCTTTTTGGCTCTTCATAAACATGTGACAAACGATGACAAGGTGGTTGTCCATGTCCTCTTGGAAACTTGTTTGAGGGTGGAGCATCTTGTCACACCCCCAAAATCCACTTGCGGAGTTTTACCGCGAGGTGCATGACAAACCAGGATCCAAGTCAATGATCACAATAAACAATACTAAATGAATTTGAAAAACATAGTTTAAAAATCCCAAACATCAGCGGAAGCTAAATATCGTTACATAACCAAAGTAAAACCAAATGTTCAATGTTCAAAGACCATGCGACCCTAACTAGACGCCGTGCAGACGCGTGCGCCCTAGTTCCATTGCGCTACCTTAGCGACCTGAGAAAACATGTAAGAGTTTACGTCAGCACAAAAATGCTGGTGAGTTTACAGGTATGTAATCAAAGTTCCAAGTTCAACCTGTCCATACTATAACAATTGTAACCAAGTACGCTAGCTAGGCGCATGTTCCATTACTACTACGATTGGAAAACCATTACTAACTCGCATACCAGTTGTTGTGCCCGAATAGTAAACCTGTTCCTGTTTGAGACAATATGCACCCGCCCGGCCCTCCAAGCCGACGGGTGGGGTTGGTCACTCCCAATAGCGCTATTCACATTTCCCCGTTGTGCAAACCAGCACATTCATGGTTCCCCCCGGGACTTCCAAAGATCGTATAGTAAACCGTTTGAAAACCCATAGTATGACAGTTGTTACCAAATAGTTGTTTAACACATGTTTTCTCCCCCAAAAATGAAAACCAAGTAAAGTGGGGCCGTAAACTCACCTTAGGTTGCGCTACTTCAGATAACAGAATAAGTCAACAAGCTATGCTAGCCCCGTAAAGCGGCGACCTAACATATGACAGTTACAAGTACTTAGACTAATAACCCGTAGGTTAATTAGTCCCTAGATGTCCAGACCATAACCAAGTTTGTTTGACAACACGTTTACTGTTAACATGACCAAACGTACAAGACTCGACATCCCATTGGTGACCCGAGGCTTCCCGTGTTACACTAGTATTCACAAACACATAATCATGCAGTCACACTTAACATACGTTAAAGTCCAACAAGTTCTAGCACATAGTTCAATTAACACTTTATTGACCCGAACACATGTTACCGAGTTATTAGATATGTTACGGGGTTCCTAGCATGTTCCTAGGTGTCAAAACGGGTCTCGGAATGCTAAAATACACTTACTGCAGCAGTTCAGGCGATTAGGAAAAGTCAACTAGCAATTACGTTGGTCAACAGGCATTTAGGAATGCTAATCGCCTATACATTAGGCGATTAGGGTCATGTGGTATGCTAAGTTTGGAGTTTGTAGGCGATTAGGGTCATGTGACATGCATTTCAGAACTTATTAGGCGATTAGGGTCATGCAGCATGCAAAAACAAGTCATGTTAGGTGATTAGCCCCTAATTGCCTAAGGGGTAGGCGATTAGCCCACTCTGGTAGGCGATTAGCCTGCTAATCGCCTATCCCTTAGGCGATTAGGACTGCTAATCGCCACCTGCACGTCTGTTCCGGTTTTTCGCGCGTTTAACACTCCAAATCAAACCCAGAACGTGTGGAAACCTCCAATATCGATCAAACAAGTATCCTAAACATGTTTAAACCAAAATACATCGTTTAACCTTGTTCTAGCAGTCCTGGATGCAACCATGTTTCTAAAACATAACACAAGTATCATGTAATCATCACATTAACATGCATAAACATAACCTAATGAACAATCAATCAGATTTCCACATCATACCATCATCATAAATCAGTAACTACCCTAATATCATGTTAACAACCCTTCATGAATCTCAAAAATCCTATCTTTTAATTAACACATACACATACAACATGCATAATCTCTAGAAATCATATAATAACGATTATCAACGGTTTTCAGAAGACACAAGTGTTTATGAACAGGTCTGGACCATTAGGGATTAAATAAAAACATTAGTAAAGATTGCATGGATGAAAACCACACCTTAAGATTATGATTGATTGATGAAATAGGCTTGAAAACAAGTTGTTTGATCCAAAATCGTGTTCCAGAGGTTGTGTGGGTGTTGGGACGAGTTGTGGGGCGACTAGGGTTGATATTATAAAGTTTAGGAGGTCAAGTATTGTATTTATAGTCGTTTTTAGTCGTAACCCACGTTGCAGGCGATTATGGTTCAGTTGCCGGCGATTAGGGTTGCTAATCGCCACCCCCTTAGGCGATTAGCCCCCTAATCGCCTAGAGGATGCTGCTACTCGCCACCTGGAGGAGGCTAATCGCCTCCTAGATGCCTCCCTATAGGGGATTAGCTCACCCTAATCGCCTATAGGGTATGGTTCCAAGTATTTTGCGCGTTAAACCCCGTTTTAACATATGTTAACACATTTTCACATACCGACAAGTCACATAATGATTGTAAACACATAACACTTGCAAATAAACACATTTACACTCGTTCACCAATTCCCGGGACTCGAGACTTGCATGTTCCCTATGCTTTGACGATTCTCCGAATCGTCACCCCTTGTACACTTGGTTAGTGACTGACATCTAACGATCCTCTAGGCCAACATCTAATGATTCCCTAGACTCACATAACAGTTCCCGAACCATAACCCGACTCAACTAACCCAGTTAAGTACAGAATACGCGTGACTCGCTAAGGTAGACTTTAATCTAGACGACGTTGTTAACCTGAATTTGCCGGGTGTCACATCGTAATGGAACATGCGCCTAGCTAGCGTACTTGGTTACAATTGTTATAGTATGGACAGGTTGAACTTGGAACTTTGATTACAAACCTGTAAACTCACCAGCATTTTTGTGCTGACGTAAACTCTTACATGTTTTCTCAGGTCGCTAAGGTAGCGCAATGGAACTAGGGCGCACGCGTCTACACGGCGTCTACTTAGGGTCGCATGGTCTTTGAACATTGAACATTTGGTTTTACTTTGGTTATGTAACGATATTTAGCTTCCGCTGATGTTTGGGATTTTTAAACTATGTTTTTGAAATTCATTTAGTATTGTTTATTGTGATCATTGACTTGGATCCTGGTTTGTCATGCACCTCGCGGTAAAACTCCGCAAGTGGATTTTGGGGGTGTGACAGATTGGTATCAGAGCCAATGGTTATAGTGAACTAGGACTGCATGTAGAGTCTAGTCTATAACTGAGTCGCACACACTAGATGATCACATGGTACTAAACTTTATACTGGGTTACTTATAGACTTATCGGGGTGTCTCTAAATCATCTTACCCTTCTGTGTTACATCATCCATCCTCTCTTACTGGGTTACTTGCTTACTAGACTGTGCGGTACATTGGGGTTAACTGTATACTCTTGAGATTGGTCCAAGGCTCGGACATCTCCCTTTCCTACCCCAATCGAAACCCTTGTCACGAACTACCGTAGTATTACGGTGTATAGCTAAGAGTCTATGTCCGGTGATTTGAACTTTGAACTAGGAGAACACTTGGAGGACCATGTAGAGCGGTTTATCATTTTGGGTGCACACAAAATCATAAACCGAAATGCATGAAAACCCTAGTGAGCTCTGGGTTTGAATGGATAGTCCTGGGTTGGATCTAGCTTTGATCTTGTGAACGCTAGTGGTTATCATTGGCTGTGAAACTAAATTTTCTTGTCCTTTTTGTCAGAATCATGTCTGGAGTACGAGGAGGACGTGGAGGTGGCCGCGCTGGTGGGCGTGGTAATGGTGGTCGTGGGGGTGTGAACCTCACGCAGGATGACTTGAATAACTTGCTGCAGGCTGCCTTCCAGCTAGGGCACAATGGCGGTAACTTGACCTAACCACTTCTATCTCATCGGTGAACTTTGTTTACATTTCCCGTGGTTTTCTTACGTGTTTCTTTACAGGTGGTCATGTTAACCCACCACCACCCATGTGCACCTACAAAATGTTTAGGGACTGCAAGCCCCATGAGTTTTCGGGTACTGAGGGTGCAGTAGGTTTGCTCAGGTGGTTAGAAAAAGTGGAGTCTGTTTTCCTGATGATTAACTGTCTCTCGGAGGATCGAGTCAAGTATTCTGCTGGGTTACTCCAGGATGTTGCGTTGACCTGGTGGAACGATATCACCCAGACTATGGGTATAGGGGAGGCTTATGCTATGCCTTGGGAGAACTTTGTGCAACTACTGAAGCGGGAATACTGTCCCAGGGAGGAAATTAAAAAGCTGGAACACGAGGTGTGGAACCTCAAAATGGCTGGATCGGAAATTGAGAAGTATACTGTGAGGCGGAACGAGTTGGCCGTACTTTGTCCTGATCTACATGTGCCAGAATATAGGAGGATTGAACATTATATCTCGGGTCTTGTGCCAGAAATTGCAGGGTTGGTAGCTGCGGGGAATCTTCCTACCTACTCGGATGTGGTCCGATCTGCTCATAGGATGACTAACCTGAAGGTGAGTGAGGGTATCTTGCCTGCCAAAGGTTCAACTGTTAAGGCTCCTGAGAGCAACAAGCGTAAGTGGGAAAATGAGGTGAAAAGTTCTACTCCAGCACCAACTCAGCAGGGGAAAAGGTATGACAGTGGGGGTTCGTCTTCATCGGGTTCTAAGCCAAGTGGTGGTTATGCGGGAAAGTTACCAAAGTGCAATAAGTGTGGACGCCATCATCAAGGGGGCTGCGACAATAATCGTTGCCATCGCTGCCAGAGATTGGGGCATTATGCTAAAGACTGTAGGGCGACTCTTCCATCGACTCAGGCCCCAACTACTACTCCGACTCCTACTACTCAAGGGACGTCGGGTAAACAGGGATGTTTTCACTGTGGGGAGACAGGACATTACAAGAAGGAGTGTCCAAAGCTGAAACAGGGAGGGAACGGGAATGGTAATGGGAATGGTAATGGTAATAACGGGGGCGGAAACAGGAATGCACGCGCCTTCGTTATTGGGACTGCAGAGGCAAGACAGGACCCTGACACAGTTACTGGTACGTTTCTTCTCAACGATCGCTCTGTTAGTGTTCTATTTGATTCTGGTGCCGATAAGAGTTTCATATCTATGGAAGTTAGTCGTTTGCTAGATGTAGTGCCTGTACCCCTAGAGGCTAAATATATTATAGAATTGGCTGACGGTAAGAAGATAGAAGCTACTTGCATTCTTCGGGAGTGTCACATAGAGTTGTCGGGTTTATCTTTTCCTATCGACCTTATGCCGGTACCTTTGGGTAGTTTTGACGTAGTTATAGGCATGGATTGGTTGTCTCTGTATCGCGCTGAGATCGTTTGTTACGACAAGGTTATCCGGATTCCTCTCCCTGATGGAGAATTTCTTTCTGTGTACGGGGACAAGAGCGGTGCTCCGCTAAGTCTCATCTCTAGCATGAAAGCCCTTAAGTATCTTCGGAAAGGTTATTCGGCTGTTCTGGCACTCTTATCTGTTTCCACTACCAGCGAGAAGAAGATCGACGATATTCCAATTGTGCGCGAGTTTCCTGATGTCTTTCCTGATGATTTATCTGGTCTTCCTCCCCATCGTCAGGTTGAGTTCGGTATTGATCTTGTACCTGGCGCTGCTCCTATTGCTCGGGCCCCCTACCGTCTTGCACCTCCTGAGATGCAAGAATTGTCTAACCAATTACAGGAACTCTTGGATAAGGGTTTCATCAGACCTAGTTCTTCCCCTTGGGGAGCCCCGATTTTTGTTTGTTAAGAAGAAGGATGGCAGTTTTCGATTGTGCGTGGACTATAGAGAATTGAACAAGGTGACTATCAAGAATCGTTATCCTCTTCCTCGTATTGATGACCTATTTGACCAACTCCAGGGTTCTAGCTACTATTCCAAGATTGATCTAAGATCCGGTTATCACCAGTTGCGCGTAAGGGAAGCTGATGTTGCTAAGACTGCCTTTCGTACACGTTATGGCCATTTCGAGTTCTTGGTCATGCCTTTTGGTCTCACTAACGCACCGGCGGTTTTCATGGATTTGATGAACCGCGTTTGTAAACCGTATCTTGACAAATTCGTCATCGTGTTAATTGATGACATTCTAATCTATTCCAAGAACGAGACCCAACATGGGGAACATCTACGGTTAGTTTTGGAACTCTTACGACGAGAACAACTGTACGCCAAGTTCTCGAAGTGCGATTTTTGGTTACGCGAAGTCCAATTCCTAGGGCATGTAGTCAATGAACTGGGAATCCATGTCGATCCAACTAAGATCGAAGCGATCAAGGACTGGGGAGCACCAAAGACACCAACTGAGGTGCGGCAATTCCTAGGCCTTGCGGGCTATTATCGTCGTTTCATAAAGGGGTTCTCGAAGGTCGCTCAACCCCTCACCACTCTTACTCAGAAGGATAGAAAATTCGACTGGGGTGAACCACAAGAGTCAGCATTCCAAAAACTGAAAACTAAGCTTTGTTCTGCTCCTATTTTGTCCTTGCCTGAAGGCACTGATGATTTCGTTGTTTACTATGATGCTTCTATTCATGGTCTCGGTTGCGTGTTGATGCAACGCGAGAAAGTGATTGCGTATGCTTCTCGTCAACTCAAGGTGCACGAGAGGAACTACACCACCCATGACTTGGAGTTGGGTGCAGTGGTTTTCGCGTTGAAAATTTGGAGACATTACTTGTACGGTACCAAATGCACCATCTACACCGATCACAAGAGTCTCCAGCACATTTTTGACCAACAACACCTGAACATACGACAGCGCCGTTGGGTTGAACTCCTGAACGACTATGACTGTGCCATTAAATACCATCCTGGCAAGGCAAACGTGGTGGCAGACGCCTTGAGCAGGAAGGAATCAACAAACCCTCATCGCGTTCGGGCGTTGCAACTCACAATCCATTCCTCTCTGCCTGATCAACTCCGTTCTGCTCAGTTAGAAGCCTTGAAGGAGGAAAACCTTAAGGCTGAAACTATGCACGGTGCCGACAAGCACCTCGAGCAAAGGCCTGATGGCCTGCACTACTTCGCAGAACGCGTCTGGGTTCCTTTATTCGGGGGACTTCGGGAGCTGGTTCTTGATGAAGCTCACAAGTCTCGGTATTCCATTCATCCTGGTTCAGACAAGATGTACCAGGATCTAAAAATACTGTACTGGTGGCCAAACATGAGGGCGGATATAGCCTCATACGTGAGTAAGTGCTTGACCTGTGCTAAGGTCAAGGTGGAATACCAGAAACCGTCGGGTCTATTGCAACAACCTGAAATTCCAGAGTGGAAATGGGAACGGATTACGATGGACTTTGTCACACAACTACCTAAGTCACCGAGTGGGAATGATAAGATATGGGTGATTGTTGATCGGTTGACGAAATCAGCCCATTTTCTCGCTATTAAGGAGACCGACACCATGGATCGGTTGGCTCGTATATATCTGAAAGAAGTTGTCTCCAAGCATGGGGTACCAGTTTCTATTATCTCGGATCGTGATTCTCATTTTACTTCGCATTTCTGGAAGTCTTTGCATAAGGCTTTGGGTACCCAGTTAGACATGAGTACAGCTTACCATCCACAAACTGACGGTCAGAGTGAACGTACAATTCAAACTCTAGAAGACATGCTGCGGGCATGTGTGATCGATTTTGGCAAAGGTTGGGAAGCTCACTTACCGTTAGTAGAATTCTCTTACAACAACAGTTACCACACGAGCATCAAGGCAGCTCCGTTCGAGGCATTATACGGACGGAAATGCCGGTCTCCTCTTTGTTGGGCTGAAGTAGGTGAGAGTCAACTCACTGGGCCTGAACTAGTGTACGAAACTTCTGAGAAAATCGTACAGATTCGTAACCGATTGGCAGCGGCACGGGATCGACAGAAGAGCTATGCTGATCATCGCCGTAAGCCATTGGAGTTTCAAGTTGGTGACAAAGTACTTCTAAAGGTTTCACCGTGGAAGGGCGTCATACGCTTTGGGAAGCGTGGCAAACTTAACCCGCGGTATGTCGGTCCATTTACGATCCTGGAACGGATCGGACCGGTGGCATATCGACTTGATTTACCGACGGAGCTCGGTAACGTACATAACGTCTTCCACGTGTCTAACCTGAAGAAGTGTCTGACTGACGAATCTCTCATTGTTCCACTAGAAGAGATCAAGGTTGATGATCGTCTTCGGATAGTGGAGGAACCTGTCGAGATCCTTGATTACAAGATTCGCAGTCTACGTCACAGTAAGATTCGCATTGTTAAGGTTCGATGGAACTCGAACCGGGGACAGGAATACACTTGGGAACGCGAGGATCAGATGAAGTCTAAGTATCCTCATCTCTTCCCTAAAGAGGCATTCGAATCGAGACACGTTACCACTGCAACGGAATGAATCTCGGGGCGAGATTCCTTTTAACGTGGGGATGATGTGACAACTCGGGTAATTCTCTCTCTTGGTTTCTATTTTTTGTCTGTTTCTTTTGTTCATACTCTTGGTACTTGTATAATTTTCGGGACGAAAATTCTTTTAACGTGGGGATGATGTGACACCCGGCAAATTCAGGTTAACAACGTCGTCTAGATTAAAGTCTACCTTAGCGAGTCACGCGTATTCTGTACTTAACTGGGTTAGTTGAGTCGGGTTATGGTTCGGGAACTGTTATGTGAGTCTAGGGAATCATTAGATGTTGGCCTAGAGGATCGTTAGATGTCAGTCACTAACCAAGTGTACAAGGGTTGACGATTCGGAGAATCGTCAAAGCATAGGGAACATGCAAGTCTCGAGTCCCGGGAATTGGTGAACGAGTGTAAATGTGTTTATTTGCAAGTGTTATGTGTTTACAATCATTATGTGACTTGTCGGTATGTGAAAATGTGTTAACATATGTTAAAACGGGGTTTAACGCGCAAAATACTTGGAACCATACCCTATAGGCGATTAGGGTGAGCTAATCGCCTATAGGGAGGCATCTAGGAGGCGATTAGCCTCCTCCAGGTGGCGAGTAGCAGCATCCTCTAGGCGATTAGGGGGCTAATTGCCTAAGGGGGTGGCGATTAGCAACCCTAATCGCCTGCTACTGAACCATAATCGCCTGCAACGTGGTTTACGACTAAAAACGACTATAAATACAATACTTGACCTCCTAAACTTCATAATATCAACCCTAGTCGCCCCACAACTCGTCCCAACACCCACACAACCTCTGGAACACGATTTTGGATCAAACAACTTGTTTTAAAGCCTATTTCATCAATCAATCATAATCTTAAGGTGTGGTTTTCATCCATGCAATCTTTACTAATGTTTTTATTGAATCCCTAATGGTCCAGACCTGTTCATAAACACTTGTGTCTTCTGAAAACCGTTGATAATCGTTATTATATGATTTCTAGAGATTATGCATGTTGTATGTGTATGTGTTAATTAAAAGATAGGATTTTTGAGATTCATGAAGGGTTGTTAACATGATATTAGGGTAGTTACTGATTTATGATGATGGTATGATGTGGAAATCTGATTAATTGTTCATTAGGTTATGTTTATGCATGTTAATGTGATGATTACATGATACTTGTGTTATGTTTTAGAAACATGGTTGCATCCAGGACTGCTAGAACAAGGTTAAACGATGTATTTTGGTTTAAACATGTTTAGGATACTTGTTTGATCGCCTACCAGAGTGGGCTAATCGCCTACCCCTTAGGCAATTAGGGGGCTAATCACCTAACATGACTTGTTTTTGCATGCTGCATGACCCTAATCGCCTAATAAGTTCTGAAATGCATGTCACATGACCCTAATCGCCTACAAACTCCAAAATTAGCATACCACATGACCCTAATCGCCTAATGTATAGGCGATTAGCATTCCTAAATGCCTGTTGACCAACGTAATTGCTAGTTGACTTTTCCTAATCGCCTGAACTGCTGCAGTAAGTGTATTTTAGCATTCCGAGACCCGTTTTGACACCTAGGAACATGCTAGGAACCCCGTAACATATCTAATAACTCGGTAACATGTGTTCGGGTCAATAAAGTGTTAATTGAACTATGTGCTAGAACTTGTTGGACTTTAACGTATGTTAAGTGTGACTGCATGATTATGTGTTTGTGAATACTAGTGTAACACGGGAAGCCTCGGGTCACCAATGGGATGTCGAGTCTTGTACGTTTGGTCATGTTAACAGTAAACGTGTTGTCAAACAAACTTGGTTATGGTCTGGACATCTAGGGACTAATTAACCTACGGGTTATTAGTCTAAGTACTTGTAACTGTCATATGTTAGGTCGCCGCTTTACGGGGCTAGCATAGCTTGTTGACTTATTCTGTTATCTAAAGTAACGCAACCTAAGGTGAGTTTACGGCCCCACTTTACTTGGTTTTCATTTTTGGGGGAGAAAACATGTGTTAAACAACTATTTGGTAACAACTGTCATACTATGGGTTTTCAAACGGTTTACTATACGATCATTGGAAGTCCCGGGGGGAACCATGAATGTGCTGGTTTGCACAACGGGGAAATGTGAATAGCGCTATTGGGAGTGACCAACCCCACCCGTCGGCTTGGAGGGCCGGGCGGGTGCATATTGTCTCAAACAGGAACAGGTTTACTATTCGGGCACAACAACTGGTATGCGAGTTAGTAATGGTTTTCCAATCGTAGTAGTAATGGAACATGCGCCTAGCTAGCGTACTTGGTTACAATTGTTATAGTATGGACAGGTTGAACTTGGAACTTTGATTACAAACCTGTAAACTCACCAGCATTTTTGTGCTGACGTAAACTCTTACATGTTTTCTCAGGTCGCTAAGGTAGCGCAATGGAACTAGGGCGCACGCGTCTGCACGGCGTCTAGTTAGGGTCGCATGGTCTTTGAACATTGAACATTTGGTTTTACTTTGGTTATGTAACGATATTTAGCTTCCGCTGATGTTTGGGATTTTTAAACTATGTTTTTGAAATTCATTTAGTATTGTTTATTGTGATCATTGACTTGGATCCTGGTTTGTCATGCACCTCGCGGTAAAACTCCGCAAGTGGATTTTGGGGGTGTGACACATCTGCTACTTGAACATCTCTAGGAGCAGAGTTTTCATTAAGATTTTTTATAACAGATGTTTGGACTGGTATGAAAGTCTGTTTGGGATTTCCTTTTGAAGTACTGACCACTTGACTCATTTGAGTTTTTACTTTATACTCTTGTATTTTGACATCAAAATTTTTGAGATAAAGACACTCTTGGGTTTTATGATTCTTTTTAGCACAGATTGAACAGTTTGGTTTAGAATCACACACACTTGTTCCTTTGTTTATGTCATATGCTTTTAGAAGAAAACAGTTTTTAGTAACATGGTTCTTCTTTTCACAAAAATCACAAAATAAGTGTGAATCCTTTTCTTTCATCTTCCCTTTTCCTTCTTCTTTTCAACAGATGTTTGAACATCTGCTGGAAGATATTTTAAGGGAATGATTTTTGCCTGTCGTGCCTTTTTACCAGTAGGGGTTTTAAAGTTGACTGGTTTGAAGTTATAAGAACATCACACTCATCTGACCAGGTTGGTTTAAACTGATATTTTACAATTTCAGCAAATGATGAGGAACCTTCAAGTTTTTCAAGAACAATTTTCTTGCCATTAGGTTCAGTGGTTTTAATTTCTTGACCCTCTAAATTTGTTGGAATAACCTCAACCAACTGGGGTTCCCTTTTGTCAGTGTTTTGAGAAATTTGAGCAGTGGTTTCATTGTAACCAAAGCCAAATTTCACATGACTTTTGGTATGTTGGTTAAGGAGCATCTCAAAACCTTTGCATGATTCCACCCATTCTTCAAACTCAACTTGGGTGGATTCAAGCTCCTGTTTACAGCTCTGATATTTTGTTATCATAGTTTGGAGCTGGTCCTTGCTTATGTTTGCTTCATGTTTTAAAGTGCTGATTTCATATTCCTTTTCAGTTAATTTTGATTTTAACTTTTTTGTGAGTTTTTCAAACTGAATTTCATCCTCAAAATTTTTTTTTCTAAGGTTTTCATTCACCTCTTTAATGTTTGCAAAAGCTATTACACATTTGTTTGAACATAAATCATTTAAGATTTGAGGAGATACCTTAGCAGCAGCCATCAATGCACAATCACACTTACACTCACAATCATTTTCACTCCATGGATCTGAGAGATACATAACCTCTTCTTCAGACTTTTCAACTGAAACAACTGCATCAACACCATCATCAGTCATATTTTCAAACTCAGAAACCACTTCCTCAGATTCAACTCCTTCAACAATTGTCTCTAATGCCATGAAACAGAAATTTTCTGGTTCATTTTAAGATTTAGCAACAAGAGCAAAGTTCTCATCTATTAGCTCATCTGATAAACTGCTCCAATCTACAAAGCCTTGTGTGAAAAAGCTCTGTTGACTGGTCTCTACAGGGGTAGATGGTGGAGTAGCAGCTATTGGCATTTAAGCCTGAGCAACAGGGGTTTGAACATATTGAATCTGTGGAACAGTGGTTTGGACATAGTGAAAAGTAACAGTGGATGAGAACTGTGCAAAGTGAGCAGTGTTTTGCACATTTGGTCCAAGGGTATTTTGGGAAAATTGATAAGTGTTTGTTTGAGGCCTATGATTTGGATAGGTAATCATAGGTGTTCCATTTTGACTCCTACATTCCCTAGCAAAATGACCCATTCTGTGACATTTGTAACACTTAATTATAGATTTATCCAACCCCACTTTTGACCTACCATGTAAACCTAGATATCTTCTTCCAGTTTTCTTATAGAAATTGTTAGTTCTAACACTGAGCAGAGCCAGTTGATGCAAAATGTCCATTTCTTCTAAGTCCAAGGGATCAAAATATTGAAGGTCATTACACTCAAAAGACATGTTGTCAGATGCCTGGATATCACCACTTGCTGCAAAAGCATAGTTGGGTGAATAAGAATCAGAGTTAAATCCAGAAGTTATGTCAATATAATGATCATAACCCTGATCCTTACTGTTACCAGGCATCTCATCCTGACCCAAAAGTGTTGTATTCCCAAACACATAATCATCAGACACTTTTCTAGAATCCTGAAGCTTCTTTTTCTAGTTAAGCTATCTCTCATAAGTCAAGAGCTTACCATGAAGTTGGGTCAGAGATAATGTTGATTTTGGGTAAGTTAGACCCACCTGGTAGCGATCTTAAAAACCTATGGTTTAATGTTGATTTTGGGTAAGTTAGACCCACCTGTTGTAGTTCACAAATTAAACAATTAAACCTCTCAAATTGTTGAGTTAATGACTCTCCCTTCACATGACTGAATGTTTCATATTGTTGATTTAAGATTTCACGGTTGTTTTCAATAACCTCATCAGTTCCACCAAATTGTTCTTTTAAAGCATGCCACAACTCCTTTGCATTGTTACAGTGTAATATCCCAGCATAGATATCATTTGGTACAGCCATGGCCACAATACTGAAGGCTTTGACATCTAACTCAATTTTCTGAAAATCCTGCTCGGAGTAGTTTTCAAGCTTCTTTGGCTCATGAACCTTGGGATCTTCGGTACTCGGCACCATCGGAACATGTGGTCCGAAGATAACCGACTTCCAGCACCCAGTGTTTTGTTGAGCTAGAACATGGCTCATCCGACGTTGCCAGATACTGTATTCAGATCTGACAAGCATCGGTGGCTTGTTGCTCATGCCAGTGTTGTGTGGATCATGATTGATTGAAGCCATTCTCTGATTGTTTATAAAACAAAGTGTGTTTAAAAAACTTTTAACGTAAATAAATTGTTACTCTGTTTTTAATCCGACAAACAAAGCGATATCAATAAATTTGAGCTGATCTATTTATATTAAATTGATTGATTACTATCATATCCTCTTTTCCTCTAGGAAATTTCAATTTTGATTTTCTGATTTTTTTATTTTCAAAATTTTCAATGTTTTTGGCTTTTCAAAATTTATCTCCCCCTGAAAATTTAGAAATAAGCGTATTTTTTGTTTTTAAATTTTTGAAGAAAAATAAAAGAAAATTGATAAACGATTTGGATTTTAACTAGTCTGGATTTTAACTAGTCTGGATTTTAAACATTGCGATTAATTCTTAAACATAGTAATCGCGGATAAATTGATATCGTATGCAAATATGCTTAGCCTTATAATGATGGACAGTGTCTTTAGTTAATGCAATGGCGGCCTCATTATCACAATGAATATTCAGAAATTGCAAATCGTAGTCGCACATCTGTTGTTCAATCCACAGAACTTGCGAGCAACAACTCGAGGTTGCTACATATTCTGCTTCACAGGTTGGTAGAGCGACTGACGTCTACTTTTTGCATTGTCATGTTATGAGTCTCCCCCCAAGAATTGACACCAGCAGTTGTTGATTTGGCATCAATCTGGCCACCTCCAAAATCTGCATCACTAAAGCTAACGATGTCAAAGTTATTATCATGAGTGTACCATAAACCACGAGGACACCCCTTCAAACAGCGAAGAATCCTCTTGACTGCAACAAGGTGAGATTGTTTTGGCTTTGACTGGTATGTTGCGCAAAGGCATGTTGCAAACATAATTTCCAGTATGGATGCAGTCAGGTACATCAATGATCTGATGATAACTTGAAACGTAAATGAGTCAACTGTTCACCCTTTGTATCAACACAAATCCCGTGATTTGGTTGTATAGGGGTGGCTATAGGAATAGATTCATCCATTTGGAATCGACTGAAGACTTCAGAAACATACTACGTTTGATGGATAAAGATCCTCGACGATGTTTGATCAGCCTGTAGACTTAAGAAAAAATGCATCCCCCCCAATTGAGGTTATCTCAAGTTTCTCTCGCATAACCAGTTCAAATTCCCTGCATAGGCTATCGTTAGTCCAACCAAATATAATGTCATCAACCATGAACCTGTACCAAGAGCAAATCTCCCCCCGTTTTATTCGTGAAAAAGGTACAGTAAACCTGTCCTCTTTTGAATCATTTGGAAAGCAAGTATGTGCTGAACATTTCGTGCCACTGTTGAGGGGCTTGGTGTGAACTGTACAACGCTTTCTTCCTTAACCTCACCATAAAGAAAAGCACTTTTTACGTCCATCTGATACACCTTGAATTTCATATAAGATGCATACGCAAGAAATATTCGAATTGCGTCAATACGTGTGATCGGTGCATAGACTTCATTATAATCAATTACTTCTATTTGAATAAAACCGAGAACGACCAAACGAGCTTTGTTGTGACTTGCGAATTATATCCCACTTGATCATCCTTCTTACACTTGAATGCCCTTTTGGTTCCGATTTTCCTTTTGCCAGGAGGTAGATCAGTTAAGGTCCACACTCCTAACTTTTGAAATTGCTAAAGCTCTTGTTGCATCGCATCCACTCATGACTCGTCTTTTAGCACATCTCTGTAAGAATTCGGCTCTACTTGAGAGACATATCATGCAAAAGACCAATCATTTTGATCGCCTGACTTTTGGATCTTAGAGTAGAGGGCAAGGGCTCCAACATTGTCACTTGAGGTAGTTCTTTTCAACTGACCTCTTGTCATCAAACTACTTGAGGGATCCCCCAATAACTTGTTCTAACGGATGGTAACTATGAATCCGAGATTCCAGATGTGCTGGTACTTGAATATCTGTTTGAACATTAATCATTTCAGCAGAATCCAAATCATTACCCGAATTAGAAGTTGATGGAATATCTGATGAAACATTAGGATTAGGGTTCACTAACAATGATTCCTGATTCAAGACCGCTTCACTTGTAATTTCTTCAGCATCTTCTAACTCTGAGGAATCAAAAGTATATGAAACATCTTGGAAAACTTCTTCTTCTATCACAGGAAAACCAACAGTGAGTTGATAGCATTTCTACACTCATAACACATACGAAGCACAACATCTTCAATCAAACTTTCTAGATTGAATGACTCAAACAATTCTTTGTATTCAAATATCCAGTCAGGACCAACGCCGAGAGCATTTTGTGTGTATCGTTGAAGATCTACATTCGACCATTCTTCTACATATTTTGTTACCAGAATTAGAACTGTTTTTACCACTGTTGCCCAAGCTCTTGTCTTTCCCAGATAGAATATCATTTATCTTAGTAGACTCACCAAAAGTAGATACAAAACAACACTTACCATTTGCATCTAACACAATACTTCCCAAATTATCACCCGAGAAAATTGCAGTTCCACCCCCACTGTTGTTAGATGAGCTCTTTGATGAGAGTTTTCCATAGTAAACTCCTGGATCTTGAACCTGATCATAACTGGCAGCTTTTCTCTGCATTTCAAGATTATAGGATCTCGACTTTCCTATAACAGTATCAAGTGTGGAAGTAGCATACGTTGATTTCTCCTTGATCATGAGAGTATAAATCTCCCACTTGAGAGATAGAGTATCCAAAAATCTTGTTGTTCAGCTCAAAATCTATGTAACTTATCTCATGATTCCCTAACTCGGTGACCAGATGGTAAAACCTGGTAATTGTCTCTTCAAGACCTTCACCCTTCATATGTGTGAACACAGCAAATTCTTTCTTTAGCAAATCAATGCTACCTTTCTTCATGTCCACATTACCATCAAACCTGTTCTTAAGAGCTTCCCATAATTTTTTTGTGGTTTTGTACTTTCTGAAAGTCTGTAGGATTTCTTGAGGTAAACTCATAGTGACTGGAGCACGAGCTTTGTTTTTAGCTTTGCACATGGCTTCCTGCTCTTCATCAATGTCAGTAAACGTGACACACTTAGTTGAACTTCTAGAGTTCTAGATGGTGTGACATAACTGTTCTAAATGCAAAGCCATGTTCGCTTGTTGTAGAATCTAAACCACTCCTCGAACTTGTCCTTCCACCAACAATAATAGTTATCAACTGAAATCATCTTGGCTAGGGAGTTAGATTTTCCCACCTCGTGGTCCATTTCAACTAGCTTATTAAGTAAAGACATTCTAGTTTGTTTATTTAGTTTTTAATTTAATTAAATGTCCAAGTGATTGACCAATAATAATCTCCAAAGGTAAGGAATAAAACGAACAAGTCATTGTTCAGATTTTGTGAATAGTGAAAATGCTATTTAGCGAACTTGGGCTAACACGAAGATCCACTAAAATGAATTTGCAATTTAATGAAGGTGGCTTATAGCGAAGATTCACTAAAACGAAGATACTTGACAAGTGAGGATGACTATAGAGCAAAGTTGAGTTATCTTCGCTAGTAATCTATCTTCACTATACGAAGCTGCCTCAAACCCTAATCGAATATTTCTGCCGAAACTCAAACAAACCACACACTATCTGTTTGAAGCAGTCTGATATAATGAGATATGAATGATTATGATCGTAAACTGATGAATTCAACGTGTAACAAGATCATATGTATTGATAATTGCAAAAACCAATCTTGAACCATACAATCTTTTGAGCCGAAAGCTCTGATACACATTATTCAAATCAATCGAGGTGCGGAATCCCTTGATTGATGTTTATGCAACACACGAATCGAACAATCGAATGAACATGACGATTACTTATAAACGTGTTTGTATTATTGATTATCTATTAAGTAAGGATTACAATCTCACCAACAACTCCAATTGACCAACAACCCTAGTCTACTCCCATGCATTGATATTTATACTAAACCAACCGTGGGCTTCAAGAAAAAAACGAACATGCCTATTGGCGAAGATAACCCATCTTCGATAATCATCTATCATCATTTATCCATTATGCTCATTAGGGTCCCTAATCATTATTAACAAACAATTATGTTACAAAAGACTTAACTAATTATCAACCAAAACATACTAACTATCTAGACAATCATTTGTCACACGGAAATGCATCAACAAATGACATCACATATGAGTCCCTCTTAAACTACAAAATATTCCTCACTCTCACCCTCAAAACCCATGGTTTATGGAAGGCGTCAGTTATGATCTACAAACCCAGCCTTCAGACGCAAAAACCAAAGCTCAATGCTCTTGATAACCCCAATCAATCATCCAGGTCTGGTATGATACAAACCCGGCAAAATAATACTACAAGCTTAACTACAGAAACGAATGGATGGAGACTCGCATGGAGTTGGCAAAAGCAAACCTCCGGAACATTGAAGAAATCCCACCAGATGTCTTAAACGAGGTAAAAATATGGGTTGAAGACGACGAACAGGCGAAAGAATGGGAAGAAGCTATAATAGACTATTTCAACAAAATTCCTCAATTTACACACCAACCTATGATTGAGCTGCCAAGAACCCTAGGGCAAGAAAATTGGTTTAATCCAATACCAAAAGAACTGTTATCCTATCAACCTGTGGCTATTTGATGAGACTTTGTTACTTTTGGTTTGTAATAGTTCTTCGTTGCTGCTTATGATATTATCAACTTAAGGACATTATCTTTTGATGCTTGAACCCAATTATGAGGCTTCTTGGGTTCCGGGCCTTATGTCAATTAAGAACCGAGCATCCTTCGGTTATATAGTTTGTTCAATGTCACTATGAAAGTGATGTTAACTGATATCACTCAGTAATTTAGTACTGCTATAAGGGGGACGGGGCGCCACCCGAATTGTCTACGGGTACTGTAACACCCCAACCGATGGCGGAAACATCGGGATATCACGTATTGACGATTATTCAGTAGCTCATGGTAAATAATAAATTTCATTAAATGATTTAAATAAATTACATACAATTGTTCTTAGAATTTGTACATCAAAATGAAAAATACTAGCTACACATCTTCAAGCATTATCTCTAATCTTCAAGCAAGCTACAACCTGAAACATGTTAAGTTGGAAAAATGGGGGGTCAACTATAAATAGTTGGTGAGACTACATAGGTTTTTGAATATATTAGATAACAATAGTTTGTACAACAATCACAGTTGTATAATGATAGAGTATGAGTCTGACATGTAACAATGTGTCTTTTGTACAATCAAACCTTGTGTCGACTGAGAGACCTAACTCGCAAGTTAGTAAAAGAGTAACTGTTATCGATCATCCCTGAATTTATGCGGGGGGATGGGTTTGTCAGACCTATAGCGCTATAATCTAAACAGGCGGCTTGATCAATGTTAATGATTGTACTGTGTCTTTTTGTTACAGTCACATGATAGAATGAGTAAATGATAGTGTAATTGAATCACAAGTTTCAATAATGTAAAAATAAGTAAATGATAGTGTATAAAATGTTTAAACATGTTTCACCCCCAAAATGTAAAACAGAAAAGGGGGCTATGTAAACTCACCTTAATGCTAGAATTAAATCCCTTGATATAGAATATTTGTGGCTCTTGTGTCCAAATATCACCCTATTTATAAGGTAATAATTAGTAAAGGGGAAAACTTAAAAGTCTAAGTTTTCTAGTCTACAAGTAGTTCTAGGGTTCCTAATTTGGGGATAAGTAATTGTTTAATTATTAATTAGGTAAATTGTTAATAAATAAAAGAAATTTAGAAATTAATAAAAGGCTACTTGTAGATTTTTGATTAAGGATGGTCACATTATGAGATTTTAAGTATGAAAATAATTTTTAATAAATTATTTTCTCAAAAATTGAATATTTAGTATATTTTATCTTATTTAAAAAATATTAAAATTAATGAAATTTCAAATTAAAATTTATATTTCTGTTCTAAATGAATAAAAATAATTTATATAAAATTTTTTGTATAAAAATATTGAAAAATGAATTTATTATGAATTATTTATGGTTAAAATAATAAAAATTGATTAAAAAAATATTAAATAAATGTTTTTCTGAAATAAATATATATTTCCGACTATTTACTGTTTCAAAAGTTTAAAATAATTTTTGTGGAATTTTATAAAATTGTTTAGATGTTTTTATAGAATTTTAAAATTTTAATTGAATAAACTTGTAATATTTATAATATATATTAAATAAATGATTTTTGAAAAACTAAAAATTGTACAATAAACTTCAGAATTAGAATAAGATAAAATAATTTTTATAGAATTTATAACCCTCTTTTGGTATTTTAAAACTATTTTAAAAGATAAAGAGTAAATAAATATAAAAGAAAAGGTCTAAAAAAATATTGCATGTGCCAGGACTCGAACCCGAGTCCCTGGCCGGTTCTATGTTTTATAATCACAAGTCCAGACCATCTGGTCTGGACCCTAAGAACGTTTTTATTCAGTTTCTATTAATTATATAAATAAACGTGTTAGGATTAGACATTAATTACCAAAAATAAAACGGTGGAGCCTGGGATCGAACCCAATGCCACACGCGGTCCAAAGACTTAAACACAAGAGGGTTTACCAACTGGTCTACAGGTCAGTTGGTGATTAGTATTGATTTGTTTTAAATAAAAACGATGACTGCTATGTATCATCTTCCCCAAATAATGTGCTTCGAACCCTAGATTATCAATTAAGCAAATAAACAACCAATAACCTCTGAATCCATAGGGATATTGATCAGGTTATGACGAAGATCGAAAACATGATAAAAATTGTGACTTACATATCAGAATCGAAGACGAATTGCCCGGTCAACCAAAAATCAAACGCGGACGATTTGAAGTTTATTACGAGAATTTAGAAGAAATTGAGAGTAGGGAGATGTATTTCGGCACTTAGAGATGGTCTAGGAGGTCTCAATTTATAGGATAACCCACGGATTCATAGACTTGGAAGGTTTGACCAATGTTTAATTATAAACGTGTAATTGCCATGGATATGGCAAGTTTTGATGACGATTAGGCGTGTAGGGGACCCGCATGTGATGTGTAAAATTCATACACCTTCCATAAACAGACCATAATACGCGTGATTACGAATCAATTGAATGGATCGAGCATGGTTGACTTTGGCTTGGAGACCAAGTTAACGAAGAAAGGTTGTAGATTTAATAAGCATGAGACATTTTCACAAAAGGGCTCGTAGCCCAGTTGGTTTTGTTGATGGTGTCTAAAACTCAGACCTGTCCAAGGTCCTGAGTTCGAATCCCGGTTCGTGCCATGTCTCCTTGTTTTTTTTAAAGCAGGTTTGAGAGTTGGGCCAGGTTACTGGGCTGGGTCTTGTGGGTTTCTGATTGGGCTCCGAAAATCAAGTGGAATTTGGGCTCAAGGATAGGTAGGCTTAGTGGGACTTGGGTTTTGGTTTTGAGTATTATGGTTTGAGTTATTGTATATAACTAATTTTTTTTTTATAAATAAAATCTGAAAATTATTATTATCATTATTATTATTATTATTATAGAAAAAAAAATAATTGTTTTGAAATAAATGAAAATAATTAGGCAAGGTTAGTATATTTGTACAAAAGAAAGTATAATATAGGTAAAGTGGTGATTTTACTAATTCAACAATTGGGAAAAATTCGCGATGTTACAGGTACCAAGTACCTGCACTGTATCACCGCCGCCATACACGCTGGTAGTGATCCCGTGGACCGTTTTGCTAGTGCTCTTTACCGTGCGGGTACCGGCTGTTTTGTGTTTTTTATAAATGCCAAGTTTTCATTTTACCCCCCGGCGCAACAATCGTCATGCTTCGACATGGTCGAAATCCTTGTCGTATCGCGCTTCATACTCATAGTTAGTGAAGCCGATAGCCAACTCCTCATCAAGCTCCGGATATCCCTCACCGTTTGCTCGTATAGGGTGGTCCACCTCTCACACTTGATGTTGAGGTCGGCCCACTTGAGCTGGAGGTCTTGGACAGTCTTGATGGTGTTGCCGCCAACTTGCTTGAGGAAGTCGCTATAAACCCGATCCCAAAACCCCTCCGGGGGTAGTTGGACCCTTCCTCCCGAGGGAGTTGTTGAATCTCTGGGTCGTTCGACGCATCCTTGTGGCTAACCACAAGGGCTATCTCTTCCTCGTCGGTCCACGGGTTCATTTTTGGTTTGTTTGGTTTTTTAAACCGTGGTAAGTTGTGACTTTTAACCCCACCGTTTGATCACTTTATATACAACGACGGTGGCACGGTTGGAATAGTGTAATTAATTTACTGACCGTTTGGTGAGCAAAATTCAATTAATTCGACGGTTTCCAAGATAATCACTTAAATTTGGTCAACCGTTTGGTGGGACGGTTGAAATAGTAATATTAATTGTTAAACCGTGTAAAAATGTAAAAAAAAAAGTTTGGGTATTAAAATGAAAATGAATAAAAAGAATCAGTGGAGTAAATCAGTGAAATGATATGGCAAAGCAGGATTGGTTAAAATCAATGAAAGAAAACTTTTATCCTACAAGCACCGCTTGTGCCCAGTGGCGGATCCAGAATTATTTTGTACGGGGGGCACAATACAGGTCTTCTAAAAATTGGATGAGTTATAAAATGGTGATAAATAACATAATTCATTACATGTTTAAAAGAAATGGTATTTTTTAGAGAGTTTGGGTTGTACGGTCGGCCAAAATATAAATTACATAAAATTTAAAAGTATAATAGAAATGTATTTGAAAATTCAATTAAACAAGTATTTTGTAACAAACTATTCGAGTATACCTAATACCTATGAGATCACCTAATACCTGACGAGTAGATTTAAAAGGTATGTGAGTTTAAGGTAGTTTTATAGTTTTATGCATAGTTTATCTTTAAAACTGAGATTTCTTTAGATAACTTGTTAGTGAACAAAATTCATATTTAAACAAGCGGTATTGTGCTAATGTAAAAATAAAATACCAAAGTCCAAAAATAGATATATATTAAAGCCTTTGAATAGAATCTTTTTCCATTAATGAATATTTCCCTTTATTTAAACCCAAATGCCCATTTCACTTTCTCAAAACAAATTGGCCGCTCTTTTTACACATTACTTTAGGATGGACGGTGGGCACATGCCCACCCTCCTCTCATAGTGAATCCGCCAATGCTTGTGCCCTAAGTAGATCATGAGCATCATGATTGATACCAAGTGGTTTGTGTACTTGTGAGTGATTAGCCTTCAGTGTTATCATGTTGAGTAAGAGCGCCAGTTTGTATTTGATTTGATTTAACATAATTAGAACTAGGTGGTTTCCCGCGCGTTGCGGCGGGGATGGTGGTAATCGGATTTGTTTATGAAGAAAGGTAATCCACTTTGAAAGTTTGCAAAATGTTACCTTAAAAGACAACCTTTTTCCTTGTAACCGTTGGCTACACCGCCTTTATTCTGAGACCGACTCCCCATCATCGATGGTGGTGGTGATGATGGTTTTGTGTGATGTAGCGAAGGCTACAAGGGAGACAAGGTGAGCAAGACAAGTGTTAGTTTTGCCATTGTAGGTTGTTGTGTTGATTGGATGTGGTGGTGGTAGTTGGATATGTTATTAGAAGAAACATAAGGTGTACCTTATATTTATTTATATTCTAATATGTATGGTGACTTTGGGGTTTGCATGGAGATTCACACGTGGATTAGTGTCAATAATAAGTATGTTTTTAGGAGTGTATAGGTGTGTGTGTGTATATATATATATATATATATCATGAAATGGCTACACGTATATGATTCTTTAATTTATTTGATTCTTAAAAATAGTGCAAAGTATACCAATAAGTTGAGTCGGTGAAGAAATGTTAAACGTTGGTCAACGTAGCACTCAACTTTGGATGGTAAAGAAGACAAAAGAAGCTGACCGTAGTTTAGTTAAGTATAACCAAACCCTAGTTAGTTACTATTCATGGCCATTTTGTAACTATATATAAAAAAGAAGCTGACCGTAGTTTAGTTAAGTATAACCAAACCCTAGTTAGTTACTATATAAAGAAGACAAAAGAAGCTGACCGTAGTTTAGTTAGGTATAACCAAACCTTAGTTAGTTACTATTCATGGCCATTTTGTAACTATATTATTATAATTATAATTTGTGCTATTATGTGTACCTGATTTTATTAAAATTTAACGTTAATATCATAATAGACCAACATACTTTTATTTTATTTTTTTTCGTAAAAGTCTTGTAACAATATTTTGCATGTAAAATCGAACAATGTTTTTGTTTTTTCTTGTGTAAGTCTCTTAATTTTTTTCACATAAAAAGTCATGCTTTCTGGTTTTTTATATGAAAAAAAGCTGCTAATGGACTTTTACATTAAAACAAAAACTATGTTGGTGTTTTTAAAAATAAAAAAATATAAATTAGTAAGGGAGTTGCAAGAAAAAGAGAGTGCATGTGTATGTTAATTTTTTTTATGATATATACACTAGAGATTACAATTTCATTAAAGAACACCCTTCAGATCCCACCATAGTTTTATACTATATATAATTCAATAAACATTAACAAAAATAAATGAATTCATTTTTAATATAGCCTCTCTAGGAAAATTATATGCACACGAAAAGTACTTTGGTAAAAAAAAAAAAAAAAGAGAAAGAAAAGTAGAAACGTATACATCTTTATTGACTCAAACGAAAAGTGTGTTGTTTTTGTTTTTAGCTTTAAAGAAAAGGTGGAATTTAGGGCCAGGCTGTAATTATGTTGGTGAGATCAGAAAATACAATTCCATATTTCCCTTCTGTCAAAAATGTCCAACTGCCTCACATGTTGTGTTTCATATATTCTCTCCCAAACTTTAAATAATAAATAATAATAATCATTTTCATTGTTACATATTTTTCACTGTTCTAAAATGTTATATCTACAAAGTCCCTAAGAAAGAGTTTATTCCTTTTACAAGAAAAAACTATTAAATTTGAACTGTTGGATCTTTGTTAAATCAAAATCTTCAGACGACATCAATATTCTGTTTGTGATGGTATCATCTTTAGCTATAGCACCTGAAAGATAAGACTCAAGAAAATAAAGTCATCATATGTCCAAATTGAAATCGACGTGAATTTTACCTCGGTCGAAAACTATAAAAATGAATACCGGTTCCGATAATATCAATACTGGAACCGATTATTTGTCAGAAACAGTAAGGTTCATCACTGTACCAGTACAACACTAGCAGTCATATAGCTTACGATGCCAAACTAAATAATTTATTTTGAAAGTAATTAAACAAAGTTACATAGCGTATTCAATTTTTCAAAAAGTAAAAAAATATAAATTATTCGCAAAAATTAAAGTTGAAAAGTAGTTATATCATTAAATTATTTAAATTATCATTGTTAGGGGACGGGGCGCTATTAGAATTAGGCACGGATACCTCACTACCAGCACGTTAACACCGCCGCCAGGCCTGGAGTTGACGCATGAGTTGCCAGGCCTGGAGATGCTCAGATTTGCCGCTGTGACACCCGGCAAACTCCGGTTATTATTTTTGAAAACTCAGTAAGTCTACCTTAGCGAGTCGTGCATACATTACACATGACAAGGTCAGTCGAGTCGAGTCGTGCATCATTGGGGTTCTAACACACACAAGTCTCGAGTCCCGGGAATTGGTGAACGAGTGTGAACGTGTTTGTTTTCAGGTATTATGTGTTTATAATCTTTATGTGACTTGTCGGTATGTGAATACGTGCTTATATGTGTTAAAATAGTGTTTAACGCGCGAAAAACCGGTTTGAGGCTGCAGGGGGCGATTAGCCCAACATAGGGGGCAATTAGGAGCCCTAATCGCCTGCTATGTGGCCTAATCGCCTGCATTGGGGGCAATTAGGTGCCCTAATGGCGTGTTGCAGATTCCTACTTGCCTGTTGCAGCCCTGGCGACTAGAAACGCATATAAATACCACCCTTGTGTTGCAAAACATCATTTTAGAAACCCTAGCACACCCCAAAGCCATCACACACTATATCCAACCTCTGTAACACGTTTTTGATCAAGAAACCACCTTTACAAGATCTTACACCTTTCTTTGCTAAAATCTAAGGTGTGTTCATCTTCTTAAACCTTGTTAATGATAAAGTTTTACTCGCTAGAGGTCCAGACCTGGTTTCTAAGTATTTGTGTCTTTGAAAACTTGTTCAAAACAGATTATAAACAAACCCACACCTTCATGCTTGTTCTATGTTATGTTATCATGCAAAGATGAGATTTTTGATATTAAAACGTGTTTGTTTCCATGTGTTTGATATGTTTCTGACTTAAATGAATCATTAGGATGATTGTCTATGAATTTGGGAGCATATAGTTGTGTTTTGATGATATTTGATATTTTGACCCGTTTGGGTGATTTTGGGAGACTTAGTGTGATTTAATATGTTTTGATGATTCTAGAGGATTAGGGTTTGCTCTAGGATGATGCTAGAACAGTAGGAAAGGATTAGATGACGTTATTATGCGATGAAATCTGAGTATTTGCTATTTAGGGTAAGTTTTACATGATGATGTGATGTTTACATGATGAATATGCTATTTTGAGAAAACGCTTGCATTCGGGACTGTTAGAATGATGATAACTTAGGGGTTTTGCTTGAAATATGTTTGTTAATGTGTTATGATTGATATTGGGTGTTTACACATGTTTCGGATCTTATTTGGAGGGTTAAACGCGCGAAAACCCGTTACACAACTGCAGCAGGTGATTAGGAATCCTAATCGCCTGATGCAGGGGGCGAGTAGGAAGGTTAGGGGGCGAGTAGGCCCTAATCGCCTGAAGTATCAGGCAATTAGCCTCCTAATTGCCTGTTTGACCATCCTAATTGCTAGTTGACTTTCCTAATTGCATGATTAATGTCTAATCATGTGATTAGCTGATTTAAGCATAGTTTGACATCCCGAACATGAAACGACACCTAGGAACATGCTAGGAACCCTGTGGAATGTCCGATAACCCGGCAATACACGTGTGGACTCGTATATGCGATATATGAACTATATGATGACTTTGGTGAACTGTTATGCGTATTAGGTGCATGTTTGCTTGTGATTGCATGATTTCTCACTCTTAGCTAACACGTGAGTCGTCGGGTCACCAATGGGACGTCGGGTCTTGTATGTGTGGTCAAAGTAGGACTCAAACGTGTTTTCAAAACATACTTAGTCATGGTCTGGACAATCGGGGACTAGTTAGCCTTCGGGTTATTAGTCTAACTTGACACATATCTTATGATAGGTCGCCACTAGTTGAGGCTATCATATCATATAAACGGTTCACTCATTAACAGAAGACGCAACCTAAGGTGAGTTCACGGCCCCACATTTTACGGTTTTTGCTTTCGGGGGAGAAACATGCTTAAAACTCTTATATGACTCATTTTCATGTTATACTATGGCTTACATCTTATTACTATACGGTTCATCAAAAAGTCACTAAGAAACTACTAACATGGGAATATGGCGGGGAAATGTGGATAGCGCTATTGGGAACTGACAAGCCCCACTCGACGGCTAGAGGCCGGGCGGGTGCATATTGTCTCTAAACACACAAGGCCTACCGGTGATGACGGTAGTCCATAGGAATTAAGGGTCATTGAACGGGCATAGTCAGCAATGGTTTCACCCGTAGTAGTAATATTATTCTGCGCCTAGCTAGCGTTCTCACAAGCATAGTAGTAACAGTAACAGCAACGGTAACGGTTTTCAAAAGATTGCTTTAAACGTTTAAATAAAACCCGTGAACTCACCAGCATTATATGTTGACTCTTTTAGCATGTTTTCTCAGGTCGCTAAGGTAGCAGCTGTCAACTAGGCGCACGGAGTCGCACTGGAGTCGTACTCGCGTCTAGGGTCATTTATGCATGTTTTGAATTGTCAAACTCTTAGACTTATGTTTTTATTTACGCATGACTTTTGTAAACTTTGAATGCTTCCGCACTTTCAGATGTTGATTTAAATCTTATGCGTGGTTTTTATTTACGTATGTTTTTACATTTAGACGTCGTTTATTGTGACCGTTGACTTGGATCCTGGTGTGTCACACGCCTCACGGTAGAACTCCGCTTGTGGAAATTTGAGGGTGTGACAGATTGGTATGAGAGCCAATGGTTATAGTGAACTAGGACTGCATGTAGAGTCTAGACTATACCCGTGTCTCACACACTAGACAATCACATACATTGAGTCGTGTCTTTTGGTAAACATACTAACCTTGTCGGGGTGTCGGTATCCTTACCACACAGTGTCATATTATCTATCTCATTCTTGGTTATTCCTAGTTTCATTTCATCTTCTCCTCCGGGTTGCAGCCGGAGGGACTCGTTGTTGATCTTTTGAGTTGGCTATCTCTTTCTAAGATGTGGGTACCGGGAGACTTGAGGTTCGAGCTCGGGGCACGCCTTGAGGACCATGTAGAGCAATTTATCATTTCGGGTGCACACGAAATCATAAGTTAAAATGCATGGAAGACTTGGTGGATCTCGGGTTGGGATTAATGCTCACGTTTGGACCCAATCCTGGACTTTTCGTATTCTCTTGGTTGAGCGTTGGTGGTGGGTCTGAGAGTTTTGTTCTTGTTTCGGCAGAAGATGTCTGGAAGTCGTGGTGAACACAGTGGTGACGAGAGTCGTGATAGCATCAACATAACCCCAGAAGCGCTGAAGGACTTAATCAAGCAACAGGTGACTGCTGCTCTTGCTGCTTATCAGACCGCTCAGCAAGGCGACGGTGGAAATGTCGTTTATCCTCCACCGCCACCTCCTCTAGGCCAACAGGTGTGTACTTTTAAGGTGTTCATGGAGTGTGAGCCCCACATCTTTGGAGGTACTGAGAACAACAAAAGGAAACGGGAGAGCGTCGAGAGGGATGTGGCCAAAGCCGAAGTGCAGCAGCAGAAAGTAAAGCTTGAGGCTTCAGGGTCATCGTCTAGTCAGAAACAGGGAGGATATGCGGGAAACCTCCCAAGGTGTAATCAGTGTGGGTTTCATCACACAGGTAGTTGTGGTAAGTCCCGCTGTCACCGATGTCATCAGTTTGGTCACCATGTTAAGGACTGTAGGGTCAATCTGCAACCAGGGCAGACTTAAGCGGTTACCCCCACTCCTGTTCCTCGGGGAAATCGAGAGTGTTTTAATTGCGGCGAAGCAGGACATGTCAGGCGAAACTGCCCAAAGTTGAACCAAGGAGGCACAGGGACTGCAGGGAAGGATGGAGGCAACGAAGGCGGTGGTCGGATTACTCATGCTCATGCTTATGTGATCGGTGCTAGAAAGAACCAGGAGGACCCAGACACTGTTACCCGTACGTACTCTCTCTTATCTCTTGCTACGCTTTGGTTTTACTTTTATCCGCATCGTTGTGCGTCCGTGTCTTCGGGTGTTTTCTTTTAGTTTGGTCTCTATTTCTCATTCTTTGGGTCGATGAGGGTCCTTTGGGGACGCTACTTGGACGGTACCGGTGGGTTAGTTATACCGATCATAGTAGTCTCCAGTAGGCCTTCGATCGGTGGGGGGGATCTCTAGTCTTGTATTCACGTTTGGGAAAGTGATTTCCGGTTGTTAGTAACACGTTTTGGTTCACGACCTTCACTTGTTGTATTCTGGGAAACGTTACTTGGGCACACACAGAGGTCGACACTCATCACTGTTGAAGCCGAAAGAATCTCGGGACGAGATTCCTTTCAACAGGGGGATGATGTGACGACCCGGAAAAAATTTTCTTCTTATTTGTTCTCTCTTTTCGACTTCGGGAAATTTTCGGGACGAAAATTCTTTCAACAGGGGGATGATGTGACACCCGGCAAACTCCGGTTATTTATTTTTGAAAACTCAGTAAGTCTACCTTAGCGAGTCGTGCATACATTACACATGACAAGTCCAGTCGAGTCGAGTCGTGCATCATTGGGGTTCTAACACACACAAGTCTCGAGTCCCGCGAATTGGTGAACGAGTGTGAACGTGTTTGTTTTCATGTATTATGTGTTTATAATCTTTATGTGACTTGTCGGTATGTGAATACGTGCTTATATGTGTTAAAATAGTGTTTAACGCGCGAAAAACCGGTTTGAGGCTGCAGGGGGCGAGTAGCCCAACATAGGGGCGACTAGGGCTATATGGCCTAATCGCCTGCATAGGGGGCGATTAGGTGCCCTAATGGCGTACTGCAGATTGCTACTCGCCTGTTGCAGCCCTGACGACTAGAAACGCCTATAAATACCACCCTTGTGTTGCAAAACATCATTTTAGAAATCCTAGCACACCCCAAAGCCATCACACACTATACCCAACCTCTGTAACTCGTTTTTGATCAAGAAACCACCTTTACAAGATCTTACACCTTTCTTTGCTAAAATCTAAGGTGTGTTCATCTTCTTAAAACTTGTTAATGATAAAGTTTTACTCCCTAGAGGTCCAGACCTGGTTTCTAAGTATTTGTGTCTTTGAAAACTTGTTAAAAACAGATTATAAACAAACCCACACCTTCACGCTTGTTGTATGTTATGTTATCATGCAAAGATGAGATTTTTGATATTAAAACATGTTTGTTTCCATATGTTTGATATGTTTCTGACTTAAATGAATCATTAGGATGATTGTCTATGAATTTGGGAGCATATAGTTGTGTTTTGATGATATTTGATATTTTGACCCGTTTGGGTGATTTTGAGAGACTTAGTGTGATTTAAAATGTTTTGATGATTCTAGAGGATTAAGGTTTGCTCTAAGATGATGCTAGAACAGTAGGAAAGGATTAGATGACGTTATTATGTGATGAAATCTGAGTATTTGCTATTTAGGGTAAGTTTTTCATGATGATATGATGTTTACATGATGAATATGCTATTTTGGGAAAACGCTTGCATTCGGGACTGTTAGAATGATGATAACTTAGGGGTTTTGCTTGAAATATGTTTGTTAATGTGTTATGATTGATATTGGGTGTTTACACATGTTTCGGATCTGATTTGGACGGTTAAACGCGCGAAAACCCATTACACAACTGCAGCAGGCGATTAGGAATCCTAATCGCCTGATGCAGGGGGCGAGTAGGAAGGTTAGGGGGCGAGTAGGCCCTAATCGCCTGAAGTATCAGGCAATTAGCCTCCTAATTGCCTGTTTGACCATCCTAATTGCTAGTTGACTTTCCTAATTGCATGATTAATGTCTAATCACGTGATTAGCTGATTTAAGCATAGTTTGACATCCCGAACATGAAACGACACCTAGGAACATGCTAGGAACCCTGTGGAATGTCCGATAACCCGGCAATACACGTGTGGACTCGTATATGCGATATACGAACTATATGATGACTTTGGTGAACTGTTATGCGTATTAGGTGCATGTTTGCTTGTGATTGCATGATTTCTCACTCTTAGCTAACACGTGAGTCGTTGGGTCACCGATGGGACGTCGGGTCTTGTATGCGTGGTCAAAGTAGCACTCAAACGTGTTTTCAAAACATACTTAGTCATGGTCTGGACAATCGGGGACTAGTTAGCCTTCGGGTTATTAGTCTAACTTGACACATATCTTATGATAGGTCGCCACTAGTTGGGGCTATCATATCATATAAACGGTTTACTCATTAACAGAAGACGCAACCTAAGGTGAGTTCACGGCCCCACATTTTACGGTTTTTGCTTTCGGGGGAGAAACATGCTTAAAACTCTTTTATGACTCATTTTCATGTTATACTATGGCTTACATCTTATTACTATACGGTTCATCAAAAAGTCCCTTAGAAACCACTAACATTGGAATATGGCGGGGAAATGTGGATAGCGCTATTGGGAACTGACAAGCCCCACTCGACGGCTGGAGGCCGGGCGGGTGCATATTGTCTCTAAACACACAAGGCCTACCGGTGATGACGGTAGTCCATAGGAATTAAGGGTCATTGAACGGGCATAGTCAGCAATGGTTTCACCCGTAGTAGTAATATTATTTTGCGCCTAGCTAGCGTTCTCACAAGCATAGTAGTAACAGTAACAACAACGGTAACGGTTTTCAAAAGATTGCTTTAAATGTTTAAATAAAACCTGTGAACTCACCAGCATTATATGTTGACTCTTTTAGCATGTTTTCTCAGGTCGCTAAGGTAGCAGCTGTCAACTAGGCGCACGGAGTCGCACTGGAGTCGTACTCGCGTCTAGGGTCATTTATGCATGTTTTGAATTGTCAAACTCTTAGACTTATGTTTTTATTTACGCATGACTTTTGTAAACTTTGAATGCTTCCGCACTTTCAGATGTTGATTTAAATCTTATGCATGGTTTTTATTTACGTATGTTTTTACATTTAGACGTCGTTTATTGTGACCGTTGACTTGGATCCTGGTGTGTCACACGCCTCGCGGTAGAACTCCGCTTGTGGAAATTTGAGGGTTAGATAAGACTGATTTTAATGGGAATAAATTTTTTTGACCGCGTTGGGTGGAGACGGTTGAGAAATAAACACGGTCTGACGGTTTGGTGTGTGAATTTAAAAAAAAAAGTTTGTATTTGAATTTAAATGAAAAAAAAAATCAGTGGAGTGGTGCCTACAAAAAATTATTTCAGTGAAATAAATCAGTTAAGTGATGTGGCAATGCATAATTAGTTAAAATCAGTAAAGTGAAAAGCTAAATCTACAAGCGCCCCTTGTGCCCTTAGGGGAAGAGGGGTGCTACTAGAGTTCTTTTTTTCCTTTCACTGATTTTAACCAATCCTGCTTTGCCACCTCACTTCACTGATTTACTTCGCTGAAACACCTTTTTGCAGGCAGCACTCCACTGATTATTTTTTTTTTCATTAAACCTTTTATTTTATTACCATACTATTTCACACGGTTTAAAATTAATTATCATACTATTTCAACCGTCCCCAACCTCAAGGTCAGAATTCAGTATGGAAACCGTTCAATCGAATTGAATGGCATTGATACCGTTCCACCAAACCGTTCGAAATTTTTTATATATAATCTTAGCATACGGTGGGGTTAAAACACACTTTTACCACCGTTTATACAAAGAAACACACACGAAGATGACTCGTTGAACCACCGAAGAAGATATTTATAAAACCAATGGTAAAAATAAATTAAAAAAATAAACCATACGGTTAAATACACAAAAAAGGAATATAAAAAAGTCAAAAATAAAATACAACAACGGTACCAGCCCGTTAGATAGCACCAGCAAAACGGTCCACGGAACCACTACCAGTGTGTATGGCGGCGATGATACTGTGCTGGTAGTTGATACCCGTGGCCAATTCGGGTGACACCCCGTCCCCCCTTACCTTCTAACATATATGTCTTTAGAGCACTCACATCCCATCCACTAAATGGATGTGAGTGTGTCCACCAAATTATATGGGGTGAGTGTAAGTGATTGTGAGTAGAGGGGAGAGAAAATATTTGGTGGAAGCACTGTTCCACCCTAAATATGAAAAGCTACTGTTCACCCCTATATATATTTTAATATTTTTGTAAGTAGTTGTGAGTGAGGAGAGAGAAAATGTAATGATAAAAGTATGATTATTTTAATTAGGAGAGAGAAGATTTAGGGGTGAAGTAGTGATTTTTAGTGTAATTTGATGGAAGAGATTTGGTGGATGGGTTATGAATGCTCTTAGTCTCTACACACTGACACACTAGAAGGTCTAGAGGGTGTTTGCATCTTATTACAGAGACAGAAATTATTAATCACATAACATTTAAAAAAAACTATAGTAATACCTATATTCAAATTAAAGAAAACAAAATGTTAATTTTAATATGCAACTATTTTTTAAATATTAACAAGTTAAAATTATAGGGTCTAGAGGGTGTTTGCGTCTTATTACAGAGACAGAAATTATTAATCACATAACATTTAAAAAAAACTATAGTAATACCTATATTCAAATTAAAGAAAACAAAATGTTAATTTTAATATGCAACTATTTTTTAAATATTAACAAATAACAAGTTTAAATTATAGTCATTTAAAAATCGTGATAATAGTTGGTTTAAAAGTCAACCATTTGTTTTAAATTGCACGTAGGTTTCAAAAGTTATATGTTACTTTAACTCTCAAAACTATGCAAAATTATTTTTTTTTTGTCCTCCTTTTTGGTTTTATAATATGCTATAGAAATACAACTAATTTGATGTTATATAATTGCAGAAATTATATATATATTAAACGGAGCGTTCTTAGAAATAGTCATTTTTTTAACTTTTTGTTTGCCCCACTTTTTTTTTTTTTGTTTTCTTTGTTAAGTTTTTTTTTTACGTTTTTGTCACCAACTTTTTGGTTAGGTTTTTTCCCTATTTTTGCCACATTTTATTTATTTTTCCTTTCTTTAGGTTATTTTTTCCCCGTTTTGACCACCAACTTTTTTGTTACGTTTTATTTTCCCCCATTTTTTCCCCGTTTTGATCACCAACTTTTTGGTTAAGTTTTTTTCCCCATCTTGGCCACAATTTAATTTTTTTTTTTTGCGTACTGTCTGTCTGCGTTCGTATAGTACTTTCGTCTCCGTTCGTCTGCAATACCCGCTCTTTAACCCAACTTGCTCTACGTTCGTATAGTGTTTTCGTCTACGTTCGTATAGTATTTTTTACATAGTGTTAGTCTACGTTCGTATAGTACGTTCGTCTCCGTTCGTCTACGTTTTCTTTACGTAGTGTTCGTCTACATTCGTATTGTACTTTCGTCTCCGTTCGTCTACGTTTTTTTACGTAGTGTTCGTCTATGTTCATATAGTATTTTCGTCTCCGTTCATCTGCAACACCTGATCTTTTCGTCTCCGTCCGTCTACGTTTTTTTACGTAGTTTTCATCTACGTTCGTATAATATTTTCGTCTCCGTTCATCTGTTGCGTTCTTTCTTGCCGATTTTCCTGGTTTTGGTCATTGTTTCGTTGTTACGTAACACGATTTTGCGCCTCCATCTTACACCGCTGTTAGCACAGTTGTGGCACAACGCGGCACAGGATATATCGCGCAGCGCGCGATCATTAAAACACCTAGTTTAATAAATTCTTGTGAAAAAAAATATGTTTCTGAACTTTCACTGGTAATTTCTATAAGCTGGACTGGAATTATCGATCACGCGGCCAGGATATGGTTGAACCAGGATCATGGAAGACCATCTATTAAATCGTATAGCTAAGCCTTATGTTATTAAATTGGTCGAATGTTTCACCCTTATTTTACCGTACGTACGTGTGTTTATAATTGTATGTGCAATTTGTATTCGTATTTGTCAATTATTAACGAATTGTTGTTCATTTATATTGTATTTTAACAAAATTTCAGTACGCAATTTATATTTTAATATTATATTTATTAACTATAATTCATGCAATGTGCTCTTTTGATAGTTGATTAGAACGTTTAAACCATCAACTGTAGAATTGGTGGTTTTGTCCTAATGTGAAATCAATTATTACTCATTTAAAACTACGTGTAATTTCTATCACAATACATGGAATCAGTTTTAATAAATTATAATAATATTTTAAACATGAGAATAAGGTGGCCTTTAAAACGTAAGAAAAGTAAACATTTGACAATAGTGTTACGAAAAGTATGTACTAAGTTTATTAATGCAGTTTGGTCCACAAAGTGTGAACATAATTTGTAAAGCTGCGTCTTGTCTCAAAGCCAAAGGTACAATAGTCCAGCGGCATCTTAGTGCTAACATAAGACTTGGGGACTATAAGGTCCTGGGTTCGAATCTTACAAGGGGTTTTCCTATAATTATGAGTTTCCTCCTGAATTGGTGACTTGGTGGTGGAATATGATCGCGTGGTAACACTAGTAGCACTATAATACTCCAGTGGTCCGTGAGTGATTCCATTTTAACCGTTAAAAAAAAAGAGACTCTGGTCTTTGAATAACATTTCACTACAAAAGCTCTTAGTACAATATAACTAGTTGAAATGTCGAGTTTGTTTAGGACTTATTTGTCTCAATATTGGGTTATTTTCCTCAACTTGGAGTTAATAATGTAAGTCAACTTGGAGCTAACAATGTAAGTGTGTATGTAGTGATGCCTATATATGCTTTGTAAGAGAATATCGTTGGAAATGAATTTAAACAAATTAAGACAACTAAATCAAATTACAATACTAGCTAGTTACTATTAGATGGTAGTAGAGGAATATACCTCTTAGAGAGTGTCACACCCTCAAATTCTACTTGCAAGGTTTTACCGCGAGACGCGTGACACACCAGGATCCAAGTTAACAATCACAATAAACGACAACTATATAAATAAAACAATGTAAACCATACCATGCAGTTTAAAAGTACCAACCAAAACACAACGGAAACAATTTAAGTTTAAAATCCTCCAAAATGTAAATAAAAGTCCAAACGTTTAAAAGTTCAGAATATGCATGAAACCGCTGTGAGATCCCGTGCGCCTATCCAAGTTCCTGCTACCTTAGCGACCTGAGAAAACATGCTAAAAATGTCAACATACTATGCTGGTGAGTTCACAGCTTTTACAAAAACGTTTCATAAGTTTTGAAAGATCAATCTCGTTACTACTATGTCATATGAACGTTAGCTAAACGTTAAGTATGTTACTACTACGATTGGAAACCATTACTGACATGATGTTCCTTATTATGCTGCCCAAATGGACTACCGTCATCCTCGATAGAATCGTTGTTCGAGACAATATACACCCGTTCGGCTCCCAGCCGACCGGGGTGGGGTTTGTCAGGCCCATTAGATCTATCCACATTCCCCCGTTATGTACCCCCCATATTAATGGTTTCCCTAGGACTTAGATCAGTCGTATAGTAAACAAATGATAATAATAATATAACATGATCTTTACGAATCCAAAATGTGTAGCATGTTTTTCCCCCATGAGAAAGTGTGTGAAAGCGGGGTCGTGATACTCACCTTAGGTTGCGTTCTTCTAAAATAGACCAACCGACAATATGATGATAGTCCCTAATACCGGCGACCTATCATGAAACATCTATAAGTGTATTGACTAATAACCCGTAGGTTAACTAGTCCCTGAGTGTCCAGAGCATAACCATGTACGTTTGAAAATATGTTTGAACGTTGACCCGATCACACAAGACAAGACTCGACATCCCATTGGTGACCCGATATCCCCGGTTAGCCAAATACATGTAAACAAGTAATCATCTGTGAATCACACCTTTATACGAAAAACAGTTCACCAAGTCTAGCATATAGTTCACACGTCGCACGTATGAGTCATAGTGCGTGTTACTAAGTTCCTAGACATGTCACGGGTCTTACACTAGGTTTCTAGGTGTTAACACATGTTAGGGGTTCGAAAATGCACTTCCAGCATCAAAACACACAACTAGGCATCAAAACAGGGGATTGGGCACCATAACAGGCGACTAGCCAAGCTAGTCGCCCCCTGCAGGCTGTTCAGCTATTTTTCCGCGTGAAACCCTCTAAATCGGATCCAAAACATGTAGAAACACCCAATATCAATCTACAATCATCAAATAACCCAACCCTATCAATAACCCCCATTATATCTTCAGTTTAACACCCTAATTGCAAATAATTCCCAAAATGGAATAATATTATGGAAACATCACATCAATGCATAAAAACCTTACCCTTAATGGCAAATAATCAGATTTCATCACATAATCATATCCCAAACATCATCATGTTATTACCACATCATTCTAGCATAAACCCTAACAAGCTTCAATTATTAAATCATCACATAACATCCTAAATCCTTCTAACATCCTCAAACGGGTCAAAACTCATATTATTCATAAAACACATCAAACAACCTTCATAATCTGAGCTAATCATCCTAACAACTCATTCATATCATCAAAGCATCAAACACACAAGAATCCCTATGTTTAGATCATCAAAAACCATTTCACGCTTGTATTTTTATCAAAAACACATGTAGATGTTAAGATATAGATTAGTATATGTTTTTCAAGAGTTTTAGAGGTTTTCAGGGACAAAAACTTATTAAAATCAGGTCTGGACCTTTGGAGTTCAAAATAATAACATATCAAGAGTTTAGGATGATTCACACCCCTTAGATCTTGCTTAGAAATGATGTTTTAAGCTTGGAAATGGTAGATTCAGGGTAGAAATGGGTTTTAGAGGTTAAGGATGGTGTGAGAGAGGTTTGGGGCGAGTTAGGGTTGCACAAATGATATTTAATAAGTCAAATATGGTATTTTTAGCTGTTGATAGTCGCCTGGCACACAGGGGGCGACTATCTTTCATAAGGGGCGACTAGAATAGGCTAGTTGCCTCCTGATACGCACCATTAGCTAGCTAGTTGCCTCCTGATGCACACCTATCACACCCTCAAATTCCACGTGCGGGGTTTTACCGCGAGGCGCGTGACACACCAGGATCTCAGTCAACGATCACAACAAACAGTCAACAAACATGCATTCATATATATATTAAAACCAAAATATCATGCTTTGAGCCGTAAACCAGCAGCGGAAGCATTTCTTGTTTACAACCAAAAGACATATTATAGTTTACAAAACATTGTTTAATATGTTTCAAAATTCTAGACGCTGGGCGAGACTCCGTGCGCCTAGTCCAATAACTGCTACCTTAGCGACCTGAGAAAACATGCCAAAAATGTCAACATATAATGCTGGTGAGTTCACAGGTTTTCTTTCATAAAAGAGTTGTTATAAGTTTGTAAAGATCATATCCGTTACTACTAGGTTATAAGAACGTTAGCTAGATGTTAAGAGTTTTTACTACTACGGTTGGGAACCCATTACTAAACATGTACAAGAAGTTGAATCCAGCCCAGACTGACTGGGTTACCGATGCCTCGATAACCTGATAGTTAGAGACAATATGCACCCTCCCGGCATCCCCGCCGTCGGGTGGGGTTTGTGAGGCCCAATAGATCTATCCACATTTCCCTCGTTGTGCATTCCCGCACATTCATGGTTTCCCCCTGGGACTTTCCGAAAAAGCCGTATAGTAACATAAAGTAACCATAGTATAACATGACCTTTAATAAATAAATAAGTAAGTAGCATGTTTCTCCCCCTGAAGGCAAAACAGTAAAAGCGGGGCTGTGACACTCACCTTAGATTGCGTTACTTGAAAATAGTTAAGTGATTATGCTATGATAGCCCCAAATAGCGGCGACCTATCATAAGATGTGTATAAGTATCCGGACTAATAACCCGCAGGTTAACTAGTCCCCGAATGTCCAGACCATAACCATAAACTTTTGAAAACACCTTTGACTGATAACCGACCGTGCCAGACAAGACTCGACATCCCATTGGTGACCCGACATTCCATGTGTTAGCTAAATGCAAGATATCATGCAACTTATGTAGTTAAACACTTAGCACGCGCAAGAGTTCACCTAGTCTAGCATAACGCCCAAGTAAAGTACAATTGAGTCCGAATACGTGTTACCAAGTCATACGGCATGTCATGGGGTTCCTATCATGTTCCTAGGTGTCAAATCATGCTTCGGGATGTCAAAATACGCTTATAACAGCAGTACACGCGATTAGGAATTTAACATGCAATTAGGAAAAGTCAACTGGTGATTGGGAGTGGTCAACAGGAGATTAGGGGCTGTAATCGCCTGATGCTTCAGGCGATTAGGGGCCTAATCGCCCTCATGGGCCTAATCGTCCCCTGCATCAGGCGATTAGGATTCTTAATCGCCTGCTGCAGCTGCGCAACGCATTTTCGTGCGTTTAATCCTCCAAATCAGATCCAAAACATGTAAAAACACCCAATATCAAACCTAAACCATTTACCAACCTATTCCAAGCAAAAACCCCCCAATTTATCACTGGTCTAACACCCTTTGTGCAAATATTTCCAAAAATGGCAAAGTACCAAGTTTCATTAAATAAGCATATCTTTCCTTAAATTGAAACAAATCAGATTTCATCACTTACAACCTTGCAAATTATCATTTCTTGTTATAACACCTCTCTAATGTAAACTCTAACAACAATCAATCATTAAATCATATCAAGAATCATACAAATGGGTCAAAATACATATTATCATCAAAACACAAAAATAATAGCTCAAACTCTTAGATAATCATCCTAATAACTCCTACATATCATAAGTACATCAATTTCATGGAAACATTCATGTTATAATCACCAAAAAGATCATCACATGCATGTAAACTTCACATATAGCAAGTATTATGGTGTAGACTTGTTTTAGAACTCTTTTCAAAGGTTTTTAAAGACACATACTTAGTAAAACAAGATCTGGACTTTTGGGGAACCAAAACAACAACATTACAAAGGTTAGAGATGAAGAACACACCTTGGATTTTATCAAAGAAAGGTGTGCTAGCTTGGAAATGGTGATTTTTGAAGCAAAACAAGTTCCAGAAGTGTTTTAAGGTGTGTGGGTGGCTTAGGATCTGTTAGGGTTGCACTAAGGGCGTTTGGGGAGTTAAGGGTTGTATTTATAGGTCTTTTGACTCGTGCACAACAGACCAGGCGATTAGGAGCAGGTATCAGGCGATTAGGGGCTCCAATCGCCCCCTGAACTTCCCCAATCGCCTGTAGCATTCCAAGTTGGGTTTTCGGCGCGTTAAACACTATTTTAACACATATAAACACGTATTAACATACCGACAAGTCACATAATGATTATAAACACATAATGCATGATAACTAACACGTTTACATCCGTTCACCAATTCCCGGGACTCGAGACTTGCGTGTGTGCATTAAACCCGGTGATTCCACGAATCACCAATCCTTGTACACATGGTTATGGACCGACTCCCGATGATCCCGCGGATCATCGTAACGACTCCCGATGATTCCCTATAATAATCGTAACTACTTGACTGATCCAGTTAAGTATGTAATATGTATGACTCGCTAAGGTAGACTTACTAGTTTAGTCAATGTTACTAACCTGAGTTTGCCGGGTGTCACATAATTCCCCTGTTGAAAAAATTTTCGTCCCGAAAATTGCCCAAGGCCAAAAGGAAGAGACGAAAGAGAAGAAAAATTTTCCGGTTGCCACATCATCGCCCTGTTGAAAGGAATCTCGACCCGAGATTCATTCAGCTTCAGCAGAGATATGTCTTGATTCGAAAGCGCGCGTAGGAAATAAATGAGGATACTTAGCTTTCATCTGATCCTCCCGTTCCCACGTGAACTCCGGTCCACGGTTTGAGTTCCAACGGACTTTAACAATGCGGATTTTACTCCGACGAAGACTACGGATCTTATAATCGAGAATCACAACCGGTTCTTCCACAATACGCAGACGATCATCCACCTTGATCTCTTCGAGAGGAACAACCAAAGATTCATCCGCCAGACACTTCTTGAGGTTAGAGACATGGAAGACGTTATGAACGTTACTGAGTTCGGCTAGCAGATCAAGCCTGTATGCTACCGGTCCAATCCGTTCCAGAATTGCGAACGGTCCCACATACCAAGGATTCAGTTTGCCGCGCTTCCCAAAACGTATAACGCCCTTCCACGGAGATAACTTCAATAAAACCCTGTCGCCAACCTCGAACTCTAAAGGCTTACGACGACGATCGGCATAGCTCTTTTGACGATCCCGAGCTGCTGCCATGCGGTTACGAATCTGTACGATCTTCTCGGAAGTCTCGTACACAAGTTCCGGGCCTGTGAGTTGGCTCTCACCCACCTCAGCCCAACAAAGAGGAGACCGGCATTTCCGCCCGTAAAGAGCCTCGAACGGAGCCGCCTTGATAATAGAATGGTAGCTATTGTTGTAGGAGAATTCCACCAGTGGTAGATGACTCTCCCACCCCTTGCCAAAGTCGATCACACGTGCCCGAAGCATGTCTTCTAGCGTTTGAATCGTCCGCTCACTTTGCCCGTCAGTTTGCGGATGATATGCCGTGCTCATATCTAGCTGAGTATCCAGAGCCTTATGCAAGGTTCTCCAGAAATTGGAGGCGAACCGAGTGTCACGGTCAGAAATAATAGAGACAGGCACCCCGTGCCGAGAAACCACTTCCTTAAGGTACAAACGAGCCAAACGCTCGAGGCCGTCAGTTTCCTTGATAGCGAGGAAATGCGCAGACTTTGTCAACCTATCGACAATCAACCATATCATGTCACAACCACTGGGCGACTTCGGGAGTTTGGTCACAAAGTCCATTGTAATCCGCTCCCACTTCCACTCGGGAATCTCATGCTGTTGCAGAAGGCAGGACGGCTTCTGATATTCAACCTTGACCTTAGCACAGGTCAAGCACTTGCTTACATATGAAGCTACATCCGCCTTCATATTCGGCCACCAATAAAGTATCTTTAAGTCTTGATACATCTTATCAGAGCCAGGGTGAATAGAGTACCGGGACTTGTGAGCCTCGTCAAGAACGAGCTCCCGCAAGCCCCCGAATAACGGGACCCAAATACGTTATGCGAAATAATGTAGGCCATCGGACCTGAGCTCAAGGTGTCTATCAGCACCATGCATGGTTTCAGCCTTAAGGTTTTCCTCCTTCAAAGCTTCTTGTTGCGCCGAACGGACTTGGTCAGGTAAACCAGAATGGATAGTGAGCTGAAGAGCTCGAACACGACGAGGTTTAGCGGATTCCTTCCTGCTCAAGGCGTCTGCGAAAACATTCGCCTTGCCAGGATTGTATTTTATGGCACACTCGTAATCATTAAGAAGCTCGACCCAGCGACGCTGCCGTATGTTCAATACCTTCTGATCAAAGATATGCTGGAGGATCTTGTGATCGGTATAAATGGTGCACTTGGTAACGTACAAGTAGTCCCTCCAGATCTTCAAGGCAAAGACCACTGCACCCAATTCTAGATCATGGGTGGGGTAGTTTTTCTCATGGATCTTAAGCTGACGAGAAGCATAGGCAATGACCTTCCCGCGCTGCATCAACACGCAACCAAGGCCCTGGATGGAAGCGTCACAATAAACCTGAAAATCGTTTGTGCCTTCAGGCAAGGACAAGATAGGAGCAGGGCAAAGTTTGGCCTTTAGCATCTGAAAGGCTGACTCTTGCGAATCACCCCAGTTGAACTTCTTGTCCTTCTGGGTAAGCGAGGTGAGGGGTTGGGCGACCTTCGAAAATCCCCCGATAAAACGACGATAATAACCTGCAAGACCCAGGAATTTCCACACCTCAGTTGGCTTCTTTGGTGCTTCCCAGTTTTTGATAGCTTCTATCTTAGCTGGATCAACATGAATCCCCTCTTCGTTAACCACATGGCCAAGAAATTGGACTTCACGCAACCAGAAGCTACACTTAGAGAACTTGGCATACAACTGTTCCTGCCTCAAGAGTTCCAAGACAAGACGCAAGTGTTCCCGGTGGTCCACTTCGTTCTTGGAATAGACTAGAATATCGTCAATGAAAACAATCACGAATTTGTCAAGATAGGGCTTACAAACACGGTTCATCAAATCCATGAAAATGGCTGGCGCATTGGTGAGACCAAAAGGCATGACCAAAAATTCAAAATGGCCATAGCGAGTTCGAAAAGCGGTCTTCGGAATATCCGCTTCTTGGACCCTCAACTGATGGTACCCCGATCTCAAATCAATCTTCGAATAGAAGCTAGAACCCTGAAGCTGGTCAAATAAATCATCGATGCGAGGAAGAGGATAGCGGTTCTTGATGGTAACCTTGTTCAGTTCACGGTAGTCGATACACATACACAGGCTTCCGTCTTTCTTCTTGACAAACAGAACAGGGGCTCCCCACGGGGATGAACTAGGTCGGATGAAGCCTTTCTCCAACAAATCCTGCAACTGGTTAGAAAACTCCTGCATCTCGGGAGGTGCAAGACGATATGGGGCTCGAGCAATAGGGGCTGCACCGGAGCAAGTTCAATACTGAATTCGACTTGGCGATAAGGCGGAAGGCCAGGTAGTTCTTCAGGAAATACGTCAGGGAAGTCGCGAACAACAGGAATATCTTCAATCTTCTTCTCTTCCTCGGACGAAACCGAAACAAGTGCCAGAATGGCAGAATACCCCTTTCGAAGATACTTATAAGCCTTCATGCACGAAATGATACTCAAAGGGACCCCGCTCTTCTCACCATGTATCAACAGAAATTCTCCATCCGGGAGAGGAAGTCGAATGACTTTATCGAAACAAACGATCTCAGCATAGTACAAGGACAACCAATCCATACCCACAACGACATCAAAGCTACCCAAAGATACCGGCATAAGATCAATAGGAAAAGAATAACCCGACAACTCAAGGCGACACCCCCTAAGGACGTGCGTCGCTTCAACTTTCTTACCATCGGCCAATTCTATCAAATACTTAGTCTCTAAAGGTGTAGGTACCCTATCAAGCAGTTGACTAAATCCAAGAGATATAAACCTCTTATCGGCACCAGAGTCGAATAAAACCGTAGCATAGCGATTATCAAGAAGAAACGTACCGGTAACAGTGTCAGGATCCTGTCGAGCCCCGCTCGAACCAATCACAAAGGCGCGAGCATTCCTACCTCCGCCCCCGTTGTTTCCGTTATCCGATCCATTCTTCCCCTCCTCGCCCTGCTTCAACTTGGGGCATTCCCGCTTGTAGTGACCAAGCTCACCACAGTTATAGCATCCTTGTTTACCCTGGTTTCCCTGGGGAGCAGCAGCCTGAGGAGCCGGGGTAGGTGTAGCAGGTGTGTTTCGGTTACCCTGAAGATTAACCCTACAATCTTTCACCTGGTGCCCAAGCTTATGGCACCGGTGGCAGCGGTTCTTCTCATCACAGCGACAATTGTGATGAAAACCACACCGGTCACATTTCGGCAGTTTCCCAGAGTAACCCCTCGGTTTCTGCTCAGACGACCATCCCCCAACATCGGACCTTTTTACCTGCTGAGGCTGAGCTGAACTCGAGCCTTTACTCATGCCTTCCCACTTTGGTTTGTTGCTCTCGGGAGCCCTTACAGCAGCGCCTCGGGGAGGCAAGACTCCTTCAGTCACTTTCATGTTGGTCAGCCTGTGAGTCGACCGAACCACTTCAGAATAAATGGTGAGGCCCGCAGCCACCAACCCTGCAACCTCTGGCACTAACCCAGCAATATAGTGCTCAATCCTCCTGTATTCCGGTGTGTGCAAATCCGGGCACAACACCGCCAGCTCATTGTGCCTAGCTGTGTAGGCTTCAATTTCAGACCCCACCATCTTGTGAGTCCAGACCTCATGCTCGAGCTTCTGGATCTCATCCCTCGGGCAGTACTCGTTTTTCAAAAGCTGCATGAATTTTGCCCAAGGCATAGCATGGGCTTCCCCAATACCCATGGTCTGCTTGGTGGAGTTCCACCAAGACAAGGCTTGACCCTCAAAGGTCGCAGAAGCATACTTCACCCGGTCACCCGCCGGGCAACTGCACATCGAGAACACGGACTCAACCTTTTCCAGCCATCGGAGCAGTCCCACTGAAGTTGTGGGGTTTGCAATCCATGAACTTCTTGTAAGAGCACTGGGATGGAGGGGGATTGACAGCACCACCTGGAACAGACACACAGGTAAATAACAAGAAGAGGTACAGCACCCAAAAACAAGGTAGAATAGGTGGAGATCGACTTACCACCCATAGCATTTAGAGCAGCTTGGAATGCAGCCAGGGCTACGTTCGTATTCTGCTACAGTAGATTGTCCAACTCTTCTTGGGTCATATTAACGTTTCCACGGCCACCGCCGCCACCACGGTCGCCAGCACGGCCGCCTCTGCGTCCTCCACGAGCTCCCGACATCTTCTGTCACAACATGAAACAAAAGACTTAGGCTTGCCCGTGGTATAACCCATTAGGAATTTAATAAACTAGACCGGGTCCGGCTTGGGTCCGTCCGTTCAAACGCAAAGTCCACCAGGATTCCCATGCTTTCCAGTTTATGATCTCGTGTGCACCCGAAATGATAAACTGTTCCACATGGTCCTCCAGGCGTACTTTACGCTTGAAGTTCAAGTCACCTAGTACTAGCACCCAATCATGGTATTATTATAAGTATAAGATAGTAGGCATAAGGACGAGCGTGTCTATTGGGGCATAGAAGGGAGATGTCCGAATCCCTGGACAGATCTCGAGAGTATGCCGAAGCTACCCCAATGCACACCGCTGCCAAGAAGATTCAATAGTAGATCGTTCGCCGTCGAATCATGGTAAGGATGAGTTAAGGAGTAGAATGATAAAGAGTAAACAGATGATGTACCGTAGAAGATGATGACACCGACACCCCGACAAGTTATTATGTTACCCATATGTTAAGACTCGACTATTTGTAGCGTCTAATGTGTGCGACTCGGCTATAGACTAGACTCTACAAGCAGTCTTAGTTTACTATAACCGTTGGCTCTGATACCAATCTGTCACACCCTCAAATTCCACGTGCGGGGTTTTACCGCAAGGCGCGTGACACACCAAGATCTTAGTCAACGATCACAACAAACAGTCAACAAACATGCATTCATATATATATTAAAACCAAAATATCATGCTTTGAGCCGTAAACCAGCAGCGGAAGCATTTATTGTTTACATCCAAAAGACATATTATAGTTTACAAAACATTGTTTAATATGTTTCAAAATTCTAGACGCTGGGCGAGACTCCGTGCGCCTATTCCAATAACTGCTACCTTAGCGACCTGAGAAAACATGCAAAAATGTCAACATATAATGCTGGTGAGTTCACAGGTTTTCTTTCATAAAAGAGTTGTTATAAGTTTGTAAAGATCATATCCGTTACTACTAGGTTATAAGAACGTTAGCTAGACGTTAAGAGTTTTTACTACTACGGTTGGGAACCCATTACTAAACATGTACAAGAAGTTGAATCCAGCCCAGACTGACTGGGTTACCGATGCCTCGATAACCCGATAGTTAGAGACAATATGCACCCGCCCGGCATCCCCGCCGTCGGGTGGGGTTTGTGAGGCCCAATAAATCTATACACATTTCCCTCGTTGTGCATTCCCGCACATTCATGGTTTCCCCCTGGGACTTTCCGTAAAAGCCGTATAGTAACATAAAGTAACCATAGTATAACATGATCTTTAATAAATAAGTAAGTAGCATGTTTCTCCCCCTGAAGGCAAAATAGTAAAAGCGGGGCTGTGACACTCACCTTAGATTGCGTTACATGAAAATAGTTAAGTGATTATGTTATGATAGCCCCAAATAGCGGCGACCTATCATAAGATGTGTATCAGTATCCGGACTAATAACCCGCAGGTTAACTAGTCCCCGAATGTCCAAACCATAACCATAAACTTTTGAAAACACCTTTGACTGATAACCGACCGTGCCAGACAAGACTCGACATCCCATTGGTGACCCGACATTCCATGTGTTAGCTAAATGCAAGATATCATGCAACTTATGTAGTTAAACACTTAGCACGTGCAAGAGTTCACCTAGTCTAGCATAATGCCCAAGTAAAGTATAATTGAGTCCGAATACGTGTTACCAAGTCATACGGCATGTCACGGGGTTCCTATCATGTTCCTAGGTGTCAAATCATGCTTCGGGATGTCAAAATACGCTTATAACAGCAGTACACGCGATTAGGAATTTAACATGCAATTAGTAAAAGTCAACTGGTGATTGGGAGTGGTCAACAGACGATTAGGGGCTGTAATCGCCTGATGCTTCAGGAGATAAGGGGCCTAATCGCCCTCATGGGCCTAATCGTCCCCTGCATCAGGAGATTAGGATTCCTAATCGTCTGCTGCAGCTGCACAACACATTTTCGCTCGTTTAACCCTCCAAATCAGATCCAAAACATGTAAAAACACCCAATATCAAACCTAAACCATTTACCAACCCATTCCAAGCAAAAACCCCCAATTTATCACTGGTCTAACACCCTTTGTGCGAATATTTCCAAAAATGGCAAAGTACCAAGTTTCATTAAATAAGCATTATCTTTCCTTAATGAAAACAAATCAGATTTCATCACTTACAACCTTGCAAATTATCATTTCTCTGTTATAACACCTCTCTAATGTAAACTCTAACAACAATCAATCATTAAATCATATCATAACCCCCTAGATCTTCAAGAATCATACAAATGGGTCAAAATACATATTATCATTAAAACACAAAAATAATAGCTCAAACTCTTAGATAATCATCCTAATAACTCCTACATATCATAAGTACATCAATTTCATGGAAACATTCATGTTATAATCACCAAAAAGATCATCACATGCATGTAAACTTCACATATAGCAAGTATTATGGTGTAGACTTGTTTTAGAACTCTTTTCAAAGGTTTTTAAAGACACGTACTTAGTAAAACAAGATCTGGACTTTTGGGGAACCAAAACAACAACATTACAAAGGTTAGAGATGAAGAACACACCTTGGATTTTATCAAAGAAAGGTGTGTTAGCTTGGAAATGGTGATTTTTGAAGCAAAACAAGTTCCAGAAGTGTTTTAAGGTGTGTGGGTGGCTTAGGATCTATTAGGGTTGCACTAAGGGTGTTTGGGGAGTTAAGGGTTGTATTTATAGGTGTTTTGACTCGTGCACAACAGACCAGGCGATTAGGGGCAGGTGTCAGGTGATTAGGAGTCCTAATCGCCTGTCTATAGGCGATTAGGGGCTCCAATCGCCCCCTGAACTTCCCCAATCGCCTATAGTCAGGCGATTAGGCAATCCTCAGATTCCTAATCGCCTGTAGCATTCCAAGTTGGTTTTTCGGCGCGTTAAACACTATTTTAACACATATAAACACGTATTAACATACCGACAAGTCACATAATGATTATAAACACATAATGCATGATAACTAACACGTTTACATCCGTTCACCACTTCCAGGGACTCGAGACTTGCGTGTGTGCGTTAAACCCGGTGATTCCACGAATCACCAATCGTTGTACACATGGTTATGGACCGATTCCCGATGATCCCGCGGATCATCGTAACGACTCGACTGATCCAGTTAAGTTGGGATTATCGTAACGACTCGACTGATCCAGTTAAGTATGTAATATGTATGACTCGCTAAGGTAGACTTACTAGTTTAGTCAATGTTACTAACCTGAGTTTGCCGGGTGTCACAACACCACTAGCAAAGCTAGTTGCCTCCTGATGCACGTCACTAGAAAAGCTAGTTGCCTTCTTAGACTCGTTTGCTATGATATCACATAATTTCACGTATACATGTATCAACATGATATATAATGGTTGTAAAACGTTTATTACTCGATAGCTAACACGTTTACGTTAATTCACCAACTTACGAGACTCGAGACTCTTGTGTGTGCCTTAAATCCGGTGATCCTCCTAATCATCAACCCTTGGACACATGGTTATGGACCGACTCCCGATGATCCCCCAGATCATTGTACTCCCGATGATCCCCCGGATCATTGTACTCCCGATGATCCCCCGGATCATCGTAATGACTCCCGATGATTCCCCAAACCATCGTGATGACTCTCGATGACTCCCCAAATCATTGTAATGACTCTCGATGACTTCCCGAATCATCGTAATGACCCAACTATCCCAGTTAAGTGTAATGTATGCATGATTTGCTAAAGTAGACTTATAAGTTTGATAAAAGTTATTAACCTTAGTTTGTTGAGTGTCACAGAGAGGATGTCAAAGGTTCAACCCTAAAAATCTAACTGAGCTCGTGGGCTTATACTAATTAAACCTAAGAATAATAATAATAATAATAATAATAATAATAATAATAATAATAATAATAGTAATAATAGTAATAGGGTCCAATACTCCCCCGCAATCACAGCGGTAGAAAATCGCACGCTTAGATCTTAATAAACATAAATAAAAAAACAAAACAAATAAAAAAGACTAGTCTCGATCTCGGTTCTTGACTTATAAACCCAAAAATATGCCAAAAATCCACAAGCTGCTTTATTTTGTCAAAAGAAATCATCCATATTCTTCAATGTCAATGATCTTGTATTTTGCGAAGGGTGCGGCGGAGATCCATAGTTCTGCAAAAGGGCAGAGGCCTGGCTGTGGTCAAACGTCGGCTAAGCATGGCAACAAAACTGTTGGAGCGGTGGTTTCATCTTTATCGGCCAAGGCAAGACGCACGAGGGAAGAGCAGCTGCTAGAAAAAGGAGGAAAATCGACAACCGACAACCATGGTCGTGCGATGGTGGGTCAAAGCTAGCAAGAGATGACCTTGTGGATTGAAGAAAGAGAGATAGTAATGGCCAGTGATTGTGGTCTAAGTGGCGGTCTTCAAAAGAGATGTGAGATCCGTAGATCGAAAAAAAGGACGACCAAACACTTGTGTTATCTGCTGTGCTGAGGTCGATGTCAACGGATCGTGGTCCAGAGACAAGAGTCGATCTATAGAGAAATGGAAGGTGGTAGAGGGACAACGGGTAAGATGAGAAATCCCCATGTTAAAAAGAAGGGAAGTTGGATTTTAATAATCCAAAATTTACCTCGTTGACCAACAATAGTTTGTGCTTAACAAATTCCTGACAATAGTCCAAACTTTGAAAGTATTGGCCGAAAATTAACTTTTGTTAACTAAAAACTAACTGATTTTTTAAAACTCAAAGAGTTTGAAAGTTAAAAAGTTCACTGTCGGCCAATACGTTGAAAGTTGGGAGTGTTATAGAGAATATTTTAAGTACAGATTATTGTCGACCAATGAAGCAAAGTTTTGATTATAAAATCCAATTCCCTTAAAAAGAAATAAAAACATATTCAAATGGCTGCTAATAAATCCCTTCCGGCTAATAAAAAAAATCATGTGTCTGGATATGCATGGATGATGATGATGATGATGGCAAAAAAAAATATGTATGGATGATGATGATGGCTAAAATAAATCAAGTAGCAACTTTTTCAAAGTAACAAATCCTTTCATGATGTCGGCCAAGATTAAGACGGAAGCGAGCTGAGGTGGTCGACAATTTGTGGCAGCAAGTGTACAAATAATAAACCGAGACCAGGACTTTATTAAAACATGATATAAGAAAGGTAAACGGAAAACTAGAAGAGAAAACAAACAGGGCGACAACAATAGTGGTGGCACGCCGCCCTATCTAAGGGTTTTTCTTAGGGTTTGGTTATTTGTGTGTGGCGCGTCAAAAATGGTATAGAGCCTAACAACAACAAACAGGGCGAAACGGTATAGAGCCTAACAACCTTTTCTTAAAACATGAAATAAAAAAAGATTGATAAATTAATCTTGTAATGCAAGGTTTGGTAACTAGAAAGACTTAGTTGTCAATCTTGTAAATTAGGTTTTAGAGTTAGATTTCCTAATTTAAGTCAAAGAAGTTTCTAGATTATCATAGTTCATTGGTGGACAAGTATTAGAGGCTTATAAATAGATAAAAGTTTTGTAAGTCATAAATCACAATTCAATAATAAGAAACAAGTTTGGCTTAATTTGGTTGGGTCTTTGGTACCGATTTCTAACAATTGGTATCAGAGCTCAAGGTTAGGTAACAATACGTTCGATAACGATCATCAAGTCCGGCTAGACAAGAACCGATCGACAAAAGTGATCTGCGATCGGAAGGATCTTAGCGACGGGTTTAGTCTTATCGGAAGCAGGCTGCGGCAGAAGAAGACGTGTCGTGCATAAATCGTTTACAATGGGAGACGATCCTAATCGACAGATTGTTACAGCCAAAGACCACAACACGACATCTCTCCAAATCCCACTGTTAACTCCGGTGAACTATACGGTTTGGGCGATGAAGATGAAGGTAATCCTGAACGTTAACAGTGTTTGGGAGATGATAGAACCAGGGACAGCTGCTAACGCGAAGAAAAACTACATTGCGATAGCACTTCTATTCCAAGGAATACCCGAAGATTTGGTGCTCCAGATCAGAAACCTTACTATGGCCAAGGAGATGTGGGAAGCAATTAAAAACCGACATCAAGGAGCCTAGCGGGTGAAGGAGGCGCGACTTCAAACCTTGATGTCCGAATTCGAAAACCTAAAGATGAAAGAGACCAGTACGGTGGACGAATTCTCATGCAAAATCGCAAGTATCGCCTTTAAAGCATCTACACTCGGAGAAAGAATAGAAGAATCAAAGCTTGTCAAAAGGTTCTTAAACGGATTGCCAAAGAAGTTTATTCACATGGTCGCCTCACTTGAGCAGGTGATCGATCTTAAAACAGTCACGTTTGACGACGTGGTTGGACGTCTGAAGGCCTATGAAGAAAGGATTGGGTCCGAAGATAATCAACCCACGAAGCATGAACACCTCCTCCTTACGTACGAGGAATGGGAAGCCAAGAAGAAGCAAGGTAAGAACTTCGGCCGCGGAAGAGGAGGGTCAGTCGAAGGATCATCTTCACAAAGGGGTAAAGGAAGAGGTCGAGGCAGAGGTTTGGGTCACGTAAGGGAGAAGGAAACCACTAAAAAGACAACAAAGGATCGTTCGAAACTTAAGTGTTTCCGATGTGACGAGTTGGGCCACTTTTCAAGCGACTGCCGCACCCGAAACAAAACTGAAGAGAATAACCTCACCATTGATGATGGACCGGTGCTCTATATGGCAACCCATGAAGCAGTGTACTTGAATGAAGACCAAGTTGATCTGAAGAAGTATGATGGGAGTCCGCGAGAAAACAACACATGGTTTCTCGATAACGGCACGAGTAATCATATGACGGGAAACAAGGATTGGTTTTCAAGTTTAGACAACCGGATAAAAGGGAAGGTTCGGTTCGGAGATGGTTCATGTGTGGAGATAAGAGGCCGCGGCACAATTATCCTAGAAGGCAAGTCAGGTAAGTAGCGGATCTTGAAGGATGTCTACTATATACCTTTGCTAAAGAATAACATAATCAGTGTTGGGCAGATGGACGAGTCAGGACACAAAATAACGATCGAGCATGGCGTTTTGTGGATGTTTGAACCAAATGGATCGGTTCTAATGAAGGTACCTCGTTCAACCAATCGTGTTTATAAGATTAACCTAAAAGTTGTTGCACCAGTCTGTTTACAGGTAACATGCATGACGAGTGTTGGCTATGGCACGCCAGACTCGGTCATCTTAATTTTGATGCACTAAGGACGCTATCAAGAATCTCGATTGGGCTACCATTTATCAAGAGACCATCCGCAATATGTGACGCATGTGTGATAGGAAAGCAAACAAGGGGAGCTTTTCCAAAGGAAGTCAAATATCGCGCGTCAAAGCCGCTTGAGCTACTCTATGCCGATCTATGTGGATCCATCACACCAATGACTCAAGCAGGAAACCGGTACATGCTACTAATCGTAGATGATTACAGCAGGTTTATGTGGGCTTACTTGGTGAAAACCAAAGACCAGGTTCCTGGAATTCTAATAGGATTCATCAAAGGAGTGGAGAGGAAACTTGGGACAAGCCTAAAAACCTTGAGAACCGATAACGGAGGAGAGTTCACATCACATGTAATAGGAGACTTCTGCAAGGAAAGAGGATTGCAAGGCAATACACGGCTCCCTATACCCCTCAACAAAACGGGGTAGTTGAAAGACGAAATCGCACAGTAATCGGTACTACTCGAAGCATCCTAAAGGCCATGTCAGTACCACAAGTCTTTTGGGGCGAAGATATCATGCACTCAGTTTATTTGTTGAATCGCTCTCCAACGAAGGCGCTGCAAGACTTAACGCCCTATGAAAAGCTCAAGGGAAGGAAACCAGATCTTTCATTTGTTAAAGTGTTCAGGTGTGTAGGGTTTGTTAAAAACTTAACACCTGGACAAAAGAAGTTGGATGATACAAGCTTGCTAATGGTGTACATGGGTTCTCAACCGAAAATGGGAGAGAATACACATCGGATGTTTGACCCGAGCAATGGATGGGTACACATAGTTCGAGACGGGGACGTAAAGTTAAAAGAGATGGAAGAGTATGACTGGAAGGATTACGTGTCCTGCACTAATACCGAAGAAAGCGCACGGATAGACTTCGTCATTGAGTCCGAAGCGCCAGCGCAGGCCACAGAAGAAGAGGTGCACGATTCTGAAGCGTCTGGGCAGCCTACAAATAATGATGCGCACGCGGAAGACTTCACGCGCACAGACAACTTTGCGCACACAGGTGTTTTCGCGCCAAGAATGTTTGACGAGGGCGAAACGTCAGCAGCGTCAGCGCAGGCTAACGTAGAAGGAGGGTCTCGCGCATCACGCGCGAATTTGAACGCGCTGTCTACGGAGGCTTCCCAGCTAAGAAGGTCAAATCGAACCTCAACCATTCCAAAGAAATTTGCAGACTTTGAGGTCGAAGAAATACCAAGATTAACACATCAATTGAATAGAGATGATCAGTTGTTACTATCCTCTGTTGATGATGAACCAATTGTTTTTCAAGAAGTGATAAAAGAGAAGCATTGGATGAAAGCTATGGAGGAAGAAATAAGTTCAATTGAGAAGAACAATACTTGGAAGCTGGTAGAGCCGCCACCGTAGATCAAACCCATTGGGGTAACGTGGGTGTTCAAGGTAAAGAAGGATGCGCAAGGAAAGATTTCAAAATACAAGGCCCGCCTGGTAGCAAAAGGATATGTACAAAGGTATGGGATTGATTACGAAGAAGTGTTTGCGCCAGTTGCTAGGATCGAAACCATCAGGTTCCTACTAGCCTTGGCCGCGAACTCAGGATGGGAAGTGCATCATCTTGACGTAAAATCGGCATTCTTGCATGGTGAGTTGAAGGAGGAAGTTTACGTAACTCAACCAGAAGGATTTGTGTAGAAGGGTCGAGAGAATCACGTTTACAAGCTTGTTAAAGCGTTGTATAGATTGCGTCAAGTGCCAAGAGCATGGAACATCAAACTTGATTTGGCTTTGAAAGAACTTGGATTTGCGCGGTGTAAAAGGGAACAAGCGGTGTACCGAAGGAATGTGAACCAGCGCTTGTTGATTCTCGGCACGTATGTTGATGAGTTAATTATCACCGGATCGTCCAATGAAGAGATTAGTTCGTTCAAAAGGCAAATGGAAGCAAAGTTCGAGATGAGTCACCTTGGAAGGTTGCACTATTATCTCGGAATTGAAGTTGCGCAAAGTGACAAAGGAAGTTCACTCAAGCAAACTGGATATGCGACCAAAATTCTAAAACATTTTGGAATGTGGGAGAGCAATGCGACTCAATTTCCGCTTGATCTAAGTCTGAAGTTACCAAAGAATGATGAAGGCGCAGAGGTCAACCCTACCGAGTATAGACGACTGGTTGGGAGTCTAAGATACTTGACTCACACACGACTGGATCTCAGCTTTTCGGTCGGATATGTGAGCCGCTTTATGCAGAGGCCTACTAAAACTCATGCGCAAGCTGTAAAACAAGTGTTGAGGTACGTGAAAGGAAGCATTGATCTCGGCATTATGTATCGGAAGGGTGGAAGCCGAGTGTTGCTTGGTTTCAGCGATAGTCGGAAGGGTGGAAGCCGAGTGTTGCTTGGTTTCAGCGATAGCAGCTATGCGATGGATATGGACGATGGTAGAAGCACAACAGGAGGTGTTTTACTATAACGATGCACCGATAACTTGGGTTTCTCAGAAACAAGGGACGGTTGCATTATCGTCTTGTGAAGCAGAGTTCATGGCAGCAACGGAAGCAGCTTGTCAAGCGTTATGGCTTAGAGGTTTAATATCAGAAGTAACGGGTGAAAAGGAGAAAAAGGTGACTCTGAAAGTTGATAATTCATCCGCGATAGAATTGATGAAGAACCCAGTGTTCTTTGGTAAAAGCAGGCATATTCATACCCGGTACCACTTCATAAGAGAATGTATTGGGCGAGAACAAATTCAAGTGGAGCACATAAGTGGGAATTTACAAAGGGCCGACAGTCTTACTAAAGTGTTGCCACGATTGAAGTTCAATGAGATGAAAGGACTCGTTGGTGTTACAAGATTAGGGGGTGAATGATAAATTAATCTTGTAATGCAAGGTTTGGTAAGTAAAAAGACTTAGTTGTCAATTTTGTAAATTAGGTTTTAGAGATAGATTTCCTAATTTAAGTCAAAGAAGTTTCTAGATTATCATAGTTCCTTGGTGGACAAGGATTAGAGGCTTATAAATAGATGGAAGTTTTGTAAGTCATAAATCACAATTCAATAATAAGAAACAAGTTTGGCTTAATTTGGTTGGGTCTTTGGTACCGATTTCTAACAAAGATAAACGGAAAACTAGAATAGAAAACAAACAGGGCGACGACAATAGTGGCGGCACGCCGCCCTGTCTAAGGGTTTTTCTTAGGGTTTGGTTACTTGTGTGTGGCCCGGCGGAAACGGTATAGAGCCTAACAACAACGACAACAACGACGAAAACGACAACAACTACACAATTTAGTTAACGAAATGACAAAGAGCAAAAGGTGAAAAGAAGTAATTGACATGACTAGGCCACTTTAAATCACAACTGAAACTAGAAGCTAGAAAGAATCCTTGATTGTTGGCAACATTCTTGGTTTAGCATCAAGTGATTCACTACTAGAGAAAAGGGTTTTTGCTATCATGTTTTCGGTAGCAAAACGGTGGCAATTACCCTTTTGCTACCATTTTGCTACCAAAAAACTCGGTAGCAAAATCACACATGGCAATTGCCCTCTTTTTGCTACCAGTAATTTGCAACCGTTTTGCTACCACTAGATTGCCTCCGTTTTGCTACCGCTAATTTGCTCTAGTTTTGCTACTGCTAGTTTACCACCGTTTTGCTACCGCTTTTTGCCACGGTTTTGCTACCACTTTTTGTCACCACATTGCTACGAATTTTGCCATATTTTGCTACCATTTTTTCGGTATTTTTCTACCATATTGCCATTTCATTTCTTTTATCTCCCTCTTACCATTCCATTTCTTTGCAAAATGTATCCATTTATGAAATTTAAATCATAACAAACATCCAAATCAATACATCAAAAAATCCAAACTAAAACAACCAAATCCAAACATTCAAACTAAAAGTGTTTACACATAGCCTAATTTGTTAACATAGGTTATGTTCATAAGTCAATTTATAAGCCTGCTGAAAGTTACGATATAACACATATACAAGTGAGGGAGTTTTCATTTATCTAGAGACTTACATATCACCCCCTTCACAATAACCAGTCACAATACAAACATAGCAGCCCTACATTCAACATCAAGAAATGCATTCCAAATCAGCAAAAACTCAAAAAAAGCAAATAAGGATCAAATATTATTACAATATCAAATGTTTCTAACCTTCTCAACCCATGCTTCTTTAAACTCAACAATAAAGGGGTGCTGAATACGTGAAATTAAAGCCATCTAAACATCAAACAATTGGTCAACAATAAATAACAACACTCCAAAAAAGAGCCTAATAAGTGAACAAAGGTAGAGAAATGAAGAAAATAAACCTCTTGGTGGACAGATCTTCTGCAGCGTTCAGTCTGTCTAGCAAGACGAATCTTCTTCAAAGCATATCTGCATTATTAATTAAGATCCAATCAATAACTAATCAAAACAAAACAATATGTATATATATAAATATCAACATACTTGGTTTTCTCTAATTTGTGATTAACGAGAATGGTGGCACCGAAAGCTCCACGGTGCCGCCATTTATTGTAGTCCCAAATACTAGATCTTGTTAAGTGCAAGAGATTGTTATCACTTAGAAACACCTATGGATTAGGTGTTTTAAGTGATTAATCTTCTACAAACAAAGAAACTAGATGAATATGATAGAAACCGACACACAAGATGAATAATAAGATGATTCCATTACTGATTTGAACATTGAAACACCATGGATTACACTAAGTACACACCTATCAATTTATGCTATCAAAAGATAATGACCAAAACCCTAAACCCTAGCTGCAGCATAGCATTCTATATATAGGAGGACTGATGGGCCTGCGCACTTAAGCTAAGTGTGCAGAGCCCGTCTTACAAGTTCGCAGCTTAGGGTTTTTACACTACAACTATGCCATAATTACACAAACAACCCTCTAACTTCTAGACATCATTACAAGCTATCAAAAACACTTAATCCTGGTAACTGTGGTCTCAATCTAACCCAACAATACTCCCCCTAGACCACAGCTACCAGCTCTTCGTTCTCAGTCAATCTCAACATCGCTTAACTCCCCCTCTTCTCTTGCTCTGTGTGCCGGGAGTGCTTGAACAACACTTTCTTTAACATTTGCTTCATCAGCTGGTGGATCTTGGATAAACAATTCAGCAAGGTCTACTGTTGATGGATCCTTCTGAGTTTCTGGATCTGGATCTGAAGATGCTTAGGGGGCTTGAGTAGACTCTGTTTCTAGATCAGTTGTTGCTGCAGGTACCTGTGTCTGCACCTCTGAAATAACTTCAGCTTCAGTTGCTTTTGCAGCAGCAGCTTGGGTAGCTTTCTCTTTTTCATCCTTCTCTTTGTCAGCCGCGTTGATCCTGTCTACCAAATCAAGTAGTTCCCTCTTTCGCTTCAATGCCCGTTCCACCGCTCTCCTGAATAGGATTGCTTCTTCAAACAACACATTTCCAGCACCCACGTTAATCTGATTTGCAAACAGGACAGTCAAATCAGATGGATTAAGAGCAAACACATCCACTTGATCTAGAATCCTCAAAGCCTCTGAGTCGTCCCTCAACTTGATGACAGCTTCACCAGTCTTGCTGTCATAGAACCATTTCTTAAAATCTTTCAACATCAGTGGAAGCTCGGGACGTATGGGAACTCGTGTGACGACCTGGGGTGGGTCAATCACATATGTGATCATTCCTCGTCCTGTTGCTGGATCGATTCTCTTTTTGGAGATTCTTCTTCTTGGCTTCTGTGGTTTGAAGATCTGGAAATCAGTCTCACACTCCTTTTCTATGAAGACAGAGAGCATGTCACCCGTGGTGTTCTTGGAGTGGTTGATGAATGGGGCTCTGCTCAGTTCCCTGATATCCCAACGAGGGAGAGTTTTCAGATCTTGTCTACCTTTGAAATACTGTATCACTCCCCCCCGTCTCTTCACAGCAAACAATCTTTTCTGCTCATCATATGCCCATGAGATGATTCTTTCTTGATGAGCTTCTCTTGTGTGATGGATGTTTTGGTGCAGAGCTGGAATAGTAATAGGTCTTCTGGGAAACCAGGTAGATCTTTCAGGGTCCAACTTGTGCCCATCTGACATCTCATACACAGTGTCTTCTCCTACACCCATCTCCACAAACTTTTCAGGCATTTCATCCTCACTTATTTCGTCCACGTCGCTCTCTTCAGCTATTCTTTCTTTTTCTTTCTCTTCTTCCAAAAACTTCCCAAAATCAAACATCTCATCAAATGTCGCACCAGAACCACCTGTTTCTTGTTTCTTCAGCTCTTGGATCATGTCGAACATCTTCATCTGCACCTGAGTCTGAAACTTGATCAGGTATCGTTGATCTTTTACAATCTTTTCTAGATTCTTGTTCTTATGCTTCAACTTCTTTATCTTTTTCCGCAGTTCTTGATTGTTGTGGACGTCACTCTTAAGCGTGCATATCTCTTTAGCGGCAGTCTTCCCAACCTCCTTGACCAACTTTTCATACAGTTCCTGGTGCACCGGTTTGCGACGTGATGCAGCTGGAGCTGAGGAGGAAGGCTCAGTTGACTTCTTAGCATGAGGTTTAGGAACAGGAGCCCTGGCAGTGGAAGGCCCTGGTTGATCCTCTCCCCCGAACATAGACTCCCAAATCTCTTCATTCTCAATATCTTCTTCAGTCATTACTCGAGGAATCTCATATTCTGGTAACTGTTCTTTTCTTTTCTTTCTTTCGGCCCTTACCAGTTCAGCACTTTGTCTTAAAGCTTCAGCAGTATCAAGTTCCTCTTGTGTCAGTGATTCTCTGCCTTCTTGTAACAAACCAGTCGGCCTATTCTTTTTGGTTGGCCTTGGTGCAACTGGTTCAGATGCTACCCTTTTGCCCTTTGCCCTTTCTCTAGCAATCACTTCAGCAGTTGGCTGGGCTGTAGTGGGAGCAGGTTCAGATGATTCAGGGACATCAGTGGATTCTTGACGAACTTCAGTACTTGCCTGCCTCCTTTTCTTGATTTTGTTGTAGAGTTCCATGACTATAGGATAACGCTGTGCTGCATACATGTTTTGTAGCAAGGGTTCCCAGTCAGGCGTATTGCACTCTGTGAAGAATCGTGCACCTTTGGTGAAGTTATACTAATCACCAAGGGGCAGATCCTCGTGTTGTGCGTTGATCTTCATCTGCACAAATCTGGGGTACATCGCCCATTTGCCATTCCCAGCTTCAGCATTCTTAACCATATAATCAAAAATCATCCCTGACAGATTAAAAGGTTCATTCTTGCAAATCTTTATCATGGCGGTCGACCATTCAGAGCTGAGTGCGTTGTAACCACCTTTTCTGTGACACAGAGACATAAGAAACACGTGACTGATGAGTCTCCAGTCTCTTGTCAGCTGGCTCTTTTTGATATCTCCTCTTTTGTCAAACTCTCCCTTGTATCCGAAGTTCTTGAACTCTCGGTGAATGTCGGCTTTTGGTTGAAATCTGACTGTAGCTGGCTGATCTTGAAATCTCAGAACGTTTCGAACAGTATCTTCTGTGATGATAACGGCCTTGTTTCTGACTGTAGCTTTGATTCTCTTGACACGTGCAACGACCTCTACTCTGGCAGACCTCCAAAAGTCCTCAATGTGCGAGCTATAAACTTGTACATTCTGCTCCACAGCGTATCCTATTCTGCTTCGTCTGATCCAGGTAACAACGTCTCTGAACTTTACGTCGTCAGTCTCAAGATTCATTGGCTGATTATGCATTCCCCTTGGATCCCAGTCAAGAGCCATCTGTATGGGTCATGTGCACGAAAAAAAAGTTAGAACTTTTGATTGTGAGTTGACGACTAAATGACTGATCTTTGACTTTGACGGACAACGTACTTAGACTTAGTTTATTTTATTTGGTTTTACATGTGTGATTCTTTTGATGGATTTGTTTTAACAGTGTACACGATACTTTTGTTTTTCATTTTAATGATCATTAATGTCCAGTCATGGTTTACGGGTGAATGAGTCAAAGTACGCAGTCCGGTCAAGTGTCATGAATGGTCAAGTCAATAGTCACATATTGTTTCAATGTTAAGTTCTCAGATCCTTTAAGTGCGCAGCCCGAGACAGGTGTTATCTGATAAGTACTCAGTTAAGTGCGCACCCAAGTACTCAACCTTGACTGAGCACTTGGGTTAGTACGCAGGCCCTTGATCAATTTGTACACGAGATCACAAGTGCGCAGGGCAACCATGACTCGGGCATGGTAACCACTGGTCAAGAGAGCCAAGTCTGCGTACTAGTCAAGTACGCAGACACTTAAACCTTTGTTTAAGATTTTAAGTTCGCAGCTCAAGTGCGCAGTGATTCTAGGGTTTCTCAAGCTTGTATCATATGATGCAAGTGCGCAAGATATGATACAAGTGCGCAATATTTCAAGAAATAAGTGCGCAGTTCTTAAAAATCCCCAAATCTCCAACACTGATTTCTCTCAAATATCACACATAGCCCCTGTTAATCAAAGAACTCGTTAGAACATGGACTACCTTAAACAGAAAACACGAACAAGTGATAATAGAGAAGAAAATGGATCAAACATGTGTGATTAGGGTGAATTAATGGTGGTTTTGACGAAGAAACACTGTTGATTACGAAGAAGATGATGGTTAATCAGAATTTGGGGTTTTTAATTTAGGATAAAAAAAAGTTACTGTGTGTTATATATATATACTCAGGTCGGCTTGCGCACTTGGCTTAAATGCGCAAGGCCCAATGGCCCAGATAAGTGCGCAGGCCCATCAGAAGAAAAAATAAGCTTAAATCAAAGATCTGGGACTGGAGATCAACCGTTTCTCACCTTTTGCATCAAGATCATACTAACCATACCTGCCAGATCACATTTCAACTTTCCGTTGGATAGCTGCAACTTAAGAAAAACTGTCGGTATGTTTGTCCACTTAAATCCATGCCTTTCGTCTTTCAACATACGTTTTGTGATGAGCTTTATCATGTTTTGGTAATATTGACGAAAAGTTAGTGGACCCCACTTGTGCTAGGTGTAAGCCTATCAATCCTCAAGGTTTATTGAGATATAATGATGAGAGCTTCAGGTCTATGTTTCCATAAGCAGAGAAGATGATCATTATGTCAATCAGATGATGAGAGCTTCAGGTCTATGTTCCCATAAGCAGAGAAGATGATCATCTGATTGCTTTTTGAGCTATCTATATGTTTGCACGTCACTAACATTGCGTGTCTTTTGTTGCTCATTTGATTTAATAGCCCCGCATTGGTAGCTTGCACTCTTAGGTGTCTTTTGATTACTTATGCACAAAATTTTCTGTGTCTTTTGATCCCTCAACCTGTGTATGACCGGACTCAGCTTGTGCAGACCTAAAAAACAGTGGGAATCCAGCTTTTCGTGTAGATCTTTTCAGTTTATCACCTTTAGTAGTTTACTTGATTCCAGACTGAATCTACCGACATGTCGTTGCTTGAAACCGCAACATCCTCTGGGTCCTATTCACATGCTGACAAAATATGATTAGTCCCTATCATTTCTTGATTTTTGAAAAAGTTTGAAATTTTGCAGTTAGGGATCTACCGGTTTATTTCTCCCCCAAAAATCTTTATTTTACTGAAAATAAGATTTTTTTTTTATAATTTATAAGGTTTTTTTTTTTAGGAAATTTCAATTATTCAAAATTGATGATTTCCAGCCATGTTACCAACTGACGAAAACGGGTTTTGTCGAAAGCTTTTGTAAAGATATCTGCTTTTTGATCAGCAGTATCTATTGGCAACACCTGTATATACCCTTTGTCGTGTGCATCGCGAATTGAATGAATCCGAATTTCTATATGTTTGGTTTTAGAATGATCAATTGGATTCTTCACGATGTCACGACAAGCATCATTGTCAATATATATAGGGGTTCTCATGACATTCAAACCGTAATCCAACAGCTGATTTTGAATCCACAACACTTGACAGCAACAACTGGATGCGGCTGTGTACTCAGCCTGAGCGGTGGAGATAGACACTGTTGTCTGCTTCTTGCTCTGCCAAGACACAAGCCTGTTTCCCAGAAATTGACAGCCACCAGAGACAGATTTTCTGTCAATCCTGCAACCTGCATGATCACTATCAGAGTACGCAATTAGGTCAAAATTATCACTCTTAGGATACCATAAACCGAGTTTTGGTGTTCCTTTGAGGTAGCGGAAGATTCTTTTTACTGCAGTTTCATGAGATTGCTTGGGATTTGACTGAAAGTGAGCACAGCATCCAACTGCCCACATGATATCTGGTCTGCTGGCTGTGAGATACATCAAGGATCCAATCATAGAACGATAAGTGTGAGGGTTCACAGAAGGGCCTTGAAGATCTGGTACAAGCGTTGTTTGAGCAGCAAAAGGAGTGTTGGATGGCTTGCAGTCAGACAGGTTGTACTTTGCCAGAATGTCTCTTGTATACTTTGCTTGGTGAATGAGAATGCCGTCTTCTTTCTCTTGGACTTCGAGACCTAAGAAAAATGACAGTTCTCCCATCATGCTCATTTCAAATTGAGACTTCATAATGCTTTCGAATTCCCTGCACAAATTTTCGTCAGTTGAACCAAAGATAATATCATCAACATATATTTGAACAAGAATAGAGTGTTTGTTGACTTCTTTGGTGAACAGGGTCATGTCAATCTTCCCTCTTGTGTATCCATTCTGTAGCAGATATGAGGACAAGGTCTCATACCAAGCTCTAGGAGCTTGATGGAGACCGTAGAGAGCCTTGTCCAACTTGTAGTATTTGTTGGGATGATGAGGGTCTTCAAAGCCCGGTGGTTGACACACGTAGACTTCTTCCTTGATCTTCCCGTATAAGAAAGCACTCTTCACATCCATCTGAAAAACTTTAAAGTTTTTGTATGATGCATATGCCAAGATGATGCGAATGGCTTCAAGTCGTGCGACCGGTGCGAAGACTTCCTCATAGTCAATCCCCTCCTGCTGACGAAACCCCTGAACAACCAGACGAGCTTTGTTTTTTATCACCACACCACGTTCATCCATTTTGTTGCGAAAGACCCATCTCGTTCCAATAGGATATTTTCCTTCAGGCAGATCCACGAGTTCCCACACCTTAAGTTTTCTGAATTGAAAGAGCTCTTCCTGCATGGCTTCTACCCAGCTTGCATCTCTTACTGCATCTTCAATGCTGAAAGGTGCCGTTTGGGACAAGAATGCTGAAAGAGCAGTGTTGAGCTTGCCTGTCTGATTTCTTGTAAGAACACCCTCATTAATTGGTCCAATGACGTTCTCAATGGGATGGTTCTTTGAAGATTTGTATCCCATGTTTTCTTCTTCTTGCACTTGTGGAGGTAGGTTTGAAAGATGATCTCCAGGTGCTGATGAGCTAGATGGTTCATTTACAGACTGCTGATTTGAAGGTGTTCCTTCAGCATTTGAAGTGCTTTCAGGAATGTGAGAGGTTTCAGCAGCTGTATCACCATTATTGAGTTGAGGAGGAACAATTGGATCGGCAACAAGAGGAGAAAAGCGAGTGGTGAAGGGTGCAATGTCGTCGTCAGAAGAGTAAAGAATATTCCCAAATGGAGATGAACTTGTTGCTTGATTTTCAGGAGTTTGATCTGCAGGAACTTGATGTTCTGGTATGACAAAGTGATTAAACACAACATCCACATCAAAGAACCAGTCAGGACCGGTTCCAACATTAGTGGAGTTGGATTCTTGCCAGTCAACATAGAAAGATTCGAGAACCATCTTGGTACGTTTGTTATATACTCGATAAGCCTTTTGACTAGAAGAGTATCCAACGAAGAAACATTCGTCTCCAACAGCATCAAACTTCATGATATTCTCAAAGTTGTTCAGAAGAGTGCAGGAACATCCAAATGGCCTGAAATAATCAATGAGAGGTTTTCTTTTAAAAAGCAACTCATAAGCCGTTTTCCCACGTGGCTTGACAATCAAGACTCTGTTAAGAACATAACAGGCGGTATTCACAGCTTCTGCCCAGAAGATGATCGGCAATTTTGAGTCGATGAGCATGGTTCTGGCAGCTTCAATGAGTGTACGAATCTTCCTTTCAGCCACTCCATTTTGCTGAGGAGTCCTTGTAGCACTATATTGAAGATGAATTCCTTTCCCGCTGCAGAATGTCATAAAGCTTTGGTTCTTGAATTCTGTTCCATGATCACTTCTGATTGACTTTACTTTCAATTTGATTATGTTCTCGATCAAAGGAACGAACAGCATCAAAGTGTCAGCAGCTTCACTCTTGAACTCCAAGAAGTACACCCACGTGAAGCGAGAGAAATCATCTGTAATCACCAAACAGTAAGACTTTTTACCCAAGCTTTTTACACTAATTGGACCAAAGAGATCCATATGTAATAATTGAAGTGGAGAGTCAATTGAGTTCACTGTTTTGGACTTGTGCGATTTCTTGTGTTGCTTACCTTTTGCACATGCTAAACATTTTTCAGAAAAAGGAAATTCCTTGGAAGGAAGACCTCTGACTAGATTTAGTTTAGAAAGTTTGTTCATATTTTTAAAATTCACATGACCTAATCGCCTATGCCATAACAGTGACTCTGACTCAGATGCCTTTGATAGTAAGCAAGTCATTGGGTATTCAGACTTGGCATCTCTCATGTTTATCACATATGTGTTATTCTGCCTAGGGGCTTTCAACATGATCATGTCGGTGGGTGGTTTAAATCCTGGCTTAAGGAAGATGCACTCCATGTCGTTGAACAACACCGAGATTCCTTTGTCACAGACTTGTGATACACTCAACAGATTGTAGCACAATTCTGGAACATAGTTGACATCTTCTAGTGTTAGTGCGTCAGAGACCACATCTCCTATGCCAACGATCTTTCCACCCTTTTCATTTCCGGCGAACGCTACAAACTCTCCATCAATGAACCGATAGTTCTTGAGGAGTTCTTTCAGTCCAGTCATGTGTCTTGAAGCGCCGCTGTCGACATGCCATAGATATCTCATAAGAGCTATCAACCATTTCTGTAATTTATTCTGCAAAACAAAACAAAAGAAAAGCAAAGATAAACTAAAGAAAATCTATGTACAATCACGACTCAGACATTTAATTAAGTGACTTTGGGAATCCAAGTCTGTTTTAGCTTTGATCTGTCGTGATTTTCACCCAAAATTGACTCTTGTCTTTTCCAGATTTTTGTATTTTTAACAAAACTTTTTACGGTTTCTTGAAGATTTTTGATCTGATCAGAAAAAGAGTTTTGTGATTTGACATCTTTCTGTGGTTTAGGTTTCATGTGACATTTTTTGACCACGTGACCCTCATTTCCACATCTGAAGCATTTTGAATGCTTAGGCTTGATCTTAGGTGAAGATCTGGATGATGATGGTTGTGATGTTCTTTTCTTGAGCTTGTCTGAGCGGGAGCTTTCACTTGAACTTGATTCATCCTTGTTGCTGCTTGATTCTTCATTAGTGTTGAGGTCAGGTGGGCTGGTGTTGCTCTCTGTATCACTCAGTGATTCTTCAGAACTTGAGTTACCTGTTTCACTTTGTGATTCTTCACAACCTGATACATCTGTGGATGAAGGGACAAACTCTGGGATTTCCTCAGTGAGAAATTTCCCAGACCTGTTAAGCTTTAGTTCTGGCACAAACACAGGTGGTTTGCACGTATGTTTATCATTAGAGAATGCAGCATTAAGATCAACACAAACAGGCATAACATTTTCAACACAAACATTTGAACGTCTGATAGGATGCTTCCTATCATCAGGGGCCACAGCACCCTTTAAATCTAGTTTAGAAATAACGTTAATACAGTCATCCGGCCTAGATAAACTATTACAGTTATCCATCCTAGATAAACTATTACAGTCATCCAAATTAGTTAAAGTATTACAGTCATCCAAAATCAAATTGTTTTTAGACTTTTCATTGTTCCAGATAAACCAATTCACTGTGGAGTAATTGGCACCTGGATGTCCTAACCCCACTGTCTGCCCACCACAACTTTCATCATCTTCCACACGAGCCTGTTGGGTCACATCTGCATCGCTTTTACTTATGTTAGCATTTGACTCAGATTCATTACATTTGTTTTCAAAAAGATCATTTTTTGGATGAGGGGTTGGAATAGGTATGTATTCACTTCGGCTCAGGGGTAAGAATAGTGATCTTTCGATTCCATTCTTATCCTTATACCCAATTCCATCCTTTACAAATGATTGCCTTGAGCAATCAATGATATCAGCATGAGCCTGTTTGCTTACATTCCATTTGTCAACAATGATTTGCAGACGAGTTGTTTCATTTCTAGATTTTTCTAATTTTGAGGTCAAGTCATTTATTAGAAAATCCTTTTTAAGTACAAATTCTTTTAGAGTCTGCATTTCAGCTAGAGTTGCATTTAACTTTCGCTGATATGCCCACTCATTTTCTTTCATTTCAGAATTAATTTTTCGAATATCATCCATTTCTCTTAAAACTCGTCTGTTGTGTGACAAACAGTAAGCAACAGCTGTAACACACCTAGGTGAGCATAGCTTAGATTTTATTTCGTGAGGGATGTTTACCATGTCTTTCTCCTCAGCTTTCTTGGGAGCACTCTTCACCTCTTCAGCAGCTTTCTCAGGGGAAGTCTTCTCAGCTATCAACGCCTCCTCTCCAGTCTGATCTTTCACTTTCTCAACAACCAGCACACTCTTCAGTCCTGCGTTCTTTATCATTTCAGCCTTTAGCACCTCAGTTGATGGCCCTTCTAGAGAATTCACACCGTTTGAAGATTTGGTGCAAATCTTGGCCATCAGGGCTTTGTTGACTTCAACTTCTGCTGCAGCTGCCTCTTCTCCCCAATCAAAATCTTCAACAACCAAAGCCTTCTGTGGTTCCTTCTCATTTCCTTCATTTCCATCAGTGATGGCCACCAACCTCTTAGCAGGCTTGATTTCAACTTGGTTCAAAGTGGGACATTCATATTTGAAATGCCCAAGAACTTTGCAATTATAACATCTAATCTTTGACTTGTCAAACCCAGCTTTTCCCATTCCCACTCTCCTACCAGTTCTGTCTTGAAACCTTTTGACTCTCAGAGTGATCATTGCCATCTGCCATTTGAGGTCCATTTCCTCCATATCATCTGGATCCACTTGATACATATCCTCCGGGGACATCATTTCATTCTTGATCTCACCAGTCTTTAGTGCTTCAAAACTGCTCATGAAGGTGTTGAAGAGTTCCACATGTTCAGTGGCCAACTTGGTTGCCTGTGGAGTCAGTGTCTTCGCTGCCTTTTCTAAGTACATCGCTGCTTTACCTGAACTTGAACTTCCACCACCTAGTGAGTCCACATATGGATGTAGTGAACTTGAACCCATCTCACCAATCGGAGTCATCAATGCCAGATTTTTCATTGCACTGCTAGAAGTCACCTTTGGAACGGTCTGATTCATCTCTCTTTTTGTGATATCCATTTCAAACGACTTCAATGTGTTTATGAGATCAGCCAGAGTGGATTGAGCATCCAAGTAATCCTTCTTAATCAGCATGCACTGAACACTCCATTCCTTTGGAAGAGAGTCAAGTAGTTTCTTGATGGAGTTACGGTTGTTGACAGGAATCCCGGCTTTCTTCATTTTAGTTAACAGACTCATGAACCTGTCAATGTGTGATGTCAGGCTTTCACCACGAACACTTCCAAACATATCATATTCTTTCTGAATCATGTCTTGCTTGTTCTGTCTCATCTCAGCATTTCCTTCGTAGTATTCACTCAAAGCGAACCACAGATCATGCGCCGATCCGTACTCTTCAAACATATTGTACACATCATTAGACAAAGCCATGGTAAGAGAACCGTAGGCTTTGTGATCTCGTTGCATTAATTGCTTGTCAAGGTCTGTGTAGGTAGTAGGATCAGTGTTAAACACCTCTCCTGCTTCAGTGATCCTCACTGGAATGTGAGGTCCAAGTTGCACAGAGTCCCAATGAGTGATCATTGACAAAATAGAATGCTTTCATCCTGTTTTTCCAAGTACCATAATCCTCAACACCCATTAACTTGGGAATTCGGGTTATTGTTCCTGTTTCCAGTTCAGCTTGGGTTATAGGATTAACCGGATATGAGTTGTTGTTACCAGCCATTGATTTAGAGTTGATTGATTAATTTTATAGATTTTAGTGGTTACAGTCCAAAGAAAAGTCCAAAGTCCTTAATATTTGATGATCAGTCAGTAAGTGCGCAGACAAGTGCGCAGGTGCTAAGTACGCAGACCAATTTGAGCAGCAACCTGAAACAATGATTCAACAGTAGTGTTAAGATCTTGATCTCCTGATAAGTGTGCAGTCCCTGAAGTACACAGATGACTTAAGTGCGCAGGTCAGTCAGGGCTGAGCAAGACAAGTGCTCAGTCTTTGACTGATCAGTCTGCGTACTTATCTAAGTACACAGACACTTAAACTCTCGTTTAAGATTTTAGTGCGCAGAAACCCTAGCCAAGTACTCAAAAACTGCACCTTCCAGCAAGTACGCACCCCAACTAGTAGTTTCTGATTAGTGCGCAGAAACCCTAGTTGTGATACCAGTGATACCAGGAGAGAGAGAGAGCTGTAAAGCCTTTTGAAAATTTAAGTGCTCAAACCAAGACACAAGTGCGCACACTTATGAGATAAGTACGCACTGTATTTCTGAGATAAGTGCACAGCTTGAAATAACAAGTATGCAACTTATGAGCTAAGTACTCAAGATATAAAATAAGTACTCAAAATAAGAAACAAGTACTCAAACTAAGAAACAAGTGCGCAGATTAAGTGCGCAAATGCTGCTGAAAATACACAAACCATATCAGAATCTTATCCAAGAGTTTTTCAATCAATCTGAAGTCCTCGGATGATGTTTCTACTGAAAATAACCAACTTTTAACACCCTAGAAACACACTTTCCACGAAATTTTGAAGCAAAAACTAAAGAAAAACACTCAAAGTTTTGATAAACACAAAATTTTATAGAAATCTTGATAATAAAAACTAACAAGATGAGGGTTTTGGTATCTTTAAATAGATACAATCTAGAGCACAAAGGCTCTGATACCAAATTGTAGTCCCAAATACTAGATCTTGTTAAGTGCAAGAGATTGTTATCACTTAGAAACACCTATGGATTAGGTGTTTTAAGTGATTAATCTTCTACAAACAAAGAAACTAGATGAATATGATAGAAACCGACACATAAGATGAATAATAAGATGATTCCATTACTGATTTGAACATTGAAACACCATGGATTACACTAAGTACGCACCTATCAACTTGTGCTATCAAAAGATAATGACCAAAACCCTAAACCCTAGCTGCAGCATAGCATTCTATATATAGGACGACTGATGGGCCTGCGCACTTAAGCTAAGTGCGCAGAGCCCGTCTTACAAGTTCGCAGCTTAGGGTTTATACACTACAACTATGCCATAATTACACAAACAACCCTCTAACTTCTAGACATCATTACAAGCTATCAAAAACACTTAATCCTGGTAACTGTGGTCTCAATCTAACCCAACATTTATAAACTGACTAGTAACACAAAAAGACATGCATTTCTACAATGTAAACATAGACTATACTTATAAACAGCTAAACACATGCTAAAATGAACAATCCTATGTTCCGACACAGGTTCAATCTGGTTAGCCCTTTTGTCTGCATTTTCGTTTGGAAACCGAGTCTCAATGATATGGTGGACCATACACGTTAGACGAATTTCCTGTAGAACAAAGATATCATATTACCAAGACATGGGTTGATTAGAATAGGTTTTATTTCAAACGGGTCAACTTAATAAAACACAGTATAAAACAGGTCGGAAGTTCTCCAAAGTGTATTTTTAATAAAATATTTTGTTCGCTAAGAAGTCAAATGGGAAATTATTGTACCATTACTGTTAGGATTTTGTTGAAGCCTTCGTCCCCAAGAATCCGCTGCTTGCTGCATATGTTGTGACCAACGCTGACGGTCATCCATGTAGGCAGCTCCATTGGCTCCAACCCAACTGTCAAACATGAAACAATATTATTAATAGTCCTGCATTTGCATTAAGGTACCATACTACCTCATTCTCGTTTTACCACTACATTATTTCCATAATTAAACAACCCCTTAATGTTCCAGTGGCTCCAGAAAGATGTATCGCATACCTCACTTGTGTCACCGTCCTTATGAGGCAATAAGATGCATGTGTTATGGCTTCGAAACATTAAAAGCTGAAAGTGGCTAATTATTACCAAGTCGGATATCTTGATCTCTTGTTAGGAATATATTTACACACTGAAAGAAATAGAAATTCGACATCTTAAGACGAAAAGATACACCTCAAACACAAATTGTGATTTGTGAGAAGATGTCACTAACCTTGACATCACGGTGAATAATATGATTGACATGCAAATAATCAAGTGCCACCAATAGCTGAACAAGCCATTTGCAAAGTTTGTGGAAAAAAGATGCAAATAACGGTCAGTGATATGAAGCTACATTCGACCCTGTTCCTAGATTTAACAGATTAGATTTATAACATTTACGACAAAAAAGATATCATAAAGGAAACTAGAACCTCTTCTGGAAAATGAGCACCGTTGGCTTTTTTTATTGCTTCTGCAATTGCTTTGATTAAAATATCAACATTCTCCTGTACATATAAATGTAAATACAGACACATACAAATCAGTCATGTATTTCCATCAGAAGTATCTATTTATCTAATAGATTTAAAGCAAAAAAACAAAATAACAAGTGAATTAATTAACTTAAGTTCAAATGACGCACACGCAGTTTGTTAACAATTCCTTTCATAGATGTGCCACCCTAGTGATCATGGCCGTTTTCTTAACCCAACAAGGAATTGAAATATGGATAATAAGATATACTTTCTACATGAATTTCAAATATGAGTTTATTAATAAATACATTGTGGCATTTTCACCTCAGATTTAAATGAGAAAAGCTTTTTTGGAGTTGTTGATGTCAGCATGACTAGTCTTAGAATATGTTCTGTGGTCTCCATTTGATTAATCTTTTCTTGAAGCCTAACCGTATGAAGAAAACATGAAGAACCACATAACCAAACCGAAGTTTACTACTTCAAATTTAGAACCACATAACCCGCCTGCCTGCTATCGTGATGTAATTTTCACGTTCATAAATGGAAGTTCATTATTTAAAGTAAATTTATATAACCTTTGGATAGCGGTTTGCATCTCAAGTGTCTTTAATTCTGTTTCGGTGACCTGTTTCGACCTCTCTTCACTCAACTTATTGCTCTCTACATATTTTTTTTTCTGTTCATCTATTTTCTGTTCCAGTAAACATAGTATATCCTGCAAGTGTTTAAGACAACACAAACTTTTATTCGCTCAGACAAGCTACAGTCTACAGAAACATAATAACGATTAAATTCAACTACAACAACATCAAAAACATACAAAATTGTTATGCAAATAGAAACAAAATCAAACAAATTATTTTGACTATAATCTCTAACTAATACAAACATACAAAACAGCTCAGGGATGCAACAACAGAACCTAATTCGAAAATTTAACCCACAAAAAAAATTGCAGATCAAGTCAATCGCAATGCAATAGCACAAAGTCCATCAACAATTGGAATATATAAACTGAAACTGAAACTGAAATGTCCAACCGCACAATCCAAAAACCTCGAAATGTCCACCAATAACATATCACAATTCACCATTATAGCTAAACAACATCAAAAAGCAAGTAAGGCAACTATAACTCGAACTAACTTCACACAATTTCATCAAAACTGCAACTAATTTAACAAAATATCATCAAATTAAACCAAGTACATATTAAATCGTAACAATAACATATACGAATCGGAACATTTACATTGTAATGAATCAGAACCTTACGGTGTCGTTTACGGAAAGCTTACAGCGGAATACGATGGAGATTGTGATGATGAATCCGGTGATGTATGTTAGGGTTACGGTTAGGGATACGACGGTGATGCAGGGGATCGATGGAAGCTGGTTGTCGATATGACCAGTTATGGATTAATTGATCGATGTGGATTAATATATACTAAACCCTAACTAAATCAGATCTTCAAAACAAACAATTTTCTTACACGATTAACTTACATCATTCACCTTATGTTTCCTTTGAGGGTGATTCCACCGATAATAGCTTCAGGCGGTTGAATCCGGTGGAGATGGAGGTGGTGCTACGGTGTATGCTGGTTACTGATATAACTCCTAAGAATTCAAGAAGAGAAACAAGAGATTTTTGGGACAATTTTCAGAAGAACCACATAACCAAACCGAAGTTTACTACTTCAAATTTAGAACCACATAACCCGCCTGCCTACTATCGTGATGTAATTTTCACGTCCATAAATGGAAGTTCATTATTTAAAGTAAATTTATATAACCTTTGGATAGCGGTTTGCATCTCAAGTGTCTTTAATTCTGTTTCGGTGACCTGTTTCGACCTCTCTTCACTCAACTTATTGCTCTCTACATATTTTTTTTTCTGTTCATCTATTTTCTGTTCCAGTAAACATAGTATATCCTGCAAGTGTTTAAGACAACACAAACATTTATTCGCTCAGACAAGCTACAGTCTACAGAAACATAATAACGATTAAATTCAACTACAAGAACATCAAAAACATACAAAATTGTTATGCAAATAGAAACAAAATCAAACAAATTATTTTGACTATAATCTCTAACTAATACAAACATACAAAACAGCTCAGGGATGCAACAACAGAACCTAATTCGAAAATTTAACCCACAAAAAAAATTGCAGATCAAGTCAATCGCAATGCAATAGCACAAAGTCCATCAACAATTGGAATATATAAACTGAAACTGAAACTGAAATGTCCAACCGCACAATCCAAAAACCTCGAAATGTCCACCAATAACATATCACAATTCACCATTATAGCTAAACAACATCAAAAAGCAAGTAAGGCAACTATAACTCGAACTAACTTCACACAATTTCATCAAAACTGCAACTAATTTAACAAAATATCATCAAATTAAACCAAGTACATATTAAATCGTAACAATAACATATACGAATCGGAACATTTACATTGTAATGAATCAGAACCTTACGGTGTCGTTTACGGAAAGCTTACAGCGGAATACGATGGAGATTGTGATGATGAATCCGGTGATGTATGTTAGGGTTACGGTTAGGGATACGACGGTGATGCAGGGGATCGATGGAAGCTGGTTGTCGATATGACCAGTTATGGATTAATTGATCGATGTGGATTAATATATACTAAACCCTAACTAAATCAGATCTTCAAAACAAACAATTTTCTTACACGATTAACTTACATCATTCACCTTATGTTTCCTTTGAGGGTGATTCCACCGATAATAGCTTCAGGCGGTTGAATCCGGTGGAGATGGAGGTGGTGCTACGGTGTATGCTGGTTACTGATATAACTCCTAAGAATTCAAGAAGAGAAACAAGAGATTTTTGGGACAAATATTTTTACCTGAATTCGTATTCGCTTAAAATTCAATTAATTCGATTCGTATTCGATTTGAATAAGAAACTCCAATTCGAATCGAATTCGAATAAATTCGATTTAGTTCAAAGTCACCATAAATAATAAATTGTTTTACTTTTAGTTTCAAAACTAATACAAACTCATTATTTTTAACATATAAAATACAAATCTACAAAATTGATAAACAACAATATGTCAAAAACTGGAATAGTAAAAATAGTAGAGAGTATAGTTTGTTAGAGTTTTGTGATGTATAAGCTAAATATGTAAAATATGGTTATGGTAAAAGTTGTAGAAATTATGGATTCTTAGATTTTGTCCAAAATTTAGAAGTTCTTTTTTTTCAATGTGTATATTTGTGTATATAATAATGTGCATGTGTGTATATATATTTAAAAATTATATATGTACAGTTTTTATTCGAATTTCGAATCGAATCGAATTTAAATTCATAAATTCGTATTCGATTCGTATTCGACTTACTAGACTCGAATTCGAATTCTTAATTGTCGAATCGAATTTTTGGTAATCGAATCGAACTAAATCGAATTTCGAATTTTTCGAATCCGAATCGAATTCTGAAGACCCCTAATGTTTCCATGATCTCTTATTTGTTGGAGACATGCATGTAACAACTCCTAACCATGCTCCACTACTTCTACCACTAATGCAAATAACCAAATAACAATGCATAAAAATAAATAACTAGTCAAGGTTCACTCCTAAAATTAAGCATCCACTTGCATCAGTTAGTCGAGATATTTGGCAGGCAATTTCCTAGTCCTGTTGGGCCTGTTATTGGGTTCAGCAGTCGAATGGGCTGCATGATCTGGTGAGTCCATTGGGCCTGCTTGAGATGGACCAGTGTTGGACGTATCAGTTACGGTGTACGGTGGAGATAGAGGTGCGCTTTGATGGAGGTATGCTTCCATGGAGGTCAGTCAATAGAGGTCTATTATAGAGGATGGAGATGAATCGGTAGAGATAAATCTGCTACAGAGGAAGGAGCCTAGCTTTTATTTATAGAGATGAACCGATTGTCGATGAATCGGTGATGGAGATGGAGATGGAGATGGAGATGGTGTACAATGTCACAGAGGGAAGAGATAAAGGGCTTTTATTTACTTTTTCTTTTTATAATTCTCAGCTCCCTAGGTTGTTAAAAAAATCATTGTAAAATTTGCTATCGTGATTTTCGGTAGCTAATTTTGGTGGCAGTTGCTTAGTTTTGTAGTAGTGGTTTAGCCTAACGGCATCTTGGTGGTGAGATAAGACTTAGGAACCTTAAGGTCCTGGGTTCGAATCTCACATAGGGGGTTTTCTCATAATTATGAGTTTCCTCCTGAATTTGTGACATGGTGGTGGATTATGATCGCGTGGTAACATTGGTGGCATAATGATACTCCAATGTTCTGTGAGTGATTCCAATTTGTTGGCCGTTCAAAAAAAAGATATACTAGTGTTTTAATAATGAATTTGATTGGTGTATCGTGACTTCTCGGAATATTTAGAGTTCCTATATATCCCACTAGCTAATTACCCCGGGAGGGTCCCGGGGTTGAAAAAACTAACTTTACGTGATAACCTATTGCAAATGGCTCAAGTTAACTAACCACAAAATCTCTCAATCATTGCATGTTCATAGTATTCTAATCAGTAATAACTCATATTCCCTAATCTAAAACATAATCAATAATCATCTAAAGAATCACTTATGTAAGCTGCAACTATTAAAAAACTCATCACATCTCTCTAATTTCTCACATTTTAATGGCTTTTATAATTCCTAACCTAATCAACTAAACAAACACTTAAGTTGGAAGTTGTAATCATTGCATATCATTATGCCACGTGGCATAATCAAGAGATGGTTGAGGCCACCATTGAACGCCACGTCAGCAACTATCAATTCTTTCCGAGAGCGTCCCGGGGTTGAAAAATATAACCATTCTAATAATACTAATACTAATAGTAATAATTATTACTATTGTAATTAAATAAATAAAAAAATAACCTTGCTATAAGGTGACACCATGTGTTGCAGTGTTACGCGAGTCTTTCTCCTAACTTCTCTTGATGAAGTATACCTAGTAAAATTCCAATGATAACATGGCGATTGGGCTGATTTTCAACATCGTAGATAAGAACCTGGTTTAAAAGAAAAAAAATGATTAATGAATAACATGAACATTTGTGTGTTTTTTTTATTGTATGAACGAAACCCCACAAAAAATAGTCGATTTTTCTCCGTTTTTTATATAGGACTATGGTACTCGTTGGAAAGATAATAAAACGCTCGTTAATTTGATGTAATTTTTTCTTTAAAAAAATCCCGTATATAAAAGATATAAACGTTTAAAAATTATGGGAGGAAACATGAGAGAGAAAATTTTAAATTTATTTTTAAATTCTTTTTTTCCTAAAATAACATACCCCCCCCCCCCCTTGTTACTTGTCATACCCCCCCCCCCCCCCCCTTAGAAAATTAGGGTTTTATGTTTATCTTTTTTTTTTAATTAAAAAAGGAAATAGTTCAAAAACACTAAAATCTTTTAATTATCATGCCACGTGGCACTTTCAAGGGGAGGTTGAGGTCTCCATTGCACGCCATGTCAGCATATACCTTTTCTTTTATATATATATATAGATTTACACACGCACTTGCAAAAAAAAAAAAAAAAAAAAACCATAACATAGCACAGTCATTGGATTTTGGTTCGCTTATCGTTTTATAATCTTTTCATCATTACAAACGTTAGCATCAACATTGTCATCACGATTGTCTTCGAAGTCAAAGATAACGTCATCATCTTCTTTTGTTTCAACACCGTCAATATCAAATACGACTTTACAATACAGATTTCCTTCTAATAGAGTGTGGACCTCCTCTTCCTTATCAAGTGGTCCAATGGTGGACTCTTTTGTTGTAACATGGTGCCGAGGCATATGATTCCATAGCTTCCTGGACCATTGGCTAGTAATAGCCACGATGATCGATCAAGTCAAATATTGAGTTCTGAGGCAGAACGACGACTTCACCAGAATTACTGCATGTACTGGATGTGGATATAACTATATCCAAATAACGCTATAGAAATATATTTATATAAATTACACTACTTTTAAAATTACTTACGTATATGATGATACTTCTTTTAGTTATATGGATATGTTATACTATCCTATATGAATTAATTAATTCCCTTTGAATTCCTATATTTGTTTACTATAGTTTTTCTATAATCAAGGATTACATAAACGAGTTTAACGTATGTAGTAAAAATATTATGTTACATTGTAGTTAAATAAATAGTTCTCGAGGGTGATAGTGAGCCCGGCCGGATTCCGCAATGGTTTTCAGCGAAAAGTGACCACGCTAATTGAATCCACTCCATAGGCACTAGGCAGGCGTTCGAAGAAGCCTGTATTTTCTTTAGTTTAAATTTATCCTTGACATATTTTTGTGTTAGAAATCTAACTTATAAGGGTTACAAGATATAGAAAAGGTTAACATACAAAGGGTTGTTAATGTGTGAAGCGTACAAAGGATTAGTATAGGTTGCGTAATTATTATTGATATAAGTAGCGTAATTATTTTTATAAGGAATTATTTGTATACATAATATGGTGAGTTAGTTTTACATGTTACGTAACTATTTAAATCATGCGTAATTATTTATTATTCTGTGTAATTACATATATATGTTAAGTAGCTTTCTAGCTTCATGCATAATTGTGACTCACACTTGGTTTAAAACTAAATAGATAACACAAAAAAACTATAACAAGCATCCATTGTTGGAGCTTGATCCCTTTCTAAAAGGTTAATATTATAGTTGTTAAAGTCATCGGCTCTTGTGCCTAGGCCTATTGGCGATGCAATTGCGCTTTAAGCCGAGGCTATCGCGCTTTAGTTTTTTCAAGTGATGGTTTAGGCGCAGATTCCCGCTAGACTTCTAATTTCATGATAATTTCAGTAAATTTCTCTAAATTATGGCTAGATTCCAGCCAGATTTATAATTTTATCTAAGGCAAACTACTTTTATATACTAATATTTTAAGCTTTTAATACTAATCAGATGAGATTAAATGTTATATAATTAACTTTTGTTTATTTTACTTGAATAGGGTATTATTTTTCTAATACATAATATATTTCTATTTCTTTTCTTTGTTCGTCTTTTTCATCTCATGCCCTCGTTTTTTATTTTTTTTTTGCACCTTGCGCCTAAGCCCTGTGTGAGGGCTATGCGCCTTGAGTGCGCCTAGGCACGCCTTCAATAACTATGGTTCATAACATCCCCAATTCATATTCGCATTTCTTTTTATTTTGTTATTTATTAATTTTGAGATTTGACTAAAACGCCTTCTAATGTTTAAGAGCTTCTATTTTTAACAACTTTTAAATTAGACCAAAAGCCCCTCATATTTAACGAGTATAAAAATTATATAATGGTCTCGTTTTTCTCATATTTTTATAACTCAATAGGTTTAAAATTTTGAAAACAAAATCGATGGGGGCCAGGAATATCAAAATCAAATCGGTGAAGGCGGGCACCCCTATATACATAATTAAGTTCGCACACTTCATAAGTTAAATAGCCTTTTGCGTGCAAACTGTCTCATAAGTTATAAGTCATAACCAACTTGGTTACCATTGCCAACTATAGCCCAAACACAGGGTTTAAGAACATAAATATTCTTTTTCAATAATCTTCGAACTTGAGTTTGGGGCGCTCGCATTGATTGAGAACTTGAGCCCATGTTGTTTTTTCTTAAAGCCCAATAGTGATACAAATTATGTATGTGCTTGTCTCGTATCTATATCTATATCTATCTATACTTTCTATAATAGGAGAGTCGTGAGTGACATCAGAAAGCTGATGTGTCAAGCAGAGAAACAGGCCAACAATTCCTGTGTGATGCAAAAAGTAACGTCATTAATCAGCTTAAAATATTCAAAAAATAATACGTGGGCCATTTGAAAGTATCGATGTTGTTCTCAACAGAGGTTCATAGTCAATGGATCTGCCGTTAAGCAGCAGATGTTATGCACATCTGTTGCAGCTGTTTAGGCCCTAAGTTTGAATTTTAAGGGGGAAATTTTAAATTAACGTAGGGAAACGTGCCTCGTTGGCTCCTTATATATAGGCACATAACGAATTCCGTCATTTCTAATATCAGCTTTGAATTTTCTAAACAAAGATTTCAAATTTCCCTTTTAAAATATATCTTTAAAACCATGTCAACGTTAATGGAAAATTATGAAAACTATGTTACTTTTATTCATGATCTGAATACAGGCAAAGACATGTGGTACATGAAGGCTCGAGTCATAAGAAAGTGAAAGACAGCTTATAAGTTGGAGGAGATATTCATTGATGAGCAGGTAAACTTTATAACTTGGTTTTCTTTCTTATTCTTGAAGACGTGTTATTTTTTGCATACTTTTTACCTTCTGTTAACCGTTATGCAGGGTGATAAGATTCAAGGTTCTGTCAAGGCACCTTTTATGCAACTTTTTGATAGTCAACTTGAAGAAGATGGTGTGGTTGTCTTATCTAAGTTCGGTGTAGGTGAAAACAAGGACATCTACAAAGTTGTAGCACATCAATTCAAAATCATTTTTTATCGTTGCACAACTGTGAAACATGTTAAGGGTTGGCAAGGTATGATACCCCGCATTTTCAGGTTAACACTTTAACTAAACTCTAGTCAGTTTATACATATATTCGTAGCGTTTTACTTGACTAGGGTTAGTTAAGCAAGTCGCACGGTACACTGTTATAGGCTAACAACCACATAAACGGTAATTCGGGGAATTACCGGATCTCATACACGAGTCTTGAACCCCGAACGTTGGTGAAATGATAGAACTAATAATTGTAGAATAATTTGTTTGATATTATTTGCAATTATGTGCCTATGTGAATTTATTTGTGAACATATGGGACGTTACATGTTATTACGTGAATACAAGGTACTGAGCTTGTAACCGACACTTAACTGAGAATCATATATAAGTTATAAAATATTGGGTTAAATATTTTATATATTTATTATATTTCATGTATAAACTATTACATGAAATTATTTAGAATTAAGCGAAACTAATTTTTATACGCGAGTATACGAGACTAGGTCCGTATTCGACTCTAGCTGGACCGCGGATCATAAACATCTTATAAAATATATTGGTTGAATATTTTATTTATTACTTATTAATTATATTGATTATTATATTATATATATAATTATATATATATATATAATATATATATATGAAAAAAAAAAAGATTTAGATGATGTCAACTTGGCGGACCAAGTCAACACCAAGAAATGGCAATAATAATTGAAAGCAAAACGACAAAAAGAGTTTATGCTCCAAATGGTTTTTTGATAGAAATCATTCGTAGCCAAAAAAAAACAAATAGAAGAAAAAAAAGAATATATATTATTTAATGGTAAAGGTATCACAACAAAGGATGTAAGCAGGAGTTACGCGTGGAGCATTAGAACAGCCTCTTGGGCTGCTGCCAAACTCGGCCCAAACTCCATTTCTAAACCCATTTCGTTGCTGAATTTTTATAATTACGTTTTAGTCATATTTTTATAAAAACTTAACCCTAATCTCGCTTCTACAACCCCTAACACGAAAATATAAACCCTAACATCTACCATAATCAAGAAAACCATTAATTTTGAAGCTTGGGAAGGTATAGGATCAATTAGTTGAAGAGCTTAAGGGAGTCGATATCATGTCCTTGTTATTTGCGGAGTTTGGATTTTAGCTTGCAACCTAAGGTGAGTTTCACTACTCTTTTCTCAAAAGCATGCGTCTCGGGTTTGAGACAACTTTCTAAACTTTTTCTAGTCCGGTTTGGAACTACTTTTACATCCTGGGTTTTGGGGTGCTTTGACTCCTTGTGTGGGTCGGATTTTGACTCCTTGTGTGGGTTGGGTTTTACGATTCCTTGTGTGGATCGCGCTTTTATCAGTTTACAACTTTAACTGTCCTTTGTGAACTAAACACATTCTATCACTTTAAGTCCTTACATATTATTGGGTTAATCGCTGGAGGCGAACGGGGTATTAGTTGATAGCGCTATTAGGTTGTGCAGCAACCTCATGCTTGAGGTGCTTGGGTCACGGGCATGAACTTTTGACCACGCTCTTGAGGAGCTGAACTTACTAGTGTTGATAGACACTAGTACTAAGGCAAATTAACAACTTCTGTATGTTCCCAATAATCACCTGTTTAGTTACAATGAGTGGGCTAGCTACCCTTGACAAGCTTAAACTGATGACTCTTATAACTTTCGTATTCGACAACTTTACACTCGTTATTTAAATTGTGAACTCACCAACATTGTTTGTTGACCCACGATATACATGCTTTTGCAGGTAGTTAGCTTCCGGTGTCATGATTAGGAAGCACTGCACGTTTCAATGCATTTGGGGTCTTGGGCATACACCTAAATTACATATCATGCTTTTACGTTTTCTCTCATATGGTTTTAATTTGGGCGCGTTGTTTTGCGCATGGTTTTAAAATGTTTAAATTTGGTTTACGCTTCCGCAACATAACTAAACTTGATTTTCATAAACGAACTAAATGGTTTGGGCATTTAGAGTTCGTTCACATGACTTATGGCTATGGGATCCTGGTATGTCATGCGCCTCGCGGTATAAACCCCGCAGTTGATATTTGAGGGTGTGACAGATTGGTATCAGAGCCAGGTTATAGTGAACTAGGATTTGCATTCTAGTCTATAATCATCATAGCATAAGTACTACATTAGTTACACTCACAACTTAAGTGCACAACTTGCTTCTGGCTACATATATCTACAACACATGATTTCAGGAGATATGTTATCCTTCTAGTTCTAAACCTGATTCTAAACACATCACTGGTAGGGACCCAGGGTTACACCAGGTGGCGCATTACTGGGATTAGTATCCTAAGAAACCTCATGGATGAGGAAACGACAATAGTACAGGGGAGAGAGAGAGCCCTTGCGAGCGTTGTGGCGCACGTACATGGAATGTTGCACGATTCCTATGACGCGGTACCACTAAACCGAATCGAACTCGAAGAAATCAAATACTGAGACTTATCCTTTTTCTCACTGAGCAAGGAGACAATTAGTTCTTGTTCCTTGTTGCTTTATCTTTCTTACTTCCATTCGTAAGTCAGACGAGACTGCGTTACTAATATAGAATTTTATTCTTACTCTAGTACATTTACACCCAGTACGAGCGAGCGATTATATGACATGCTTGTCCCTGTTCCTGGGAGTATATAGTAGATTCATGGGAACATATTAGATCGGGGCTTGTTACACACACTCTTGGGGAGTGATGTAAATCCTATGACGCAGTGCAATATATCAAGGGAAGACGAAACCTACCAATGACTGACAGCCACGATTGGAGGAGCGAGTGGTGCAGTTGACCACTAAACTGACGTACACAGGAACGAGTGGTGCAGTTGTAAATCCATATAACACTGATACCTGTGAAAAAAAAAAGGAAGAAGAGGGGATGGAAGGAAAACCTGAGCAGGACGAACACATGGAAAGTGAGGATGAAGGCTCTACTAGATCGACAGAGCGGGGCGACGATTTGCTCCTACATTTCCTTGCTAGTTTTCTCTTATCTTTCTTTTGTGAACTTAGATAAGACTGGGTTCTTTTGATCAACAATCGGGTGGTTGAAGCCTTCGCATCTTTCCAAGATGGTAAAGATCTATCATGCTAAATCATTATTTCCCTTGACTTTGACATTTGAGCTTTCTTATTCCTTGAACACACATGCCACAACAACAACCCGCCAGCTTATTTTCAAGGTTTATGTGGATAGTAGGCGTCAAAACCTTAACGGGACTGAAGGAGACTGTTGGACTACTTCGCTAGTCTTAAAAGGGCAATGGCAGACCTTCCATGTGTGTCTACCCCAGGCAAATCGGGTAAGGTATGCTACACTACCACGCCACATGAGTTAGCTACTATATGCATAACTCTACTTAACCTACCTTACGAGCGGATCGAGCTTCATACCAAAAGGGTGGGTCCCTCAGATTCGTGGCATGGCTACTACAGCTCACCTACCCAGAATCTAACAAATCTTTCACCTGGCTCGCAAACTCACTGACGAGGCTGTTGAGCATGGTACTTTTCTGAAGCACGGTGCTTCATCTTCTGTTTTTGGTGATAGCAAGAGAACGTGGGATAGTGTGAGGTATAAGTCCTTCAACAGCAGAGGCTAGCATAGCAACAACGACGAGGTATTGGGAAAGGGTGTTCCTGGTGTGGGAGTGAAACCCACTTCAAGAGGAACGGTCCCCAGCTCAACTACACTAGCGACAATGGCAACAAAAACCTCGATGGTGCTCGGGGAATAGCTTCCATAATCAGCTCGGGAGAAGTCAAGGGCGACAATAATGTGTTGACAAGTATATTTTCTGTGAAAGACAATCTTGTTGTTTTTTTTTTTTTTGATTCAGGTGCGAACATCAGCTTTGTGTCTTTAAAATTTAGCAAATTCCTAAGGTTAGTCCCTACTTTTCTTGATACCCCGCATTTTATAGAGTTAGCTGATGGGAAGCCTGTTGAGGCAACCCACATCCACCGTGACTGCAAGCTTGAGCTAGATGGTCAAGTATTTACCATCGATCTTATGCCTATCACCCTAGGAAGCTATGATACCGTGGTTGGCATGGACTGGTTGTCCAAGCATCGCGCTGAAATTCTCTGTCGGGAGAAGATTGTTTGTATCCCTCTCCCTAGTGGAGAACGATTATCTATTTAGGGTGACCGTGGTGGTGCCTTGGTGGGCATCATCTCCTTCTTGAAAGACCAGAAGTGTATTCGAAAGGGCTATCCAGCCACTCTGGCTAACATTTCTGATACTCGAACTGGAGTTGAAACGAAGATTGAGGAAATCCCAGTAGTCCGTGACTTCCCAGATGTATTCCCAGAAGAACTACATGGAATTCCACCTGTTCATCAAGTGGAGTTTCAAATTGATCTTGCACCTGGAGCGGCCCCAGTTGCACGCGCGCCATATCGCCTAGCACCAGGCGAACTTCAAGAACTATCTACCCAACTACAAGAGCTATTGGATAGGGGTTTCATTAGCCCTAGTTCTTCACCTTCGGGAGTTGAACAAGGTGACGGTTAAGAACCGCTACCCTTTGCCTTATATTGATGACTTGTTCGACCAGCTCCAAGGGTCGAGTTTCTATTCCAAGATTGACTTGAGGTCAGGGTATCACCAGCTGAGAGTCCGAGGGGAGGATGTGGCGAAGACAGCCTTTCAAACTCGTTATGGACATTATGAGTTTTGGGTAATGCCATTTGGGCTAACCAATGCACCGGTTGTGTTCATAGATCTTATGAACCGCGTGTGTAAGCCTTATTTGGACAAATTCGTCATAGTGTTCATAGATGACATATTGATCTATTCTAAGAGCAGGGAGGAGCATGAGCAACACCTGCAGCTGATCTTGGAACTCTTGAGAAATGAGCAGCTGGATTCGAGAGTTCCAATTTCCAGGACATGTGGTTAATGAGGCAGGAATACATGTCGATCCCGCCAAGATTGATGCAATTAAACAGTGGGAGGCTCTTACGACTCCTACAGAGGTGCGCCAATTCCTTGGTCTTGCGGGATATTATCGCAGATTCATTGAGGGATTTTCTAAGATCGCTCAACCCCTCACTGCTTTGACGCAAAAGGGTATTACTTACAAGTGGGGAGATGCCCAAGAATCTGCTTTTCAATTGTTAAAGGCGAAGCTTTGTAGTGCACCGATCCTATCACTACCTAAGGGTACAAACGACTTTGTGGTGTACTGTGATGCGTCTATCCAAGGTTTAGGGTGTGTGCTGATGCAGCGTGATAAGGTGATCGCGTATGTTTCACATAAATTGAAAGTACATGAGAAAAATTACACCACCCATGACTTGGAACTAGGAGCGGTGATTTTTGCTCTGAAGATTTGGAGGCATATCTTTATGGAACGAAGTGTATGATCTTTACAGATCATAAGAGCCTCCAACACATATTCGATCAGAAGGAGCTGAACATGCGACAACGTCGATGGGTCGAGCTTCTGAATGATTACGACTGTGCCATCAAATATCATCTAGGGAAAGCTAACGTAGTAGCGGATGCCCTCAGTCGTAAGGAAACGAAACCCAAGCGGGTGCGAGCTTTACAACTCACTGTCCATTCTAATCTTCCTGATAAGATTCGTGAAGCTCAAGTTGAAGCTTTGAAGGAAGAAAATTTCGAGCGCGAAACTTTGCATGGTGCTGATAAGCACTTGGAACTGAGGACAGATGGTCTTCAGTGCTTCATGAATCGAGTTTGGATTCCACGTTTTGGGGGTCTCAGACAACTCGTGCTTGACGAAGCCCACACATCACGTTATTCGGTACATCCTGGTTCGGATAAAATGTACCAAGATCTTAAAACTCTTTACTGGTGGCCAAACATGAAAGCTGAGATAGCCACTTATGTTAGTAAGTGTTTAACATGTGCCAAGGTTAAGATTGAGTATCAGAAACCTTCGGGCCTACTTCAACAACCGAAAATTCCCATGTGGAAATGGGATGGGATTTCCATGGACTTCATCACCAAACTTCCTAAAACATCCAGCGGGCACGATATGATTTGGGTCACTGTTGACCGTTTGACCAAATCAGCACATTTCCTAGCAATCAAAGAGACGGACAAGTTGGAACGTCTAGCTGCCCTATATATATTAAGGAAGTTGTCTCTAGGCATGGGGTGCCTACATCCATCATATCTGATCGTGATACGCGATTTACTTCTCGTTTTTGGACTACTCTCCAAGATGCATTAGGGACTCACTTAGGCATGAGCATGGCCTATCACCCTCAGACGGATAGACAAAGTGAACGTACCATCCAAACATTGGAAGATCTGCTAGGGGCTTGCGTGGTGGATTTTGGCAACGGTTAGGATAAACACTTGCCTTTGATTGAATTCTCGTATAACAACAGTTACCACACTTCTATTCACTGTGCTCCTTTTCAGGCATTGTATGGACTCAAGTGTAGGTCTCCCATATGCTGGACTGAAGTTGGGGATAGCCAACTGACAGGTCCTGAAGTCGTGCATGAAACTTCTGAGAAGATTGTGCAAATTAGAAATCGTATGGCCGCTACTCGTGATCGACAGAAAAGCTACGCAGATAAGCGTAGGAAACCATTGGAGTTCCAGGTTGGGGATAATGTACTGGTTGAAAGTGTCGCCTTGGAAATGCGTGATTGTTTTGAGAAACGGGGAAAACTAAACCCGCGATACGGTGGCTTATAGGTTGAACCTACCTGACGAACTCAACGGAGTGCATAATGTATTCCACGTGTCAAACCGTAAGAAGTGTCTGTTGGATGCGACATTAGTGGTTCCACTAGAGGAAATCCAAGTGGACGATCAGTTACGGTTCGTGGAAGAACTAGTGGAGATTCTTGAGCAGGGCGTTAAGAAACTCATACAGAGTACCATACCTATTGTCAAGGTACGTTGGAATTCTCGTCTAGGACCAGAATATACGTTGGAACGCAGGAATCAAATGTGGCTCAAATACCCAGACCTCTTTACTGAACATGAACCTGTTCACAGACCAAACTTTAAACCAGAAGCGTCTCACTAAAAGTGAATTTCGGGGCGAAATTCCTTTCAACTTGGGGATGATGTGACATCCGGTAATCAAGCATACATTTTTTTCACTTGCTTCACAGTTTACTTGCGGAATTTCGGGACGAAATTCTTTTCAACTTGGGGATGATATGATACCCCGCATTTTCAGGTTAACACTTTAACTAAACTCTAGTCAGTTTATACATATATTCGTAGCGTTTTACTTGACTAGGGTTAGTTAAGCAAGTCGCACGGTACACTGTTATAGGCTAACAACCACATAAACGGTAATTCGGGGAATTACCGGATCTCATACACGAGTCTTGAACCCCGAACGTTGGTGAAATGATAGAACTAATAATTGTAGAATAATTTGTTTGATATTATTTGCAATTATGTGCCTATGTGAATTTATTTGTGAACATATGGGACGTTACATGTTATTACGTGAATACAAGGTACTGAGCTTGTAACCGACACTTAACTGAGAATCATATATAAGTTATAAAATATTGGGTTAAATATTTTATATATTTATTATATTTCATGTATAAACTATTACATGAAATTATTTAGAATTAAGCGAAACTAATTTTTATACGCGAGTATACGAGACTAGGTCCGTATTCGACTCTAGCTGGACCGCGGATCATAAACATCTTATAAAATATATTGGTTGAATATTTTATTTATTACTTATTAATTATATTGATTATTATATTATATATATAATTATATATATATATATAATATATATATATGAAAAAAAAAAAGATTTAGATGATGTCAACTTGGCGGACCAAGTCAACACCAAGAAATGGCAATAATAATTGAAAGCAAAACGACAAAAAGAGTTTATGCTCCAAATGGTTTTTTGATAGAAATCATTCGTAGCCAAAAAAAAACAAATAGAAGAAAAAAAAGAATATATATTATTTAATGGTAAAGGTATCACAACAAAGGATGTAAGCAGGAGTTACGCGTGGAGCATTAGAACAGCCTCTTGGGCTGCTGCCAAACTCGGCCCAAACTCCATTTCTAAACCCATTTCGTTGCTGAATTTTTATAATTACGTTTTAGTCATATTTTTATAAAAACTTAACCCTAATCTCGCTTCTACAACCCCTAACACGAAAATATAAACCCTAACATCTACCATAATCAAGAAAACCATTAATTTTGAAGCTTGGGAAGGTATAGGATCAATTAGTTGAAGAGCTTAAGGGAGTCGATATCATGTCCTTGTTATTTGCGGAGTTTGGATTTTAGCTTGCAACCTAAGGTGAGTTTCACTACTCTTTTCTCAAAAGCATGCGTCTCGGGTTTGAGACAACTTTCTAAACTTTTTCTAGTCCGGTTTGGAACTACTTTTACATCCTGGGTTTTGGGGTGCTTTGACTCCTTGTGTGGGTCGGATTTTGACTCCTTGTGTGGGTTGGGTTTTACGATTCCTTGTGTGGATCGCGCTTTTATCAGTTTACAACTTTAACTGTCCTTTGTGAACTAAACACATTCTATCACTTTAAGTCCTTACATATTATTGGGTTAATCGCTGGAGGCGAACGGGGTATTAGTTGATAGCGCTATTAGGTTGTGCAGCAACCTCATGCTTGAGGTGCTTGGGTCACGGGCATGAACTTTTGACCACGCTCTTGAGGAGCTGAACTTACTAGTGTTGATAGACACTAGTACTAAGGCAAATTAACAACTTCTGTATGTTCCCAATAATCACCTGTTTAGTTACAATGAGTGGGCTAGCTACCCTTGACAAGCTTAAACTGATGACTCTTATAACTTTCGTATTCGACAACTTTACACTCGTTATTTAAATTGTGAACTCACCAACATTGTTTGTTGACCCACGATATACATGCTTTTGCAGGTAGTTAGCTTCCGGTGTCATGATTAGGAAGCACTGCACGTTTCAATGCATTTGGGGTCTTGGGCATACACCTAAATTACATATCATGCTTTTACGTTTTCTCTCATATGGTTTTAATTTGGGCGCGTTGTTTTGCGCATGGTTTTAAAATGTTTAAATTTGGTTTACGCTTCCGCAACATAACTAAACTTGATTTTCATAAACGAACTAAATGGTTTGGGCATTTAGAGTTCGTTCACATGACTTATGGCTATGGGATCCTGGTATGTCATGCGCCTCGCGGTATAAACCCCGCAGTTGATATTTGAGGGTGTGACACAAGGTGTTGAGTATGGTTTCAACTTCTTACCTTTTAAAGACATTCTTAACGGAGAAGCCAATAATTTGTTGACCGTTGGTTTGTATTTTATTTTTTACTTTAGAACAAGCTTTAATATTCAGTTTGGTTGAACATTGTTCCCTTAAAGTTAACAGATGTTTGGTAAATTTGTGTGTTTTGTTTTATAGATGTTGCTGGAAGCGTCATTTGATGTGGGGACCTGGATGTGTTTGGACGACCTGCTAACGACACCAAACGGATGAATCTTGATATTCAGGACTTAGAGTAAGGATTCCTTAAAATTGTTATACAGTTTTTTCGAAAAGTATTGTATGTCCTATTCACATACCTGATAGTTAACAAAAATATTCTATTTTTAAGGTGAGTCTTATGCTTCAATAGTTGAAAACAATCATTGTTAGAATTGCAAATTTAATTTCTATAATAAATGTTATGAAGAAGTTAATCTATGATTCACTGTTTTGAATCTTATGTGGAACACATTTATTGATGTAATAAATTATCTCTAATTAATTTTGTATAGTGTCACATTTTTGCATTTGTTTTGCATCTATGGTTCTATTGTTTTGTTGTAGAGGTACGACGTTAAGATGTAAATTATGGAACTCTTATGCAATACAGTTTAAGGAATTCATTTCCAGCATCACTGAGGAGCATCTACTGGCTGTTATCCAACATGGAAGGGTTAGAGACTGGAACGGTAACTTGTGTTTCAGTATTGTTATTTTAAAAAGATATTAATATAAATGATGTCAGTAAAGATATGTGTGTTGTGAAATTTTTAGAACGAATTACAGTTCAAACCGACAAGTATGGATCTCGCCTCTTTCTCAATCAAGGAATATATGAGGTTTCTGACCTAAGGAGGAGGTGCTATTTATTTATATTTGTATAGGCAAATTTACATTTAATTTGTTTTAGCTAAGGGATGTAATTCTTTCCATATTTATGTAGTTTGATGTTGAAACAAGAACAAGAGTTTGGTTGTACTTCTCAAACCCTTCTATCTTCACATACTGTTTATCCATTGCGTCAGGAATTCATAGTTGGAACACAGAAGAAGCGTGTTGATAAACTCATTGACATTCAAGAGGTTTCAATATTTTATACGTACCTTTTATATGGGTTCAGTTTATTATATGTTTCTATTCTATAAAAGTGTATGTTGTATATATATATTGTGTTTGTAGCCAATATCTTTTGTTGTGGTTGCCACCATAAAAAGTATTGAAGAAAGCTATGGTTGGTTTTATGCTGCCTGCCGCAAGTGTAACAAGAAAGTATTAAGTAAATCAGAGTATTTGCAACATGCTGAAGAAGTGTGTGAAGTAATTCTCAAATTGCCTGCTACTGCGTTGGTTTGTCGCAAATGCCAGTGTGAATGTACTTCCATTACCACAAAGTATGTAAAGCAGTAGATGTATACACTTTTTTTGTTTCCAGATTTTTCATTTCATTTGATACAGGTTTTTTAGATAAATTATGTTTTAGGTTCAAGTTGCAGATAAGGGTTCAAGATGATTCTGGTAGTGTATCATTTGTGATGTTTGATAAAGATGTTATGAGGATCTTTGGAGCTGCTGCATGTGATATTAGGGAAAGACAGTTGAAGAAAAGCGACACAAACAGTTTGCCGCATGAGTTGTCTCGAATCGTTGAAAAGAAACTGGCTCTCAAGATTGATGTTTCTGATTACAATCTTACAAATGAGTACCATGTGAACACTATGGTTAAGATTTGCGATGATCCTGTTATAATTGAAGAGTTGGTTGACGGATATGAGAATGTACAGGATAATTCTGACGAGGTATTTATTCTAATTATTTTGTAATAAGCATTTATTTTCAGTAGACGTTCAAATCTGTTATGTTTATTTGTATATGACCACTTTTTAGGTCACTCGGAAAGTTTGTGAAAACAAATATGTTAACCTTTCAGAATCTTCGCAACTTCGGTTTCAAGTTACTTCTAAGGTATTTATGCCTTTGTGCATGTATGTCTAAGTTGTTTCTACATCTTGTATTGTTATGTAACGTTTTATTAGCTGTTTCGTCATTTGTTTGAAGGATGTTGTATGTGTTGATGCCGTTGTGGATACTGCCACAAGTCCCAATGGAAAAAGAAGTGTTGAAGATTGTGGTAATGTAAATGTTGGTGAGCAAACTTCTACAAGCAAAAGATTGAAGAAGAAGCCAGCTAGATTGAAAAGTTAGGAAGTTATTATTAACGTATTCAAATGTGTGTTTAGTTTTTTCAGTTGTAAGTTTTTGTTAACATCTTTGATGTTCAAAAATATATATCTTAATTTTGTACAGACTGGTTTAACAACTTTGGATGAAAATATTTTAGTTAACAGCTGTTGTTTAACATCTGTTGTGGCACGGAATGATGTTATTTTAATTTCATATGCTTTAACTTCTGTTATCCAATATTTGTTCAAACAATAGTGTCTCGAGTATTTTACAGTAGTTGAATATTAATTTTTTTAATAGTTATAGGACCAATTTAATATATGTAAATATTCAATTTAGTTTCTTTAAAATATTAGTTACAATGAGTAAATTTCACGTCATTTTTTAAAAAAAGTTTGTCATGGAAATATTTTTAACTTAAAATATAATAAGTCGTCAATAAAATTATAATTACACGTTTTATAGATGGTGATATTTTTGTAGAATTTTTATTGCTATAAACTATATGTTCATTTTTTAAAGTTATAGGAATAATAAAAGACTTCAAATCATTTGTAAGAACAATAGTTTTAATATTTTAATTAATATAAAAAGAATAATGTGTAAACTTATGGTATCTTTCCATCTAGATCTTTCATCTCCACAGTGGCCATCAAAGACTTTTAGGGTTGTGGCGACTGTTTGTAATTATGAAGTTGAAAAGACTGATGTAATTTAAATTTATAGTTATTTCGTTAGATATTGATTACAAGTTAAGTTTTGCAAAGTCTGTTTTAAAACTTTGGTTACATCATCCTTCAGTTGAAAGTTGTAATGGATCACATTTGTTTGACAACATTTGTTGACAAGTCATCAAATATTGTATACCTTGAACTTAGAATAGGTTTCAATACGAAAGTTCAATATTAGGACATTGAAACTAATGATAATATTCATACTAATAATTTAAAACATAATACATTATGATTAAAAACTATTATTACACATTTTAATAATACTGATTTTTTAAGTATTTTTATTCCTATAAAATATGTTTTACGGTAATAATAACTTCCGTTACGGTAACATTATTTAGGTGTTTATTAATAGTGAAAATGATTTCATCTACCGTAAATAGTTGTATTGTTTCGTAAATTTCAATTTACAAAACCTTCATCTGTACAGTGGGTATTATAGACTTTTATTGAATTTCAATATCTGTTGACAGTTCAATTGTTGTTGATATACATTATGAAACAGATGGTTATAATAACTTAAGTGAGTTATATGCAAATATTCAATTTAGTTTCTTTAAAATATTAGTTACGATGAGGAAATTTCACGTCATTTCTTAAAAAAGTTTGTCATGGAAATATTATTTATTTAAAACATAATAAGTCGTCAATAAAATTATAATTACACGTTTTATAGATGCTGATATTTTTATAGAACTTTAATTGCTATAAAATATATGTTCATTTTTTCAAGTTATAAGAACAATAAAAGACTTCAAATCATTTGTAAAAACAATAGTTTTAATTGTTTAATTAATATAAAAAGAATAATGCGTAAATTTACGGTAACTTTCCATCTAGATCGTTCACTGTACAGTGGCCATCAAAGTCTTTTAGGGCTGTTTCAACTGTTTGTAATTATGAATTTGAAAAGACTGATGTAATTTAAATTTATAGTTATTTCGTTAGATATTGATTACAAGTTAGGTTTTACAAACTCTGTTTTAAAATCTGGTTACATCATCCTGCAGTTGAAAATTGTAATTGATCACAGTTGTTTGACAACATCTGTTGACAAGTCATCAAATTTTGTATAGCTTTGAACTTAGAATAGGTTTCAATACGAAAGTTTATTACTATGAAATTGAAACTAATGATAATATTCATACTAATAATTTAAAACATAATACATTGTGAATAAAAATTATTATTACACATTTTAACAATACTAATTTTTTTAAGAATTTTTATGGTAACGTTTTTTTGTTGTTTAATAATAGTAAAAATAAGTACATTTAGCATTAATTACCGCTATATTTTATGTAAGTTTCCATCTAGATCAATCATCTGTACAGTGGCCACCAAAGTCTTTTAGGGCTGTGTCGACTGTTTGTAATTATGAATTTGAAAAGACTGATGTAATTTAAATTTATAGTTATTTCGTTAGATATTGATTACAAGTTAGGTTTTACAAACTCTGTTTTAAAAATCTGGTTACATCATCCTTCAGTTGAAAATTGTAATGGATCACAGTTGTTTGACAACATCTGGTGACAAGTCATCAAATTTTGTATAGCTTTGAACTTAGAATAGGTTTCAATACGAAAGTTTATTACTATGAAATTGAAACTAATGATAATATTCATACAAATAATTTAAAACATAATACGTTGTGAATAAAAACTATTATTACACATTTTAATAATACTGATTTTTTTAAGGATTTTTATTGCTATAAACATATGTGTTACGTTAATAATATCTTCTGTTACGGTAACATTATTTAGTTGTTTCTTAATACTAAAAATGATTTCATCTACCGTAAATAGCCGTATTGTTTCGTAAATTTCTATTTACAAATGATAATGTTAATACTAATAATTTAAAACGTAATACATTGTGAATAAAAACTATTATTACATTTTTTAACAATAATGATTTTTTTAACAATTTTTATTGCTATAAAATATGTGTTATGGAAATAGTAACTTCTATTTTACAATCGTTCATCTGTACAGTGGGCATTATTAACTTTTGTTGAATTTTAATATATGTTGGCAATTCAATAGTTGTTGATAAACATTATGAAACAGATGGTTATAATAACCTAAGTGAGTTATATGTAAATATTCAATTTTGTTTCTTTAAAATATTAGTTACAATGAGTAAATTTCACGTCATTTCTTAAACAAGTTTGTCATGGAAATACTATTAATTTAAAACATAATAAGTCATCAATAAAAACTATAATTACATGTTTTAGAGATTCTGATAATTTTTTAGAATTTTTATTGTTTTAAAATATATGTTCATATTCTAAAATTATAGGAACAATAAAATATTTCAAATCATTTCTAGGAAAAATAGTTTTAAGTGTTTAATTAATAAAAAATGGATAATGTGTAAAGTTATGGTAAGATTTTTGAGTCGTTTAATAATAGTAAAAATAAGTACATCTTGCATTAATTATCGCTGTATTTTCTGTAAGTTTTCATCTAAATCGTTCATCTGTACAGTGGTCATCATAGACTTTTAGGGCTGTGGGCTATTTGTAATTATGAATTTGAAAAGACTGATGTAATTTAAATTTATGATTATTTTGTTACATATTGATTACAACTTAAGTTTTACAAAGTATGTTTTAAAAATCTGTTTAAAAGTCAACAGATATAATGAATCTTTCAAATGAAAAGATGGTTGAATACCAAAGTTAATCATTACAAAATTCAAACTTACTTTATTGAAATTTATATTGGTTGAAATTTAATTATAATAGTGACAATAATAAAATGAGTAAAGTTCGTTTGATTGCTTTAAAAAGTTTGTCATGGAATAATAGATGTAGTTATTAATTTTAAATATATTATTTCTTGAATAAAAATTATAATTACACATTTTATAGATGATGATACTTTTTTTAGAATTTTTATTGCTATAAAATATATCTTCATCTTTTAAATTTATAGGAATAATAAAAGTCTTCAAATCATTTGTAGATTCGTTTTCTATATTGAAATAATTTTAATTGTTTGATTAAAAATATTATTTTAATGTTTTATTATTTTTATTTGTAACGAGTAAAGTTTATGTCATTGGTTAAAAAAGTCTATCATGGAATAATAGATGTAGTTATTAATTTTGAAAATATTATATCTTGAATAAAAACTATAATTACATATTTTATACATTTATGGTAACATTGTTTAGTTGTTTAATAATAGTAAAAATAAGTACATCTACCTTTAATAACCGTCGTATTTTGTAAGTTACAATCTAGATCGTTCATCTGGACAGTTTTCATATAGACTTTTAGGGCTGTAGACTATTTTTAATTATGAATTTGAAAAGACTGATATAGTTTAAAATTTATAGTTATTTCGTTAGATATTGATGACAATTTAAGCATTACAAAGTCTGTATAGACATCTGGTTATATTACTCTTAAAGTGGGTTTAACATGTTGAGTTCCTACAACATCTGTATCGATTCTATGCTTTCAAAATTGTAATGGATGACAGCTTTTTGATAATATTTGTTGACAAGTTAACCGATATTTATACATTTCAACTTCACAAAGGCTCGAATACCAAAGTTAATTATTATGATATTAAAATTTATTTTATTATTTTATCGTTTGTGTTAGTAATTGTAATTGTTTTTCAGTTTATTTATATTTATATATAAGAGAGCCGAAAAACACTATTATTATAGTAGGTATATACCTATTTTTTCAGTCTATAAAAGGCGAGTAACTCTTCATTTCAGTTTTCAAGTTTGTAATACTTGAACCATTGAAAACCCAACCAACCATCTATACCTTCAGTATATAATGTTATTTCATCTAAATTCGTACCCGCAGTCTTCTCAAAACTTCTCGCTTTGAAAGAAAAATGTATTACCAATAACCCGTTGCTAATGAAGTTGGAATTGGTGTTATTGGAAGATTCTTACAATCAAAGGAAAATATTATCTGTTTTGTTATATACGAGAGCATGTCCAAAATGAGATGGGTCTCTATATAAATAATATGTCTCTCATTTTTCCGCTACTTAGATGCATATTATTATATATGTTTTCTTTTTCTTTAGAGCCCGACTTCTTTTGGTTTTGTTTTGTGGTGTTTTGGCTGTATTTTGTATTTTTTTTTTTTTTTTGTCTTATAAATGAGATGTGTTAGTTGGTATTAGTTCACTTTTGTAGCGATATCGGAGTTTTTTTTAGAGCACTTCTATTTTGTGTTTTTGTAAGCATTTTTCGTTTGTGGTATTTTGGCTGTATTTTGTATCTGGTATGTTTGTTTATCATCATATTGTAAGTAAAATTATGCAATTCCAATGACAAGTTTTATTGCTATAGCTTTTTTCAGTATTATAGTATAGAATATATTCAAGATACGTTTGAACAATAAAGATTTTCCCCAAACAGACTGTTATTATTTCTTAAAAGGCTGCTACAAAAACATATCATAAAATATTAGGTCAAAATCTGACTAAAAGCTCAGTTGATCATTAACAGTGTTGTGTGGTAAATAATAATTATGATCTCGCGTAGTTCGTTTAAAAATTTTATTAACAATTTTAATTTTACTAACTTATTGAATCAGAAAAATAAGCCTTAATATAGCGACTTAAAACTCACATTAACGTCTTATAGTTGGATAAAGAGTGAAATTTGTATTTTAAAATTTTAATTTTCTGCAATTCAAATAATCATCTGTTGATTTGTATGTAAATAATTGATTCAGTTAATTAAAATATTAATTACATTCAATAAGTTTTATGTATATTTTTAAAGATATACTTATTTCATCTAAATAGATTGTCAAATCCAAACTTAAGGATTAAAGTTTTGAAATTTAGTTTCCGTTCTACATTCTAACCTCTGATTAGCTCATTGTATTCGCTGACACTTATTTCATAACATTTGTTAACAATTCAACAAACGTTGTAATATTTTATTTTAAAATATTGTTAAAAAATGTGATAAAATTTTGAAGTATAATTTATAAATGTAAACAAAAGTTCAATTGAAATTAAAGGTGTTCGGTAGTAAATAATAAATACAATATGGGCTACTTCGTTTAAAAATTTGTTGTAAAATTTAATTTCAAATCTTTTTCAATCTGAATTGTATATTTATTGTAATCTTTAATTGTAAAATTGTATTGATTGACAGTTGTTTGATAACCGCTGTTTATCATTCAACAGATGTTGTAAAACAGACTATATACAGTAAAATGAGTATACTTTTATCTAAAAAGAAGTTCGAATTCCAAAGTTAATCATTTGAATGAAGTATAAAAAGTAGTTACAAAGAGAATACATTTGTAAAGAAATTAGATTTGGTGATCTTAGATATTTTATTAGAAGTTTTATTTTTATGATATACATATATATATTAAAATTATATGAACAATAAAAGTGTTCATATTAATTTTCTAAAAGTAAATAAGTTTGTTTGTTTAATTTAAAATAAAAATGTAAATTTATGGTAACCTTTTTTAGTTGTTTTATAATAGTAAAAATAATTACAACTACCATTAATTACTGCCGTATTTTGCAAATTTCCATCTAGATTCTTGAACTGTATAGTGATCATCATAGCGTTTTAGGGCTATTGACTGCCAGTAATAATCATTACCTTGAAACTCGAATTTTGAAGTGACTCGGTATTTTTTACTTATATTTATTTATCAAAAATTAATATATAGATATTTCTATTGATTAAAAATAATTATAATTAAGTTAAATATGAGGATTTTAAAAGTTATCACTGTTTGTTTATAAAATGTGTTCTGTCAAATAAATGTTTTCATCATCTATTTAATTTCATTTTTATTTGCTCTATGTTTGTGCAAAATGCAATATAATTTAAAAAGCATAATTTGTGTTTGTGTGTGTGTATATATATATATAGAAGATTTATATTTTTCAAGCATTTTTAATCCAAAATTACATTTACAATTACTATTGCTGATTCTTCATAATTTCTTCACGACGCTGTTTCCTTTCCTTGCTGATGGAAATAATGTTATCAGTAAGACCTTTCATCTTCTTGGAAATATCGTTGTTTAGTTCGATTTGATCCGCTAGGTACTGTAGAGCTATGTTTCATTCAATTGATTCGGGAATTTCAACCATATCAGTCATGGTTTTGCCGTTTTTCCTTAGATCCGTAACAACTAGAGATGTAAACATTCCACATAAGTTTCTTATTGTTTCTTCTTCAAAAGATTTTATTTTGAAAGCCTTAATAAGAATTTCATGAGTTGTTTGTTGGACTCTGGTTTGGTAATTTTGGGAGGATGACATGTTTTTGTGTTATGTAATGTAAGGATTTGATTATTGTAAGGTTAGATGTGCATTGTAATAGAGTGTTTTGTGTATATATAGGGTAGGGTTCCTGTATGAATATTGTTTTGTGTGAGAAGTGTAGGAAGGATTAAGAATTGACATGTAGGCATCATTTTTTTATTTTGGAATGATGTATTAGGTCGTTTTGGCTTGAAAAACACTTAACACAACAATATACAAAAATTTAAAACACAATCCAGTGTATTATAGTCATTAAACTTAAATTATAGATAAAACATCCTAGTAATTACTTAAAACACTCTTCTTAAAACACCCTATTAATTACTTAAAACACTCTACTTAAAATACATTGTTTCGGTTATTAATTTGTTATGTTTGGTGTTTTTCTAAGCAAAACAATCCAAAACATCATGAATACGTCAAAAAAAATATGCATACATATCAATTTTTAATCATTCCTACGCTTCTCACACAAAACAATATTCCTACAGGATCCTCTACCTATATATATATATATAGTGTTTAGCCCGCGCGCGTTGCGGCCCGCTTTACCAAATTGTTCTATAAACTTATTTGAGTGTTGTGGCGAGAGTTCAGTCGGTATTCATTCGGTTCATTATGGTATCGATACGGTAACCATATTTAGTATAGCAATTGCTTATTATATCGACCATAAAATACATGTAAACCAACATTGTTTCGTGTATGAACTAATTTGAATGTGTAAATATTCTTGTGATGATAACACTTATCTATACATATAATAAACCAAATCCATTTTAATGACATGACACTCAAAGAGGGTATTCTCTTCATTGAGTGTGCCATGTGTCATCCCATGTGGCAATGACTTTATTTTAGGAAAATAATAATTTAAAATTTAAAAACAAAATTAGATTTCTATCTCTAATGTTTCCTCCCATAACTTTTAAACGTTAATATCTTTTATATACGAGATTTTTTTAAAGAAAAAAATTACACCAAATTAACGAGCGTTTTATTATCTTTCCAACGGGTACCATAGTGCTATATAAAAATGAAGAAAAAAACGACTATTTTTTTGTGTGGTTTTGTTCGTACATGAAAAAAACACAAAGTGTTCAGGTTATTCATTAATCATGTAAAGGCAAGTCATTAGTTATGTTCAAACCAGTAAATATGAATTTTATTTACAACATGTGTTAGCATTAGAGTTGTACATTGTTTTAGGTTAGGTTTTAATATTAGAGTTATACATTGTTTAAGGTTATGCACTAACATTGGAGATACATTGTTAATTGTTTTAGGTTAAGTGCTACCCGAAGCTTTCCTGCATGTAATTGTAAAACGCATCAGTCTATTTCAGATGTAAAATTGATATTTCAAATTAGATTTCTCAACCCGGGACGCTCCCGGGATATAATCTAGTTATACATATATACAATTAGCAACATGCATATCCGTTTTTAACCTATGCATAACCGTCTCAACAATCTAATTTTAAATACCTACTATTTTAAATTACATTATGATACATAAAACTATGATGAGGCGGTGGTTAAACAACTGTAATTGCAAAAACGCCTGACTTTAAAGGGTATCAACACCCCTGCTGTGTATAACATTCGGAAGATGCAATCTATATTTTTTCTCAATTCTCTGCAGCCATCTCTAATCTCAAATTTCTATAATCAACTATGTGCGTATATGTTGAATCAATGAGGGTGGCGCTCTTAGGAGTGCAAAGAAGACGATCAAGTGATTCAATTAAGAAGAGTTTAATTAAGTCGAGTGCTTGGATTGTGAAGAAGAACAAGAAACCGATACCCTGTTTTACGTGTTACTCGACGTGTTTGTTGATCGATCAGAAAAATAACGATCTAAGTGTTTGTTTGATTGTTTCTAGAACGCATACGTCGTTTAAACCTGTCCTAATGCGTATTACGTATACATAGTTTAAACCCATCCGGACAGGTACATGTGCATCCCTTCTCGAATGTTTCTCTTGAATGATCAAGTAAAATGTTAAAATAAGTAACGTCCTGTCGGTTTGTAAATTGATGTGTCACTTTAGTAATGTGAAACGGTGTTTTGCAGCCCCGTTGCACACTCACATAACATTTGAAATTGATTTTAATAATAACAAAATATTATAATTTTCATTTATTGTCTGTAATAATTGAAGTATGTTAATTCATATTTGTGTATGCAAATGATCCATAAGGTTTTGAAGTTGAAGGCAATTATCTTCAACAAAAACCACTAACATTGTGATAGACTGATAGCCCCCAAAGTATAGGTAGAAAGTCAAAATTGCAAACGCATGCTGTTTTTCATTAAAAGTATAAGCATTCACAGTTTTGTAGAGAAATTGGTTTCAAGTTATTAAATGATAAAATATAATCGACATCCCGCAGCAACGCGCGGGTTAACGAAAACTCGTATATAACATATAATATAAGGTAACCAAATATCAAACCATATAATTTACAATAAATGATGATTTAATAATTTCCAATCCCCAATTCACTGTCTCTAGATGTATTACATAATAAATCGATAGACATAATTATGTTACATTTCACATTTCAACTCCAATAACAATAACAAAAACACTTTTGGATTGGCATTACCATTCATAGGAAGTAACTCAACTGTTCTTTCTTTCTTGAACCCACTTCGCCAAACAACTCATTCCATTGTTTCAGCTCACCCATTACACATCCCTCTCCAGCAAAACTTGCTGCCACCTGTCACCATTATCCAAATATATCACATAGATGACCAAATAACATTCAACATGTTTAATGACAAAGTTAAAAAAAATCTGTCTAAACTGGTTTAACCCGCATAACCTAGTTAAAATTAAAGAGCAAAAAGTAGTTTACATGTGAATTTATACTGTATTGGTTATCAGCGCGCATTGTGTAAAGACAAAAAAAAAACCTAGAAAGTTTATATCAAAAGAGGTGTCCATAATAAATATGAAAACAACCAACCTCAGAGTTTTGTTCAAGAGGCTGGAACCGAGTATACTCAGGATTAACACCAGCACCATCATCGGGAACATCGGCGATATACTGTGCAACATATTCACCGCGTTGCGGCTTGGTATGACACTTTGGCGCTAACCCGTCAAATTAGTCCGTGGTTTCGCCTTCGATCTTTGCTTCGTCTCTAGACACTATTTGGTTATTGTTTGTCCAGGATTAAGCGAATGATTGTTGCTCTAAATTTTATGCAAATTCAGCTTTAATTCTCAGTATAAGATGAAACCACAATAGAACAAAAAAGAAAAGAATTAAGAAACTCATATTAACGTTGTTCCACATTTCTCCTACTCAAATTTGGTCCATGCTCATAGATATCACCCTGCAACATATTTCAAAAGGGTTACTAACAAAACTAAAACTTAATTCCAAAGCTGGTATTTATCCAAAAATTTCAATTTAAGGAACTAACAATGAATTTATCAACCTATTACTTTCACTTACCGGTAAGCTTCTTTATTGCATATACATTGTCTGTTTTTTTTGTAATGATTTGTATTGATGAAACCAACATGGACCGATTGAAGGAATAATGGTTGTTTTAACTGGTTGTTTCAATAATAAAACCATAAATGACTGGTCTTGATGAATAACCTGCAACGGTTCTTTAACAAGAGGGTTTCTCTGTAGAGGTGTTTTGCATTCTTGAAGAACAACAGTTTCAAAGTTGTATGAGTTGTTTCACTGGTTTGTACAATTGCTTTAAAAGGCTGTAATGGGAAATCCAAGAGTATGAGTTTTATTGAAATTTATTGGATGTTATGAGAGTGGTTACATATGTGGAGAGGGATAAAAAGTGTGTAGTATACACATATACAATGTGCATTACATGTTGTACACAAGGGCATGAATGGAATAAAATGATCAAAGATTACACTTTTGTGAAGAGGCTCTTCATATGCCATCTTAAAAGGGAGATGAAATTACTTTTCTAGACATGTCTCCTCCTTAATAAGGTAACATAGATATGGTGTGAATAGAAAATAACTTTAAACACACTATGGTACACGTGTTTTACACTTTATGCAGTGACGTTTAAATTCCAACTCTCTAGATTTTACAGTTGGAACTTGTAAATATAGTTTTTCATCTACTACGCCAAAAACGGGCTTTAGCCACACTAGAAAACTGTGACCATATGTCTTTCGCCACACATATTTTTTTCAGGTCAAGTGTGACCAAAGGTCGAATCATCGTAGGCATGATACGGCCACATTCACGTTTAGTGGTCATACCTACTAAAAAGTGTGGCTAAAGAGTACCAATATTTTTTGTTGGAGTGAAGCATTCCTTTCATTAAGTGTGGCTAAATAAAAGCAACAGTCACATGAATTTACTAAAAAGTTTGTTTTAGCCATATCAATTAAAAAAAGCGTGGCAAAAGTGATTGTTGTACTCAAGCATTTTGTCCAATAATGTAGCTAAAGGTTAGTATCGGCCATATGAATTTCCTGTAAGTGTGGCCGGTTCTACTATATAGTCACATCAATTAAGTGTAAGTGTGGCTAAAAACTATTTCTAGACACATAAACCAATTTTGTCATTTTTACGTATGGCTATTGTCTAACTTTCAGCCACATCATTTTTTTTCTCGTAACATTTGTTATCATTTCGTCACACAACAAAAACAACAAAATAGTGTGGCTAATGGGTATCTAAAACAACATGAAATTTGTTAAAACAAAGTTACAAAGGTGTGGTTAATGGTTATGTACAGAAACATGAAATTTTGTAATTTTAAGTGCGGCATATAATCTATGGTCACATATTTATTGTGGTTCCATGTGGCGATTTTTATGTAATTAGCCATTTTATTTTCAAAGTTTTGTAACAACAATAAACATGAAAAAACCTAAAAACCAACATATGTTAACAATAATAAACCAAAATTTATACAAAAGTATTCAATTTAAATACTAAAAACATAAACTTTTAATAAAAAGCTATCTATAAAAGTTTGGAAAGTGAAAGGACTATACACAAACTAAGAACTATTTCTAAGTTGTTTAAGATGTTCTTCTTGCTCCTTGTATCTTTATTGATGTCATTATGGATTAAGCCTGGTTACTTTTGCTGGAACCGATGCTGTTGTTCAGGTTATTGCAAGAAGTTGCTTCCATGTCTGAAGAACTCCCCACATGGCTCCTCACCACCAACTGGTCCAAATAAAATAGTACAACTTATTTAAAATTTAAACTAAATTCTAATACTACATATAAGCATCGAAAGAGGTTTCAACTTGATAACAAACCCATAACTTATAACTTTGTATCATGATAAGGTCAACAGGATGGTAGTTTCTGATAAAACCTACACGAAGAGTAAAATACAGATAGAAAGATCATAATAAACATAAATTATTTTGCATGACTAATTGATACCTGAATGCGGCTTAACACTCAGAAATGACACAGGAGCAAAAGGTAACAGCAACCATTTTATGAATATTAGGCTCCACAAAATTACGGTTACAATTAGGAATCATAGAATAAAAGCTAAAGAATAAACACCTGTGTCTAATATCTTCATATTCATCAAGTCATAAACTTTTGACCATGAGAAACTAGTATCCCCTCCAAGATAATTACATCAGATGCATTAACCTGACAATTAAAAAAAAGTTCAAAAGGGTAATTTTCAACTGTATGATTTTGGTAAATTGGTAATATCATACACTTTGTACAGAATACAATAGCATTCACAACTAACATCCCTATATCCTATGTCTTCTACTTATCCAACCCATTCACCACACACCGCTCAACTCTCTTAAATTAGTCAAAAATTTAAAAATAGTGAAAGCTCTGAAACTATTCTTATCTAAATCCCATAAGAATAAAAAAAAGTATATTTTCTTATAGACATGCAGATCCAGTTGGCACTTGTTAGGCATTCCAACCTTTCTCGGTGTTTGCAAACACCAATAAGTATAACAACACCGTTGCCACTGGATGTTACGACCGAACCCTAGTTTCGGCCGTCATTATTAGCCAGCACCTTGAAACCATGCCATACATCTACAGTCTTATTAGTAACTTGATTCAAAGGCCTCTCCTTAGTAATTCTTTTTTGCATCAAGTGAGAATGCATAAAGACATCTATCTTGATGATAGACATATGCTGGCCAATGAAAGAGAACATGCATTTTGAATTTGTGCAATATTTATGGTCCAAACTGGCCAATTAAAAAATTTGTGGATAAACCATAAAGTGTTCTAATAATTGACATGATGACACAATTAATTTGTTGTACTTCTAGTCTTCTAAAAAACATTATTAGACAGACCACCCCCATACCTATATCACTAAGGGGCTGTTTGGTAGCCTCTTAATCAGCCTCTTAACCATTCAGGTCTGAATCATTCAGCATTCAGACTGTTTGTTTCAGCATCTGAATGGAATGATTAAGTGCTGAACCATTAAGCTAATAAGGGATGCTGAATGATTCGGCTCTTAACCATTCAAAGCCTCTTAACCATTTAGACCATCTTAATGATTCAGCAATTAATCAACCAAACAGCCCCTAAGACAAATTTTAGTAAACATTAACACGAAATTGCATCAATTGACCCGCCATTAATTTAGATATGTTTCAACGCTCAATGTACAACCAATCTAAGAACATAAAATATGGCATACTGTCAGTTGTGTGCACTAGGGGATTATAAGAAGAAAAAAAATGCTATTGACATGGCATTTTATATCGGTTACAAAAATAGTCTTTATAAGATTTCCCAAGTAAATACTAATACTTACCAAGATTATGTGCATTTTGGACGAACTCGGTAATTCGTATACTAATTCTGTATGTTCAATGGGATTTGCCGAGAACTTGTGCCATGCATCATCGAAACCTGCCTGGACCATCTCCCTAATCCGACCGGGTTCGCGTCAACCAATCTCTTCATCAAAGAGACCTTCGTTTTCCAAAAAATAACACAACAAAACTCATTCAACAAAATTTGTTGAAGGGTAACATTTTATAAAAACTTAAATACATATCGGCTAGATTAATGAACTCCAAGTACAGCAAATTGAGGTAAAAAAATAAATATTATCATTGTACAAACATATGTATGAAATTATGAATTAAAATCTCAATCTATTAAAATGACTAAACTTAAATCCCAAACATTAACTCCAACAATCTATTTCATATTTAAAAATTAGAATAAGATGAGTATCAACATACTTTTGTTTTCCATTATTACCATTTTAGCATTTATGTTTTATATATGCTTGCATTAGTCAAACAAATATATTCTTTATTCTAAAACAAATAAATTTATTGATAAGGATAAGAAGTTGTACACAGTGTATCAACAATCTCGATTTTAATTTTAATATGATATAGCCGCCATATTTACAAAAAAAATTAAAATTCCATGAGTTTTCAAAAAGTTAAGTTTAAAATGTATCCTCATTTTGGCCATTAGAGTTCAGACAGAGAAAGATAAAAGTTTGAATAAACACAGAGCAAGATTTCTTCTTTCTTATCTTATCGTATTCCATACCCCAAAGGAAGAAAAACCCACCGATTATTCATCAAACCCTAACCAAATTAGGACAGAATAACAAGTGGTTGTGTTCTACATCTTCAGGATTCTTTTCTTGAAGTACATTAAAATGCATTCATCACCAAAACATTTAAAACCTTCTTACAATTATAGGAGCGACAATGAGAGAGTGTGTATGCTCTCTCTACGAAACAGTCATGGAAGCCTTCCGTGTGTGAATCGTTTTCAACCTTGACCTAATTTTTGTATACAATTAGGGGATTTCTCGGGTTTGTGTATGCAGGGTTTTGAAGAAGAGGAGACTACGAAAACATAAATCTGCATTTGCTAGGGATTTTAAACTAGGAAATAGGAGATCTGGCGAGGAAACCAATTTAGGGTTTGAATATCATAGAAGAAATTTTTGGGGGAGTTTAAACATAAAGTACGATTGGGTTGGGTGGGAAATTTTTGGATGCGAAAAATGTTAGGAGGGAAACTATTTTCTAAAATTTCAATAACCTAGTGGGCTTCCAATGCTTTATGGCAATTTTCGTCTACTATCGGTCCGGTTCATTATGACACTAGTTGATACAACATTTAGTATAAAAATCAAAGAGATACAAACGAATGTAAGTGTGACACCCGGCAAACTCCGGTAACTAACTTTTTGAAAACTCAGTAAGTCTACCTTAGCGAGTCGTGCATACATTACACATGACATGGTCAGTCGAGTCGAGTCATACATCATTGGGGTTTTAACACACGCAAGTCTCGAATCCCGGGAATTGGTGAACGAGTGTGAACGTGTTTGTTTTCATGTATTATGTGTTTATAATCATTATGTGACTTGTCGGTATGTGAAAACGTGTTAACATATGTTAAAACGGGGTTTAACGCGCCAAATACCCAAGACCAGGCCCTGCAGGCGATTAGGGAAGCCTAATCGCCTACAGGGGGCGATTAGCTGGACTTAAGGGGCGATTGGGCATGCTTGAGGGGCGATTGGGGCTAATCGCCTGATAAGGTAGGCGATTAGCAGCCCTAATCGCCTGATAAGGCTGCATAATCGCCCATACTGCACCTGACGACTAGAAACGCCTATAAATACCACCCTTGACCTCTAAAACACCATTTGTGCAACCCTAGCGGTCCCATAACCTATCCCAACTCACAAACACCCTCTGGAACTCGTTTTTACATCAAAACAACCATTTCCAAGCTTTATCCATCATTTTCTCCTAAATCCAAGGTGTGTTCTTCAAACCCAAACCTTTAAATGATTATATTTTGTTCCCTAAAAGTCCAGACCTGACTTCTAAATGTTTTTGTCTTTGAAAATCCATTAAAAACCGTTTTTAAACAAACCCAAACCTTTATGCATGTTATATGTGTTTAAAGGTAGGATTTTTAGGATTGAAACATGATTATTCTTGTGTTATTAAGGTGTTTATGGCTGTTATGAGTTAGTATGATGATGTTCTAGGAGTTTGGATGGTTTTGGTTGTGTGTTGTTGATGTTTGATGTTTTGACCCATTTGAATGATTTTGAATGATTAAGGATGTTATGAGGTGTGTTGTTGATTGTATGATGTTAGGGTTTGCTTTAGGATGATGCTAGAGCAGTATGATACTATCGGACAACGTGGTTACGTGATGAAATCTGGATATTTGCTATTTAGGGCAAGTTCTTGCATGTTGATGTGATGTTTACATGTTAAGTTTACTATTTTGGGAAAACGCTCGCATTCGGGACTGTTAGAATGATGATAACTTAGGGGTTTTGCTTGAAATATGTTTGTTAATATGTTAGGATTGATATTGGGTGTTTACACATGTTTCGGATCTGATTTGGAGGGTTAAACACGCGAAAACGCGTCGCGCAGCTGCAGCAGGCGAGTAGGCATCCTAATCGCCTGCTGTGGTAGGCGATTAGGCCCCTTAAGGGGCGATTAGCCTCACAATCGCCTGCTAAGGTAGGCGATTAGCATCCTAATTGCCTGTTGACCAATCCTAATCACCAGTTGACTTTTCCTAATTGCATGCTAAGTTCCTAATCGCGTGTATTGCTGTTATAAGTGTATTTTGACATTCCGAAACCCGATTTGACACTTAGGAACATGCTAGGAACCCCGTGATATGCCTAGTAACATAGTAACACGTGTATGGACTTATTTGTGCGTTATTTGACCTATGTGTTAGACTCGTTGAACTTTAACACATGTTAAGTACTAAGTTGCATGATTTGTATATGTTTGTGTATGAGATGAACACGTGGAATGTCGGGTCACCAATGGGATGTCGAGTCTTGTCTTACGTAGTCTGGTTGTCGGTCAAACACGTTTTTCGGACACATAATGGTCATGGACTGGACTTAGGGACTAATGAACCCGACGGGTTATTAGTCTAACTTGACACATATCTTATGATAGGTCACCACTAGTTGGGGCTATCATATCACGTAAACGGTTTACTCATTTAACAGAAGACGCAACCTAAGGTGAGTTCACGGCCCCACATTTTACGGTTTTTGCTTTCGAGGGAGAAACATGCTTAAAACTCTTTTATGACTCATGACTCATTTTCACGTTATACTATGGCTTACATATTATTACTATACGGTTCATCAAAAAGTCCCTTAGAAACCACTAACATGGGAATATGGCGGGGAAATGTGGATAGCGCTATTGGGAACTGATAAGCCCCACTCGACGGCTGGAGGCCGGGCGGGTGCATATTGTCTCTAATAACACAAGGCCTACCGGTGATGACGGTAGTCCATAGGAATTAAGGGTCAGTAAATGGCATAGTCAGCAATGGTTTCACCCGTAGTAGTAATCTTATTCTGCGCCTAGCTAGCGTTCTCACAAGCATAGTAGTAACAGTGATGGTAACGGTTTTCGAAGGATCACTTTTAACGTTTAAATAAAACCTGTGAACTCACCAGCATTATATGTTGACTCTTTTAGCATGTTTTCTCAGGTCGCTAAGGTAGCAGCTGTCAGATAGGCGCACGGAGTCGCACTGGAGTCGTCTCGCGTCTAGGGTCATTCATGCACGTCTCCTTATGTTAAACTTCTGAACTTATGTTTTTACTTACGCATGACTTTTGTAAACTTTGAATGCTTCCGCACTGTCGAATGTTGGTTTTAATTGAATGCATGGTTTTTATTTACGTATGTTTTTACATTTAGACGTCGTTTATTGTGACCGTTGACTTGGATCCTGGTGTGTCACACGCCTCGCGGTAGAACTCCGCTTGTGGAAATTTGAGGGTGTGACAATAAGTGTGAATAGAACTCCATTTCCGACTAATTTTATATTGGGTATGAATAGTAGAAACCGACAACGGTTTTACTGATACCGTTATTGATACCATCCATTTAGAACAGGCCCGCTTTGTCCTGAAACCAATAGGAGCGTTGAGAAAAATAGAAAAATGAATGTTAGTACCGATATTGTTTGTATGCCGGTATAAACAAATTGTTAAGGTCCAATATAGTGTAGTGAGACATATATGGTACACTATTGCACATTGTGATCCTTTAAGGCCTACTATGGCCCATCAAAACACATATGAGATATACTATTGTCCATTGTGATCCACTAAGGCTTAACATGGTCCATTAAGACATATATTATCTATTATCACTAATTGTGATCCGTTAAGGCTCAGTATGGTTTGTTAAGACATATATTATCTATTATTGCCAATTGTGATCTGCTAAGGCCCAGTATGGTTTATTAAGACATGTATTATCTATTATTGCCAATTGTGATCCGTTAAGGCCTAGTATGGTTTATTAAGACATATATTATCTATTGTTGCCAAATGTGATCCGCTAAGGCCCAGCATGGTCCATTAAGACATATATTATCTATTAAGGCCAATTGTGATCATTCAAGGCCCAATATGGCCCGTTAAGACTTACATTATCTTTTATTGTTTATTGTGATCCGTTAAGGCCCAATATAGCCTAATAAGACATATACTATTATTGCCAATTGTGATCCGTTAAGGCCCAATATAGTCTATTAAGACATATATCATCTGTTATTGTCTATTGTGATCCGTTAAGGCCTAATAAGACATATATTATCTATTACTGCCAATTGTGATTCGTTAAGGCCCAATATAATCCATTAAGACATATATCATCTATTATTGTCTATTGTGATCCATTAAGGATCAATAAGACATATATTATCTATTTATTGCTAATTGTGACTCGTTAAGGCCCAATATAGCCCATTAAGACATATATAATATACAATTGTCCATTATGATTCATTAAGACCCAATATGGTCGATTAAGACATTTATGATATACTATTGTCCCTTGTGATTCATTAAGGCCCAATATGGTCATTAAGACATATATGATCTACAATTGTGCATAGTGATCCATTAAGACCCAATATTACCTATTAGGATATATATATGATCTACTTATATCCATTGTAATCCGTTAATGCCAAATATAATCCATAAAGACATATGTGATTTATTATTACCCATTTTGATATTATAAGGCCCAATATGGTCTATTAAGACATGTATGATCTATAATTGTCTATTATGATCCATTAAGACCCACTATAGTCCATTAATACATATATGATGTACAACTGCCCAATGTGACCCACTAAGGTCCGATATGGTCCATTTAAACATATATGATCTACTAGTGACCATTGTGATATATTAAGGCCCAATATGGTCCTTTTAAAACATAGATGATCTGCTATTGTCCGTTAAGGCATATACGACCAATTTTGGTACCAGTGCCCATTGGTTATGTTTTTTGGAACGGTACTTTTGTATAGTCTGATATTTCGGTTGATTTACCTTCGAATATCTGTACTATAATGATCATATTCGATACTTGTACCAATACCCATTTTTTCCATTTTCAGGCACAACACTTCATTACCAGTATTAGTTTGGTACCGAGCTCATTCCTACTTATTTCAACTCAATCTAACCATTTACTATCTAATATGAAATGATAGAACCCATTAACTTAAAAATTGACATATTTGTTATATATTATTACCTAATCTAGTTATAACGACAAATATAGAGTTTTATATATTTTGTATATATATGTTAAATAATGTATTTTTTTAATTAAGATTAACATTCGAGAGGGAAATATTAGAATTAAATATTTTAGGAGGAGTTATAGGAGGGAGTTTGAAATTTTGTAATTCTAGTTAAGATTTTCATTTGAGAGGGAAGTTTTAGAATTAAATATTTTAGGAGGGAATTTTAAATTTTATAATTCTAAGAGAATATTTGAGAGGGAAGTTGTAATATGTATAATCACATGAAATTTTGCAATTTTAGGTGTGACTATCATATAATCTTTGTTCATACACATTGTTTTCTATGACATTTACTATTATTTACTCACACAAAAAAAAAATATAACAAATCAACGATGGTGTGGCTAATAGTTACATAAAGTCACACGAAATTTTGTAATTTTAACTATGGCTATTGTTTAACGTTTGGTCGCACACATTTTTTCCATAACATTTGCTATCATTTTGTCACATAAAAATAAACAATGACAATAGTGTGGCCAATAGTTATGTAAAGCCACATTCATTGTTGTAACTTCAAGTGTGACTTTTATCTAAGCTTTGATCACACATATTTTTCCATAACATTTGCTATCATACCGTCACACAAAATAAACAAAGTGACGATGGTGTGACGAATGTTTATGTAAAGCCACATGAAATTTTGTAATTTTAAGTGTGGTTATTGCATGGCTTTTGGTCACCCAATAATATATGTGGCCATATGTATTAGCTTTCAGCTAACCATTAAACAAATATTGTGGTTCCCAGGTAGGCATACGTGTCCCTCGTCTAATTGGGATTTATGCGAAATGCCAGGCCTAGACAGAAAACTCAGAATACAGGCGCTCACCCTTCCAAATTGCACGTGCCCTATCACTAATAAATTTCAAAACTTTAGCGAGACTTAAAACGAGGTGTAGAAATAAATCCTTGAGGTGTGGATTTCACTCCTAACTCAAGGATGTATTTCAAAAGCAAAAATACGGTAGAGTGAAACTAGTCACTAAGATAAGGATATCACTCCCAGCTTAGTGATTAAGTTTCTTTTGGAGGGATAAATTCCTTGAGATTTGGACGTCTCCTATCTCAAAAGGAAAATATTCCAAGATAAATAAAAAAACTTATAAGGAGTGAAACTATTCACCAAGGTATGGATATCAATCCTAACTTGGTGATTTCATTTCGTTTGTAGAATATGATCTTCTTCTTCGAATATGATGCAAAATAAGAGGAGAAAATAACTAAAGAATATATGAGGGTAAAAGAAAATATATAAGAGGTAGCTTAGTTATAGACTATGTCAAAAGTATTTACTAATAACCTAATTCCCTATAACCATGGATCTGATACCAATCTGTACCACCCCAACCAATGGCGGAATTATCGAGGTGTCACATAGTAACGATTGTTCAATTTCTCATGGACTAAAAGTGTAATATGAGTAGCAACCATTTTCTATTATTCAAAACGAAATACAAATTGTCTTGAAATGGAAATACAAAACATAGCAAAAAGGTTCAAGTTTTATTATAGGCACTAGGTCCAAAGCCTAAGCGTGAAAAACAAGCATGATCAAACTTCACTTGAAACATGTACAAAATAATTTGTCAACACATATAATGTATTGGTGAGCATATCCGTTTCGTTCAAAAAGTATTTCGCAATTTATGTGCTATGATAATTGAAATATGTAACTAGTAGTACCAATGCTCAAAATCAAGCCTTAAAGAATCAAAAAGTTTTCAAATATCGTGAATAAAAACCATTTTAAGTATCACATAAAAATGACCAAGGGCTCAACACAACCGGAGTCAATCAGGGGATATAAATCGTGGTACTACTCATTGTCATGTTCGGCGCACAATGGGATAATGATTTTGACAAAGCATAAGTTCACACAAATCACACAAGCATCTCATAAAGCACATTGCATATTAAAGAATATACATAAGTTTAATAATAGTAGTACATGAATCACCCCAAAATAGTAAAACAGTAAAAGGGGGTTAGATATACTCACTTTCGTTAAGTAGTATGTTGACTAAGCGAGCGAGTGTAAGTGAGCGAATCCAAAGACTCAACCTAAAGTTTCCAGTATCCCAAAATAAGTATTTAAGCTTAATAAAGTCTAGGGTTCTTATTCTAAGGCACTTAGGATGTTACGTCAATATTTGGGATTTTTAAGTTTAATAAATTACGGCGAAAAATATAAGCTATTAATTTTTGTTATCATGTGTTATGAAAATAATATAATGAGTTTAGTTTCTCTAATACATGTATTTTTTTTCTAAGGTTAAAATAATATATTTTATTTAGAAAATATTTATAATAAATTTAAGAATTTTTATTACATTCGTATTAGTAAAACTAAACACAAAATCATAAATAAATCCAAAACACTTTGAAAAATAAAAGTTTCTGTAAAAACTTGTTATTCTGACTTAAAAGATCACCAAATAATATTTATAGAATTTTTGTGTTAAAATCGATTTATTGTGAATTTTTAACTGTTTAAAACTAAGTTAACGAATAAAAATTAGTTATTATGCAAAAACGTTTTAAAACAAAAAGAAATTAATATGATAATTATCCTAACATATTTATATACGCTTTCACAAATTTTGATGTTAAAATTATTTATTTACGTTTTTATATGAATTAATCATGATTAAAATAACATAAATTCGTAAATAAATATAAATCACTTTTAAAAATAAAAGTTTTTGTGAAATCTCAACCTACTGACTTAGGAAGCCTCAAGGGACTATAATAGAAACTTGACTTGCAGAAGTACTAGGGTAGTGTATAAGAGTATGAGGGTCGGTTTAATCAAAGTGTATCGATCGATATATAGGTGAAAAAGGATAATGGGTCATAGGAGATGTTTTATATTAATTTGGATTGATTACTTTGTCATAATCATCATTAAACTCAAACTAACCAGTAGGGGATCGAAGAGTCAAGTCTTAAACAACATAATGTCGAGGATTAAAGCCTTTAGACGTTGGTAATACGAACAGATCGATCGAATTCGTGCTAAACAAGGAAAAAACTGCAGAACATGCCTTCGCGGACTGCGGAGACATTTACAGTCTCCGTCGCGCTCCACGACGATGCTTTGACTAGACATTGAGTGATTACCTCCGCGGTCCGTGGGACCTTAAAAACTCGATTTTTTTAGCTTATTTAATTTTAAGTTCCCAGACTAGTTTCCTTCGGTTCCTAAGTCGTTTTAGGACCGAAACTTGAGGTTTTTGAGTATGGGGTCCGATATTGACAATCAAATAATTACATAATACACAAAGCAATAGAATAATATGCGTTTTCATTGATAATCAAAATCCAACAATTACAAGGATTAAAGATGCAAATACAATAGAGTTCAAGGACTATTCCTGCCAATGCCATAAAGTGTAAGGGCACAAATGTTACAACTATGCCCAAAATTGCTTTTAACATATATTGAATTAACATTGTTTAGCAATTTCGGGTTAGGGTTTATACTTTCGAATAATCACCAACGTATTTAAGACAAAGGTTTGTTGCTATGTAACGAAACGACGAACAAGATGTCCAAATGCAAAGTGATGCATTAAAATGGGCTTTGCCAGCCTTAAAGCAACTTAATTAACAGAAATTAAGTCTCCAATGCATGAAACTAACATAATGTATGCTTAATTTCGTGTACGGATAATGTCTTAGATTTACCGGGTGTCAAAAACGATAATAAATATCCAAGTTTCACTAAACATAAAATGCTTGATCGATAACTATAATTTTAAAAGTTACATCTAAGAATTAAGACTAACTTTTGGTTCCCCATTTAGCCTTATATAGAATAGCCTCCAATGACGTTCAATAAGAGTCATTCAAATTTCTCGGAGCCAATAATCAATACCAGATTTTGATAAGGTGTTAAGGTTTTTGAATTGAGTTAGAAACAAAGGTATCCAAAATAAAAAAAACGATTTGTAGTAACAGATGCTAATGCAGGTGGCTTAGCTCCTCGGCTCCAGCGAGTGAAGCTGGCGATAGTTCTATATGGTGGTGACGGTGGTTGGTTTGTGGCATAGGCGGGCGACAGTAGGTCACATTCGTCGCAATCGGGAACAAAGAAGCAGCAGAGAATTGACTATGGTTATAGTTATTGTGTGTTTGCGAACAGAATCGGAAGGCAAGCAAGTTTGTAATCTAACAACGAGCCATAGAGATGCGATGATTTATGCAAATTGTTAAGGTAATTACAGTAAACTTTGGTTTAATTGGATTAAAAACGATTTTACTTACCATGGGGGAAGATTAAAAGACTTGTCTTAAATTTACACTTGCGATTTAAAGTGAGGATAAAATTACGTTTTTGTCCAATAAAATATAATTTAAGGTAGTATTGATTGACTATATAAACTAGTCTTCTCTCACATATATATAATATTAAACTTCTGCTTCTCATTATGCAAATAGTACAAGCTGCAGTAGCTAGTCCACCAAAGAAAAATATACACAAGGATAATCTGTTTTCGAATCCCATCTCTCTAGGTCTCTGGCCACAAACTCATCTGCGACCTTCACCACCATCGCAACACATTGCCGGCCAATACACCATCGTCAGTTACCATCTCTGATACAACCTAGTGACAAGAAAGAAAGAAAGATAGAATGACATGTCTATTCGTCACAGAGAGGCGGTGTTGGTTGTTCGACATTCGATGGGGGTCAAATAAGAGGGAGCAATAATAATAACTTGGGGGCCGGGTAAAAACAGAAAACTTTATAGAATAGTCTCCCGCTAGTGTTTGTAATGTAGAGTGCATATACTGTTACAACTGTGTATAATCTACCTTTCGATGTCTAAAACTAGGCTTGCAAGTGAAATGAACGTTCATGAACTGTTCGTGAACTTGTTCGGCGGGTAGTTCGTTTATGTTTATTTAATATATGAACAAACACGAACAAAAAAATCTTCGTTTAGTTAAATGAACGAACATGAACAAATGTTATGTTCATTCATTTATGTTCTTTTGTTTATGTTCATTTAATTTTATGAATTACATAAGTAGTTGTATTTATATAAATATAAACATAAATTGGGGTTTAGCTACTTGTATAAATGTAACAAATTAGTTATTGGGTTTTTAGTAATACAAAATCGTTTACATTTAGTATGTACGTGAACGTTTGTTTATGTTCGTTCGTGAATTGTTCATTTAGGTTTTAAAGAGTAAATAGCCAAAACCGTCCCTGTGGTTTGGCGGATTTTGCTAGTCTAGTCCAAAATGAAACTATTGCATGAACAATCCAGTAGTTTGACGAAATGCACTAAAACAATCCATTTTTTAACGGGGTTAACTTAGCTTAGTCAAGTCAGGGGCAAAATTATCTTCTTCCCTAATTGTCTTCTTCCACATCTCACCAACAAAACCCTAACCTTAATCTAAAAATCAAAACTGAACAATCAGAATCCAAACATCCAGAACCGAACTATCAATTATCACATACCAAAATCGTATCCTGCAAACATTTTCTCTTTGGGTATAATTGGAAAACAACATTTGTAGAGAGCTTGGTGTGTGTATAGAAGCCATCAACATACGATGAAGGATTACAGAACAACATTGAATATTCTTGCACACATGTTGACTGAAATAATTTGATCAGAACTTCAGGAGGGATCTAGTATGAACCAAAAAAGCTGAACAAAGCCTGGTTGCCATGATAAATAGGAAGAACCAACACCATTCCTTTAATCATTTAGGCATCCAGCACCATTCCTGCAATCGTTAACCAACCCGAGTATGAAGAATTAAATGGGCAAGAGTAAATTATGGCGATGGTGACGCGTGACGGCTGGTTCATTAATGGTTCATGGTGGTGGGTTTAGTTTTGGTGATGGAAACAGAGTGGTAGTTGCCGGTAGTCAACCGTGGTTAGTGGAGGTTAACTAGTGGGTGTTTGGTAACCAGGAGCTTTGGTGATGCAACAACCACCACAGCTCCGCCATGCTCCTCCACCTCCTCCTTTCCTTTCTGAATTCTTCTTCTTCTTCTCTCTCTAACGATCACTTTCTCGCTCTACTCTCTCTAGTTTGCAGTAGTGTGTGTGTATGGGTTTAGAGAGATAAAAGGTGAGATTACATTAGACCCAAATCGAATCGAAACTCGATAGAATCAATCAAAAGCTCCATCAGTGTTGGTGATATGGGGAAGAAGACAATTTTGCCCCTTACTTAACTGGCCTGAGTTAACCTCGTTAAAAACGGATTGTTTTGGCACAATTCGTTAAACTACTAGATTGTTCATGCAATTAGTTTCATTTTGGACTGGACTGACAAAACCCACTAAACCACATGGACGGTTTTGGCTATTTACTCGATTTTAAACAAACGAACATGACAAATTTCTTAATAAACGAACACGAACATGCTTTTTTTGTGTTCATTCGGTTCGTTTACAGACATATCTAAAACCGAGCAGTTAACATACCGTCACAATAAGCGAGGTAATTTACTAGTGTTTTTTTTTTTACGTTAAAAAGAAAAAGGAAAAGAAAAAAAGGAGGCCGTAGACAGAAAAAAGAAAGCGAAATTAATAGTCAGACCTACCGTCTTGAATTTGTCAGCATAATTTCAAGATCTCCATCTCACAAAACCCTAAACTCACCTTCAATCAGTCCTCCTAAAAATTTGGTAATATCTCTCAATCCATACACATTTCTTACTAAGCATTCTTCTTCATTATCATTGCAGTTTAGATTACGTCTAAATTACTTTACTTTGACTTTTTTCTAAAAAAAAATTCAAATTGAAACTAGCAATCCGTGATCTGTTTGCAGGTTTAGGATCAGTTTAAAGAAGTTAGTTGATAGGAAGTTGTGATTTGGATAGTATGTTGCACGTACCGACGACGATTGAGGAGCAGTTGATTGTTCGAGCCATTAAAGAAGAATGTTCATGGGAGAATCTGCCGAAGCGCCTGCAATCCACCTTGACTTCCAAGGATGAATGGCATAGAAGGTTGTTCTTTTGATGCTAATGCTTTGGACTAGTAGTAAAACAGATTCAGAGGATCTGTTTTGTATTCTTTTCAGAATTCAATGGGAAGCAACTCTTAAAACAACTCGGTTTTAGTTTTAACTCTTTAACTGGTATTACTATTAGAAAATGTTGTATGCACCTAGCCTCTGATTAGTTGCTAGTAGGAGGTCCACCGAGTAATTTTCATCTAATCAGCCCATTAATCGCTAGGCAGTCAACGGTGGTTAAATCCGGTCCTAATCGGCCAAGAAATCTGTGGCCGTCTAGTGATTCCGGCCAAAAACTGTTAAATTCTTGCAATTAATCCTATCTACTTAAAGTGTCGTGTACCCATGATAAAACTGAACCAATAGTTGAAGAAACCTGTAATCGTATTGACTGACTGACTGATTATTTGGTAGTAAGTTATGAATAAGTTCACAACTTTTTTGTAGTGATGCATAGCATGTTTACCTTTACTATTGTTCTAGCATTGAAACCAGAACACCCCTTTGTTATGGTCTAGACATATCAATACAAGCATCGATGGAACAACAGTGGGCCAAACCATATTTACATTTTTTTACGTCATTACATTTATTCAACCTAATTGGTATCTTCATTTTTGTGACATTTTTAGCCTAAAATTCTTTTATCTTCATATAAATTTTCGACATCTTTACTATGCTTGCAGTCTCCAAAGAATTTTAATTTTGCAGAAAGACAAATGTGTATAATACTGACTTTATTGCTTGTGTAACCATATATGTCCTGAATAGGGATTCCGTTGTTTGACGTTATATTTTGGCAGGATAACTGAACACTGCATAAAGAAAAGGCTCCCATGGAGCACATCTTTTGTCCGTAAAGTATGCAGAGAAGCCGAATATTATGAGGATATGATGCGTTATCTACGAAGGAACTTAGCTGTATGTACTAAACCTGAAATTTTACTATCAATCAAGATCTTTTCCTATAGATCTTAATGTTAATGTTTTTGGTTCTGCAGCTGTTTCCTTATCACCTTGCTGATTATGTTTGCCGTGTCATGAGGATTTCTCCATTCAGATACTACTGTGATATGATATTTGAAGTCATGAAAAATGGTAGTAGGTTGTTACATTATTTTTTATGAATATATGTCTGCCTTTTAATTTCATTGGGATCTCGTCATGTACGTTTGCAGCAGTTTTAGTTTATTATCAAGAATAATCTTAGGTTCATATCATCTGCAGAGCAGCCGTACGATAGCATACCAAATTTCAGCGCGGCCGATGCCCTTCGACTCACTGGTATTGGCAGAAATGAATTCATTGATATCATGAACAAATGTAGATCTAAGGTATACACTTAGCTTATGTGTCACACACCGATTATTTGGCTCCTTCAATTTCATCTAGTTATCGTTAATGATTTGGAGCTTTCCAGAAAATTATGTGGAAGCTGAACAAGTCTATAGCCAAGGAATCATTGCCCACGCATCCTGTGGACTTTGCAATTGAACCATGGTGGGGAGTTTGTCTTGTCAACTTTACTTTGGAAGAATTTAAGGTCAGATTCTTGATACTTTTTGAATCATATAACAACTCACATTGTCACAGTAGTAAGTGATTTTGAGTTTATATTATCAATAACATTTCCCTCTGAACATTCGAGACAGGACGTTGTCATATGTTTCTTATAACTAGAGGTGTCAAAATGTCAGGTTAGGTAAACGGTCAAGTGGGTCTTGGTTCAGTCAGGTTGACTCACTTTTTTTTTTCTTTTGTGTCTTGTAATAATCAGGATAATGCGGTTTAGAAATCAGAATATATTATTTACTACTAAAACTAATAATACTTAGCATCAAAGGTATTGAAGTAATTACGACGGCAATGTATTGGATGAAAACTGAAAAGTAATAAATTCTTATACTGTTCTTGAATTTGTTTTGACCACTGAATCGTTAAGGAATCTTTTTATAGCTCATTTGAACTTGCTTGGATTTAAACCTAAAAGTTTATAAAAACTCAAATTGACTTAGTTTTGCTATTTGGGTCATAAAAGCCCTGTATGATTACGGTATATTAGATGCGTTAGTATTGTACTAATCCATATGATTTTAAATTTTGTAATGCAGAAACTTTCAGAAGAAGAAGGAGCAACAATTGACAAGATCTGTAAAGAAGAAGCAAATGCATTTATACTTTTTGACCCTGTTGTCATCAAGGGTCTTTATAAACGAGGACTAGTCTACTTTGATGTCCCTGTTTACCCTGATGATCGTTTTAAAGGTAAAGTCATGAACTAGTTATTATTGTTATATTTCAATCTTCATGTTATTCTGTTTACAAAATTTCAACATTTGATATGTTTAGTGTTTCAGTATCCAGGCTAGAAGGCTTTGTTTCCAACAGAGAACAGTCGTATGAAGATCCCATTGAAGAGTAAGATATTAGTTTTTAAAATTTGATATGAACTCTTTTGTATTCCTTTTATCAATAGGTGGGAAAATGGCAGTCATAATGGATGATTTTTAGAACGGTTCGGACGGGGTTTGGTTGGATGAAAACACCTTATTAAGTTATTAACTATTTTTTTGTAAGTAGTTATTCTTACATATGATTGCATAAACTATATGATAATAATGATTAGCATAGTTTAGGTAGCTGCATGCACATATTAAAACAACCTTTAGGGCAATATTCAACCTTTTTGACCCGTTCAACTCAATCGACCCCTTTTCCTGTTAGCTTTATTTTTCCTATTTTACCCCTTCCAAATTGATCCAAGTAAATTTGTTGAATTTTCACCTTTGTATTTACGCATTTACTTTCTGCATTGCAAGCAGTTAAATGAAAATCTGTTTTCTTTTTATTTCTAACTTGACTACTATTACAGGCTGCTTTATGCTGTTTTTGTGGTTTCAAGTGAGAATTCAACGGTTGCTGAGCTGGCAACAACATTGCAGGCTGAACTCTCTCAATTACAGACTGCTGCATCTTTTGCTTGTAGACTAGGATGGGCAGTCAAACTAATTGATCCGGGATCTGTTCTTCTAGAACAAACTGCTAATGCCCTCAATGATGATGAAGACGGTTCTTTTGCTACTGTTGGCTCTGGAAGCACGCCGCTTGATGCCGGTTTATTTCAACAAGATGGTTTTGGGACAGAAAACCATGGGCCAAGCTCTGCTTATGCACGTGTGGCATTTGTGGTTGATGCTAACATAACATCGTATCTTATGATGGGCTCTGTTTCACCTGGTTAGTTTCAACTTTTCAATTTCTTGTTTAGGATTATTTGTGTCATTTTTTTTCTTCATGTGAGTTTATTGCACTGTATTTGTTTCCCCAAAATCTCCTCTTTTTCTGATCTTGCATATCTATTTTTATTTGATTTTGGCTAGAAGTGGCAGTTTTGGCCCAGATGCAAAGAACTGGGTCTATTTTGTCTTCAGTGTTAATCTTGTGGGTTTGTTTGGGTGAACTGAACATGTCAAATCGAGTCGAGCCAGGCCGAAACTAAAAAAGCACTTAGGGATTTGCTGATCAAAATTTGTTGAGTCAGATCTGCTTACACTTTTTTGTTGTTTTTCTTTGAATTTGTGATATAATTGAAGTATTAAATGTAATTACACAAACTAAACTATTAAAATAATAATCGAAGTATTTCTACTAAAACGGTTTAGGACACGTCGTAAGCATTTTACTAATAAAATAAAATATAGTATTTGATAAATGGGTTATTATGGAGTTAAACGGTTATTAACTGGCCAATATCAATATGACAGATAAGACTTGCAGGCCTTTGGCCTAGCGGTATCAGATTTCTACCAACCACGAGTTTTTGGGCTCATGCCCCAAAAATGGGTGAAGGGTGTGACTGTTAGTATTTTCTATTGAAAGTAAAAAATAAAATCGACCCATGTCAGTTTGACCCGTTACCAAACCCTTCCATTATCGTAGCCTGTAATTATCAAAGTTAGTTTATTAGTGTTTTGCAAATAGTCAATTTTTCCCTTGATATCTTTTGCAGGCTTAAAATCCCATGCAGTAACACTATATGAGGCTGGAAAACTAGGCTATGCCAGCATTGAAGATCTTTGCAATGATCTAAGCACGTTAGAAGGAAAAAGATTTGAGGGAGAGCTACAGGAATTTGCCAATCATGCATTTAGCCTTCGGGTTGTTCTAAAATGTTTAACATCTGGAGGACTTTCTCCGGATGAGTTGGACACTCCTGCCGTTAGTTCTTCGAACAATGAAGAGGTTACATCTATGGTGGCTGACATGTCACTAAAACAAGAGTCTGAGCCTGCTGTAAATGAGATGGGCCCACTTGCTAATGATTCCGATACCACAAATGGAGTTGCCAATGATGTTGAAAATATTATTCAAAAAAAAGTGAGGAAATACCGTGTAGATATTCTGCGGTGTGAAAGTTTGGCTAATCTTCCATCAACAACGCTCGAGAGTTTGTTTAAACGTGACTATGATATTATTGTGTCAATGGTTCCCCTTCCCGTTTCTTCTTTTTTACCGGGCCCCAAAGGCCCTGTTCATTTCGGCCCGCCTTCACATTCTTCCATGTCACCATGGATGAATTTGGTATTATACTCGGCTGTCGGTTGTGGGCCTGTTTCAGTAGTTTTAATGAAAGGTCAATGTTTAAGATTGCTTCCTGCACCATTGGCGGGCTGTGAGAAAGCCCTTATATGGTCATGGGATGGGTCTTCGGTTGCAGGTTTAGGTTCCAAGTTTCAAGGGAATTTAGTCAAAGGGAATATTCTCTTACATTGTATAAACTCACTTCTTAAGCACACTGCCATTTTTGTACAACCATTTAGTAGGTTTGACCTTAACGAGTCTGGAAAAATGAACACCATTGATATTCCTCTTCCATTAAAGAACTCGGATGGTTTGTTTGCTGGTATAGAGAAGGAAGCGTTAGGGTTAGAGCTAACCACTGCTGAAATTTCGAAAATGAACTCTTTATTGAGTAATTTGGCGGATAAATTGTCGTTATGGACTGTTGGTTATATTCGTTTGTTGAAGCTTTATAAAGAAGGAAACAAAAATGCGTTTGCACCCGATAATGATGTAAACTATGAATGGGTTCCATTATGTGTGGAGTTCGGGATTCCGTTATTTAGTCCAAAATTATGCAACTTCATATGTCAGAGGGTGGTTTCATCACAATTACTTCAAACGGAGTCATTTACTGAGAATCGCGATGCAATGCAAGAATTGAGACGGAGGTTACATGAAATCTGTTGTGAATATCAATCAACTGGTTCAAGTGCAAGGATGCTTTACGAAAGGGATCAGCATCAACCAAAAAGTCAACCAAAAAGTCAACCAAAAAGTCAAAGGGGTCAACTTATGACTTACGCAAGTCAAAGATGGAATCCTCTCACGGAACCATCTTCTCCGATTGCTGCAACAAGTGATTATCAAAGATTGAAACTTGCCAACAGGCAGCGTTGTCACTCTGAAATCCTCAGCTTTGATGGAAACATTTTAAGGTATGTTGTAATAATTTATAATTATATTTTTCTTCAAAAATACTATGATGAATGTTGTATACTTGTATGGGGTGTAAACAAGCTGAGCTCGAGCTCACTTAAGCTCGAGCTCGGCTTGTTTCAAGCTCTATTTTGAATGCAGGAGTGCGCCTAATGACTAGTTTTTTGAGCTTGGCTTGGGCTCGGGTTTGACCCGTTTGTTATTTATAATTATACTTATCCTATATATGAATGTATTTATACTTAATGGGAATTTAATTTTCGTATATTAACTAATATAATTTTTAGCTGTTTTCATCATAATTTTATATATTATAATAACTAGGTTAGAAACTGGTGTAAATATTGATGAAATTACAAATAAGTACTTTTAAGTAACTTTTTAATTAAAAAGTTAAATTAAACTATTCAAACAATAGGATCGTTTAGCCTCTCAAGCCTAGTTGAGCTCGATAAGTGAAACTTGGTCTCAACTTCATTTATCAAACTGGCTCTACAGAGGCTCGAGCTTGTTGCCCTGCTCGATTCTATCTTTTAGCTAACCGATTTTGAGTAACTTATGAGCGTCTTGGGTCGTTTACACCTCTAATGTTAATTGAACCTTGCACAGATCATATGCTTTAAGTTCAGCTTATGAAGATGACACCAAATTGAATGAAGAGAGTCATAAGTTGGAATCAGATGATGTTAAGGACACTGGCGAAACGATGCTGCCAGGTGTCAATCTTTTGTTTGATGGATCCGAGTTGCGTCCATTTGACATAGGTGCTTGCCTTCAGGCCCGGCAACCCGCATCTTTAATTGCAGAGGCTTCAGCAATGTCTGCCGCAATTAAATAGGAGGGGCTCCATCCATCGTGACAAATTTTAGAGGCAAATTGTGTATACAAGAGTTTGTTTTTCTTGATGAGGGAGGAAATTTATCTTCTTGTCCTTCATGCTTCTTAAGTTAATCCGGTTCGTATTGAGTAAACGAAGACATTAAACCGGCTGTTGTTTTACCACATTAAAATTCTCAAAATTTAAGTACAGCTTTTACTGCAGAAAGTCTTAAGTCACTATACTGTTATTAACTGTAGGTTCTGATTACACACACTTGAGGTTATGCACCACAAAAACTGTATTTGCTTATTGCAGTGTGTTATGGGGAATATGAGAGTGGATTGATTTGTGAGAACTTTGGTCTATTTTGATTATCTTTATGTACAAGTTGAACGATGGTGATGAATATTGGTTGGTCTAGATTCCGATCCCTCTTTCGTGTTGTGTGCATCAAGTAATGTTGTTGAGTTTAATGAAGAAATGCTTTTGATCAAATTTTTGGAATCAGTTCAATGTGTTTGCTTTCCCTATATTATTTAACTGTTTTATTATATGGGCATCGTCATGTTGGGGTTTTATGCTAGAACGCTGTGTGCTGGACTTGTAACAACGTTTGTTGGTCGAGAAAAAACTATCATGACTAAGAATTAACTTGTTAGTGAGTGATCAAAGGTAATGATCACATCTTCACTTTTCACTAATCAAAGTAGTGATTATCTTTACAAACTTCTTTCTTAAAACGGTAGAGATCATTACCCCATGTTTCTCTCTTATGTGTTAGAGAGCAGCTTAAATCTCATGAGGAAGGTTGGGGTGAACAGTGAACACTCATACATAATCACTTGCATTGAAATTAAAAGCAAAAAGAAAAATCTAACACTTCTCTTATGATCTTTATTTTTAGATGAAAGGTAACTTTGGAGCTCGATATCATTTAAAATTCTTGAATGCTTCTTTATATAATATGAGAAAGGTAATAACCCACATGAAAGGAAGTGAATTGGTCCAACATCTCGTACACTTGTCTAGAATGCATTTTCCTATAAAAAGATTTTAAATAACGACAAGTTATTTCTTAAATTTGTCGCTTCATAAACTTTCAACAAATTTATAAGAGGTAACAAGTAATTATTAAAAAAAATCACAATTAAATGCATTCTAAATAACTGTAAGTACTTTTTTTAATATAGCAACACTGGACACTGGATGAGAGAATTTTTGTAATTTATATATATACAAATATACTAGTAAAAAACCCGCACGATGCGGCGGCAACGACAATTTACAACGCGATACATGCTTATAGGTGTGTTGCACTATTGCTACAATATACACGCCAGAATATTTTAGTTGTTCAATAAGATGTGAGGCTGGATAGAAGCTTTATGATCCTCCAACTAACACAATTTGTCTAGTTGATAATGAATTTAAAATAAATGGTTACGGACCAAAATGTAGTAAGTTAACATAAAACGGGTTAAAATAGAAAAACTTAAAATAAACGATCAAAATAACCAAATGTTATTTAGCTTTGGCATCTAGCTTTGCATTGTTATATCCATCCCTTGATTCCCATATACTCATAGAACATTTAGCCTTAAGTGAAATCAACTTGTTCAAGACCACATTCTTGAAAGTTTGGCCACCATTGTTAGAAACACCAAATTCTTGTTAAGTCAAAGCTAATATCTAACAATGGCTTAGATTATTCTCTAACCCCCATAAAAAATCAAGATTAAATTTATACAAATTAAAATATTAATTATTAATATTTGAAAAGCAGTTCCTCTTTGCTCAAACTTGCTCATATCTATCAAGTAACAACAAAGATCATTGATAAGGGCTCAAACCCACGCAACAATGAAGATGCACAAACATACCTTCTTCGGGCACGCATGGCTCATATCCTTCCGGATTGTCCAACTGGCTCAACCCTAACATCACCAACACCCCCTTGGGGCACTTACACATTGATAGCAGAGTAGCATGCGCACAAAGCGACTTATACCAATCCTGCTGCTTGTAGTCAGCCATCAGAGGGAATTCGGCAATCTTCTCTTTTACACCAACATTCATCCACTGCAGAGGCACGGGAATGACCCCTCGATTCACATAGAAAAATTTATCTTTCCAGTCATACATGGATTTCGGGGTCTCTGACATAGAAAAATTTATCTTTCCAATCATACCACCCATTCCCACCATGAGCCTCCTCGAACACATAAAACACATTCAATCTATCAAATGTAGGCTCCATATCCAGGGCATGGTAAGTTGCCTCAAAATGAATTATGCGTAATAATCCGAACGGAGTCATCTGTGTGGGATGAACACCATATTTAAGCAGAGTATTCGCCAAGAAATGAGTGGTAGGAAGCCTAAAACAACATTTAGTGAAAAAAAACCTCATACAGGGTTATCTTTCCCTCTGTGGCTTGTAAAGTAGTTTTGCCCTCAGCCGACAATTCTGGATCCCAAGGCGCCTCAATACCATATTGGTCAAGAAAGGTGGAAAACGATCCAGCATCCCACTTGATTGTAGTGGTGTCGATGCTCTTGGTGGACGTTTCTTCTTTTAAAGGCTCAACACCCTTCGATTGTTCAAGGGTAACCGGTGGTTCTTGAGACATAATCAGAAAACGAAAGAAGAATGTTGGAAGACAGAGAGAAGAAAATTTTAATTGTTTAAAATGAAAGGGAGTAATGTGTGGAAGAAATGGGAAAAAGGGATTTTTGAAATGATTATATAGTGTATGCAATTAATGGCGCTGACATCACTCTACGTGGGGCGAACGACTTTTCGAGCACCTGACCAATAGTCACATGATGCGTGTCAAAAAGCAGCCAAAGAGACGGCACACGCGCCGTCACGCGCTCACGCGCCTGACATGCAGGAGGAAACGCGTTTGATAAGACACTACCTGTCACTGTGCACGTCCCACCTACCCTGACAACATGCCATCACCTTTTTAGCTTCATTGGGGGAAATGACAACTGTCTTCCACCTTCAGATGATGTGTTTCAGGCGCCTAGAAGGATTGACGTAAAAACAACAATCCCGTTCTCTGCATCGCGCACCTGAAAACAACGCATATCTTCCCACTCCGCATTAACATTCCCGCACTATGCCTTCTGCACCAAGGCCCAGTTCTCACTACCAGGACCCCTCCTCTCTCCTCACAAATTCAGAGAAAGCAGACACACTGGACTGGGGGGACTTGATGGGATTGGACACTAAACCGCTACGCGGTCAAGCCCAACCCAAATCAATACTTGCGCGGAAGGAAGACCCAACACAATCATCATCACGCTGCGTAGAGAACAACACGTCAACCTCCTTCCTACAATCACGGGAGATCGTATGCGCAGGGCGGTACAAGCGGTAACCGTTCCAATATTTCCTTAATTATAGTCCTCCTTAACTACTTTACTAATATAGCCTAGGGTAGTGGAGACAACCCTAATCGGGCTTGGCCCATCACGATTAGGGTTTTGGGTAATGGTGGCATATGTCCAACTTTATATAAGGGTGACACCCTCTAATAGAAGGACACGTTTTGCTAATCCTAAAAGCTATCATAGATAGTATCCCTATTCACCCACGTTTTTGTTATAAACTACTACTTCGTGTAGTCGTCTCCCTACCCCAAGTTCATCTTGTTTGAAGGTTTTTTCAGTACTCCGAAGTTACCGGTGAAGGATAATCTATGTGGAAAGGATAGTCTCGTCATCCCATTCAGGAGGTTTGACTATTTGTTTCTTCAGGGTTATTCTTCCAGTCTAAGGACCAACGAGGATCCCACTGCTGGACTCTAGTGGAGGCCCTAATGCAAGTATCGCCCACAGATATCATTGCGGGTTGGGTATAAAGAAACTGAACGTAATGGTAGATTGATGGGCAGCGGACGCTCAATTCGTGCAGGAGAATTGTACGGTCAACCAGGTTGAATGCGTTCGAAAAATTAACATTGAGCATGGCCAACGATCCATTGTCATGGAACACATTCAGAAACCTATTCGCGTTGTGAAGAATGGCCTTTGCCCCATTGGGGACCCCAACCCCAAATTGATAATCCTCCAAGTAAGTAGCCATCTCTTTCCCAATTTTACGTATTGCGACTTTAGAGACTAACCTCTGCCAGATAGCCCCAAGTGCGATAGGCCTAATCCCGTTGTCGGGTTCTAGCAGCGGGGTTAAAGGGGTAGATGGATGAACTCTGCCAGGATCATTGGGAAAAGCCCCCTAACCAAAGGTTAACAACTTCGGTAATTTCCACAAGGAGACCAGAGGGTGGTGAGGATTCTTGTCCACATAGAGCGTCTAAAATATGTTGGGCCCGCATACCATCCCTCCCGCAAGAAGTCTCTAAGGAAGGATTTTATTTATTATAGATAAATAGTGTTATTATTATAACTAGGGGTTTTGAGGCGCGCGTTGCGCGCCTTTTAATTTGTCGTATCATTGACAAAGTAAAAAAGCAACATTGAACCTATAATATCATTTAGAAATGCATGTTAGTGTGCTTCCATTTTCTCGGCTTACAAATGTCAACTATAAACAAAACACAAAATCCGGTTAAACCCCACAACATTCAAATGTTGAATCTTGTTTACAAAGATGCATTACAACGGTTTTTACTACAACTACTAAGACACCTAGTAGCGGATATTTCTGACAAAATATGTGTTGCAACTTTAACAGGTCATAATTTGTGATCAAACCTACTAAGATTACGCCTATTAATAATCATCACGATCAGTACTCCCCAGAAACCCTTGCGACCTCGGCCTGCAAGAACATAATGCAGCAGATATGAGAAATGGAAAACAATTGTGATATTTGGGGGTGCAAAGGGTAAAACGCTATTAACAACAGGTTATATCAAGACTGCCACCATATGGTCGTGGTTGTGTCCTTTCATAACAATGATTCTGTTCTTCCAATATAATCAGAATTGTGACCAAATACTAATCTAAAAGTTAGGTTTAACTGTCATCTTCTTCGCTACAAATTCTTGAACCACACATTGAATATATCAATACACACAAAGAAGGAATAAAAAAGAAAGGAACACATACCTCAGATACAGCCTTGAGATGATCAATATATGGAATTAACCGGCATCGGAGAAGAATGGCTAGTTGTGTGGACCTGTCAAATTAATGCCCCTTAAATCATAGTTGTATCTTATACTCCCAAGCAGCAAAAACTAACCCAAACAAAGTGAGAGCCATAAAAAGTTTATCAAATGCATATATAAGGCATAGGATACTTGCACGAACAATGATTTTGTACCAAAGAGGATGTGGAAGCTTGTAACCAGCAAAGAGAACATTTCCATCCCTGTGCAACTGCCTGTTCATACAACAATTGTCTCTTTTACTTTGACCTCATATTGTAATGACCTGTTAACAATTCGCTTTAAGTTAACAGCCAAAATTAACTGTGGTTAAAAAGATAGCAAGCCAATTCATTTCAAAACATAGATGTCTCTTTTACTTTTGTAGGGGGTTGCACTTCTAGCAATTATCGAACCCTAGCCGAGCCCGCCCGTTTTCAGGACAGGTACGCTCTTTTGTTTCCGAACCTGAAACTTACAAGAAATAAACATTTCATTAAAACTCTAGATGGCAAGTTCCACCCATATAATGCGAATGAACAAATTCGTGATATGTTTTATCTCTAACACGCCGGTTAATTCCATATATTGGCCTAAAAGGAATGGTTTGAATGACAGAAGTGTCTTTTCATCTAATAGAACCTCCTAAATAATATTATAGGAAAAGGTTAAGAATAAGAAATAGGGCTTGCAGCTGGAGCTCTTGATGGCACGTTCAAGCGAGTTTATGAATGAATATCTTTATTAAGTTTTTAAATCTATAAAATTTAGATATTATTTTAATGGGTGGCATGAAAACCAGTAAAACATTACAACATAAAGTGAAAACAAAAGAAATGAGAGTGGTCTGGTGATATAAGAATAATTTTATCATGTGCCAGTAAAAGCAAAATGAACTCATAATATATAGCCTAAAAATTTAGATTTTTACATTTAGATTTGAATTTCTATCTTTTGAATCTCCGACTCGAATAATAATTAGCTTTTACCCTAATTAATGCTAGATCCTTGAGTGAAGCTAAAAAATGGACCGTGATCTTTTTTTTTTTTTGAAGTAGGTCATGTATATGGAACTTGCAAACTGTTATTGTGGTTTTTTTTTTGGGTTAAGCTAGTTCTGGCTCGGATAATAATATTGCTCCCTTTGCCACTAAAATTCAGTAGTTAAAAAATTGTTATTATTAAAGGTGGTGGCCACTCATTTTTTTTATCTCTTGAAACTTAAGAATTAAAGTTCGATACAATTTAGAACTTTTAAATATATATCGCATGCGTATCTACTAAAAACTAATCTAGGAAATCAGCGGCGCACCTGATTCGTCCACTTTCAGCCTCTTAAGAGAAGAACTTGCATCTTCTTGCTTTCTATTCAAACTGAATGGATCACGTTCGCTATCAACATCTACAAACTACAAAGATAATATCCAGCCTCAGTTTTTAACTTTTATAAGCGATTAAACAATGGCAAAGATAAGTATGAACTGAAGACGTTTCCCAAACCTTTAAACTTTGTTTTCTTGCTCGAATTTGAATCCTCAAAAACTGATTTTCTATGGATGCTATTGCATCCTCCATCACTTGTGCTTGTAATCCCATTTACAAGATCATTTGCTCCTGTAAAATCACAAAATAACCTTAGTAAATTGCATTATGAACATTATTCATAAATTTTCCAGTAGTTTGCCATCTTCTAATTCTTAAGTTCATAAGCTGAATCTGTGACAAATGATTTGTTAACATGTGTTGAGCTTACTAACATACAACATATGTTCCAGAAAACATTTATTTCATAATCTTAAAAAGAAATGTTAGAATGGGTTGAGTTCCGCCGGTGGAACTCCTTTTAAACAGGTTGAGTTTCAAACGGGTCAAATAGAATAAAATACATTACATGTCCTTTCAAAACGGACATAAACAACTTGTGGACAAATTCGATCCACAACATTTTATATCAATTTAAACGGGTTGAGTTTCAAACAGGTCAAATAATATATACTACATGTTCATTGAAAACGGAAAAAAAACATGTTGTGGGTTGGCCCAACCCATAGCGTTTTAGTTCATTTAGCTTATCAACTTTCTCGGTGAGACTCCTTTTAAACAGGTTGAGTTTCAAATGACTTAAATAAAAATATATTACATGTTCATTGAAAACAGATAAAAACATGTCGTGGGCTGACCCGACCCACAACATGTTATATCATTTAGCTGATCAGCTTCCTCCGACAATACCTTCTAAATGGGTTGAGTTTCTAATGGGTCAAATAAAATATACTACATGGTCATTACAGACAGAAACATGTTGTGGGTTGACCCGACCCACAACATTTTTAGTATGTAACTAAAAACAGCAAAACTTAGAACATACCAGATCATCTTCCTCTGGTTGAACTCATTTCACAAATCCATCACGAAGCCTGCGGTTTTCCTCTTCAAGAATGCTGCATCTTTCTTGCATAAAACAAAGATCGAATTTCATCGATTTCATTCCCCGAGCTAAAAATCCTGCTCTTTTCGCCATCGATACAGCAATCTGTAGTTTTAAACAATAAAGAAAACAATCAGCATTTTGATAAGATTGTGTTAAACTTATAGCTTTAGCGAACATATTACTTACATTTTTGGCCCTGTTAAGCTTCCCAAACTCTTTCGGGTTTTAGATATGATAATATTTTCTGTTTGAAAGCTATATAGTAAAAGGAGCATGTTTGATGTAAGAGTTATAGACCTCTATTTTGTTGATTAAACGATGATCACTCTTGACTGCTGAAATCATTCGGGCCCGGCCGCACTCAAGGATTTTAGATATGATAATATTTCCTGTTTGAAAGCTATATAGTAAATTTGGTTTTTTAGCTTTGTATCTAAACTTGATGCTTTGGATCATGACACAGGATTCGAGAGGCGGCCCTTGAAGCATCAGAATGCTTTCAACATATAGATTACATCGCAAAAAGAGGTTAGGAGTGCTTTTGTTAGTGTCCCTAAATAAAAAAAACAAACAAACAGATCTTACATCAAGCAAAAAGATTAGCATGCAAGAGTCATCATCTATTTACTTTCTACGGTCATCAGCCGACATAGGCATTACATCAAACACCTTACAGGCATAACAAATCCAACAAATATATAAAAAAAAAGACTCAAACCCATTTTAAGCAAAACACAACATAAACTAACTTCCCAAGTACATATCCATCTTGGTCTACAACCCCATCTAACAAAACCTCATCAACACAGTAAACTAAATAAAATAAACCCCAAAAACGAACCTCACCTTTCGCCGCCCGACCTCGGACATCGACGGAATGCTAGAAAAAAACTACCGCTTAATGGAGATGCATCGGATCTGACATCGAAGAAGATAAATAGCACACTAAAGTTAAAATCCACCTAGAAATACCACACAGGAGCGCATCGGATGCGATTGTGAGGGGCCTGTCTGTCGGCGGCTCATCGGACGGTGATGGCGGATCAGAGATGGTTGGGGGGTTATGGTTTCAAGGGGCGTTTGTACGACGGCTTTAGAGGTGACAGTGAGTGCGTGACGGACGTTAGATGGGTAAAACGCTGGTGGTATGAGGTTGTGCTGGCGGAGACAGATGAGGGTGTTGGGGAGATTGATGGCGGTGGTTGGGCTGTCTCTCTATAGAGAGAGTATAATGTCGGCATGTGTGTAAAAGAATCGTGGACACGTATGTTGAGATGATGACACCGCAACAACCGCCCAAAATACCTTATGATTTGATGCCAACTCATAATCACTGTTCAAAGACTTTCGTTTATTAATATAGTCTAATTGTTTCTACTTTTTTTTTGTTGCAGTTTATTAATTTTATTTTCATCTAAATAATTATTAAAGGTTCACATGAACGTTTAATAGCCGACTATTTTGCTGAAAACCAATGTACAACGACGAACAATTTATATTTATAAAGAAATAATGATGTATATTGCGTTAATGGGCTAGTGAAGCTAGCTACAACAATGAAAGTAGTCTGAAGGTTGGGAAGATATACCAAGTTCAAGTCTTGCAAGAGGCAAGAATTATTTTGAACTTCGTATGGCAACACCCCGACTTATTTTGCGGGTTGATAAAACGGTGACGGTTATGTCTGGTTTTGAAGACTCCTCGACCATTAATTCGGTCGTTAGAAAATAATAATAGCATAAATTTAGTCCTGCGTAAATCATGAAGAATTAATTAATTTTAGAGGAAAATGCACGGATAATCCCTGTGGTATGGTAAAATAACACATTTGTACCCACCTTTTAGAAACTACATTCATGTTCCCTGTGGTTTGGTACCTTGTTACTCAGATAGTCCTTTGAATGGATGACCGTTAGTTATCTCAGTTAAGTCCGTGTTAAATGACCAATTTACCCTTACCAATTAGACTAACAATAAAAAAATTTAATTAATCTTTTTACAAATTCAAGAAAAATAATAATCTTTTATTTTATTTGTGGGACCCACTACCACCATCTACTTCATCTTCAACCTCTCCCTCCTACCCCACCCCCTTTCTTTTATTTTCTACGTTTCATCACCACCACCACCATTGGCCACCATCACCCTATACCATCACCACACCACCAGTTGCAACATCATTAGAGCTCCAAACATGTAAAGTCAAAATCAATTCAATCTCACTATTGCAACACCATTTGAAACCAATAATAGCCACTGGCCATAATCATCGCCGCCACTACCCTAACCCCTGAATCACCTTATTGGACCATCACTGAAATCGATTACAACCTCCGTCAATAATCTTCATTACCAGATTCCACCTGCAACCCAACAATTCGTCATAATTAATAGTGGGGCCCACTTGAATTTTGTGTTTCAAGTTATTATTCTTTTAGGGTGGTTATATTTAAACCCCCCACCCTTCTATTTTAACCCCCTCAAAGCGCCTCGCTTAGGCCAAAGCGAGGCGCTTTGAGCTAAATTCGAGACGGTCAGTACGAGAATCAGAAAAAACTGATTTTTAAATTCCAAGCGCCTCGCTTAGGCCTAAGCGAGGCGCTTCAAGGGGGTAATTTATTTTGGTAGTTGTTTTGATATTTTGAGTTGGTTTTTTTATTTTTTTTTAATTTAATAATTATAAAAAGTTAAAAAAATTTAAAAAACAAAGTAATAACCCTAATCATTGTCAATTACTTAAGCTTGACATCATCAACCAACTTCAAAATTTCAACTTCCCGTTCAGGTGCTTAATACTAGATTGATGATACCTTGTTCCACCCAAATCAAGGGATCTGCTTGGAGTCTAAAGCTTCGTGTGTCATCTTGGTCGAACTCATGTTGCAACATTCGTCTTGTGTGTGTTAGGGTCCGAAATTTTAGGCTTTTTAGTGGATTTTTCCATCTTTGTGTTTCCAATTGTTTTTTAATTAGCTTAAATCTCTCTGATCCATGGTACCTTGAAGACTAGATTCGGTGCAGTCGACGAACATCATTCAAAATTTCAACTTCCCGTTCAGGTGCTTAAGTCCACCTTGAAGACTGGATTCGGTGCAATCAGACTCCGAATGCGGTATGCGCGTTAAATTTCATTAAACGCGGCTCGCTCAAGGGGCAGTCGACGAACATCATTTAAAATTTCAACTTCCCTTTCAGGTGCTTAAGTCCACCTTGAAGACTGGATTCGGTGCAATCAGACTCCGAATGCGGTATGCGCGTTAAATTTCATTAAATGCGGCAATCAAGGGATCCGCTTGGAGTCTAAAGCTTCGTGTGTCATCCTTGTGTTTTCAAGACACAGGCAAGTCCTCGTCTGATCCACAAAACAAAACAATAATCTTGAAGTTTTTTAATATAGCCATTTTCCCCTGGGTTTACCAGGAATGGGTTGAAAGTGTGTGTTGCACCGGCTTGAGATATGAGTTTGATTAGCTTAAATCTCTCTGATCCATGGTATCCACTATCAGGTTGTCTTCATCGTTGACCGCTATCTGTCGGATAACAACTGAAAAAGTTGTAATTACAAGAAGATGATCAAGGATGCTACAACATAACTTGCACCGGCTTGAGATATGAGTTTGATTAGCTTAAATCTCTCTGATCCATGGTATCCACTTTTCAGGTTGTCTTCATCGTTGACCGCTATCTGTCGGATAACAACTGAAAAAGTTGTAATTACAAGAAGATGATCAAAGATGCTACAACATAACTTGCACCGGCTTGAGATATGAGTTTGATTAGCTTAAATCTCTCTGATCCATGGTATCCACTTTTCAGGTTGTCTTCATCGTTGACCGCTATCTGTCGGATAACAACTGAAAAAGTTGTAATTACAAGAAGATGATCAAGGATGCTACAACATAACTTGCACCGGCTTGAGATATGAGTTTGATTAGCTTGAATCTCTCTGATCCATGGTATCCACTTTTCAGGTTGTCTTCATCGTTGACCGCTATCTGTCGGATAACAACTGAAAAAGTTGTAATTACAAGAAGATGATCAAAGATGCTACAACATAACTTGCACCGGCTTGAGATATGAGTTTGATTAGTTTGAATCTCTCTGATCCATGGTATCCACTTTTCAGGTTGTCTTCATCGTTGACCGCTATCTGTCGGATAACAACTGAAAAAGTTGTAATTACAAGAAGATGATCAAAAGATGCTACAACATAACTTGCACCGGCTTGAGATATGAGTTTGATTAGCTTGAATCTCTCTGATCCATGGTATCCACTTTTCAGGTTGTCTTCATCGTTGACCGCTATCTGTCGGATAACAACTGAAAAAGTTGTAATTACAAGAAGATGATCAAAGATGCTACAACATAACTTGCACCGGCTTGAGATATGAGTTTGATTAGCTTGAATCTCTCTGATCCATGGTATCCACTTTTCAGGTTGTCTTCATCGTTGATCGGTCAAAGTCTGTTAGCAATGATAACGAAATGATCGTTATCTCTCGGATAACAACTGAAAAGGTGTCTTCAATGATTCTAAAAAACTTGAAAGACTGGATTCGGTGCAATCAGACTCCGAATGCGGTATCCACTTTTCAGGTTGTCTTCATCGTTGATCGGTCAAAGTCTGTTAGCAATGATAACGAAATGATCGTTATCTCTCGGATAACAACTGAAAAGGTGTCTTCAATGATTCTAAAAAACTTGAAAGTAATTACAAGAAGATGATTTTACTGTCTAGTTCGTTAGCAATGATAACGAAATGATCGTTATCTCTCGGTACTGTCTAGTGGTTGGAACAAGGTATGGATATGGAGAACATGGAATGAGATGGTTTCGATTTTCGTACAAAGATTCCATAAGTAAAAGTCAGTTGTTAAAAGTATCAAGACTATGAAATTAGTAAAACAACTTTACAGTTGTTTATCGGAGAGATAACTGTCAACGATGAAGGCAGCCTGATAAAGGCTGAACACGAGTGTAATCCAACAAGGTGCTATGAAAACCACCAACGATCAATTATAATATTGTCTGGAAGTCAAACATATCAATTAAACATGCAAAAATTATGTTTTGAAAAAATATGGGTATCGAATGTTTAGTCGGAGGACCACTTACAATGATTCATCAAAGTTGTACAAAGCTGGATGTTTTTACTGGAAAACCAAAACGAGCAATAAACGAAGCGAAACGGAGAGATATAATTTTCTTGGCTTGGAAACAACTTAAAAGAAGCAAAAATGAATTAAAATTATTTTTTTGGTGATTAACAGATAATTTTAAAGAATTAAAAGAAATTCAAGTTTTTAAAAAAAAAGGCCAAAGCGCCTAGCTTTGGTCAAAGCGAGGCGCTTGGGTGCCTAGCTTTGGCCAAAGCTAGGCGCTTGACTGGTTTGATTAGACCACAAGCTCCTCGCTTTGACCAAAGCGAGGCGCTTTGGCCTTTTTTTTTTAAAACTTGATTTTCTTTTAATTCTTTAAAATTATCTGTTAATCACCAAAAAATAATTTTAATTCATTTTTGCTTCTTTTAAGTTGTTTCCAAGCCAAGAAAATTATATCTCTCCGTTTCGCTTCGTTTATTGCTCGTTTTGGTTTTCCAGTAAAAACATCCAGCTTTGTATAAGTTTGATGAATCATTGTAAGTGGTCCTCCGACTAAACCTAACTCGCAACAATTGTTTTTAATTCATTTTTAAGTGTTTTTAATTACTTTTCGAGAAATGATAATTTTCAAATATTGCAGAGGTGTTACCAAGCATGTCAAGAAATGATAATTTTCAAATATTGCAAGTCCAAATCATTGTACGATGTCTTTTTTCAGAGGACCTCGACTCTTGAGATGTTGCAGGTGTTTGAAAAGTTTGAACTGAAATTGAACTGTTATTTGGAATGTTCCTGTTTTCATATATTGCAGATCAAGGTGTTACCAAGCATGTCAAGAAATGATAATTTTCAAATATTGCAAAGCCAAATCATTGTACGATGTCTTTTTCAGAGGACCTCGACTCTTGAGATGTTGCAGGTGTTTGAAAAGTTTGAACTGAAATAACTTTTCATGCAAGCAAGTAAAATTCAGTTGTTTTACTAATTTCATAGTCTTGATACTTTAAACAATCGGATCGGCATTAACGCGGAAACCTTCGTTTTTGCAAAAACCTTCCTTCCTTATTATTATTATTATTTACATTATTATCGTAAAGCAAATACGATAATAATGTAAATAATAATAATAATAATAATGTAAAGGTAGATCAAACCGATTAATGTCCTTTATATATGAATAGTGACCCTCTGGCAAACCTGCGTAAAGGACAGTGAGATTGATAACTGGACAGGTTAGCCAGGTGTTTGTCAAAAAGGTAGACCACACCACTAGAGCAAAAAGTTGTGTGTATGAATAGTGACCCTCTGGCAAACTGGACAGGTTAGCCAGGTGTTTGTCAAAAAGGTAGAGCACACCACTAGAGCAAAAAGTTGTGTGTATGAATAGTGACCCTCTGGCAAACCTGCGTAAAGGACTAAACCCAGTGAGATTGATAACTGGACAGGTTAGCCAGGTGTTTGTCAAAAAGGTAGGCCACACCACTAGAGCAAAAAGTTGTGTGTAAGTTTTATTTAGCGTAAAAAGTTCATTGTACATATACCTCCTTATCTAAGAACAAATCACATAATTTGTATGAATAGTGACCCTCTGGCACACAACTTTCTTCAACCAAATCATTTCTTCAAGTTCATTTCACCAAAAAAAGCAAAACTCAAGAAAACAAAGATGAAACCGATTAATGTTCTAGTGGTGTGCCAGAGGGTCACTATTCATACGCAGGTTTGCCAGAGGGTCACTATTCATACAAATGATGTGATTTGTTTTTAGATAAGGAGGTATATGTACAATGATGGAAGAAGTTATCAATCTCACTTCTATTGTTTCGGGTTCCCTTTCATCGTTGACAGATATCTCTCTGAGATGATAAAGGTAGATCATGGAAAGTTCAACTCAAGAAGTAAGATTGATAACTTCTCTATGGAAGTTGCTAAAATAGTTAAACAAAAGCTGAAATTGAACAGTTATTTGGAATGTTTCTGATCATTACAGTAAAATTCATTAGCCAGCGTTTGTCAAAACGAACAACTAAAATAAACTTTTCATGCAAGCAAGTAAAATTCAGTTGTTGGACAGTGAGATTGATAACTGGACAGGTTAGCCAGACGTTTGTCAAAACGAACAATTAAAATAAACTTTTCATGCAAGCAAGTAAAATTCAGTTGTTGGACAGTGAGATTGATAACTGGACAGGTTAGCCAGACGTTTGTCAAACGAACAATTAAAATATACTTTTCATGCAAGCAAGTAAAATTCAGTTGTTCGGACAGTGAGATTGATAGGTGGCAGGAAAAAGCTGACATTTTGTTCCTTGTTGCAGAAAGAAATCAACAGTCGGATCGACGATTTTGTTTACCCTCCCATTGACATAAAAAATGTTTTTTTGAAAAACGTCTGACTTAAAAAAAAAAATGTTAAACCTTAAACTCAAAAGACCAAAAAAAAAAAAAAAAATTATCCGAAGCGCCTCGCTTAGGCCTAAGCGAGGCGCTTCGGGTCAAAAATCAGCTTTTTCTGACCTCGTACCGAGGTAGTTAAAAAGCAAAGAAAGCGCCTCGCTTATGCCTAAGCGAGGCGCTTTCAGGGGGGTGAAAATAGAAGTGGGGGGTGGAAATAGACCATGCCTTCTTTTAATAATAAGGGTGTTTTTGTCATTTCACACCAACTTAATGGATCAAACTAACGCCATCCAGTACAAGAACCATCTGAGCAACAACTTATTAAACCATAGTCCACATAAACATGAGTAGAATTTTCAAAAAGTAAAGACTAAAGATGTTATTTAACATATGACAGGGACTATGCGTGCATTTCTTTTTTTTGTTATAGAAAAAAAATGAAGATCACGGGAAAAGATAAGTAAAAAAGACGTAAAACGTCACGTGGCAGGCATAAAAGAAACGTCGTCCCGCTTCTATGGTGTTCTCGTAACTCTGAATCCCCCACCACAACCACCACCACCTCATCTTGGATCACTCCCAGTCTTCAATACTTAACAACACACCCACACTTTCACCTTCACCTTCACCTTCACCTTCACCTTCACCTTCACTCTGTGTTTTCTTTCTAGATGCTTCGATTCATTCCGTTACCAACATTATCATGATTCTCAACACTACCAATTCTTCTTTCTCTTATTCCTCCTCCTCAAACTTCACCAATGTCAATCGTTTCCATGCATTTCGCGCCACCACCTCTTCCATGGGGTACTGCATCAGTTTTTTTTTTTTTTTTTTTTTTAATCTTGTTGTTTTCTAGTATGTATGTAGTTTGTCATTGGAAATGCCTAATTGATTGGGTACAATTTTAATTAAATTCGTATCGAGTTTTTGTTATTAAGGATCATTTTACACGTCTTTCTTCATTTCTAGTAATGTAACGTTGACATAGATGATAGAGTTGAAAGAATTTTGGTTATAATTCATCAAATTTCAAGTCAAAACATTCATGGATTTGATGTTAACTTATTATTATTATTATTATTATTATTATTATTATTATTATTATTATTATATTGTCTGATTAGCTGTTTCTTATGGTTTTAAACCCTATACTAGAATTGAATTAACTCAAGAGTCAAGACAACGGGAAATGAAAAGATACCAACCAACCAACCTTTTGTTGACTCATCATTGTGTTATTTAATTTTTCTAATTAATAGAGTTATTCTTTTTGTTAAGTTCAATTCTTTCACCACCTACTTAATTACTTAATTAGAATCGACGGGTGGAAGAGTGTTAGTTTATTTTCTTTCAATTTTGTGTTTACAAACAGAGTAATTTGGAGTGGAAACGCATCAACTAAAAGTTTTGTGAGTGCATTTTCTGGTAAGGTATTCCTTCTGTTCAATCTCCCTTCACTAATACAGTTTGTTTTAGTCGATTATTACCACCAAGCACATGACTAACCTCTCTGCTCAGGTTAAAGGAACAGAACGAATTAACCATAAGTCTGCTTATGCGGTCAGTAAGCGTGCACAAGAGATCCTGATTGAGGTACTTGTCATTAGGTTTGCTTGTATAACAATACATTATAAGATTGTGTTTTATCGATTTTAATTTTATTTCAGGATGAAGCTGCAGTAATGTCAGAAACAGATCCATCATTGAAAAGCATTCCAGGCCTACCAAGTCCTCTTGGAGTCTCAGAAACCGATAATGGAATCAATTTTGCTCTTTTTTCACAGCATGCAACTTCTGTTACACTTTGCTTGTCACTTCCGGATAGGTGAGAGCATGGTTTAAAAAAACGGTCTAGGTACGCCTTGAGGGCTTGAGGCGAGGCGGTAAGAAAACATGTCTGAGGCGCCTCATGGGGTTATGTTTGTAAACTTTGTACGTACGCCTCTTAAGGGCCGAGGCAGTAAGAAAACGTGTGCCTCGTGGGGTTGTGTGTGTTTTTGATGTTTTAGGATTTCTATGTCGAATATTTTATTTTTTATAAGATATACAATTTTTATATTTATTTTTTATTTCCGCCTCGTGAGGGTAAGGGAAAACGCTTCGAGGCTCGAAGGGAAAATGCCTCATGAGGAAAAGACCTCAACACGTATTCATTTATTTAGTACATTCAAACACAGCAGAAGTCAAAAGTTACCAATAAAAACTCATTTGATATGATTATTTATTTTAGGGAAATTGATGGATCTTCAAATGATGGAATGATCGAGCTGAAATTGGATCCATCTGCAAACAAAACCGGAGATATATGGCATATATGTGTGCAGGTAATTACATTTTCAATTTTAGAATTTTATTTGGTTAAACACTATCAACTCATTAACAACATGAGAACAACTAATTATAGGAACTACCTCGAAGCAATGTAATTTATGGTTACAAAGTCGATGGTCCTCAAACTTGGCAACAAGGACATCGATTTGACAGCAGTGTTGTTCTTATAGACCCTTATGCAAAATTATTAGAAGGTCGGCGGATTTTTGGTGATTCGACAGATAGGTTCTCTAAACTTTCTGGTACTTATGATTTTAGTAGCTTACCATTCGATTGGGGAGATGATTATGCCCTACCAAACATACCAGAGGTAAATATCACACTTTTAGTGCTTTGCATAAGATAGCAAGTTACTATGCACCAATTTCTTGTTCTAGTTACCAACTACCACAATTATCTAAAATAGCAAGTAGCAACAAACTTTCAAATTTTGTTTTTGCAAAGTTATTAACAATTCCTGATTACTAGCTTTAAAAGTCTGTTTTGGCCTTCTTTTGTGAATTTTTTATTTTCTCTCTTTTTGTAACTTTTTTTTTTAAATTTCGTCTAAATAAAAAATACTTATTGCTATTACTAAAAGATTAAAAACACCACAAAATGACCTGCTAAACTTTTAATATGGTAAAATGTTGCATTTTTTTTTTTAAAAAAAAAGTTCGCTGCTATTTTAGAGCATTTCATAATTGGCTGCCAAATTAGGAAGTGAGGCCTATTACCTTGTTATTTTAAACGACCTGTTAATCATATATATTTTTGTATACCGTTTTGCTTTTATATTCATACTTTCATAATGTTGACTTCTTTCTGGCCTTATTACAATTTGTTGCTGATGTTGCAGAAGGACCTTGTAATTTACGAAATGAATGTCCGGGCTTTTACAGCTGATAAATCTAGTGGATTGGAACAAAACATACGTGGAAGTTACCGTGGTGTAATTGAAAAGGTAGTGTCACAAATCTTAAAAGCTGATCCTTTGAGCTCCTGTCGTAAGTTAACCCGAACATGTTCACATTATTTTTCTAATAATTTTTTGATGTTAAGATACCACATCTTTTGGAGCTTGGGGTCAATGCAGTGGAATTGCTTCCTGTCTTTGAGTTTGATGAATTTGAATTACAAAGGCGCCCGAATCCTAGAGATCACATGGTACATTGAACAGTGTTTTTTTTTCTCTTTTGGGAAGGCTAATTGTATAAAAAAGTAACCAATTTTGGGGAATATTATATTTTAGGCCTGAAAAACAATCAAAGTTTCAAAATTCTGTTTAAGGTAATCAATTTTTAAACAATTGATGCAAGCCAATCTGACACCAGTCATAAGGATGACATGGCCAGCTGACATCACTAAACTTTCACCATGTTTCTATTTTTTAATATGGTGCTTGTGATTCAGACTGATATTATACCTGAAATTTTGAAATCTTAACCGTGAAGATCAACACATGGGGCTATTCAACAATAAATTTCTTTGCCCCAATGGCTCGTTATGCCAGTGCTGGTGGAGGGCCTATCGTTGCTTCCCAGGAGTTCAAAGAAATGGTTAAAGCTTTGCACCTTGCTGGAATCGAGGTATTACATTCCGTTTAGTGAACTTTGATTATGTAATTAAATAGGTCACTAACATTTTAAGTGTTTTTTTATGGAAAACGTCGATATTATTCAACACTACAGGTCATCTTGGATGTTGTTTACAACCATACTAATGAGGCTGATGATAAGCATCCATATACCACTTCATTCCGTGGCATAGACAACAAGGTATGCAACATAGTATCATATGAATATTAATCTGTTTATGGTGGCAACTTAACATTATAAGTTTGTAATATTTTTTTACATCAAAAGTTATGTGGCACTGATGATGTGTAACTTTTTATTTACAGACATATTACATGGTCGATGGCAATGGCCAATTATTGAACTTCTCAGGCTGTGGTAATTTCCTCCTTCACGTCATTCTTGAGTTCAGATACTTTTAAGTTTTTATTACTTGCTGCTAAAAGTTGCAGTTGATTTGCTTAAACGATGAATGGAGAATAATCAAAATTCATTCTTCAAGGATCAAGTGCTTATAGTATTTAATTTAAAAAAAATCTATCTACGTTATTGCTTGTCAAGTTTACAATATGATTTTCAAAATTTTATCTTATCGCCATTTATTTTTAATCAATGAGTAGGTAACACGTTGAACTGTAATCACCCTGTTGTCATGGAACTCATACTTGATAGCCTAAGGCACTGGTACGGTTTCTATTTTTTCTATATACTTGCTGCTTCTTGTTTATTATACATGTATATCTTTATGAATTTATGTATGCAGCATAATGGTTTTCTGATGTAAAGTTATTTTAATTAATTAATTAAGGGTCACGGAGTATCACGTGGATGGATTCCGCTTTGACCTTGCAAGTGTTCTTTGTCGGGGAACAGATGGTTCTCCCCTTGATGCTCCTCCCCTTATTAGGGTAAGTCAAAAACTCCATTTTGGCAAAAAACAACTAAAAACAATATTTTAAAATTTCATTGGTTTCTTATATACTTATGAAATTGATTATATAATTTATTTTATTTTTAAAATAAAATGGAGCAGGCCATAGCAAAAGATAGTACACTCTCCAGGTGTAAAATTATTTCTGAGCCATGGGATTGTGGAGGCCTGTATCTTGTTGGAAAGTTTCCAAACTGGGACAGGTAACAAGACTTATATTATGTTGGACCCTTTTCTAATTCTAACTATGTAAGGAATGATGTTCTGTATTTAGTTTACATTTTTTTTCAGAACTTACTATTTATGGAATATTAGTGCCCTTAATATTTCCCCAAGAATGGTGGTTTGCAATGAAATGCATGTACTATTGTTTGAAAAGTCGATCACAGTTGTAATGTCTTTGATTTCTTGTTTTTAATTGGCAGGTGGGCCGAATGGAATGGGATGTATCGTGATGATATAAGAAGATTTATAAAAGTAAGTGAACGCGTAAACCTACAAAGTCATGATCCTTTTACCAACTTTTTACAGGTTTTGCTCAAGGCCAAGGGTATTTTGTCTTTTTAATGTATTTTATCGAAGTATAGGGTGACATTGGTATGAAGGGAAGATTCGCAACTCGAGTTGCTGGTTCTGCTGATTTATACAAAGTAAGTTCTTCAATTGGTAGCAATCTTTGAGTTTCAAAATTTCTTCTTCCACTCAGATATAAATGCATTTTTCAGTGTTGCAAAACAAATGCAAGTTTTTTATACCGTGGTAAGAGATAATAAATTGTTAATGTATAATGTTATTGTTATAAATAAAAATTTGCAAGGAAATATATAGGAGAGGGAACATAACCTAAAATAAACCCTAGGGCCCATTGTCCATTTTACACGGCTACACACCTATTTTGTTATCTAACGCTTACTAACAAAGTTTTTATCTAAAACTACCTCTCTGCTATTGGTAACCGTTAAAACAATGATAGATTTAAATAGTGGTCACAAATAACTCTATTTTGCCTACGGATAGCATGACACGGAAGGAAACATGACTCAAAAATAATTAATACTTTTTGTGCTGTCATATCAAACCCAATTAATTAACTGGCCATTTTCGGGTTAACATGATTAGTTAAACAAGCCGGGCTGACTGTTTAACCATCAATTAACAGGTCAACCCGTCAACCTGTTTAATTAGTCAGATGAACCTGTCAACCTGTTTAAAATTGAAACAGGTAGGCTAGTCAACCCTTTTGTGACCTATTTGACCCATTTATTAATATATTAATTATCACTACCCCCAACCTGTTTAGCACATCTACAACTGGATTACAATGTTTTTACTACGCGTCAACATGTGAACTCGTTTGAATCTTTTAGATAAATGGATTAAACATGTCATGTTCGGAGTACACGATTTTAAGGTTGTCCTGGTTGGGATTTATGTTATTTATGGTTGGTGTTTGAATTCAACGATTCAACTGCCAACTCGACTTGATTGACACCTCTACTATCGTATTATTGCTGTCATGGGGGATATTTTGGATATTGACCAATAGCATTTGAATTTCACTTACTTTATAGGTAAATAAGCGCAAGCCATACCATGGAATCAATTTCATTATAGCACATGATGGATTTACTCTATATGACCTGGTGTCATATAATAACAAGGTAATATATTAATTTAGTCTTCACTCTTTGATTTTGAGGATATGTACCTACCATATGTTGTATGTTATTGATAGCACAATGATGCTAATGGAGAAAATGGCAATGATGGAAGCAATGATAACCTTAGCTGGAATTGTGGGTGTGAAGGTAATTCTCAGGACCACCTTTCTGAATATTTCAACATTTCTGGTATACATATTTGAGGCAAAGTCTATGTTGATCTGAAATATGTAGGTGCCCGAGGGTTTAAGTTTGAGTTGGTACTTTCGACCCATTTACTTATAAATGTGTTGATCCAAGTTATGTTTTATCTCAAAGGGATCAAATGGGTGTTAGACTAAAAGAAAGCTTAATAGGAAACGGGTGAAATGAGTCGAAAGGGTAAAACTGGTTGGGAGTTGCGCACAACGTATCTTTAATGCATAAAATCTCCCAAATTGCTGTATTAAAAATTACCATTGGAATAATTCAACTATCGTAATCACAATTGACAGTAATTATTTATAAGAAAATTGTCTCGGTTAAGCCTGGTTGACCCTACGCTACCAAACTATTACTCATTTGAGCCAAATCCGTTTTCACTTGTTCCCTAACATACCTATCCCGCCCTCTCTTTTCACCACCTCTAGGTTTAAGAATATGTATTGAGTTATCTTTGTTTTGCATATACTTCACAGGTGAAACATCTGATGATAATATCAAAGCCCTACGTTTTCGGCAGATGAAGAATTTTCATTTGGCGCTAATGGTATCTCAGGTATATTACACAAAGTACTTCTGCATAACACTCAGCTTATATTTGTTAAAGATAATGCTGTGGCAATATCTCGTTTTCTAGGTGGGTAGGTTTTAGGTATGGACCCTAACAGGACTCTTACCAGGACTCGCTGGCTTTGCTGAAACCCTAATCAGCTGTCGCCGGAATCCTTTGTAACCATATGACAGAGGAACCTGTCAATTTCTGCTTCCTTAACTGGAATCTTGCCCATTCTGTTCAGTCACTGTTTACTCAAGTTCCAGATTTGTTTTTATATTCTACTGACTTCTTATTCATAAGGATCACTGTTCACTAGCATGGGTTTCCAGTCAACCATGCAAACCCTGCTGTATGGATCCCATTTCCGTAACTGGCCCGTGTTAATGTATCCCTACTATTCATGCCGGAACGTAGTAACCATATTCACAGGATACTCTGTAATCTATGTTTTGGATTGTGCATTCAGAGTTGTGGTAAAGTCGTGTTCCAGAAACATTGGGTTTGCAATATGTTTCATTAAAGATGGTGCATTTTGGCTCCGGGACGTTGAAAATAATTTGATTTTATCTATTTTGCTTTTTTTTTTTGCCTTGTTCTAGAAGTTAAGGTCATCACCTTACAAGTAAAGTAATACATAAATGATTTTATATTTATTTTGGCATTTGATGGCGTATTTGCTACTGGTAGGGTGTACCGATGATGCTAATGGGAGATGAGTATGGTCATACTCGCAATGGAAATAACAATAGCTATGGACATGATACTGCTATAAATCACTTCCAATGGGGACAGGTATCTGCGTTTATTTTCTATTTATGATGCCTCACCACAGAAACTATGATCTTAAGCATTAAACCATTGACTTTTACTTTGACGTGGTAGTTGGATGCAAGGAAGAACGACTGCTTCCGATTCTTTGCTGAGGTGATTAAGTTTCGTCAAAATCATCAAGCATTCAGACAAGAAAATTTCATCGGAAATGTAAGTTCATTCTTCAGCTTCTTGTGTTAACGAGTATGTTGAAGTTTTTTTATTTTTATTTAATTTTTGTGCATCATGTTTAAAATTATATTTTTGTGATGAAAATCATTCAACACTTGTTCCAACTGTAGAATGAGATAACATGGCATGAAGATAACTGGGATAACTATGAGAGCAAATTTATCGCATTCACGTAAGTGTTTTCTAGCACCCCCTTTTTTTTTCTTTTAAATATGTTAATCAATCTGACATGGGCTTAATTTCTCTATATTATGCAAGTTTGATAATATATGTTAAGACCGGAGACACCCTAGTTAAAATTTTAATCTACAAGCAGTAGGTTGACTTTTTGAAATTCGAAAGTAGAGCTCTTCTTGTAACATCCGACCGAGCTGGTAGATTTTAGACTAGTATCTCTTTTCTGCCGTTGCGTTTTCTTGTAATAAGTCTAATAACGGTTTTGTAATTTACTATAGTCAAAGCATACGTGATCATATTAATTTTTTTAAGGATGCTTTATAATTATAAATTCGGAGAGGTATATGATGATAACTTGTTTAAACAGGCTACATGATAGCGATGAAGGGGACATCTACTTGGCGTTCAATGCACATGACTATTTTGTTAAAGTTCCAATACCTTCACCACCTCAAGGTCGACAATGGTTCCGAGTGGTTAGTTGTCGTGGTTGTTTTACTTCACCACTACTTGATACTAAAAATCTGAAAGTTCATCTTATTTTTACCAAGTATTTACATTTAAAATATTTCTTGATATAGGTTGACACTAATCTCGAGTCTCCAAATGATATTATCCCTGAGGGTGTCACTGGCATCGGGGATATATATAGTGTTGCTCCATACTCCTCGATTCTTCTTCAAGCAAAGCCATAAACTAGATTAAGATATCTGTAGCTCAAGTTTGGATATTGGTCAATGTTGTAAGTTTGCGCGACACATATACTTAATATGACGATAAACATGCATGAAACTCGTACACCGACATGGTTGTTACATGTGCACCCACATATGATTCTCGAATCAACATGGCTGTCCTTTGTCTCACCCTCCAGTCGTTTGTAGTGGATATTTTAAGATCTTCAGTATATTGAGTCAGAAATATTGTAAGGTTAAAATAAATAATATAGACATGCAAATTCTCAATAGGAATATGACTTTCTATCCCAATCAATGTTTTCTGCCAGGACTGCCTAAAATTGTAACCGTCAATATTCTTATAGTTTTATATCAAGCATGGTTAATTAAACACGGAACGTTACGAAAAAAACCTTGAAACATTCGGATGGGTATTCTAATACGGGATTTGTTTTAGAATTTTCGCTTGTTGGACGGATATGAGATTAGGTAATACCCGTTAAGTTGACCGAGGCCCCGAACCTATTTAGCCTAATATACAAATATAGTATATCTCTATTTTATTATTAAGCATCAAAGATGGTCTCAAAGGTAATTTCATCACTATTTTAAGAGGACATTTTTGAAAGTGGTTGTGATGGATGAACGAGAAAAACTAATGATAAATGTATAAAAAAATATTATTTAATTGAAAAGGAAAGAAAATTTATTGATTTTGAGTGTAATTTGGTGGATAGGGATGAGGAACTTGGTGCGAATCTTCTTGTAGATGAACCGCTTAATCCATTTAGTGGGCTTCATACACCAAATGTCATGTCATGAAAAACTTTCCAATACTACCCCTAATCTTGCAAAACCTACTTTTACATTTATATCATAACACCCAAATCATTTATTCACCCGATTTCAGGGTTTTGTTTCGTTGAAGGCTTCAAATAAAGCATTGCCTTTTAGTTTACCTTACATCGATTGAATGTTGCAATTGAAGCATCTTGCGTAACTACGATCAATATATGCGTGGTTGATATACATGATGAATGTGCAGTCCACTATAGGGATTAATCGATTGGTAGACGTAAAAGAAATCAAGGTATGTATTTTCATCTATATAAAAAATATTATTTAATTGGTGAATGAGAATGAGAAACCTGATGTGAATGCTCTTATAGATAAATTATGGATTAAAAACATGATAGGATAACTTGGCATGGAACTTTGATGATGACGATGATAATGTTAAAGAACCTAAACTTTTAATTATATGGCTTATATATGCTTGAGGTTTAAATAAATGATTATTAGTTTGAAAATTATCACCATTAATGAACCATTGTATGATTAGTGTTGCAGTCCATGTGAATTTTGATGGATTTTGTTAAGTTGAAAATGACCATCATATTCGATATAATATAATACAAGTCAGATGCATACCAAGTATTTAATATAATGCCATAATGAAGAAAGATTGACTTAAATTGGTGAAATTGATAATTTTAAAATAACTTGTTTTAACAAATTGATTTTTTTTTGAATGAAAACAAATTGATTTGAATGAAAACATGTTAAAGATTATGTTACAATGAATAAGCTGGTGTTTAGAGCCAAATTGGTGATGGTAACAAAGTTAAGCCTTGAAACTTGTTATTTAGTAACAACTTGATATGAATAATGTAATTGTTATTGTTATTGTTATGGTGAACATGCTTTCGTGAAATAAGAACTTAAGACGTTAGTAGTTGATTTAGTGGTTATTCTTCCTTATATGGTTGAATATTATGACTATTTAATTGAACTTTCATTATGTGGGCTTTTGAGGGGCAAAAGTAAAGTTGCACTAATTTAACGTTATTTTACTGATTTCATGAAAATAGCTTTAAAAATGACTTATGGTTAATCATGCATCATGTAGTGGCGTTGATAGCCAAAAGACAAGGGGTTACATGCACCAATTGGGTTTGTCCCAATTGCTAAGTGTTATGTGCCTTATGTTCAAGACTTGATACGAAATCAGTATCAAGTCAGGGGTCTCACTAAAAGCAGCCTCTCTATTCCTATGGGGTAGAGGTAAGGCTGTCTACATCTTACCCTCCTCGGATCCTACTTTAGCTTTTGCTATTGATGAGATTAACTGAGTATGATAATGATGAATTGAACCTTCATTATGTTATATACTTTTGCTTGCAAGTGAAATTGACATAACAATAACATTTTATCCTTACGCCTTGAGTTAGCTATACCGAGGAACGATGCCTTCTTATTGCTGCTAATATTAGGAGAAATTTTGTTTTACATTGTATCTCACTCATTATATATATAACATTTTAAGGATGTCTTAGCAATAGTAGGAGCTAAGACACACCTTCTTTTGTTAATAATTTACTTTTACAAAATTTATAAGAATGTCATCCAAGTATTTTATTTTATTTTTTTGTTTTTTAGTATATAGTTTTAGTTTACCCCTGATCTTTAGTAAATTTATCACATGGTCCATCAACTTTGGTAATGATATGTTTTGCACCAAGATCCGTTGGGAGAACTTTTGGAACCAAGATTCGATGGTATGATGTGTTTCGCAAATCGGATTTGGGTACCACTTTTTGGAGGAATTCGAGATCTGGTCCTTGAGGAGGCTCACAAGTCCAAGTACTCGGTTCACCCTAGAGCCAACAAGATGTGCAAAGACGTAAAGAAATTCTATTGTTGGCCCAACCTCAAGGGTGAGATTGCGATGTACATTAGATAATGCCTTATGTGTTCGAAGGTCAAAGCCGAGTATTAGAAGCCGACCGGTGTGTTTCAACAACCCGAGATTCCCATTTGGAAATGAGAGCAAATTTCCATGGATTTCAGCACCAAGTTGCCCAAGACGTCAATTGGTAATGATACGATTTGGGTAATCGTTGATCGACTGACCAAGTCTGCGCATTTTCTACCGATCAAGGGAACTGGCCAGTTGGAGAAACTTGCCCAGCTGTACATCAAGGAGATTGTAACTAGGCATGGGGTGCCTATCTCAATCATATCCGACCGTGACAGTCGATTCACCTCTAGGTTCTGGCATACTCTCATGGATGCTTTGGGCTCTCGTTTGAACATGAGCACAACCGATCACCCACAAACAGATGGCCAGAGTGAACGGACAATTCAGACTCTCTAGGACATGATCCGTGCTTGTGTAATCGATTTGGGAGGAAATTGGGACACAAATCTACCATTGACTGAGTTATCCTACAACAACAGCTACCACACCAGCATCAAGGCCGTCCCGTTTGAGGCCTTATATGGGCGCAAATGCAGATCTCCGTTATGTTGGGTAGAAGTTGGAGTCAAATATCTAATGAGGATCGAGCTAGTTCAGGAAACAACTGACAAGATCTTTTAGATTCGAGATCGCTTGAAGGCCGCTCGCGATCGACAGAAAAGCTACGTAGATCAAAGACGCAAGCCACTTGAGTTTTAGTTTGGTGACAGGGTTCTACTTAAAGTCTCACATTGGAAAGGTGTACCGCGTTTTGGTAAACATGGCAAGCTCAACCCTCGTTACATAGGCCCATTTGAAATCCTTGCCAAGATTGGTCCTGTGGCCTACAAGCTTAAGTTACCAGAAGAACTCCATGGTGTTCATGACACTTTTCTTATATCCATCCTCAAGAAGTGTCTATCCGATGAATCATTGATCATTCCTCCCGAGGAGAATCATATCGATTAACAACTCCACTTTATTGAGGAGCCGATCGAGGTGACAGATTGGAAAGTTCAGAAATTGGGACGAAGCCGGATTAAACTTGTGAAAGACAGATGGAATTCAATACGCAGGCTTTGAATTCACTTGGGAATGTGAAGATCATATGAAACGCAAGTATCCAGCTCTCTTCCCAGAGACATCTAACCCCAGTAATACAACTCGATTTCGCAGAAGAAATTCCAAAAACTAGGGGGAGAATGTGACACTCGTCAGCAAACCAGGTCAAGATCTGTACACATTTCACTTAATCATGTCATTTCATGTGCATATTAGACATTTCAGCAATTACCATACCATCCCTAGTCTAGTAAATCCTGAACTATTGCAGAAATTCAGTACATCATCTGTTTACGCATACAACACCCGAACTATCTGAAACAATTGGCATTGAACAATCAAGCCAATCACACGCTCAACAGAGAGTAACCAGATATCCAATTGCAACGTACGGGGAAAACACTAATACACGTGACATTACCAAAGTGGAAAATTACACAATTCCACTCAAATTCGAACAATTCACAATGAGTTTCATGAGATTAACACACACAAAGTCATGAAACACTACCAAGGAACAAGCATGTGTTAACATGAGTTAATATCATCCCACAACACGTGTTCATCAACAAATAACATATGAACTTATAACATGAGCATTATTAATGCTACAATTACACATATATTTGACACACTAGATCATGCACATACAAATGTTAACATTCAAAGATATATTCCTATAGATTACCAGGGATATCGATGGCACATCATGTACACACACACACACACACATATATATATATATAGACTTTCGACTACATGAATTATATATAGATAAATCCATACCTAGATATATTCTATTTAAACAAATGCTAACCTCAAAACACATGTATATATTTATATATACACGGCACAACATACATGAATATACAATGTTGATGATTTACCAAACTCCATACCTACATCTACATGTACACCAACGATTATATATCTAGGAAACAACAAGGCAAGCTTCAATCACCCCTTATTTCATCAAGATACACAAGATTTGGAAAGAACATGACCACACCATCTTCCTAGAATAACCAACCTATCCTTCTTTCTTTTCAGGCGAACACAACCCCAAGCAAAACAAACCATTCAACTTTTCTATGCCAACAAGTGTTATACTAGAATGGATTTTGTGTGACAAACCATTATCCCATACATGATTTTATTCCAAAAATGTCTTCCTCCCTTGCACATAATCGGCCGAACCATCACCAACTCACCACAACCTTTTCCTTGTCACAATGTTTCACCAAAATACTAACAAGATTAACCTTCTACAAGCTCCAACACAAAGTCAAGTCAACCTTTTGGTTTTGCTCCTTCCCAAAATCGGCCTATGCATAGGAAACATGGGAAATCTTTATCTTCACTTTAATATTCACCAAAATGGGTCTTACACTCCACATGAACACGTACCCACCTATGCAAGAACATAACCCTTTATACACTAACTACCAACTAAATTATCCATTCCTTTTCTTTGTCATCGGCCATCCATCATACATCCATCACATGCCTATAAGACAATACCATGATAACTCATATATACTAGAATAGGTTCTTACAATTGTCATGTCCCAAACCGAGAGAAGGAGGCTTGCCATATTGGATTATTTTGTCTTGATTGAGCCGAAAAGGGGGTAAGAAACAAAGAAGCATGCATGACACCTTATACCAATATGGATACACAAATACACACTTCTATGAATGATCTTTGCCTTTCTTAAACCCACATAAATCGGCCGAAAAGAAAAGGACATGAAGCTTTTCAAATGTCAACTCTATTCTCCATTTTAGCAAACAACTTTATGATGGCAAAGATCAAGGAAAGAAGACTATCCTGAATCACATTCTTATCTCTATCTCTCAGCCACTATAAAAAGAGATGAATGGAGTTCCATGGTCTCACACAATCACTCGTTGAATCACGGGTCTCTTCTTTCTATTTCCTCTTGTCTTCGGCCCTTCCCACACACTCGAACACCATCATTATTCAGCCAGGATCACACACCCGAAGGCCCTCATTCGATAAGCTTTCTAGATCACAACTTCCTTCCAATCGAGTCCATAGGTATGTGTCCAAATCTCCATAATATCTCACATTTCTACCTATATTCGGCCTAACCCTTGTACACCCGACCACCTCGACCCTTGTCTAATCTAATCACCCGGGTACACCTTAAAGTCGAGTGTATGTTAACTAAAACAAGTGGTAAGGTAGTTTGATTCTTAAATTTATGTTATGTCCGTACATACACACGCGTATATGCATATATATATATATTAATTACATTGTGTTTAATAACCTTATGTGAAGGATCCCATGCACCCGAAGCCTATATGGGCTTATGGTGTATATTGAATAACAATAACTTGGCGTTTTCAAGCTTTGATATAACATATATGTGTATACAAACCCATCTCACAAATGTCTGTAATTGTGACAACCGCCACCCTCATCCTTTATCAAATTGTCAATTTTAGTCCTTTGTCCATTTTGAAATTTCACCGCTAGTCCTTGTCAATTATTATTTATTTTATTTTATTTTAACTTTTCTTTTAAAATGGTGTATGTATACATTTTCTGTACGCACGTTTTGACATATAAACATACCATACTCGTATAATCATGTTAGCTTATGAAAGTCCCATTTCGTTTATTTAAGTTTAAAGTTTATAAAAGTTACAAAAAAATTAAGTTAAACTTTGGTTAGTTGGTTAAGTTTATAGAAGGAATAAATAACCAAGTTAACAATTAAACTAACCTAGTTAAATCTAAAGGGACCAAACTTGCCAAAAGACAAAAATCATTTTTAAACCTCTTCGTTTCCCCCTGGTCCACGTTTTTCCGGCGGGCTTGATTCCGGCCGCCGGAATGTTTTTCCGACCACACTCAAAAACGCCTCTAAGGCCCTTGTTTCCGGTTTAAATCTACAATCAATGTTTCTCCATAAATGTCGAGTAAGTTACAAGTTGTAATTCGTCCATTAACAAGCCTAACCGATGACTTTAATTCGTTTTAAGATAGTAACCGATCGGAAACTTTAAACGAATCATAACGCGTGTTTTACTCGACCATTATATAAACCAATCTTACAATTCGTTTTCTGCACTCTTTGACAACCAAAAACAACTATAAAACCATCGCAAATCATCCAGTATAACCCTCAAATTTTCGGTTCTTAGTTTCAACCTTGAAGCCTTGTGTTCGAACATTTCGCACATTGTAAGTCCAACTTTCTAATGCCGTTTGTTCATCTTGAAATCATTTGTAAAAGCCCTTTATTACTGATCTTTAACCGTGTCTTGTTTGGGTCAATTGATTTTAAGGTTAGGGTTCTAAGCCATTTGGGAAGAAGATGATGTAATAGTAAATATGTTTATATAATTTGGTTTCTATTTTAAAGTAACAAACTATTGGTTTGGTGTAGTGGTTTGTCAGTTGGTTGTGTTACAACACAGATCCGGGTTCGACCCCTGTCACCCGAGACCTGATCCATATTTTTTTATTTTTTATTATTATTTTTTTGCTTTATTGATATATTTATATATATATATATATATACACATTAAACTCAAAATATTCATAATAAATCCAATTTTTACCCAAAAATTATGAAAATTTAGGTGTAGCTTCTTGACACCATAAAGAAAAGTTCCACACCTTCATTTTCTGGAAAATGTCTTTTTTTTTATTTTTTTTATTTTTATTTAATTAAATTGTTTTAATCATATTTAATTGATTAAAAATTCATTTTTAATGATTTTAATCTCAAACTTTTTGGGAAATTATTTCAAATCATCATGAACTGAAATAAAAATTATTGGTTCAGAAACCGTTTATTTTTGTTGATTTTCCTATTTTTAATCATTTAAACATGATTTAATCTTATTAAATCAGTTTTAAATATAAATAAGTTTATAAAAATTATAGGAAAATTATTTCCATTGGTTTGAATCAGAAAGTATTCTTTTTCTGTAAAAATAATATTTTTGGATCATGTCTTGTATTTTTAGTCTTAATTATGTTTAAATAGACATAATTAAACATATATTTATTTATACCATTTAACATCTATTTTATAATTACTTTTCTTATAAAATAGAAATATTCTTATGTTTGAAAGTCTTAATTATCAGTTGTGGATCATTGTCTAACTCATACTTATTTTGTTTCAGTATTTATGATTATTGTAATTATTTACAATAATTAGTTAAATTATTTCGTCTTAATTATTTAAACATATTTTATTCAAACATTCAATTGGTAATAATTATATTACTTAAAGCACATTCACAAACTTTGATATTATTTTTGACATACCACTTTTACATTATTGCGATTTATCATAAAAACTCTAATTCCCCAAATCGACTTAGCAACCCTAATGCCTTAGACCCTAGATACCTTAGACTTATTAGAATTTTCCTTATTAGTACTGTTATACGTTATAGGTTGAATTCCTCGGAATTCCCATTACTTAGCTCACGGCCACTTAAGTTGGGTTTTGGATCGTTTTCGCAATCTGTGAGTATATCTTTCCCCTTTTTACTGTTTTACTCTTTTGGGGTGACTCATGTACAATTATTACTAAAATTACGTATGTTATTTACAAAGCAATGTGCTCTTGATATGTTTTGTGTGAATTGTATGAACGATTTGTCAAAGTCATTAACCTTTGGGCCGCACCTAACAATGAGTAGTACTACGAATTATTTCCCTTGGTTACTTACGTGAACGAGTTAAGTCCTTGGTCATTGTTATGGTTTTTCTTGAACGATGTGTGAACGATTATTGAACGATGTGAGGCTTGATTTTGACCCTTTTACATATTACAATATCATAGCACATATATTGCGAAACACTTTTCTATTATATGTATTCAAACAGGGTATGCTCACCAATACATTTTTTTGTATTGACTAATTTATTTTCGTACATGTTTTAGGTTCTTATGAGATCACTTCTTAGCTTTTGGAACTTATACTTAGATTGAGATTTACTGTATTTAGATGGCTAGTTTTAATTATTGTATTCCTTCCAATGTAATAAATTATTCATTTCAATGTATCAATATTTACATTTCTAGTCCATGAGCTATTGAACAATCGTCATTACGTGACACCTCGATGTTTCCGCCATCGGTTGGGGTGTTACAGTAATTATATACGGTTTCAAAAGGAAATACACCTACACACACTTGTGATCACTCTTTAAAGATATATTCCTATAGATTACCAGGGATATCGATGGCACATCATGTACACACACACACACACACATATATATATATATATATAGACTTTCGACTACATGAATTATATATAGATAAATCCATACCTAGATATATTCTATTTAAACAAATGCTAACCTCAAAACACATGTATATATTTATATATACACGGCACAACATACATGAATATACAATGTTGATGATTTACCAAACTCCATACCTACATCTACATGTACACCCACGATTATATATCTAGGAAACAACAAGGCAAGCTTCAATCACCCCTTATTTCATCAAGATACACAAGATTTGGAAAGAACAGGACCACACCATCTTCCTAGAATAACCAACCTATCCTTCTTTCTTTTCAGGCGAACACAACCCCAAGCAAAACAAACCATTCAACTTTTCTATGACAACAAGTGTTATACTAGAATTGATCTTGTGTGACAAACCATTATCCCATACATGATTTTATTCCAAAAATGTCTTCCTCCCTTGCACATAATCGGCCGAACCATCACCAACTCACCACAACCTTTTCCTTGTCACAATGTTTCACCAAAATACTAACAAGATTAACCTTCTACAAGCTCCAACACAAAGTCAACTCAACCTTTTGGTTTTGCTCCTTCCCAAAATCAGCCTATACTAGAATAGGTTCTTACAATTGTCATGTCCCAAACCAAGAGAAGGAGGCTTGCCATATTGGATTATTTTGTCTTGATTGAACAGAAAAGGGGGTAAGAAACAACGAAGCATGCATGACACCTTATACCAATATGGATACACAAATACACACTTCTATGAATGATCTTTGCCTTTCTTAAACCCACATAAATCGGCCGAAAAGAAAAGGACATGAAGCTTTTCAAATGTCAACTCTATTCTCCATTTTAGCAAACAACTTTATGATGGCAAAGATCAAGGAAAGAAGACTATCCTGAATCACATTCTTATCTCTATCTCTCAGCCACTATAAAAAGAGATTAATGGAGTTCCATGGTCTCACACAATCACTCGTTGAATCACCAGTCTCTTCTTTCTATTTCCTCTTGTCTTCGGCCCTACCCACACACTCGAACACCATCATTATTCAGCCCGGATCACACACCCGAAGGCCCTCATTCGATAAGCTTTCTAGATCACAACTTCCTTCCAATCGAGTCCATAGGTATGTGTCCAAATCTCCATAATATCTCACATTTCTACCTATATTCGGCCTAACCCTTGTACACCCGACCACCTCGACCCTTGTCTAATCTAATCACCCGGGTACACCTTAAAGTCGAGTGTATGTTAACCAAAACAAGTGGTAAGGTAGTTTGATTCTTAAATTTATGTTATGTCCGTACATACACACGCGTATATGCATATATATTTATATATATATATATATATATATATATATATATATATTAATTACATTGTGTTTAATAACCTTATGTGAAGGATCCCATGCACCCGAAGCCTATATGGGCTTATGGTGTATATTGAATAACAATAACTTGGCGTTTTCAAGCTTTGATATAACATATATGTGTATACAAACCCATCTCACAAATGTCTGTAATTATATACGGTTTCAAAAGGAAATACACCTACACACACTCGTGATCACTCTTTTATACACTAATGAACATAAGGGAGTCGAGTATGTTATGCCAAAGAGTCGCATTTTGAACCAATTGATATTCAAAGATTTCGGCTAAATAACAAAACATATGTTAGAAAGGTTTAAACATATGTTATTCCTTGCATTGACACTATAATCTTATAAAACATGTTAAAACACTTGTTTTACCCATAATTTCAGCACATATGTTAGAATGGGGAATATTGCATCACCCATGACCACATGTGGGGCCCGTTTTGTCAATAATAAATGTGTTTCAACCATATAACTCCCGGAATTCATGAAAACATACATTTTGCAAAGTATATATGAAATATGTAGTAATTGTCACATGCACAAACAATAGCCCCACACAAACAAGGTACAAAGGTCCCTGAAGAAACACAGATCCTAGATCACTGGGTCAGGGCTGATTTAAGTAGTGAATCCATAGGAAAAATATTGTTGTAAGGTAGAATGTGTGTGTTTGTGAGTAATGGGTCTATGAAATAAGACCAAGGAAAATAGGAGACAACCGATTAGAAGAATGGAAAATAGGAGACAACTGATTAGAAGAGCTGAGCCTCTAAACGTTGGAAATAAAAACAAGGGTTAGAAAAGTACGATGTGCTCGTAGTCTTTTCAACGAAAGCTCTAGTGGATTTGAGATGCCAATAAAAGGGGAAGGGACTCCTCCTTTTATAGTACCTTGGAGCCCAACTTTCTCAGCCGGACCTCTACCCTTAATGGGGCCCGACCCAGGTAGAGGCGCCTCCTAGTCTCCAACCCAAATTCCTAAGCCCAAATTGTGCAAGTGGGTATGTAAAAAAGAATGGAAAGGGGGATGTTACCATCCTATCAAAAATCTACGTGGCGTCCGCTTGGTGGTTGATCTGGGGCGATGAGCAATCATCTTCCTTTCTAGAACCCGGAGACAAGCGGGGGTTGATAAAGTCTTCTATGAGAGATATCTTGGCTGGGGGCTACCACGTCATCGTCCTTTCTGATTTGTCAGGTTGGGCGCGACCTATGGCTACAGACTCTGACGGGCAGTCCTTGCGTCAGGAAAAGTTTCCTAGGGCATGTTTGCCCTGGGGTGTGTGTGTCTCGATGCTGCCCGAAAAGGTATCTTTAGAACATGTCAGTGTGGGTAGGCTTTTCGTGCATGAGAAGCTTTGTTGGTGCTGGCGCTGACGTAAAACAGGCGGAAGGATTGGCGTCTAGACCAATGACGTGGTTCATCTCCGCTGACGTAAAACGATCGGAACAAATGGCGTCATGGTGGGTGACGTAGTCCTTAGTTGGGCTCTTGGAGATGTTGATCAACCATTCTTCTTTTTTCTAATGTCTTGACTTCTTGCAGTAGGAAAGAATGGGTTGCTCTTATTGGTATGGTGTCACTGGTTTTGGCACTATATCCCTTCAAGTCCACCAGTCTAGTGGTGCATGTTTCTTTGCATAAAAGGAATGAGGGAGTTATGGACTTTGTTCGTTTAAGAAGTATGCATCATTCATGTGTACCTTGATTCGCATCCAGTCGTCACTGGGTTTTCATGCGTTACTCCAGGTGTTCATGTAGGTTATATCATGATCGAATTTTTAAAGTAGATGATGATTTTGTAGACATCGTCAACTGGTGCGCGTACAAGGATCAGTCTGTGTAGCGTATGAAGAGTGAATGATGGTGAAAAAAGAATATTTTTCCAATCATGTTGCAGGAGACCTGATAAGGCGTTTGGTGTTTTGCATGTGGCAATGATGTAAATAATGGAAACACGGAAGCATTTTTCCGTTTATGTGCGTTCCATAAGTTCCTTTAGCTTTAGGTAGAAGGGAAAACCATTTTTTCCATAGGTTCTTTTAGCTTTAGGAACAAAGGGAAATCATTTTTGGTTTATGCGCCTGTAGGATACCTGAAAAGGTGTCTCACCCTTTGGCATGTAGAAATGTAAATAATGAAAAAATAAATTTTTTCCACTCATGCGCATGTGGGAGACCTGAAAAGGCGTCCGACATTTTGCGCATGTAGAAATGTAAATAATGACAAAGGAAAAAGAAAAATTTTCCACTCATGCGTATGCGGGACACCTGAAAAGGCATCCATCGTTTGCGCATGTAGAAATGTATATAATGGAAAAAGGAATTTTTTCTATTCATGCGCATGCGGGAGACCTGAAAAGGTGTCCAGCGTTTTTGCGCATTTAAATGATGTAAATGGTGGAAAAAGGAATTTTTTCCATTTCATGCGCCCGCTGAAGTGTAGTTATTGCGCATTAAATTTGTCTGTTTGAATTCTTCTGAATTTAATGGGTGGGAATGTTTGCATGCGAGGAGACGTGTCTGACAGTTCGTACAGCAAGGGGTGTTGATAGGTTGACACGTTTTGCAAAAAGGTGGTGTTGACAGCTGTTGGGTACTGCAACCGTCAGGCAAGTGGCTCACGCACGCCGCATGTGGAGTCAGTCATGTGGGCCGTCTGACGTGGCACGAGTCTATTGGACGCCTTCCTAAAAAGTTTCCTATCATGATTACTGGCCTTCTCGTCGCAATTAATGTGTTGGGTATAAATAGATCCTTCACCATTGTAGATTTTTTACTTCTATCTTCAAACCCTTTCTTTCCGGCAGTCATTCCCCTTATTTTCCGGTCAAAAGGTTTCTGAAAAAATTTCTTTTTTCTTTCTGAGTGTTATTTTTCTTCTTTCGTTTTTAGTCATGTCTAGTGAAGATAAAGTGACGAAAACTGAGTTAGCCATGGTGGAGGCTTAGGTGGCCAGGTCGAAGGAGAAATACAGGTCTTTGCTGGAGAAGTATGAGATTCTTCATGAATGGGAACCTGAGTTTCCATCGAAGCGTAATACTCCCATGGACTGCCCTGAGGGTAAAATATGTTTGTTTGAGCATTTTTCTAGAAGAGTTTATTTTGGATTCTGGTGATTCGGTTCTTGATCTCTCTGTTACAGAAGTATGGGGTGCACATCTCCCAGATGAGCCCTTTTGGTGTAATGAGGATGATGCACTTTGAAGCCACTTGCCGAGCCCTTAGAGTGGAGCCGGAGTTCGAACACTTCCACGTGTTTTATAGGTTGGAGGTGAAGGATAGTGGCTGGGTGTCTTTCGTTGAGAGGTCAAAGTCAGTGACAGTGGCGATGACGAAGAGGTCTCCCAAAAGCCTTCGTGACTGGAAGAGGTGCTTTTTCTATGCGAGGAAGGAGGTGATACCAGTGGAGATGGGGTGGTTGAACCTGAGGGCGGGTCAGAAGCCTCCGTCACTTGAGGTGGTAAGAGATTTTCAGGATGAACAATCGTTCAAGGTGTTGGTCACCCATCAGAGCCGGTTAGACAACCTGGATCATTATAACGAAGGGATGCTGAGACTGCTGGGTGTTAGCTGCCTAGGTGTGAGGGAAGGGAAGGACCTTCTTCCTGATGGTGATGGAGGTAAGGAATTGGTTGCATGTAATAACCTTACCTGTTTTGTCTTTAATTTGGCGCACTTATTTGTAGTTGTATTTCTTACTTGTTGCTGCCTCTATTTGTAGGGGAGCATCTGTTTGAGTTTTTTGTGCAGAGGGTGTCGTGCACAAGGTTTGTTGATGTTCCAGTGGGGGAGGTGTCCGGAATAGAGAAGATGAGGGACAACTTTATATTCCCTGGACGGATTGAAGGTGCGCTTGATAATCCCTTAGCACTTGGTTTTCCTAACAATCCTGGACCCTTGTTGGCGCGTACTGCGTTGAGGGTTGACTATATTTTTTTATCTGATGATGAGTCGAGTGGATCATCGTCTAATTTAATCCATCGTCTGCGTCGGAGTGTAGGTGGTGGTTCAAGTGGGATAGTGGTTGCGACCCAAGGTGTGGGTGCGAGCAGCAGTGAATCTGGCATTGGAATCGTTGTGAGGGAGAAGTGTAAGTATAACTTTGCTCTTGTTTTTTGGAGTGTTGTACGCGTCCGTCTCACTGATTTGTTTTTTGTGCAATTGAGGGTAGGAAGCATAGGCGCTATATTATGACGCAAGACGATGTGGTGGAGGAGCTTGCGACCAAGAAGGTTGTTGCTACTGAGGGCGTTGTGAGCCCGTCTGCGGAATGAGTTTCCGCCAAGGGCATCAAAGGGGCAGAGCCTACCCAGTCTGGCACTAGCCGTGTCCAGCTGGATTTTGAGCCGCCGTCTAGGCGCGAGCCTTTGTGTTAAGATATGAGTTTGATTTGTTATGAAGTTTAAGTAATGGAACAGTAAATGAATGAACAATAATGGAAAGTGCAGCGGAATTATAAACTATAAATCATAACAAATGGAACAATTGTTTTCATCAAATACTTTTCATAAGTCATCATAGATTCTAAGTATATGATTACAATTCTCCCCCTCAGCCTGATCACTCAAAACTTTGTTTGTGTAAGAGAATGTTGGAGAGACAAATAGAACAGTACAGGCACTATTCTATTTATAGTCAATCGAAAGCTCTGATGACCTAAGACTGACGTCACCTAGACAGTGACAACTAACTATAATAACAACATAAAACATCTGCTAGATATAAACAATGTTACATTGCCTAAACCTCTGATGACTAAACTGCTGATGGGTGAAACTCTGTTTGCTTGAATCATCTGTTGGAGCTTAAGTGTTGTTGGCTCCAACAGACCTTGTATCTCTATTAGCACTTTGCCTTGAATCTTCATCAGCACTTTGGTAATCAGTGGTTTCTTCAACAACAGCAGTTTGTCCAGCAGTTGTTTGGTAACAACAGTTAGTGTCAACAATCTTTGGGAGGATTCTTGTATACAAAATACTGTTTTATTGGGATCAGATGTTTAGTATATTTTGGCTTTTCAAATCATCTGTTCTTCTCCAGTTCAGCAGACCCAACAATCTTCCCCTAGAACAGATGATGCCAAAACTCAATCTTTATTGCTGATCTTTATTCCTCATCAGACTTTCTCTAATTTGACCTTTTAGTTGTAATTCAAAATCAAAAGAGAATAAGTCATCAACATCCCTTTCTAGTTCTAAGTTCAGCAGGTCTTGGAGATCATTTACATTCAGACCATATGCATCATCCATACTGAGATTTTAAACTCCTCCATCAGATCTGAGCAGAGTCAATTCATGGTTGTCTTTGTTGACTTTCCATTTTATAATTTTTTAATCTAAGGAGTTTTTGGTCTGCAATTTTATTCTTGATGAGTTTGGTGATGGAGGTCTCCCAATGATTTTTCTCAGTTCTTCACTGATGGGATCAGAAAAATAATGAACTTGGTTGAAGATCCCTTCTTTCACAAATGTGTCAGCAAACTTCTTTTGATCTTCTTCTGACATCTCCTTTTGTCTTTTGTGGTGTTTCTTGGCAGCAATAGAGAGATCAGAAGTTGGAAGTAGGCTGTCAAAAGAGAAGGTTAGTTGAGATCTTCTAACCTCTGCTTCATCAGGGTAAACTGGTTTTCTTGGAAGAGTTGGATCAGTCTTTCTTTGTTCTTCTAGCTTCTTGTATGTTTCAACCAACCTTAGCTCAGACCATTTAGAAACAGACTTCATTTCTCCATAACCAGCTTCTACTAATTTTGCCCTCATTCTTCTGACAGGGTCTTTGCCCTTTCTAAAATCAGGAACAGATGCTTTCTGGTTTGGTTGTTTGTTTAGTTCTTCAATTCTGTTCAATTCTTCTTTTAGAGCCTGAATGGTCCAGCCTGCAAAATGTTTTCTATTTGCTTTGTAAGGTTTGGCTGCCATGATCTGATCTAGAAGGGAATCTCTGATCATCTTCACCATTTCACCACTGATGGGCTTGTTGGACATAGACTTCCTCAGGTCCTTAACAAAGTCCTCAATCCTTCTTACTTTGCTAAGTTTTGCTGAATGGATGCCCTGAGCAGTCCTGTCATCTTTCCCTTTGCATTTCTCTTTAATTATCATATCAACCTGCAGTGCTTTCAATTTCAGATATTCATCAACATTTTTAGGCTTGGGCTGGTTCAAATTTGAAAGAGATGGGAAGGATAATTGTGATGGATCCTCAGTATTATAGAAGGATTGAATTTCCCCCTTGATAATATCAAGCTCAAGAGGATACTGAGCAGCCAATGGAATCATGAATGGTGGTGGTCTTATGGTGGTGGAAGGATTGGATGTGAATTGTGAAGTGTGTGGTGAAAAGGATGATAGTGGAATGGCTGGTATGGGTTCAGATGATGGTGGTGTAGGTGTGTTTTCAATGTTCTCATCTTGTATTACAAAGGTGGATTTCCTTTTTCTTTTGTATAAGATGGTGGTTGATGGTGGTGATTATGGTGTGTTAACATCTGTTGGCACTTGTTTAGTACCAGCAGATGTTTGAGGTGGTGAAGATGGTGTGGGTGTCATGGTTATGGCTAGTGCAGTGGTGGTGGTTGTTATGGTGATTGGTTCAGTGGTTGTGGTGGTGGTGGCAGCAGATGTTTGAGGAACAGAGGTTTTAGTTTTTGATGGTGGCTGCCTAACATGTTGTGCAGGCCTTTTCTTCCTTTTTGAGGAACCAACATTTTCTTTTTCCAGCTGTTCCTTTTCTCTTCTTTTTAAAAGATTCTCTGCTTTGGTCTCCATGGTCTCAACCCTGATTTGTTTTGCCTCAGCAGCCTTTTCAGCTATGACATTGGCAGATTCATCAATCTTCTTTGCCTTGTCAGCTTTGGCAGTATCAGTAGTGGTTTGAGCAGTGGTTTTGGATGCTGAAACAGACCCTGGTGTATTTACAGGCTTTTGAGCAGACTTTGCTTTATCTTTTTAAGAAGGTGGAATCCCAAATGGATCCAGCTTTGGTAGCCTATCTCTGCCACTCTCCCCCTTTTTGGCATCATCTGCTGTGAACTTATCATCATCTTCATCTCTAAGTATGGTTGTAGGGGTAGAGCCAATGGTCTTCAGCAGATGTTCCGTGATGACTGTGATACCTGCTTGGGTATCATTGAACCTAGCATCAACCATATTTCTGATCATAGTCATGTAGGTTTCTTGTGTCTGATCTGCTAGTTTTCTATGAGCTATGATGATTGGATTGACGGACTTCCATAACTCACTAGCAATCTCTTGGGTGGATGGTTGACTTTGTGTGAGGGTGACTAAAGTTTGCATCATAGTCTTGATATCAGTCTTGATGTCATTGACTGATGATTCAATGGTGTTAACTCTCTCCGTCAATTCTTTGTATCTTAATTCATCACCTAATTTAATAGGATCATCTGAATTCCTACTAGATGTGGTAGTTGTAACTGGTTCAGTTCTAGGAGGTGAGTCCATAGGAAAGAAACCAGATGCCCCATTGTCTTGTACCGGGGACTTCCAACTGGTATTGCGGTCACTCTTGTGGCCTCATCAGTTGTTGCCTTCAAGGAAGTCTGAGCAATGTTACCACTGTCCTAAAGTGAGACAATGGTCTCTACAACAGTAGTGGCTGCTTCACTTGAAATACCACTTTGAGTTACATGTAACTCAAGAGGTGTAGCCTCCTCTATTTGTGGGCTAGCGACTTGACTTTGCTCAGGACCAGTCACTTGTTAGAGTATACTCTCAATGATAGGTGGTTGAGAGGAACTGGTAGAGTCATGAGTTTTGTCAATAGCTTCGAACAATGGTTGCATGGTAGGTGGAATGGGAGGATTTTGTGATGGTGAGGGTTGTGAAGTGAGAAGAGAATTAGCCCTGGGAGAAGGACTTGTAAACAGATGTTCAAGTGAACAAAATGTTTCATGATGTGTGTCCCCTTGGCTTACAACATGATCCTTTTGAGAGGATACATGAGGAGTTTGGATGGGTAGAGATATATCCATCTGTTGAGAGGAAGTATCAACAGTGGTTGTTTGTTGCATTTGCGTTACAGCAGGATTTTCCTATGGTATCTCATCTTCCAGAGTCACCTTTTTGGTTTTCTTTTTGGTGGGCTTGGTGGATGGAAGTTTCTTTTTGGAAGTGGCTGGTGTGGGTTTCACAGCACTGGATGTAGTGCCATGATCACCAGGAGCAGTGGGCTCAGCAACAGAGGTTTGCACAACAGTTGTTGTCTTAACACTCTTTGCTTGTGTTTTGGAAACTTTTGCTTTTGTTGCTTTTTCTTGGGCATTAGGACCCAGCATTCTTGTAAAAGTTTCTTGTGAAAGGCTGTTCATTTGAAGGCCTTCACCCTTTTTAAAATCCTTTTAAGGTAAAACCTTTTGTAGGAAAACACTTAAAAGTATTGGGTATAATAGAAAAGCATTGTTTGACCCCAGACATGACACCCTTCACATTTGCTACTAAATCTTGAAACAGTCCCTGGGATAAGTTATAATCAGTGTTTGACAAAATTGCATATCCCAAGTACTGAACTTTCAATGGGATTTCATTAAAAGAAGTAGTTTTAGCAGAGAGGCATATGAGCAAAGTATGAAAGAAAAATTTCATGGCTGGGGGGAAAACGTTTTGAAAATTGTTGCCCCAGTCATTTGACCTTCATAACCTCTCTCTATGAACTCTGTGTGACGTTCAGTTCTATCAAAAGAATCTTTACCTGCCTGGTCATCCAGTGAGAAGGTTGTGGATATGGTTGGGGGGGGGGGGGGGTTATGGTGACATGTGTATCTCCAATTTTTGAGATAATGGTTGTTGGCTTTTTATCAATAAACATGGTTTCAGCATTCAACCAAAATTCTTGGAGAGTGTCAATATAGATTAAGGAAGTGTTAGTGAGAACATGCAAGTATTTGGATTCAGTTAATATGTCGATGATGGAATGAAAGTGATGGTTTTCCTCTGTTTTAGACAGATATGGTAGATAATTGTGGGGAGCTTTCAATTGAATATCCATGTTTTGGATTTCAGTAAGAAAGTCGATGAATTTAGGTTGAGGGTTTAAGGTTGATGGAAAGCGGTTTTCAGAATTTTGAATTCGAAGAGACAGTGGAACAACTGTTGGGGATAAACACTGTTTTTATAGTCTCAGGGGAAACTGCTGATGTGGCCAAAGTACTGCTTTTGAGAGCATACGTGGCAAACATATGATGGAAGGTCTGTTTTAGTGGATGATAGTTGTTTATAACATCTGTTGACTAGTCAACAGATGTTTGTGAAAACAGTTGTTTTATCTAATCAGATGTTTGAAGCAGATTTTTTCAACCAGGAATGGTTGTTTTATCTTGAACAGATTTTTCAACCAAAACTATTTTTAAGGATGGATTTTTGATTTTCTGACAACATTTTAATGCTTTTATTCAAGAAAACATTTTTGTTTTTAATCCATGTTTAGCATACCAATCCGATAAATCAGATTTGCAAAGGTAGATGTGTCTAAAGCTTTTATCAACACATCTGCCAACTGATCCTCTGTTGGAACATGGTGCAGAGAAATCAAACCTTTTTTATAGCTGTCTCTCACAAAGTGGTGTCTGATGTCAATGTGATTTGTAGTAGAATGGGAGACTGGATTTTTGATGATCTTTTCAGGTAGGGGTGTTCAACGAATCGAATAACGAATTTTCGAATTATTCGAATCGAATTTCTCGAATTTTTAATATTTTTACCTGAATTCGTATTCGATTCGTATTCACTTAAAATTTAATTTATTCAATTCGTATTCGATTCGAATAAGAAACTCGAATTCAAATCGAATTCAAATAAATTCGATTTAGTTCAAATTTACCATAAATAATAAATTGTTTTACTTTTAGTTTTAAAACTAACACAAACTCATTATTTTTAACATATAAAATACAAATCTACAAAATTGATAAACAACAATATGTCTAAAACGGGAATAGTAAAAATAGTAGAGAGTATAGTCTGTTAGAGTTTTATGATCTATAAGTTGTATATGTAAAATATGGTTATGGTAAAAGTTGTATAGACTATGAATTCTTAGATTTTGACCAAAATTTAGAAGTTCTTTTTTTAATGTGTATATTTGTGTATATAATAATGTGTATGTATATATCTATATATTTAAAAAATATACATGTACTGTTTTTTTTCGAATTTCGAATCGAATCGAATTTAAATCATAAATTTGTATTCGAATCGTATTCGATTTACTGGACTCGAATTTGAATTGAATCGAATTCGAATTCTTAATAATCGAATCGAATTTTTGGTAATCGAATCGAAATAAGTCGAATTTCAAATTTTTCGAATCCGAATCAAATTCTGAACAACCCTATAATTTTAGCTGCTTGACTGTCCAACATGAGTGGAGTCCTCAGGGCAGTTATACCAAAATCCAATAGCTGGTTTTGAAGCCACATGAGTTGGGTTGTACAGCTTGCAACAGCAATGTATTCAGCCTCTGCTGTGGATGTTGAAACAACTGCTTGCTTTTTTCTTTGCCAAGAGACCAAGGCATTGCCTAGGAATTGGCACCCTCCTGAAGTGGACTTCCTTGTGGTTTGACACCCAACAAAATCACTGTCTGAATAGCCTGAAAGCTCAATATTTCCATTAGCAGGATACCAGATACCAAGTGTGGGAGCACCATTTAGGTATCTGAATATCCTTTTTCCCAGCTATAAGATTTGACTTTCTAGGTGATGCATGGGATCTTGCACAGACACTAGTGGCAAACATAATGTCTGGCCTGGATGCAGTTAAGTACAATAAAGACCCAATCATGCATCTATAATGTGTCTGATCAACCAGTTCATCTTTACCATCAACAGTGAGTAACTTGGTGGTACTCATGGGTGTACTACATGGTTTACAATCATTCATTTCAAATTTTGTAAGTAAGTTTTTAACATACTTATTTTGGTGAATGAATGTTCCATTTTGCACTTGCTTAACTTGGAGACAAAGAAAGCATTGGAGTTCACCCATGGCACTCATTTCAAACTCTGTTGTCATGAGTTTTCTAAACTCTTCACACATTTTATTACATGTGGACCCAAAAATGATGTCATCCACATATATTTGAACAATCAATAAATCTTTCCCTTTTTCATTTTAAAAATAAGGTTTTATCAATTTTACCTCTTGTGAAACCAATGGATAAGAGAAAGGTGGAAAGAGTTTCATACCAGGCCCTTGGTGCTTGTTTCAAGCCATACAAAGCTTTGTTGAGCTTGTAGACATGATCAGGATGGAATGTGTCTTCAAAACCAGGTGGTTGACATACATTGACTTCCTCCTGGATTTTGCCATAAAGGAATGCACATTTGATGTCCATCTGATACACCTTGATGTTGTGGTTGACAGCAAAGGCTAGGAAAAGTCTGATGGCTTCTAACCTAGCTACAGGAGCAAAGGTTTCATCATAATTTATTCCTTCTTTTTGTCTGAAGCCTTGAACCACAAACCTGGCTTTATTCTTGACAACAATACCCATTTCATGTGTTTTGTTCTTGAAGACCCACTTTGTGCCAATTGGACAGACATCCTTTGGCAGTGGCACAAGTTCACATAGTTGTTGTTTGTTAAACTGAAGGAGCTCTTCTTGCATGGCTTATACGCAACCGTTGTCTTTTAGTGCCTCTTGGTACTTGACAGGTTGTGTGAGGGATAGAAAGCCTGCAAAAAGACAAATGTTTGAGGATTCACTTCTTGTGAGCACCCCCTCACTAATGTTGCCAATGATTTGATTAGGTGGATGAGCTCTGAGGAAGATTAAATCTCCCTTGTATGGTACAATGGCATTTTGAGGTGAGGGACAAAGGTTTGTGGCATCTGTTGTTGTAACATCTGTTTGCACTTCTGTAGTGCCAACATATGTTTGAAATGGAGGTGGAGGAATAGGTCCAAGTGGTGTAAAAGTGGACTGACTTTTGTCAACTGAAAGTGGACTCTTGTCAACAGATGATTGAACAGTGGTTGAGCTGGATGAGGCAGTGGTTTGAGGGTAAGACTGGTCAACAGTGGTTGACTCAGCTGTAGCAGAGTTTTGACAGATGTTTTGAACAACTGCTTGTCCTGATGCAGAATAGACTTTGCTGTGAGACTGTGGAATCACATTGTCAAATTTGTAATCTTGTTGTGGAGACTGTGGTGTACCTGCATTGTCAGTTTTAGCAGTGATATCTTCAAATTTGAATTTATCTAAATCAAACAATTCTGCATTGTCATTGAACTTTACATTCAATGTTTCTTCTATTGTCCTAGTCCTTGTGTTAAACACTTTATAGGCCTTGGAAGTAGAAGAATATCCCAGAAAATATCCACAATCTACTTTGGCTGCATATTTTGAAATGGAATCTTTGAGATTTAAAATGAAACATGGACAGCCAAAGATTTTGAAAAATGATATCAGTGGTTTGGTTTTGAATAGAATTTCATAAGCAGTCTTTTGATGTCTAGCGTTGATCAAAACTCTGTTTTGAACATAGCAAGCAGTGTTTACAGCTTCTGCCCAAAAGGACAGTGGTAAACCAGAATCTGCTAGCATAGTTCTTGCAGCCTCAATGAGAGTTCTATTTTTCCTTTCAACCACCCCATTTTGTTCTGGTGTTCTTGGAATGCTGTACTGCCTCACAATTCCTTTTGACACACAGAAGTCATCCAACTCCTTATTTTTGAACTCTGTTCCAATGTCACTTCTAAAGACTTTTACTGGCAAGTCGTGTTACTTTTCAACCTTGGTGACAAACTCCTTCAAAATACTTGCAGTCTCATCCTTAGAGTGTAAAAAGTAAGTCCATGTAAACCTAGAAAAATCATCAACTATAACAAGACAAAATCTCTTTTTTCCTTAGACTCATGATTTTAACTGGGCCAAACAAGTCCATGTGCAACAATTGTAGACATTTTAAACAGGAAACATAATGCTCATCACATTTAAATTATTTTGGTGGAAGACCTCTTACAAGGCTTTGTTTTGAAAGTGAGTTGATAGTTTGAAGGTTGGTATGACCCAATCTCCTATGCCACAATTCTGTCTCTTTAGATGAGGCAGTAGAAAATAGACAGACATTTGCCATAGGGTTATCCTTCAACATATCAACCACATACACATTGCCACTCCTATGAGCAACAAGTTGTGCTTTGCTCTCAGCAATGATGGTGTTAATCTTTTCAACCACTTCTGGTCCAATAATCTTACATGTTTTCTTAGTGAAGAATGAACCATAACTTTTGTCACTCATTTGTGAAACATTAAGAAGATTAAATTTAAGATTATCAATTAGATTAACATTTTCAAACTTAAGTCTCCCAGCCTGAACAGTCCCTGAACCCAACACTTTACCTTTAGAATCATTACCAAAGGATATATCACCTCTCCATGAGCAAGAAAGTCCAGAAGTAGGGCTCTACATCCTGTCATGTGCCTGGAGCCTCCACTGTCTACATACCATAAACTATCTAAGCAAGCAGAAGCTCCCTGCACATCAGTAAATAATTAGTTTTGGTGAGTGTCCAAAGCCAAATTGGCTTTGGATGGGTTCTCAGACCTTATAGCCTCAAGTTTAGGAGAATGAACAGTGGTTTGAACAAGTTTTTGAACTAAGTTCAAAAACTGTTGTTGACCATTTGCTAGTGTTTGTATGTCAACACTTGGTGCAACACATATGTTTGACCATTTCCTATCAGATGTTGGTAACCACGAAGATGCCTGTTCACTTTTGGTTTTGAAGGCCTTTTTGGCTCTTCATAAACATGTGGCAGACGATGATAAGGTGGTTGTCCATGTCCTCTTGGAAACTTGTTTGAGGGTGGATCATCTGTTACTTGAACATCTCTGGGAGCAGAGTTTTCATTCAGATTTTTGACAACAGATGTTTGAACTGGTGTAAAGGTCTGTTTAGGCTTTCCTTTTGAAGTACTAATCACTTGACTCATTTGAGTTTTAACTTTATACTCTTGTATTTTGACATCAAAATTTTTGAGATAAAGACACTCTTTGGTTTTATGATTCTTTTTACCACATATTGAACAAAATGGTTTAGAATCACACACACTTGTTCTTTTGTTGATGTCATATGCTTTTAGATGAAAACAGTTTTTAGTAACATGGTTCTTCTTTTCACAAAAATCACAATACAAGTTTTCTTTCAACTTCCCTTTTTCCTTCTTCTTTTCAACAGATGTTTGAACATCTGTTGGAAGATCTTTTAAGGGAATGATTTTAGCTTATGGTGCCTTTTTACCAGCAGGAGTTTTAAAATTGATTGGTTTAAAGTTATCAAGAACATCACACTTATCTGACCAAGTTGGTTTAAACTAATATTTTTAAATTTCAGCAAATGATGAGGAACCTTCAAGTTTTTCATTAACAAATTTCTTACCATTAGGTTCAGTAATTTTAATTTCTTGACCCTCTGAATTTGTTGGAATGACCTCAACCAACTGTGGTTCCCTTTTGTAAGTGTTTTGAGAAATTTGAGCAGTGGTTTCATTGTTACCAAAGCCAAATTTCACATGACTTTTGGTCTGTTGGTTGAGGAGCATCTCAAAACCTTTTGAGGATTCCACCCATTTTGCACATTCAACATGGGTGGATTCAAGCTCCTGTTTACAACTCTGATATTTTGTTATCATAGTTTGGAACTGGTCTTTGGTCATGCTTGCTTCATGTTTTAAACTGCTGATTTCAGATTCTTTTTCAGTTAATTTTGATTTTAACTCTTTTGTGAGTTTTTCAAACTGAATTTCATCCTCTAAAATTTTCTTTCTAAAGTTTTCATTCACCTCTTTAATGTTAGCAAAAGCTATTACACATTTTTCTGAACATAAATCATTTAAGATTTGAGGAGATACCTTAGCAGCAGCCATCAATGCACAATCACACTTGCACTCACAATCATTTTCACCCCATGGATCTAAGAGATTCACAATCTCTGCTTCAGACTCTTCAACTGAAACAACTGGATCAACAACATCATCAGTCACATTTTCAAACTTAGAAACCACTTTCCCAGATTCAACTTCCTCAACAATTGTCTCTAATGCCATGAAACGAAATTTCCTGGTTCATTTTCAGATTTGGCAACAAGAGCGATGTTTTCATCTGTTAGCTCATCTGGTAAACTGCTTCAATCAACAAATTGTGTGACAAAGCTCTGTTGACTGGTCTTTGAAGGGGCAGAGGGTGGAGTAGCAGCTTGTGGCATTTGAGCCTGAGCAACAGGGGTTTGAACATAATGAATATGGGGAACAGTGGTTTGGACATAGTGAACAACAACAGTGGATGAGGACTGTGCAAAGTGAGCAGTGGTTCCCTTTTGTAAGTGTTTTGAGAAATTTGAGCAGTGGTTTCGTTGTAACCAAAGCCAAATTTCACATGACTTTTGGTCTGTTGGTTGAGGAGCATCTCAAAACCTTTTGAGGATTCCACCCATTTTGCACATTCAACTTGGGTGGATTCAAGCTCCTGTTTACAACTCTGATATTTTGTTATCATAGTTTGGAGCCGGTCTTTGGTTATGCTTGCTTCATGTTTTAAACTGCTGATTTTAGATTCTTTTTCAGTTAATTTTGATTTTAACACTTTTGTGAGTTTTTCAAACTGAATTTCATCCTCTAAAATTTTCTTTCTAAAGTTTTCATTCACCTGTTTAATGTTAGCAAAAGCTATTACACATTTGTCTGAACATAAATCATTTAAGATTTGAGGAGATACCTTAGCAGCAGCCATCAATGCACAATCACACTTGCACTCACAATCATTTTCACCCCATGGATCTAAGAGATTCACAATCTCTGCTTCAGACTCTTCAACTGAAACAACTGGATCAACAACATCATCAGTCACATTTTCAAACTTAGAAACCACTTTCCCAGATTCAACTTCCTCAACAATGGTCTCTAATGCCATGAAACGAAATTTCCTGGTTCATTTTCAGATTTGGCAACAAGAGCGATGTTTTCATCTGTTAGCTCATCTGGTAAACTGCTTCAATCAACAAATTGTGTGAAAAAGCTCTGTTGACTGGTCTTTGAAGGGGCAGAGGGTGGAGTAGCAGCTTGTGGCATTTGAGCCTGAGCAACAGGGGTTTGAACATAATGAATATGGGGAACAGTGGTTTGGACATAGTGAACAACAACAGTGGATGAGGACTGTGCAAAGTGAGCAGTGGTTCCCTTTTGTAAGTGTTTTGAGAAATTTGAGCAGTGGTTTCGTTGTAACCAAAGCCAAATTTCACATGACTTTTGGTCTGTTGGTTGAGGAGCATCTCAAAACCTTTTGAGGATTCCACCCATTTTGCACATTCAACTTGGGTGGATTCAAGCTCCTGTTTACAACTCTGATATTTTGTTATCATAGTTTGGAGCCGGTCTTTGGTTATGCTTGCTTCATGTTTTAAACTGCTGATTTTAGATTCTTTTTCAGTTAATTTTGATTTTAACTCTTTTGTGAGTTTTTCAAACTGAATTTCATCCTCTAAAATTTTCTTTCTAAAGTTTTCATTCACCTATTTAATGTTAGCAAAAGCTATTACACATTTGTCTGAACATAAATCATTTAAGATTTGAGGAGATACCTTAGCAGCAGCCATCAATGCACAATCATACTTGCACTCACAATCATTTTCACCCCATGGATCTGAGAGATTCACAATCTCTGCTTCAGACTCTTCAACTGAAACAACTGGATCAACAACATCATCAGTCACATTTTCAAACTTAGAAACCACTTCCTCAGATTCAACTTCCTCAACAATTGTCTCTAATGCCATGAAACGAAATTTCCTGGTTCATTTTCAGATTTGGCAACAAGAGCGATGTTTTCATCTGTTAGCTCATCTGGTAAACTGCTCCAATCAACAAATTGTGTGAAAAAGCTCTGTTGACTGGTCTTTGCAGGGGCAGAGGGTAGAGTAGCAGCTTGTGGCATTTGAGCCTGAGCAACAGGGGTTTGAACATAATGAATATGGGGAACAGTGTTTTGGACATAGTGAACAGCAAAAGTGGATGAGGACAGTGCAAAGTGAGCAGTGTTTTGCACATTTGGTCCAAGGGTATTTTGGGAAAACTGATAAGTGTTTGTCTAAGGCCTTTGATTTAGATAGGTAATCATAGGTGTTCCATTTTGACTCCTACATTCCCTAGCTAAATGACCCATTCTATGACATTTGTAACACTTAATCTTTGATTTATCCAACCCCACTTTTGACCCACCATGTAAACTTGGATATCTTCTGCCAGTTCTTTTATAGAAATTGTTAGTTCTAACACTGAGCAGAGCCAGTTGATGCAAAATGTCCATTTCTTCTAAGTCCACGGGGTCAATATACTGAAGGTCATTATACTCAAATTACAAGTTGTCAGATGCCTGGATATCACCACTTGCTGCAAAAGCATAGTTAGGTGAAAAAGAATCAGAGTTAAAACCAGTAGTTATGTCAATATAATGATCATAACCCTGATCCTTACTGCTACCAGGCATCTCATCCTTACCAAAAAGTGCTGTATTCCCAAACATATAATCATTAGACACTTTTACAGAATCCCGAAGCTTCTTTTCTGGTTAAGCTCTCTCTCATATGTCAAGATCTTACCATGAAGCTGGTTCAGAGATAAGTCCTTAAATCCAATTGAGTTTCTCATTACAATTGCAATAGTGTCCTATTTATCTGGTAGTGATCTTAAAAACCTATGGTTCAATGTTGATTTTGGGTAAGTTAGACCCACTAGTTTTAGTTCACTAATTAAGCAATTAAACCTCTCAAATTGTTGAGTTAATGACTCTCCATTCACATGACTGAATGTTTCATATTGTTGATTTAGAATTTCACGGTTGTTTTCAATAACCTCCTCGGTCCCACCGAATTGTTCTTTCAAAGCATCCCACAACTCCTTTGCACTGTTACAGTGTAACAGCCCAGCATAGATATCATTTGGTAGAGCCATGGCCACAATACTGAAGGCTTTGGAATCTAACTCAATTTTCTGAAAATCTTGCTCGGAGTAGTTTTCAATGCTTTTAGGTACTTGAACCTTGGGATCTTCGGTACTCGGCACCATCAGAACATGTGGTCCGAAGATAACCAACTTCCAACACCCAGTGTTTTGTTGAGCTAGAACATGGCGCATCCGACGTTGCCAGATATTATATTCAGATCTGACAAGAATCGGTGGCTTGTTGCTCGTGCCAATGTTGTGTGGATCATAATTGATTGAAGCCATTCTCTGATTGTTTGTAAAACAAAGTGTTGTTTAAAAAAACTTTGAACGTAAATAAACTTTTACTCTGGTTTCAATCGACAAACAAAGTGATATCAATAAATTTGAGCTGATCTATTTATATTAAATTGATTGGTTAGATCGAATTTAATTGACCAAGCTCTGATATCAATTGTTAGGATCTGAGTTTAATTTGTTATGAAGTTTAAGTAATGGAACAGTAAATGAATGAACAATAATGGAAAGTGCAGCGGAATTATAAACTATAAATCATAACAAATGGAACAATTATTTTCATCAAATACTTTTCATAAGTCATCACAGATTCTAAGTATATGATTACAATTCTCCCCCTCGGTAATGTGTACGGGCTTCGTCGTGCTGAAGATGATCTGTTGGATGAACAGGCGTCAATTGCCTAGGAGAGCGAGCGGCTGGCTCGTGAGAAGGTGATTTTTGAGATGGCGAAGGGCCGTCTTGTTGAGCAGGTGTGGAAGTTGGAGGAGGAGGTCCGCCAGAAGAACGCTAATGTTGCTGAAAAGTAGAAATCTTGGCTGGAATCTTCGGCTAAGATTAACAAGGAGCTTGAGCGCCGCCGCCTGGCGGTGTAAAAAGCTGAGGCGAACCTTGCTGCACAGAAGCAGGGCGAGGCAAAAGGGTGAAAGAGTTGGAGGTTTTGACCTCTAAGTATGCTGTGTCTCTTGCTGAGTTAAAGGCCAAGGATGATGATGTGGTTGGGACCCTTATTAAGAGGAAGGAGGTCTGGCAGCGGAGAAGGCAGCGCTGGTTGCTACGAAGAAGGCTACTAAAGGGAACGCTGTCTGGATGATATCTGAGGGCATCACTGGTGTAAGTCTTCTTTTGTAATTGTATTTATTTTTGCCTCTTTTTTGCTCTTTTTTGTTTATATTTGTAGATCTTCCACCATATTTGGAATGAATCAAAGATGGGGAACCAGGTGACGCAGATTGTAGAGGCGTCTCGCGTCGTAGGGTAGTTTGAAGGGTTCTTAGCAGCCATGGATGGCGCCACAGTGGATGACAAACCCTTCCAGGATACCAACATTGAGGCAGCAGTGTTAAATAAGATGGAGAAGTTTGAGACAATGGAGTTCCTGATTTTGAAAACTGTGGAGAAGTGTTTGATGGACCCAGATCTGATCGGTACGTTTAAGTACTGGATGACGGAGTTGGATTGTCTGGGCCGTGAACGTGCAGAGAAGGAAGCTGAGGAGCTGCTTCAGAGGCCACTAAGGCAGCTAAGTTGGGTAGCTCGGGGACGGCGAATGAGCCTCCCCAGTAGGATGTTGTGGTGTTTTTGCTCTTCTTGTAGATATTTGAACTTTTGAATGAAATGATAAACTTTTGCTTCCATCTTTATGCTTCGTAGATTTGCCTTGTGATATAGCAAATCTTAATATCCTTTACTGACTGTCTTCTTATGTCTTTGACTCTGTTCACTATGCGTGGTGCTTTTGAAACAGTCTGAAAAGACTTGAAGTGTTTTCGGCATCCGGTATGAAGAGTTTATTAACTTCATATCTTGAAGACGCCATAGGTGTTGGAAACCTTGTGCTAATTTTGTAGACGAATTTAGGACACTTTGTAATTGAACATAAAGTGTTTATTTATGTTGAAGGTACATTGAGAGTTTAAAGGTAACAGGTGCACAGTTGCACAACATTCCAGGATTCTAGTATAGGTGTTCCGTCGAGTCGTTCTAGTGTGTACGCACCTTTGCATAGACACTCCGAATGTGACGCGTTGCTATCTCTGAAGATGTAATCACCAATGTCGAATGCGTAGGCTTTGACTTTTGAGTTGTAGTAGCCCTCTTGCTGCTTTTTGTAACTGGCTTTGCGTGTTGCTACTCCCTCACGTCTTTTTTTGAGCAGGTCTAATTTGAGGCACAATTCTTTGTCGTTGTCTAGGTGCTTGGATGCGCTGAGCACTCTTGGTGACGGAAGAGCGATTTCGGCTGGAATCACAGCTTCTGACCCGTAGGTGAGGCTGAAAGGTGTTTTGCCGGTACATGTTTTGGTGATGGTGCGATGAGCCTATAGGATATGGTGGAGTTCATCTATCCAACCAGTTCTTTTGGATCCGAGGCGAGCCTTAATCCCTACAATGATTTATCTATTGATCCGCTCCACCTGTCTGTTTCCTTGTGGGTCTGCGACATAAGTGATTATCTGGTTGATGCCCATTTGTGTTAGCCAAGCCTTTATTTTGTTATCTGCGAATTGTGTTCCGTTGTCGGTTACTATTTCCAGGGGAGACTGAAACGACATATGATAAATTCGTAGATGAATTTTGACGTGGTTAGCGTTGATTGTGGCTAAAGGTTTGGCTTCGACCCATTTTATGAAGTAGTCGACGGTGACGATCAAATTAAAACACAAATTACAAATCAAAACGTTACCTGGCAACCGGCCGATCACTGCCGTATGACACAAAGCAGAGTTTGAAGAGGAGAGAGAGAGATACGATAGCGTTGAAGAAGAAAGAGAAACGATGAGAAGCCCAAAACCCACATTGTGCTCGCAATATGTTGTCTGCATCTCCATTAGGGTTTGAACATGACATTGCAGAGAGAAAGAGAGAACGAAGATGAGATGAGGGATCCTGTGGGTGTTGGTTGTGAAAGGGGGTAGGTGGAGACTCGTGTCTGGGTAGGAAAAGAGAGAGGTGGCAAAAACACGTATCAAGGAAAAGAGAGGTGGCATGCTAACGAAACTTGCACGTGTAATGCACTAGAGAAAAGAAAGAAAAAAAACAAACAGTAAGACTCGAACCCGGGCAACTTTTGACAACAACCATACAACTGACCACCACAACACCAAGCAGTTTTATTAACCAAACTAGAAATACTGAATATATATGCATTTCACGCTTTAAAAAAACATTATTCATCTTTGGTTTTCAATAATACAAAGTATAATAGATTCATTTGTCAAATATTGTAACAAAGATACTTTTAAACTTCGGGATATTATTAAAATTTTAAAATGGGGTAATTCAAGATACACGATTTTCACAGTTTTAAAGTATGTCTAATAACTTATTCCTAATTTTGTAATATTTTTTTATTAGTATAAAATTATAGTAACTAATTTACGAAAATATCGTATAAATACATTAAATTAAGTTAAGGTAATTATATTTAATACTTGTAATAGAAATCATTAAATTGAAATTATTAAAATGAATAGGAATCTTTGTATAAAGAAATAAATTAAGATAATTTACTGTTTGAATTACAAAATGGGAGACTTCATGATGTGTCTCCTATGTGTTTTACTTTATTAGATTAGTATTAAAATATTATGTGTGTGTATATATATATAATGCAATTAATTAAATTGAAATCGTTAAAACTTGAATGAATAGGAATCTTTGTAAAAAAGAAATAAATTAAGATAATTTACTGTTTGAATTACAAAATGAGAGACTTCATGATGTATCTTCTATGTGTTTTACTTTATTAGATTAGTATTAAAATATTATGTGTGTGTATATATATATATAATGCAATTAATATGGTTATAGATTAAAAAGAAGGTATAAAAGAAGGTATAACTATAATAATAAGTGTTTAGTTTTTCAATTAAATTAAAATACATGCATTACATTATTTAATTTAAATAATAAACCAAGTTGGAAACTATATATCCTATTTCATTTGTAATTATATTAATAGAATCACATGTCAAGCATGGTAACAAATGTAGTTTTAAACTTAAAGTAAATTATCAAAAATTTAAAACGGGTTAATTTAAGATACACAATTTAATTTAAACATTTTTAAAATATGTCAAATAAGTTATTTCTAATTTTGTATTAATATAAAAATATATTAACTGATTTGAAAAACATAGTATAAATATATTAAATTAAATTAAATTGAATTAAGGTAATTATATTAAATATAATATAGTTGTAATAGAAAATTATTAAAAATTGAATAAATAAGAATCTACAAATAAAGAAACAAATTAAGATAATTTATTGTTTTTAATTAAAAATGAGAAAGTTCATGAAGGACTGACATGTGTCCCCCACGTGTTTTACTTTATTAGATAGTAAGTAAGTAAGTATATAGTATATAGTGTAGTATAATAAAATGTGTGTGTGTGTGTGTATATATATAGGATTGAGATCATATGAGAACTCCCCTGAGTTGCGAGAACTCGACGTAAAATGTGAATTTAATTTTGTTTTGTACGCTAGTGTAAAAACGCCTAAACCCCGACGTAAAAAATGAAAAAAATAAATTATTTATAACGTTTTTACATTAGTGTAAAGAAATCTTACCCATGTATAACTAAATTAGTATTTTAGTCAATATTTTATTATGGTTTAATTTACAACCACACATTCATTATTTAATAAAATAAGTGTGCAAAAGCTAGAGCATTCCGGTATAAACTTTTTGTTTATTGTATGTTTTTACGAACTTATGCGTGTCATGTGAAGAACAATTATGGTTTCCATGTTTTTGTAGCATAGCACATAAGTTAACAATTGTATCAAAAATTAGGTTCTCCATTACTTCCACTACAAGGTTTGTTTAGCGGTTGGTGTTTAGACCTTCTCTCAATGCAGTCGCCGCATAAGGAGATATTGTGCTTTTATATTTGACCGAGCATAGGTCTATGATGTAGTCCGAGAACACCATTGCGCGTTAGTTTCTCTCACGTTTTATAACAAATTGTAAAATGAAATAAATTATAAATTACTTATCTTTTATATCAAAACAGAATAAACGGTAGGGTATTAAGAAATTTAATAGTAGTGAGTGATGTTTTAGCCCATTTGACAAATGGTTTTATTTTTTTGTATTAAACATTTCTAACTGGAATTTGCTCGTGTTAAATGTTACATTATGTTCTCAAAGAAACAAAATTTAAATTAGTTAATCTTGTTGGTAAATAAACAAAAAATTATGACCTCTTTTTATCATGTACCTTTAACAAGAGTGAGGTTCAAAACTTTTAGTTCGATCCTTGAAACACTAAGCTAAGCATGTCCCAAATTCCCAATGTTAGGTTTTAAGAAAATATATTCGCTGGTAATGATATTCATCCATAATTGATACTTTAGAGATCTAGACAAAGCCAAATGAAGATATTATATGACCTATTATGGTACTCATCAAAGTAACATTATTTGACTATATAGTAAAAAATGAATGAGCATAGTAACTTTAATGAAGTACGGTTCATAAAAAATCATATGTATTAGTTTGATCCCTAAAGACAAATTAACACCGTTTGACTATCTATGGTCAAAATCCAAAGTAACAAAGTGACTTATGGTTTTTAATTAATCAACATCATTGATCTTTGTTAAACAAACTACATGGCGTACAATTCGTTCTATCAAATTAATATTTGTTTTAGAAACTCGTGTAGAAGGATAAAATAATACATAAAAAGATAGCAAAAATATCACAAAGTTGTAGACCTCATAACTAAAAATATCACATTATCAGTAACAATCTATCGCTCTCGTCATCGGTTGTAAACCAAGTACCAAAAACCAAAGATATAGACAAAGTTAGACTTAAATTCAACTACATAATTAAAGTTGTATGGTAGACAAGTTCTCAACCAAGGTAAAGATTATATGGGTCCATCAAGTTACCAAAAAAAATATTACTGGTCATCAATTTATCTATTTGTATGTACTCCAAATGCTATTAAACACAACACTACAACATGAATGTAACTTATTAACTGGTAACGCTATGTAAGAATATATTTAAGCAAGTTTGCTTCTGATCTTGGTTTTAAAAAGCGCAAGGCACTCCAAGGCATTAAGGTCCCTAAAGCCGAGGAGCGAGGCAATAGCTTCACGTATAGAAGGCTCATATATTATAGTTTTCAACTAACTTCTTTATGATACGTACTACAAGATTAATATTTAATCACCAAAGACTAAGATAATAAAAAGAACAGATAATAATTTAAAAACTCCATATACAACAAAAAAAAACTTAAGGTACCACCTATTAAGCTTTTGTACTTCCTTATTCGGTTATTTCTAGCTTCTTGCTAGGTGTGCAGGTTTCCTTTTTAATTCAAATGTTGCATCTTTAAAGTCAAACTCAAAAAGCTACACATTGCTATCCTACAAAAATCATAGGCATCCTGCAATCTGCTTTATGCAGTGAGAAGTCACTATCATGCAAAACAAATCAAAGGAATAGTCATTTTGGGTGCCAGGATCCAGCTAGCAAGCTGCTTGTTAGTTGGTTTGCAGCCCTGATTTCTAATGAAAGTCATTTTGTTGCCAGCTCACAAGTAGGGCTGTTCAAAACGCTCGGCGCTCGCCGATCGCTCGGAATTTGCTCGGAAATCGCTCGCTCGATTTTTCGCTCGGTTGTATATGAGCCGATCGGCTTGGTTCGGTTTGTAAATGAGCCAAGCACGAGCAAAGGTATGCTCGGCTCGGTTCGGCTCGAATAAATTTTTATTTATTTAATAATAAATATACACACAATTTACAGATAAATTTATGCTTTATATATAAGATTCTATTGGATTTGAGTCAGTATATGCAAACAAAATATAACCAACCCACTTAACACAATAAAAAAAATTAACACTAGATTTAATAGTAAAACAATAAGTCATGAGGTGACAGTCTTGACTTTTTTATGTTAATAGTCGTCCATCGCTAATTGTCGCTTGATATCACACCTACGTCATAATGCAACAACTGTTGTCTGACGTATGCTCTTCACCTCACCAGCCTTAATCTAAGCCTCATCATTGGCCACTGGGATCTCAATATTATTGTTATCATCGGACATTTTGATCTTAGTTGTCACCCGACAATGAAAAGATCGAAGGAAACATCCCAATTTTATAACCATGCATATTATTCTCCGCTTGATTCTCGCTCGGCGCTCGCTCGGAAAATTTTCGCTCGAAGAATGCTCGTTCGATTTTCGGCTAAATTATAAATGAGCCGCTCCGCTCGGTTCGGTTTGTAAACGAGCCAAGCACGAGCAAAGCTCCGTTCGGATCGGCTCGGCTCGTGAACAGCCCTACTCACAAGTATCTTTCTTCTTTTTTTTTTTGAATGGCAACATAGACTACAATTATAACCATTAAAAACGCAAATTAAAAGTATTGAAAATAAGATAAACATAGGGTAATTATTCCTTAACAATCAGTTTTTTAAAGATGATATGAATCTGGTTATCAAAATTAATTATTTCACTCTAAATACTCAGAACTATATCCAAACACAAAACAATAAAGTTACAAAGAATATCAAATGATTTTTGCAAAGAAAGAAATTTTTCGTACTTTTGCAGTGTTGAAGACAACATTAGTGCAATCAGGAAGGATTCAGATGAAAATTCATGGGCCTGAAAGGCATAAATTAGTTAGTAATTTTATATTTTGTTTGATTTTGGTTGACCTTATTAAATAAAGATAACCCGTTGAAGGTTTCCCAAAGAGGTGACTCTAGGATCTGCAAAAACTAAAGCAGGTTCTCATTGCTTGATAGCTTTGTGAAGCTCCTTCAAATGGCCGTATTTTGGTTGTCTGATCAAACCTATAAATTTCAAACAACAATACTTTGTTAAAATTCTGAAATGATTTTATTATGGTTTATAAAAACAGTGAACTATGTAACTCATCAATTTTGAACTTAAACTCGCTGTATTCATCAAGTGGGGCATCATAGTCATAACTGGTAGTGATGAACAGGCCTCCAGCTGGGCGACCAAAATTCGTTCCTCCATGAACTAGCCACTCCAAGCCTCTGTCCAAATGGTTGGTTTGTATGGCTTGTTTAGGGAGAAAGCATCACAATAGAAACCATTGCATGTGTTTATCTGCCAGCAATGCCACAAAAGTTAGTTAAACAGTGGCTTATGGTTCACCATAACCGCTATTTAGGGTTCAACCATTTCAAATCTTGCAACTGTAACCCTGGTTGGTGTTCCCAAACCTTAGAACTTTGCAAATACGAAAGAAGATGATGGGTGAAGATGATCAGAGGTGACAACAGCCTACCACAACTTTTTTACATTCCAATTTTGTAGTTTAGAATCAACAATTTGAAGAAAATAATTTATTATCAAAGGAGGGATAATCGTCAATTTAACTATGATCGTCGAAACTGGATCGCTATGGAAAAACCGTTGAAGAAACATATGGTGAACACAATGGTTGATAAACAAAAGGTTCCACCAAAACCTGTTGTTAAGTCAACTGTTCATTTGCCCACTCTTCAACTTGTCGAGTTCTTTTGTTAAATACGCGTTAAGGTGGTGTCGCGTACCCAACAAAATAACCCTCTTCAGTTTTTTATCCAAATTTCTCTGTAGGATTTAACATTGTACAGGGTGCCCCGAAAGGTTCTAGATACTCTAAATTCGGCTTTCATCTATTAAGCAGTTCATAAGAAGTTTTGCCAAACTTCTTCACTGTTAATACATGATTCAGTGTGTAACAAGCTGCGTAAATAGCCTCATTCCAAAACATCATTGGAAGATTTGAGCCCGTAAGCATTGTCCTAGCCGTTTCAATTAGAGTCCTGTTTTTGCGTTCTGCAACACCGTTCTGCTGTGGAGTGTATGGTGCACTATACTCATGATGAATTCCTTTTTCTTCACAAAGTGCATCCATCTGAGAATTCTTAAACTCCGTCCCGTTGTCACTACGAATTCTTTTGATCTTCAAACTGTAGATGTTTTCCAACCGGGTAAACAGAACCTTCAGATTATTAAACGTCACACTTTTGAGTTGCATACACATCACCCACGAGAATCTTGAGTAGTCGTCTGTAACCACAAGACAGTAAAGTTCTCCATAATGACTCTTACACTTGATATGTCGGAAAAGATCCATATGCAAACGTTCAAGTGGCAATTCGACAGAGTTTACTTTCTTTGGTTTGTGGGACTGTTTGTGCTGTTTGCCTTTCTTACAACTCATACATTTGTCATTCAAATGAAAATGCTTCACATTAACACCCTCTACAAGGCCGTTTTTCACCAAATGATTCATCTTCCTTAGGTGAATATGTCCCATCCTTCTGTGCCACATAATAGATTCTTTTTCTATGGCTTTGGATAGAAAACACGTGACTTGGCCCTGAGTTGTGGTTGCCTTGCTCATGTCAAGAATGTACAGGTTGTTCACTCTTGGAGCTTTTAACATGATCCACACTTTTGGAATGACGAAACTAGTTTTAAGAATCTAGCAAGATTTATCATCAAACTGTACATAAAACTGTTTATCACAAATCTGACTCACACTCAGCAAATTATAATCAATTTGCTTCACATAAGATATCCTCTCAAAACTCACGATTCCATTACTGACACTGCCTTCCATTGTTATGTAACCTCCTTTGTTTCCCGCAAATGCCACATATCCTCCATTAATATTCTTGATATCAAAGAGTAGCATCAAATCACCGGTCATGTGCCCAGAAACTCCACTGTTGGCAATCCAGAGACTGCTAACAGGGCCAGCTGGAGCTCCCTGCACAAATCACAAACAAAATTAGTTTTTAACAGGGAACCAAGCCTGTTTGGTCTTGGGTCTTTGAATGTTAGCTTTCAAAGAATCACTCTCACAAACACTTGGTTTTGAATCAACCTTTTTCTGATCATTCAAAACTTTCTCACTTTGAGTTTTGACTTTAGCAGTGGATGTAGAAGCACCTGGAGAACCCGTTGGTGTCCAAGATTGTTCTGAACGTTTAAGAATCCTAATCTGAGATTTTTGACCCTCAGTAGGTTTCTTTGTTTCGTTTGAGAAAGTAACTTTCTAGGTAACCTTATCTGATTTAACATATACAGGTCCAACCGATGATTTTACAGCAGGTTTTGGATAAACCTTTTGTTTGTCATTAGTCAAGTTCACCATTGGTTTCTTCTGCATGGCAATTCGGTTTCTGGTATCATAGACAATCGGTCGGTTTTCCCTTCTTTTATAAAACTAATTTTGATTATAAAATTGTTGTCTTTGTGGGAAAAACTGTTGTCGTTTTTGAGACCTAAATTGTTGCCTTTGAGGTACAAATTGTTGCCTCTGAGGAACAAATTGTCTTTGTGAAACATCTTGTCTATGATCATCAACCGAATTCCTAAAATTCTGCCTTTGTTCAACTTCGTGCCTGTTATGTCTCACATATGGACAATGAGCAAGTAAATGCCCCCTTTCCCCACATTTGAAACATGCACAGTATTCTTCAAAAACATTCTTAGAGTTAGGTTTAGCGAAAGATTTAACCGGGTATTGATCATCAACACACTTTCGTCTTAAACTCTCATGAGCGGGCTCCTTTGAGTAAGCCGGTTCATAAAATCCGTTAACCTTCTCCCTTAGTTTTACAAATTCAGTGACATGAACCTTTAGTTCTTTAGAATCATCATAATACAGTTTCTTTAAAAGTTCAGGAGGAATATCATTGGTTCTTTCATGTTTACGAAACCAAATGGTACTTTCCTACCAGATTTTCTCAATTTTTGAGTAATTGGAAAACTGTATTGGATAATCCTCATCAGAGATTATCTTATCAGATCCTTCCATCCGATAGAAAACCTTCACAGGTTTGTCAACTGAAACATTTTTATCATTTTTCTTTACTGACTGATTCATTTTATGTGCATTTTTCTGAGGATGTGCAACCTGAGAAGGTGATCTCGGTTCAGTTGTTATAATGTGATTTTTCAAAGGAATCTCACCACTCATCTTAGGTTCCTCATTTTCAGTATCTGAATCATCAGTTTCAGCAACTACTCCCTCATCATTCAATCCAAGTATCGGTCTCATATCGGAATTTGGATCACCAACACTTGACATGTTAGATTCATTATCCGATGAGGAATCCGATTTAACTGAACATTCCGATGTTACTGAATTCAAATTGTGATTTTCAAATAACACTGGAGAATGAACAGTTTTATAATTTGCATCATTGGATTATGATGGTTCCTAAAAAATGTGGTCCACAACATATGCCACATGTTTATAACTTTCTAACTTCTTATTGACTTTTTCAGCAAAACACTTGATTTTAGCCATTTCCAATTTGGTTTCTTCAATTTCATTTATGTAGTTAATTATTAATGGCTAGTTGTTTCAAAGAAAGAGTTTTAGTTAATTCTGAAACATCCTTTTTATACCCTTCAAGTGTTTTGTTGAAATCATGTTCATCCTTACGATAAGATTGAATGACGATTCTAGCACTCTCAAGCTGAAGCTTGAGTTGCTTGACTTCTTCAGTCAATCTATTACAAGAACCGCAATATTTATTACTAGTCAGATCAGTAGTAGAGTTAGAACTTACCGGTTTAGGCGGATCTGTCATAGCCATCAAAGCAAAGTGAGCCTCCTTCCCTGCAAAGAACATTGAATATCAATCTTCGTGAAGGCATCATCCACTATGCATAATTTCTTTGTCATCAAAAAGTCTGCTTCGGCTAGCAATTGGTCAATATCATCATCCAGAGAATTAACATTAGCTTCCGAATCAGGTTCACTTTCTGAATCAGAATCAGAATAGACAGATTCTGGTTCATCAGATGCATTAGCAACGGAGTCAATAATTGTCCCTGAAACCATCTCACCACTTGTTTCTTCAACCTGCTTAGCAACAGAAGCCGGAACTTTCTCAACAATCTCTTCAATCACAACTTCAGATACTGTTTCAAACTCCAAAACATCATTATCTATCACCGGCTCCTCTAAAACCATCTCATTAGCAAGACATGCTACATTACCACTCCTAATTGCATAGAAGTCCAATCATAACCCTCATCCTTCTGTATCACCAAAGCCTGATTCTGATTCTCTTTGAGGTTGACTGTTTAGTGTAGAAATAGGAATAATGGTTCTGGTTGGATTAGATGTAGTTTGGGTTTGAGTTTGGTTGGTTGTAGATGTTTGTCTAGATGTGTTATTCTGAGAGGTGTTTTGTCGGTTTTGGTAATTGTTTTGTTGTGGATTATTGTTGTTGTTTTGGCTTTGATAAGTCACATGATTTTGTGATTGACGATTCTGGTAGTTTGAGTTAAAGGGGTTTCTATTTCCTTGTTGCATTGGTTGAGTACATTCTCTTTTCAAATGACCTTGAGTTCCACAGTTGAAACAAGTTACCTTGGCTTTGTTGAAGCTATAGGTAGTATTCGGTGAAGTAGCAAGATCAGTTTTACCGGTCTTCTCGATAAACTCCGTAGCTCTCCTCATCACACTTGCAAAAGCCCATTAAATGTCGATCAGTTCCATTTCTTCGTTATCGATCTGGGCATAATCTTTATTAGTCAAATTGTTGTTGCCTATCTGACTTGCCACTTGTCCATTGTATGAAGCGACCATTGCTGAGACTAAAGCAATGTGTTGTTGTGCCAGTTCTATAGTCACATTGTTCATGTTGGAGGTTTCCAACATAATTGGACTTTGGCTTGAAGATGCTTGTGTCATTGGAGGAACATATTTTTGTTTTTTAGGTGTGTTAAAAGAAGATGTGTAACAAGCAGCAGACATCTGAGGATGAGTTGGTATGTAAGAGTTTGATATGTAGGAAGTGTAGATGCACTTAATGCGACTAATGCTTCGGATTGTAGATTTAACATATGTTAGTGATAATATGGAGGTCGAAGGTGGATTCAGGAAGGTCGAATGTAGTTTTGGAAGGGCGAAGGTGGAAAGTCTAGAGGGCGAATGTAGGAAGCTGACAGAAGATTGTATGTTCGTACCATGTTATAGGGCGAATGTGGACAAAGTCCACATTCGTACTCCTACATGGGGCGAACGTGCAGATCCTATAAATAGGTTTTGCTTGTTTTGTAAGTTAGACTAGTTGGTTATTGTGTGTGTGAAGGTCAGGTTATTGCTCTCTAGATTAAGGTTTTGTGAAAGTGTGTAGATCAACTTGTAATCAGTTTATGTAAACATTTTAAGCAAGTTTATCTATAAAAATGATGTTTGAAAAGGTAATCTGTGTGTTGTGATTCGTGTATTATCATTTTGTTCAGTTCTAGGGTTTCCGCACCTGGAATTGTGACTTTTATGATCAGATTTCCTGTCTATTGCTAAAATTCTTCAATTACAGGAAGTTGGTGTGTAGGTTGCTCCTGGTGCAAGATAATTGATTAGGTTTCTTTGAGGTTTAACAACACTGGAAACACAAGCAATATGAGGTGCAACACTTCCACCCAATGATGAACTTGACATAGAGGAAGATGATGTAACATGATACAGTTCCGGATTTTGTGGAAACTGTGCTCTTTTGGCCTTTCTCTTCTCCTCCATCCCTTTGTTCTCCAATTTCTGTATAAATTCAGTGATAGTCCAGTATTGATAAGCATCCTTTTCCTTTAATACCTCAACATGTTGACTCCAATATGGAGGCAACGAGTCAGCAAACTTGTCCACCAATTCAGTCATTAGAATCTTAATTTCATAGTTTGACAATTCAGATAACAAGTGACAATATCTCGGAACAAGCTCCTTTAAAGTCTCATTTCCCACATAAGTAAAATTCTCGAACTCTTTCTCCAACTCTTCCATACGAAGTCTTCTTGTCTTCTCATTACCATCATGTCTAAGCTTCAAAATATCCCAGAGTTGCTTAGATGTAGTACATGATCCAAATTGATGCAATAAGTCTGTGGTCAACGCCTGAGATAATTGTGAAAACGCTTTCTTCTCAACAGCAAACTTTTTCTTTTCATCTTCTTTCAATTCTTCTAAAGGATGGATATCTATGTTCTCAACAACTGGAGGATTGTATGCTTTCATTATCATCTGTCATGCCTCCCCTCCTTCCAATCCCATACCCTCTAGATGAATCTTGAACTTTTTCTGCCACTGATAGTACTCCGACATGTCCAACAACTTAGGAGAAAGATTCCCACTTCCTGATGATAAATCATTGATTAAAGTGGTAATCGCATTTGTAGTCTAAGTCTACACCGCTGATGCTGCAACTCCCCAAAAATCATTCACTTGTTGTTGTGGAGGTTGAGTAACAGGTGGTGGTGTTGAACTTGTCATAGCAATGTAGTTGATCGGTTGCGATGACTGTGTGTTCGTCTTCTGAGAAGCCACTGCCCACGAATTCATCAGAACATGCTGTTGTTGTGTTGTTGCAAGTCTAGGTGTCATAGGAAATACCCAAATGTTGTCCATAATGCTCGGAATGTAAACACTTAGAAAAATTTCCAAAACAAACTCAAGTTCGACCTTTAAAAACTAATCGTGGGTTCGAATGAAGGTTTTGACCTGGTTCGACCCTCTCAACACACTCGAATGAGAAAATGTAATACACTAGACTTGGTTCGACCTAGACACAACTCTCCTTCGACATCCCGTAAGGTCGAATGAAAAATACTTGGTCGAATGACAACACAACACACTCAAAAACTTTTGGTTCAACTTAAACTCTCTCTGGTTAGACCCAAAATCACTGATTCGACCCCAAAAACTTACTCGTTCGAACTAAAACTCTCTGGTTTGACCTGACCCATTTGAAAAACGGTTATTCTTCAAAAATCAGTTATTTTGATCCAATTTTTCAAAAGTTGATGGATTTTGATGATCTTAATCAGGTTTTGGTTCGGATTTGAAGGATATCAACTTTAATGAATGAAAATTTTGATTTTATCCATGAAATCAGTCAAAATCAATCAATCTCCATTGTCATTCAAAGTTTATGCAAAACAGAAAATTTTTAGGTCTTTTTGGTGAAAAATCTGTTCGAAATCTATCAAATTGCAGTTGTATGATTCAGATTTACTCTGATACCACTTTGTAGAGTATCGGTTTTATGAAAAACAACAAAATAATCATACAATGGAACAATCCAGGTGCGGAAACATGATAGAAAACAAATCAGAAAACAGTTAGTTCCATTTCAATAATAATTTCATTCATAAACATCTAGATTAGGTTTACAATGAAAAAGATCAAACACAGACTCTTCTAGAACCTAGAGAGAACTCACACACAAAACCTCTAACCAAATGACCAACTATTAAACACAAAATAAAAACTCGAACTATATATAGCCTGCTCATTCGACCCCCCGTCTAGGTCGAATGAGTCCTTCGACCATCTCATAAGCTTGAACCAAACCATCTTCATAACAATGCTTCCTCCGACCTCTTCAAATCTCCTTCGACCCCCCGGTTGGGACGAATGGGAACTTCTACAATACAAAATCTTTCAAAAACGCTATATTGTCAATCCAAAAGCGATAGTCACATTCCGTGCACTTACACACTCATATAGTCATTCTCATCATTGAGAGTGCCATGTAGAATGTCATGTGGCATTAACTAATTTTAGAAAAAAAAGTTTAAAAACTAAATTGGATTTTTCTCTCTAATGTTTTCTCCTATAATTTTTAAACATTAATATCTTTTATCTACGAGATTTTTTAAAGAAAAAATTACACCAAATTTACGAGCGTTTTATTATCTTTCAAACGAGTACCATAGTGCTATATAAAAAACGAAGAAAAAAAACGACTACTTTTTGTCGGTTTTGTTCATACAGGAAAAAAACACGTGGTTAGGTAATTCATTAATCATGTATAGGCAAGTCACTAATTATGTTCAAACCAGTTAATATGAATTCTATTTTTAACCAGAGCAAAATAGGTTAATAGACTTATAAATTGTTTTAAGTTAGGTATCAATATTAGTATGTTAGAGTTGTACATTTGTTTAGTCTTTAGGATATTTGTTAATATTAGAGTTACATTGGATGTCTATATTGTTTTAGGTTAGGTGTAAGCATTGGAGTTGTACATTGTTTTAGGTTAGGTATTAATAATAGAGTTATACACTGTTTTAGGTCAGATGTTAACATTAGAATTATACATTGTTTAAGGTTAGGCGTTAACATTAGAGATACATTGTTAATCGTCTTAGTTTAGGTACTACCCGAGACTTTCTTGTATGTAATTGTAAAACACATCAGTGTATTTCATATGTAAAATTGATGTGTAATATTAGATTTCTCAACCTCGAGATGCTCGCGGGGTATAATCCAGTATAGATAATTAATCAAAGCTAAAAGTGATTTGTATAAATATAGATCCTAGACGTACGCGTATATCCTATAAAAAAAATTAACATAAAAAACGTATAGAGAATCAACAGAATCCTTCAAATTCTCAAATATTTGCCTAGTAAAAAATAACAACATAAAAAAGTATTGAGTATCAACAGAATCCTTTAAATTCTCACATATTTACACAAACCCTAATATACACCTCACCATGGACACCGAGAGTGCAAAAGCAGCCACCACCATTGATGCTGATGAAGAATCACCCATTGAAGAAGTCCGCCTAACCGTTTCCCCGACAGACGATCCAACATTGCCAGTATGGACATTTCGTATGTGGTTCCTAGGAATCCTCTCTTGTGTGATCCTATCGTTCCTCAACACTTTCTTCAGCTACCGAACCGAGCCTCTCTTAATCTCCATGATCTCCGTTCAAGTTGCGACTCTTCCCATAGGCCGGTTCATGGCCGCAGTTCTTCCAACAAAGACATATCATGTTTTTGGGTTCGAGTTTTCGTTGAATCCTGGCCCGTTTAATATGAAAGAACATGTTCTTATTTCGGTGTTTGCAAATGCGGGATCCGCTTTTGGAAGCGGAGCTGCATATGCTGTGTCGATTGTTAATATTATTAGAGCTTTCTATCATCGGAAAATCTCTTTTGTTGCTAGTTGGATTCTTGTCATCACTACGCAGGTATGTGTTGTGGATAAATCCTAACGTTTTTGGATCCAAAACCCTAATATAGTTTTGTCTTCGTTTTCCGTGATGTACCAAATCATAACGTTGAATATTTTTTATTTAAAGAAATTTGTGTATTTGGTTCATTGGGGAGATCAAAATATTTATCCAAGTTTCGCTAGTGATCAAACTATATATTGAAACTAATATTTTTCTAGGTGATTTTTATTACATGAAAATTTTGAATATGCTTAGAAGGAGCTTTCCAAAGCGCTTTTCTTTGATGAGCTTAGTCTTCGTCATTTATCAAAATTGTGGGTTTAGTTGGCGTTTTTCAAAAGTGTAGGTTTAGCCGACCAAAAAAGTGTATCAAAGTTTTAAGATGTAGAATTCAATCTCCATTTTTGTAGGAAATAAGGGGTGTGGCGTCTTCCTTTTGTAGGAAATAAGGGCTTGGTGGAGAGTAATTTCCATATTTGTATTTGAATTTTTTTGGTCAAACTTTGACTATTCTAGTAATATTCTATCATCGTGACAATTTCAATGGAACAAAGTACGTTTTGTGAGCAGGTACTTGGATACGGTTGGGCAGGTTTTTTAAGAAAATATGTTGTGGAGCCTGCTGAGATGTGGTGGCCGAGCTCTCTTGTTCAAGTCTCCCTATTTAGGTTCTCATATTCGGTTTCTTTTGATTTTTTTGATTTGTTACACTGAGGAATTGTAAAAGAAAATAATGCTACACTTGTATATATGCAGGGCTCTCCACGAGACGGATGTATCCTCAGGAATGTCAAGAGCCAAATTCTTTGTAATTGCACTTGGTTGTAGTTTCCTTTGGTACATCATCCCAGGATATCTTTTTCCGACTCTCTCCCACCTCTCCATATTATGCATCATCTTCTCCAAATCTATAACAGCCCAACAAATCGGTTCGGGCATGAAAGGGTTAGGGATTCTATCATTCACATTGGATTGGTCGGTAATAGCATCGTTTCTAGGAAGCCCTCTCGTGACCCCATTTTTCGCTATTGCAAATGCTTACATTGGGTTTGTGATCGTGATGTACATTTTAATCCCCATCGCTTATTGGGGGTTTGATATGTATGACGCAAAAACATTCCCCATCTTCTCCTCGCATCTATTTGATCGTCAAGGACAAACTTACAATGTCTCAGCGATCGTAAACAATGATTTTGAGATAGATATGAAACAGTACGGGAAACAGGGTCAAATACACATGAGTATGTTTTTCGCACTTACTTATGGCATTGGCTTTGCTGCCGTCATCTCTACCATAACTCATGTCGCCATGTTTAATGGAAGGTACGTATGACTTCTACTATAAGAGCATCTACAACAGTGAGATTTTCATACCACCAAAACACTCCACTTTACCATGCCAAATCGGATTTCAAAAGAAACTTAGAAACTTTCATTTTTTTTCTCCAACTCAAAACCTACACAAACCTCCATCTCACACTACACTTTTATTTAAAAATATATTTTGGTCCTTGTATACCTCGGCATGCAGCTCTAATCAACTTAAACTTAATACTTCTATGTAGAAACAAAAAACAAAAGGAAACATAAATCATCATATACTATATATTATATTCGTATATGCATACTTTACCTAAACCTCTTCAAATAACTTTTAGTTATGTGTGCACTTACGAGGGATAAAAATCAAATAATTTTACCCAAATATATAAAATCTGTTTCACCATTAAAATAAATAGATTGATCCATAGGTCAACGTCTCATAATTATATTCTTATGGCATGAAAGTTTTGTGACGATTGATGCTTAAAAGATTAAAAACTTTTCTACTTCAATGGCTTGCCATGTTTTGGTACAACTATTTAGTATTAGGTGTATTATATGCTGTTAAATATAAATTTAAAAGTAGATTAGTCAAGTTGTATAATGATTCAATAAGTATGTTGCAGAGAAATAATGAACCAATATCGAGCTTCGACTAAAGGAAAGATTGACATTCACACGAAAATGATGAGAAAATACAAAGACATACCCACTTGGTGGTTTCTTTTGCTCGTTGCTGCTTCATTTGCTCTCTCCTTTGTCCTTTGTTTTTTCATGAATGATCAAATCCAAATGCCATGGTGGGGGCTCGTTTTAGCTTGCCTTCTCGCTTCCGTCTTTACTCTTCCGATCAGTGTCATAACTGCTACTACAAATCAGGTTTGTTTAAGAATCATTTGCATTTTTGGTTGGTTTTGTGTTTTCCAAATTATAATTGGTTGGTTAAAGGGGTAATTTGTGAAAATGGTGATGCCTCTCATTGAAACAAAGGCATCACCCTATGATACTATCCCAATGATTGGCAACCTGAAAGTGTGTAAGTGTCCCCTAGATGCCGCTAAATGAAAGGGAGGGATTCTTGATGCCGCTAAACGAAAGGGAGGGATCACATTGATGCTTTAGATTGAAACAAAGGGATCACCTTATTGTTTTTTTTAATCTTATAACTCAAAATAATTAAAATAAAAGACAAATAAATATAAAAAATTACAAATAATATTAAAAACACACAACTAATATTAAAAAAAAAAGTTACAACTAATATTAAAAAAAAAAGTTACAACTAATATTTAAACACTAGATAATTCCTAAATTACTTATTTAATCCTAATTCTTTCCACTATGGAGAGTAGTTGTCCAAGTCCTCGAGTGTGTAGTATTCGGGGGACACGGAACGTGAGCTATCCCGAACATTGGATCTCGCATCCGACGGGAACCAACAGTACTCACGAGGAGGGGTAGGTCGGCTCCAGAGGCGTTCCTCCTCCTCAATTTCCCTGAGGGCTTCCAAGTCCTCCTCAGTTAGGTCCCCTCGTTGACGGGGTGGGGTAGTCTGGTGGTAGGGGGTGAGGATAGTCTGGTGGTGGGGGGTGGGGATAGCCTGGTGGTAGGGGGTGGGGATAGTCTGGTGGTAGGGAGTGGGGGTTGGTGGTACAGCAGCAGCAGTCCGGGGGGTGGGTGCCGACAACATTAGTCGGTCCATTTCTCAAACAGCCATGGCATAATCCATGGCTCAGACCAATTCCTCATCTGTGAAGTCATTATCGGCTTCAGGAGGAGGAGGAAAGGTTGGTTGTGCAGCAGCACGAGGAGGGGTGAAGGTTGGTGGTGCAGCCGTAGGAGGAGGAGGATAGAACCAATGTTGTGGAGGAGGAGAAGGTTGTGCAGCAGTAGGAAGAGGAGGAAGAGAAGAGGAGGAGAATGGTAGTCTTCGGGGCCGGCCCCGTCCCCGGACCCGGCGAGAGTACTGCCGGAGATTAGAAGGTCCGGCATCTCCTGGTGCAAAACCGCCTATATTATTTATTGCTTTGAGGAGGAGGATGAGGAGGTGTGACTGAAAAATCAGTTTTGGTGTTGTATTTATAGGGTTAGAAATATGAAGCCGCTGTCTCATTCTGAGGCTTCATTATTAACCTTTTCTGAAGCCGCTGTCTCATTCTGAGGCTTCATTATTAACCTTTTATGAAGTCGCTGTCTCATTCTGAGGCTTCATTATTAACCTTTTCTGAAGGCGTTGTCTCATTCTGAGGCTTCATTGTAACTTTTTTTTTTAATATTTGTTGTAACTTTTTTTTTAATATTAGTTGTGTGTTTTTAATATTATTTGTAGTTTTTTATATTTATTTGTCTTTTATTTTAATTATTTTGAGTTATAAGATTAAAAAAACAATAAAATGATCCCTTTGTTTCAATCTAAGGCATCAATGTGATCCCTCCCTTTCATTTAGCGGCATCAAGAATCCCTCCCTTTCATTTAGCGGCATCTTGGGGACAACACTTACACACTTTCAGGTTGCCAATCATTGGGATAGTATCATAGGGTGATGCCTTTGTTTCAATGAGAGGCATCACCATTTTCACAAATTACCCATTTAACCAACCAATTATAATTTGGAAAACACAAAACCATCCAAAAATGCAAATGATTGGTTTGTTTAACTACCTACTCTCTTTAGTTTTTTTTTTCTAGTATAAATACATCATAGCCTACATTAATTTTACTATAATATCTGAACCCCCAACCTTGTCTTTAATTCACTGTCTTGTATAACATACATTTGTTTGCTTTTTTCAGACCCCAGGGCTAAATATCATCACCGAGTACTTGATGGGAGTTATATATCCGGGAAGGCCGATAGCCAATGTTACTTTCAAAACCTATGGTTATATTAGTATGGCTCAAGCCGTTTCGTTCCTTAACGACTTCAAGCTCGGCCATTATATGAAGGTCCCACCTCGCTCAATGTTTTTAGTTCAGGTATCCTTTTATAAACCTAGCTAATCTACGTGTCATTGCTAAATACAATTCAAGTAACAACATATGGAAAAGATATGCTTGTTGTAAATGCCTTTCCCAGAATTGTTTGGACCAAAATGTTTCAAGATTTTGAATTTGTGCTTGCGCAAGTACATGGGCTTCAGTTTGTTCAACCAGCGCATAAACTAATACATGTTGTTCTTGACCCAATAATAATACTAAGAGTGTGTTTGGGATTAAGTTTGGAAGTGCAAAAGTGCTTTTGGTCAAAAGTGCTTATTAGCTTATGATTTTTTGAAAAAGAGTTTTAAAAAAAGTGTTTGAATTAGCTTTTGGGATGAGAAACGTCAAAAAGTCAATAGATTGTTCATTTTTTAAGTGTTTCGCTTAACTTATTGTGAATATTGATTGTATGAGTGGTAGATTTGTAATTTTTTTTCTAAAAGTCAAAAGCTAAAAGCCAAAAGCTAGAATTTCTAACTTTTCAAAAACAGTTTTTACACCCTTAAAAGCTAAAAGCCAAAAGTCAAAACAGAAAGTGCTTTTGGGTTACACAAACAGCTTATTGACTTTTTGGCTTCTTCAAAAAGCCAATAAGTCAATAAGCTGTTTTGAAGCTCAATCCCAAACACCCTCTAAATGTTTGACCCATAATATTTACATAGATAAAGACCAAAACCCAAAAGATTATATTAATAGATTTATAAACAAATAATGCCTCATGTTTTCTTCTGTGGCCAGTTTATTGGGACCATAATCGCGGGGACTATCAACATATCGGTTGCATGGTGGCTACTTACAAGCGTTGAAAACATATGTCAAGATAACCTACTCCCTCCCAATAGCCCATGGACATGTCCTGGGGATCGGGTCTTTTACGACGCTTCAGTCATCTGGGGGTTAGTAGGGCCCAAGAGAATCTTTGGGTCTCTTGGCCCATACTCCGCCCTTAATTGGTTCTTTTTGGGTGGCTTTCTTGGACCCATTGTCGTCTACGCGCTCCATAAGGCGTTTCCAAACCAAAAGTGGATCAAACTTATCAACCTACCTGTAATTTTGGGGTCTTGTGCGGCGATGCCTCCTGCCACAGCAATAAATTTTAATAGTTGGGTTGTTGTGGGTACGATTTTCAACTTCTTTGTGTTGAAGTACCGAAAAAGATGGTGGCAAAAGTACAATTACGTCCTCTCAGCTGCACTTGATGCCGGTTTGGCTTTTATGGGCATACTTGTTTATTTCGCTCTGAGCATGTCTGGTATAGGAGTTTCATGGTGGGGTACCGACGGGGAGCATTGTCCCTTGGCTACTTGTCCAACAGCTAAAGGTGTCCTAGCCGATGGGTGTCCAATCATTTAAAACGTTCATGTTCATGTTCATGCCTTAGTTAGAAATTTCAATGCACTTTTATTTGGGATATTTTATTTGCAGATAGAAATAAATGACATTTTGCATCGTTTCGCGGTGCACTTCTCTTCTTTTTGAAACAAACCTATTCTTTTTTTTCCTTAAAATTACAATAGATTGGTTTAAAATTTTTCTAACATCAAATTTGACAAACATATCGTAACACTCCTACCTAGAATGGACTAACATGTCACATTTACGGTAATCAATTCAAAGACTAACACATTACAAGCTATTTCATAATTACTACAAATTTCGATCATTAGATTTGTCTTCAATATATCTTTTATTTTCTTCTAAGGCGCGTGCTCTTCACTCGTAACCTAATATCCTTGTAAAAGGCCAAGTGAGCAGATGTGCCAAAGGAAGATGATACACAAGTCTAACCAAGAAAATTTAGCAGACATAAAATACTTGTGATTTTTTTGGAATCTGGATTTTATAAATAGGAGCACTAGCATTCATTTTTAATTTGTCCATTTATCACCAAACCTAGGAGCACTGAATGTAGTTGCGTTAAACACTTTGAAGCGTCGCGACCAAGAAATCCAACGCAACATAGAAAAATTCAAGAAGTCGCAGGTGGCGCTGGCGCAGGAGGATGACCGGCGTCGGGAAACCGAGAAAAAAATAGATTTTGAAATTGTTTGGTACCAGGGTCGTGGTCATGATGCGGAGGACAAGGTGAAGAAGCTTTAGGTAGAGCATGCAGCCGCCCAAAAACGGTGGACTGAGTCTTGCACTGCATCAATGCTGACATGATGAGGGCCGGGAGCAAGTTCAAGTGCTCCAAAATGAGAACTCCCAGCTGCTTGCTGCTGCTAAGAGCCATGTTAAGGCTCTTGAAGAGCATGACTCTAAGGTTGCAGACGCTCGTCAAAGATCCAAAACAAAGACAAAGAGTTCATGGAGATGACGTCGCGTGTCTCGATGTTGGAGTCCCAAAAGGGGGTTTGTGAGAAGGAGAAGGAGCAGTTGGCTATGGAAAGCTTCGCTGGAGGAAGCTCAAGTTACTACTGCCTTGGAGGCCGGGAACGCGAAAGCTTGCTCGAGGAGGCCACTATAGCGCAGGAGAAGGCGCAACAGTCTCGTCAGGTGGGTGATGACCGAGGGCGTCTCTAGGTAAGTTCCATTTTATTATTCCTTTTCCCACATTTGTTTTTTTTTTGAAATCTTCCTAACACTTGATCTTCTTTTGTAGATCTTCAAGCTCTTTTGGAATGAGCCTAACTTGGGTGACCAGGTCGCTACGATTGTTGTTGCTGCTCGTGCCGCTGGTGAAGCGGATGGGTTTGATACGGGCTTTCATCATGCGCTGAATCAAGGTCGCATACTCAAGGTGGTGGAATAGTGCAATAAGTATGCGGACGCAGCTGTTGCCCTCCGTCACTTCATAGAAGAATCCAACCGTTTGGGTGTGGAGGTAGCAAAGAAAGCAGAGCTTGAGGCAGTGCAGCGCTGGGAAGCAAGCAGAAGGAAGCTGTTGACGCAGCTGTTGGCCTGTAGACGTCAAGAGCAACCCATGAAGAAGAAGAGGAGCACATAGACTATGGTGGCTCCGATTAGGGATGTTTTGTAATTTTTCATTTTTTTTGCACTTGTAAATGTTGGACCTTTAGTGCCCGTTATCAATGAAGCTTGTGTTTCTTTCCTTATATTATTGTATTGGTGTTGTGTCCCGTTAACTTTATTGAGTAGAGTAGTCCCCTATTGTTAACTAAAAATTTCAAATTATCGTGCGCTACGCGGTCCGGTGCTGGGTGTTAAAGAACCCTGCGCCTTGAAGACTGTTGTGCGGATAATGATGAATTATGACAACTTTTATAAAAATCCGAAAAATGGGATTGCATGGCAAGTAGAAAACGACCCAAAAATTATGCTTAAAACCTATACTTTATCTTACCCGCTTGTCCGTGAGATTTTATTGAGCCTTATCGAGCACCACACTTATATGTATCTCTATTGCTCGTTTCATTTGCTTGAGAGATATCTGACCTTAGTCTTTCACGGTTAGAACTTGTGTGTTTATGCATATCTTTGCTTAAAATTAGTAACTAGGTAAAAATGATAATGGCATTTAGGAAGCATCTCTAATAAAACATACCCCTAGAAACCCATTTTGAGCCTTAGCCTTTCGTTTCTTCACCAAAAAAAAATGAGTACCAAACGTTCGTCATGAAAGCACTTCAAGTATTTTTGTTCATCGTCGAGGGCTCAAGACAAAAAGCTCAGAAAAGGTAGTGTCACAATATTGAGACGGGGCCAAGACGGGGATCTTGTGACACCCGGCAAACTCAGGTTAATAACATTGTTTGGGTCAAAGTCTACCTTAGCGAGTCACGCGTACATTATACTTAACTAGGTCGGTTGAGTCGTGTTATGGTTCGGGAGTCGTTACTACAACCTAGAGGATCGTTAGATGTCAGCCATTAACCAGGTATGCAAGGATTGACGATTCGTAGAATCGTCAAACCTTAGTAAAAACACAAGTCTCGAGTCCCGGGATTGGTGAACGAGTGTGAACGTGTTTGTTTTCATGTATTATGTGTTTATAATCATTATGTGACTTGTCGATATGTGAAAACGTGTTAACATATGTTAAAACGGGGTCTAACGCGCCAAATACCCAAGACCAGGCCCTGCAGGCAATTAGGGAAGCCTAATCGCCTACAGGAGGGCGATTGGGCTTGCTTAGAGGGCGATTGGGGCTAATCGCCTGATAAGGTAGGCGATTAGCAGCCCTAATCGCCTGATAAGGCTGCATAATCGCCCACACTGCACCTGACGACTAGAAACGCCTATAAATACCAGCCTTGACTTCTAAAACACCATTTGTGCAACCCTAGCCGTCCCATAACCTATCCCAACTCACAAACACCCTCTGGAACACGTTTTTGCATCAAAACACACATTTCCAAGCTTTACACATCAATTTCTCATAAACCCAAGGTGTGTCCTTCATCCCCAAACCTTTGAATGATTATGTTTTACTCCCTAAAGGTCCAGACATGAGTTATAAACCTTTGTGTCTTTGAAAACCTATTAAAATCGTTTTTAAACAAGTCCAAACCATTATGCATGTTGTATGTGTTGAATATGATTAAAAGATAGGATTTTTATGATTTAAAAAGGATTGTTATTGTGTTGTTAAGGTGTTTACAGCTTGTTTGTATTAGGATGATGATGTCTTAGGAGTTTGGATGGTTTTGGAGGTGTATTGTGGGTATTTGATATTTTGACCCATTTGGATGCTTTTGAATGATTTAGGGTAATATGTGGTGTTTTGTTAGTCATATGATGTTAGGGTTTGCTATAGAATGATGCTAGAGCAGTAGGGAATGATCGGACAACGTTGTTACATGATGAAATCTGAGTATTTGCTATTTAGGGTAAAAGTTGTGCATGTTGATGTGATGTTTTCTTGCTAAGTGTACTATTTTGGGAAAACGCTTGCATTCGGGACTGGTAGAACGATGATAAGCTAGGGGTTTTGCTTGAAATATGTTTGATAATGTTGTATGATTGATATTTGGTGTTTCCACACGTTCCGGGTCTGATTTGGAGGGTTAAACGCGCGAAAACCGGAACAGCTCTGCAGGGGGCGATTGGGGACCTTCCTAATCGCCAGTTGACCTTCCTAATTGCTAGTTGACTTTTCCTAATCGCATGTACTGCTGCTGTAAGTGTATTTTGGCATTCTGAGGCCCGATTTGACACCTAGGAACATGCTAGGAACCCCGTATCATACCTAGTAACTTGGTAACACGTGCTCGGACTTATTTATGTGCTGATTGAACTATGTGCTAGACTTGTTGAACTTTAACGCATGTTAAGCATGATTGCATGAATTGTATAACTTAGAGTACAAGGATAACACGTGGAGTCTCGGGTCACCAATGGGATGTCGAGTCTTGTACATTTGGTCAGTTTAACAGTCAACGTGTTTTCAAACGAACCTGGTTATGGTCTGGACATCTAGGGACTAACTAACCTACGGGTTATTAGTCTAAGTACTTGTAACTGTCATATGTTAGGTCGCCGCTTTACGGGCTAGCATAGCTTGCTGATTTTAATCATTTTCGAAGTAACGCAACCTAAGGTGAGTTCACGGCCCCACTTTCTCTGGTTTTACTTTTGGGGGAGAAAACATGCGTGGAACTATGTTTTGAGAACTTTTGTCATACTATGGGTTATTTAGAGTTACTATACGAACTTTTAAGTCCCGGGGAAACCATGAATGTGCGGTGTAGCACAACGGGGGAAATGTGGATAAATCTATTGGGCGTGACCTGCCCCACTCGTCGGCTTGGAGGGCCGGGCGGGTGCATGTTGTCTCGACCTTGTAACTTGTGACATTATTCGGGCTGTAACATTGGTAACTTGTGACGTGTCCAGTAATGGTTTCCAGTCGTAGTAGTAACAAATCATACGCCTAGCTAGCGTACTTGGGTTGAACATTTTATAGTATTGACAGGTGGAACTTGGTACACTTTTGGAACTTGGTAACTTTTATTAAAACCTGTGAACTCGCCGGCATTTTGTGCTGACGTAACTTTTGGCATGTTTTTCTCAAGTCGCTAAGGTAGCACTCCAGACTTAGGCGCACGCGTCTGCACGTCGTCTAGTTTAGGATTCACGTTTTCGTATGTTGAACGATTTGGATTACTTTTGGATTTTGGATTGTAAACGAAGCTTCCGCTACTGTTTAATGGTTTTAAACTTATGTTTTTAATTATTCATGGGTTCATATAGTGTTGCTTATTGTGACCTGGTTTGTCACGCGCCTCGCGGTAAAACCCCGCAGGTGGAATTTGAGGGTGTGACAGATTGGTATCAGAGCCAATGGTTATAGTGAACTAGGACTGCATGTAGAGTCTAGTCTATAGCCGAGTCGCACACACACTAGACGGTCACATGGTACTAGACGTCATAGTGGGTAACATATGGGGTTGTCGGGGTGTCTTTAAATCATCGAACTCTTTGTGTTACATCATCCGCTCTTCTGTGTATTTGGCTGCTAATTCCTTAGGCAGTGTGGTGTATTGGAGTGACTTGTGTACTCTTGAGATCTGTCCAAGGCTCGGACATCTCCCCTTCGTACTCCAATAAACACACTCGCCCCTGAACTGTCGTGACATTTATGTCATTGCGGTGTACGGCTAAGCATCCGTGTCCGGTGACTTGAACTTTAAACTAGGAGAACACTAGGAGGACCATGTAGAGCGGTTTATCATTTCGGGTGCACACGAAATCATAAACCGAAATGCATGAAAGTCCTAGTGAGCTCTGGGTTTGAATGGTTGGTCCTGGATTGGATCTAGCTTTGATTATGTGAACACTAGTGGTTGCCACTAGCTGAGAATCTGAATTTTCCCTCACTCTTGTTGCCAGAATCATGTCTGGAGTTCGCGGAGGACGTAGAGGCGGTGGTCGTACAGGTGGACGTGATGGTGGTGGTGGTCGTGGAGGTGTGAACCTAACCCAGGAGGATCTGAACAACTTGCTGCAGGCTGCCTTTCAGGCAGGACACAATGCTCATGGCGGTAAGTTGATCCTATCAGCTTTGCCTCGTTGTGAGCATGGTATCATTCTTTTGTGGTTTTCTTACGTGTTTCGTTTCAGGTGGTGTTGTTAATCCACCCCCAGTTATGTGCACGTACAAGATGTTTTGGGACTGTAAGCCCCATGATTTCTTTGGCACTGAGGGGGCTGTGGGCTTACTCAAGTGGCTGGAGAAGGTGGAGTCGGTGTTCTTAATGTGTAACTGTCTTCCTGAGGATCGAGTCAAGTATGCTGCCGCGCTCTTCCAGGATGTTGCTTTGACCTGGTGGAACTCTACTACTCGGAACATGGGTTTGGGGGAAGCTTACGCCATGCCATGGGAGAATTTCGTTCAGCTTTTAAAGAGGGAGTACTGTCCCAGGGAAGAGATCCAGAAGTTGGAACATGAGGTTTGGAACCTCAAGATGGTTGGGTCCGAAATTGAAGAGTACACTGTGAGGCGTAATGAGTTGGCATTGCTGTGTCCTGATTTGCACGTACCAGAATACAGGAGGATCGAGCACTACATTTCGGGGTTAGTACCAGAGATAGCAGGGTTTGTGGCCGCGGGAAATCTTCCTACTTATGCAGATGTGGTTCGGTCGGCTCATGGGATGACTAACCTGAAAGTGAATGAGGGTATTCTGCCTGCCCGTGGTTCGACTGTCAAAGCTCCGGAGAGTAACGAGCGCAATTGGGAAAATGTTGGTAAGGGTTCAGCATCAGCTCCGTCACAGCAGGGTAAGAAGTATGATGTTGGGGGTTCTTCTTCTTCGGGATCAAAGCAGGGTGGTTATGCTGGGAAGCATCGAAAATGCAACAAGTGTGGGTTTCATCATCCGGGGAATTGTGATAAGGCACGTTGTCACCGTTGCCAGCAGTTGGGGCATCATGCTAAGGACTGTAGGGTGAATCTTTCATCTTCTCAGGGTCGTACTGTTGTCCCTACTCCTGCTGCTCAGGGGACTTCGGGGAAACAAGGTTGTTTTAACTGTGGTGAGGCTGGTCATTTCAGGAAGGACTGCCCGAAACTGAAGCACGGCGGGGATGTGAAGAACGGGAACGGTAACGGGAACAGTGGGGGCGGTGGCAGGAACGCACGCGCCTTTTTCATTGGAGCCGTGGAGGCTAAACAGGATCCCGACACAGTTACCGGTACGTTCCTTCTCAATAATCGCTCTGTTACTGTTTTGTTTGATTCCGGTGCCGATAAAAGTTTCATATCTTTGGAAGTTAGCCGATTGTTAGATATAGTGCCCGTTCCCTTAGAGGCTAAGTATTTGATCGAGTTGGCTGACGGTAAGAAGATTGAGGCGACTTGTGTCCTTCGGGAGTGTCACCTAGAGTTGTCGGGTTTGTCTTTCCCCATCGACCTTATGCCTGTACCCTTGGGTAGTTTTGATGTCGTTGTAGGCATGGATTGGTTATCGTTGTATCGTACGGAGATCGTTTGTTTCGACAAGATTATTCGGATTCCTCTCCCGGATGGAGAATTTCTTTCGGTACATGGTGAGAAGAGCGGTGCTCCGCTAAGTCTCATCTCCAGCATGAAAGCCCTTAAGTATCTTTGTAAGGGTTATTCGGCCGTTTTAGCGCTTCTTTCTGTCCCCTCTACCGATGAGAAGAAGATCGAGGATATCCTTGTGGTTCCCGAATTTCCTGATGTTTTTCCCGATGATCTACCTAGTCTTCCTCCCCATCGTCAGGTTGAGTTCGGTATTGATCTTGTACCGGGCGCAGCTCCTATTGCTCGGGCCCCCTACCGTCTTGCACCTCCCGAGATGCAGGAATTATCTAGCCAGTTGCAGGAACTCTTGGATAAGGGTTTCATCAGACCGAGTTCTTCCCCTTGGGGAGCCCCGATTTTGTTCGTGAAGAAGAAAGATGGAAGCCTTCGGATGTGTGTGGATTACAGAGAGCTGAACAAGGTGACCATCAAGAACCGTTATCCTCTTCCTCGCATTGATGATCTCTTTGACCAGCTCCAGGGTTCTAACTACTACTCAAAGATCGAGTTAAGGTCCGGCTACCACCAGTTGCGCGTGCAGGAAGCTGACATTACGAAGACTGCCTTTCGTACACGTTATGGTGTAACATCCTGAAAATCCTTTAAACTAATGTTTTGACTCCACAACTAGCCAGGTTCTTATCGAGTGGGTTAGTTAACGAGTTCAATGCCTATATCATCGTTTACTTCGGAAACAAGATATCTACTTGTGAAAATGGAGGGGCCTAAGGGTAATATTAAGTAGTTAAAATCACTAAATACAAAACCCTAGGTCTTGTGTTTCGGCTGAGACAAAAAAAGAAAAGAAGAAAAAAAAAGAAAACGAGAAGAAGAAGAGATCGAAGGGGGATCAAGAAGAAGAGGCAGGCGACTTAGTGGTGCAAGACGTTTCCGGTCAGCGAGTTTTAATACACATCAAGGTTATGCTTATCCCTTTCTGTTATGTTTGTTTCGCATGGTTTCCAATCGTGAAAAATATGATCGGTGTCGATAAAGATAGCGTTGTCAGCGTTCAGTGACAGTAAACAAAGATGGTGATAACCGGTGGTGCGATAGTGTTCGTGTATGGTGTTAGTGGCGTTTGGCTACGGTGGGAACGTAAGTTGACGGGAATTGTATCGGGTTTGATCATGGCTCAGGACTTGGGATGATGGTCATGTAATATGGAGGGATCTCGCAAGGCTTGGGATTGAACTAGTTATGTAAGGGAAACAAAGCAGGAGGTTGTTGCGTTTGGGATAATGACCATGCATGGTGAAATAAGGCATGAAAATCAACGCTTATGTGTGTGTGAATTTATTTTGCTAGATGATGGTGGTTACACATGAAGACATGTGGTGCATGGAGGTCACCATGTAATTGATGATGATGAACTCATCAGGGGTTCAAATTAGATGCCTTGATGGTTATGTATTTAATGTGTTGGGTGATGATCAGTAGTGTTTATGGAAGACATGGGATACATAATTATTATACGTTTGGTTGCAATATGGAAGTTTAGATAATGTGATGGGATTGTAAAGATAGGAGCATCATGATATGATGTTTTGTGGATGGCAACATTGAAGATACATGGAAGAAATTTTGTGTCTTGTACCATACCAGATTAATAAAGTCCTTGAGCTCGTATTAGCGTTTGTTCTTCCTTGTGGTTCTTAAACTTGGCGCGATACGATTGTTATGTCAATGTGAGTTCTTGTGCCCACTCTTTTAGTTATTATTTTCTAAATATTTTGGGCTGACGTGCATGCTAAACTATTATTTTTATGAAGTCACAAAATATTTTTATCAAGTTATAAATATTTTTTGTGTACGATCGAAATACATATTAGCTCATACATATTTTTTTTTGGTATAAAACGTAAGTGGGCGGAATGCGTCTAATGTTTTATTATATGGTTTGAGTTATATGTGTTATTAGAAGTGGGATAGGCCTGCTCTGATTTATGGTATAGTTTTTGCTATGGTTGTCACATAGTTTATGCCTAATGTGTTATTATATGGTTTGAGTTATACGTGTTATTATATATATATATATATATATATATATATATGAATAGACTGTTGTCTTGATTAAAGTATAGCTTGAGTTTTTAGTTAATAAGCGGAATGCGCTTAATGTCTTGGCCACGTATTCGAAACCTTGTTAGATCAGGTATTGTTTTGACTTGCTACCTATTTAGGTATATGCATTATATATTTATATATTTTCATAAACTGGATTTGGCGACTACATGACCTTATAAACTAGACTATGATGAAAGTGGGATATGCTTGCTTAGATCTATCGTATTGGTTTTGTGCCAGGGTTGTTGCTTAGTTTATGTTATACCTGTTATTAGATATAATAGACTATGTTTGATGGCTACCTGATATGTCGAACTGAGCTATGACGAAAGTGGGACATGCCTGCTCTGATCTCTGGTCTTGGTTTTGAGTCATGGTTGTTACATAGTTTATTTTATGTGTTTTTTTATAAACTGAGCTATGACAGAGGTGGGAAATGCCTGCTTTAATCTCTAGCTTTAGTTTGCTTAAATATACCGGATTGTTCTTTGTGTTGAAAAGCGAGATGCGCTTATTATATTTGGTAAGTGAAGTCTTGAGGTAATTAGGCAGAGTATGCCTATCCTAGACTTTTATTTTTGTATTGCTCGGGGAAAAACAAATCAGCGGATTGCGCTTATTGTTAACTCTGAGGTTGAGGTATTTTGTTAATTCTTATTTTGACAAAATACATGTTTATATAAATTTATTAAACTTGAACTCACTCAGCGTAGCTGACTTTTGCATACACGTTAGATTGATTTCAGGTTAATAAAGAGATGGATGGATGAATGCTTGGCGATGCGAGAAGCTACCTGACAATTGAAGGCATTTCTAGTGGAAGACAACTTTTGTTTACACATGATAAATTTTAAAATTTATTTACAATCGAATAAGTATTTGTCATGTGTTTTGTAGAATTTTATTATAAATGATTTTCCGCTGCGTATACATACTCTTTTAAAAGAAAATTTTACTCATGTTTTTGCATATTTAGGAATTTTAACCCAACTGTTTGACACCGGTTTTGCGGGTCTTACATATGGCCATTTTGAGTTCTTGGTCATGCCTTTCGGTCTCACTAACGCACCGGCGGTTTTCATGGACTTGATAAACCGCGTGTGCAAACCTTATCTTGATAAGTTCGTCATCGTGTTTATTGATGACATCCTGGTTTACTCCAAGAACAAAGCTGAACATGAGGAACACTTGCGTTTAGTTCTGGAACTTTTGCGACGGGAACAGCTTTATGCTAAGTTCTCGAAATGTGACTTTTGGTTACACGAAGTTCAATTCCTAGGTCATGTGGTTAATAAACTAGGGATTCATGTCGATCGGGCTAAGATCGAAGCAATTAAAGACTGGGAAGCACCAAAGACGCCATCTGAAGTGCGGCAATTCCTAGGTCTTGCGGGTTACTACCGTCGTTTCATTCAGGGGTTTTCGAAGATCGCTCAACCTCTCACCTCTCTTACCCAGAAGGACAGAAAATTCGACTGGGGTGAACCGCAAGAATCAGCGTTCCAAAAGCTGAAGTCCAAACTTTGTTTTGCTCCTATTCTATCCTTGCCTGAGGGCACTGAGGACTTCGTTGTTTACTGTGACGCTTCAATCCGGGGTCTCGGTTGCGTGTTAATGCAACGCGAGAAAGTGATTGCCTACGCTTCTCGTCAAGTCAAGGTTCACGAGAGGAACTATACCACCCATGATTTGGAGTTGGGTGCAGTGGTGTTCGCGTTGAAAATTTGGAGGCATTACTTGTACGGTACCAAATGCACCATCTACACCGATCACAAGAGTCTCCAGCATATTTTCGATCAACAACACCTGAACATGCGACAGTGGGTTGAACTCCTGAACGATTATGACTGCGCCATTAAGTACCATCCTGGCAAGGCGAATGTGGTGGCAGACGCCTTGAGCAGGAAGGAATCAGCAAACCCTCGTCGCGTTCGGGCGTTGCAACTCACTATCCACTCTTCTCTTCCTGACCAAATCCGTTCTGCGCAGCTAGAAGCTTTGAAGGAGGAAAACCTTAAAGCTGAGACCATGCACGGTGCAGACAAGCACCTCGAGCAAAGGCCTGATGGCTTACACTACTTCGCGGAACGCGTATGGGTTCCATTACTCGGGGGATTGCGGGAGCTTGTCTTGGATGAAGCTCACAAATCCCGGTATTCTATTCACCCTGGCTCGGACAAGATGTACCAAGATCTAAAGGTACTCTACTGGTGGCCAAACATGAAGGCTGATATAGCCTCCTACGTGAGCAAATGCTTGACCTGTGCCAAGGTCAAGGTGGAGTATCAGAAGCCTTCTGGTCTCCTGCAGCAACCTGAAATTCCTGAATGGAAGTGGGAAAGGATCACGATGGACTTTGTCACTAAACTACCTAAGTCACCTAGTGGTTGTGATAAGATATGGGTGATTGTGGATCGGTTGACGAAATCAGCCCATTTTCTTGCCATTAAAGAAACCGACACTATGGATCGTTTGGCTCGTCTCTACCTTAAGGAAGTTGTTTCTAAGCACAGAGTGCCGGTTTCTATCATTTCGGATCGTGATTCTCACTTCACTTCGCATTTTTGGAAATCTTTGCACAAAGCTTTGGGTACCCAGCTGGACGTGAGTACAGCTTACCACCCACAAACTGACGGACAGAGTGAACGAATAATTCAAACCTTAGAAGACATGCTTCGGGCATGTGTGATTGATTTGGCAAGAGTTGGGAGATTCACCTGCCGTTAGTGGAGTTTTCTTATAACAACAGTTACCATGCGAGTATCAAGGCAGCTCCGTTCGAGGCACTATACGGGCGGAAATGCCGGTCTCCTCTTTGTTGGGCTGAGGTGGGTGAGAGTCAACTCACTGGGCCTGAGCTAGTGTACGAAACTTCGGAAAAGATCGTACAGATTCGTAACCGTTTAGCAGCGGCGCGGGATCGGCAGAAGAGTTATGCTGATCGACGTCGCAAACCTTTAGAGTTCCAGGTTGGGGACAGGGTGCTTCTGAAAGTTTCACCATGGAAGGGCGTCATACGCTTTGGAAAGCGTGGCAAACTTAACCCTCGGTATGTTGGACCGTTTGCAATCCTGGAACGGATTGGACCGGTGGCATATCGACTTGATTTACCGGCGGAGCTCGGTAGTGTGCACAACGTCTTCCATGTGTCTAACTTGAAGAAATGCCTGGCTGACGAATCTCTTATTGTTCCACTAGAAGAGATCAGGGTTGACGATCGTCTTCGCATTGTGGAGGAACCTGTTGAGATCCTCGATTACAAGATTCGTAGTCTTCGTCGGAGTAAAATCCGCATTGTTAAAGTTCGCTGGAACGCGAACCGTGGACCGGAATACACTTGGGAACGCGAGGATCAGATGAAGTCTAAATATCCTCACCTCTTTCCTAAGCGCGCTTTTGAATCGAGACATGTTACTACTGCAGCTGAATGAATCTCGGGGCGAGATTCCTTCTAACGTGGGGATGATGTGACAACTCGGGTAAATTCTCTCTCCTGGTTTCTATCTTTTTGTCGTTTTCTTTTGACTTGTGCAATTTTCGGGACGAAAATTCTTTTAACGTGGGGATGATGTGACACCCGGCAAACTCAGGTTAATAACATTGTTTGGGTCAAAGTCTACCTTAGCGAGTCACGCGTACATTATACTTAACTAGGTCGGTTGAGTCGTGTTATGGTTCGGGAGTCGTTACTACAACCTAGAGGATCGTTAGATGTCAGCCATTAACCAGGTATGCAAGGATTGACGATTCGTAGAATCGTCAAACCTTAGTAAAAACACAAGTCTCGAGTCCCGGGAATTGGTGAACGAGTGTGAACGTGTTTGTTTTCATGTATTATGTGTTTATAATCATTATGTGACTTGTCGGTGTGTGAAAACGTGTTAACATATGTAAAAACGGGGTCTAACGCGCCAAATACCCAAGACCAGGCCTTGCAGGCGATTAGGGAAGCCTAATCGCCTACAGGAGGACGATTAGCAGGACTTAGAGGGCGATTGGGCTTGCTTAGAGGGCGATTGGGGCTAATCGCCTGATAAGGTAGGCGATTAGCAGCCCTAATCGCCTGATAAGGCTGCATAATCGCCCACACTGCACCTGACGACTAGAAACGCCTATAAATACCACCCTTGACCTCTAAAACACCATTTGTGCAACCCTAGCCGTCCCATAATATGACACCCGTCACCTTCATCTTTTATCAAATTGGCAAAACTAATCCTTATACCTTCAATCGTTTATTTTAACTTATTAAAAGTTTGAGTTCATACATCTAAGTGGCTACGTTTTATCCAAATACGATATGTTCGGTTGTAATGGTTTATTAAAGTTTCAAGAATTATATATATATATATATATATATATATAAAAGTTTACATAGATTTTATTAATTTTAGATTTGTAAAGTTAGAAAATTTATAAAGTTTGGTTAAGTTTTATAAGAAAAAATATTAAGATTTAAGTAAAATATATAAATTTTGTAACCTCAGGGACCATTTCTGCCAAAAATTCAAAAGTTTTTAAAAACTCTTTTCCCTTCCCTGATAACACGTTTTTTTTCCGGCAATTATTGTCCGGCCACCGGAGCTACCATTCCGGCGAGGTTCTAGTCGACCGTTAACGCGTATTACAACCATTTTCTGAATCGCTTACGTTTCTTCACAATATACGAACGTTTATCTATCATTTAAACAAGCTTTAACACGTCTATTATGGAGCTTTAATTCGAGTTATGAAGCTTAACTAACGAATATTTATTTCGAGTTATTAGTCCGTTTTTCTTTGGACCACTATATAAATTAACCTTTCATTCGATTTCTGCATGATTTAGCATCACAAAACCACGAAAACATCATCATATATCGTGAGTTGCAACTTCCAATCGGCCATCTTAAGTTCACATACTTCTACTCCATTTTCGATCATAACTAGTGTTAGTAAGTCTTATACTTTTGTGCCGTTTTAATCTCTATTCATTTCTCTGTGAAAGCCCTCTATTTCTAATCGTTATGCTTTCCTGGTTCGGATTTATTAAGTTGGGGTTAGGGTTAGGGTTTGGTCTATGTAGATTGGGGAAGAAGATGAGCAAATATTATTAGTTAAAAGTTTTCTTGATTCAAATAAATCAACAAAGTGACACTTAGCCTAATGGTTGGAGTGTGTGTTATCGAAGGTAGCAGGCCGGGTTCGAACCCAGGCACTGCCTTGTTTTCAGCATTTTTTTTTCTTCTTTTCTTTCCTTTTATTTTGTTTGTTATATACATATATAATACATTAATCTTGAAATATTCATAATAAATTCATTTTTGCTCCAAAAATTATGAAAATTTAGGTGTAGACTCTTGACACCATAAGGAAAATTATCACATTTTTAATTTCTGGAAAATACATTATTTTTGTATTTTATTGAATTAATTTGTTTTAATCATAATTAATTGATTAAAAATTCGTTTTTAATGATTTTAATCTCAAAATTTTAGGGTAATAATTTCTAAGAATTCTAATCTGAAATAAAAATTATTGGTTTAGAAAACTTTTATTTTTATTAATTTTCCTATTTTTAATCATTTAAACATGATTTAATCTCATTAAATCAGTTTTAAATATAAAGAAGTTTAGAAAAATTATGGAAATATTATTTTAATTAAATTACATCAGAATTCTTTCATTTCCTATAAAAGTAATATTTTTAGATCATAATTTGTATTTTTAGTCCCATTTACGTTAAATTAGACATAATTAATCATTTGTTTATTTATATTATTTAACATCTATTTTATAAATACTTTTCTTATAAAATAGAGATAATCTCATGTTGAAGTCTTAGTTATTATTTGTTGGTTTATGGTGTAACTCATAATTATTATTTATACATTTATGATTACTATATTTATTTAATTTAGTTAAAGTAATTAATTGAATTACTTTGTCTTAATTATTCAAACATATTTTTATTCAAATGGTAATAATTATATTACCTAAACCATATTTACAAACTTTGGTATATTATTTTAATATACAACCTTTATATTAATTCGACTTATCATAAAAACTCTAATTCCCCAAATCGACTTAGCAAACCCTAATGCCTTAGACCCTAGATACCATAGACTTTTAGATTTTTCCCTTATTAGTATTCTTACCTTATAGGTTGGACTCTTCGGAATTCCCATTACTTAGCTCACGACCGCTTAAGTTGGATTTTGTTCGCTTTCGCAAACTGTGAGTATATCTTTCCCCTTTTTCATGTTTTAACTCTTTTGGGGCTATTCATGTACACTATGACTAAATGTTATTCTTTCACTAAATGCAATTCTCATGTGTGTTTGCTTTATGTTAATTTGTGTGTCTATGACTTGTCAAAATCATTAACCTTTGAGGGCCTGGCATTTCAATGAATAGTACTATGGTATATACCCTTGTGACTCTGTTGAGAGTCCTTGTCATTGCTATGTATTTCATTACTACTAGCGCATACTATATATATTTCCTTTCATTTCTAGGGTTGATTTTGAACGGATATTACTTATTACATAATTGCAAATGGTACCGCACATGAATTGCTAAACACTTTTCCTTACTATATGTTTTCAAAACAGGGTATGCTCACCAATACATTTTTGTATTGACCAAATTATTTTCGTACATGTTTCAGGTTGTTTTGAGATGCATTCTTAAGCTTTCGGATTTCTATTTAGACTTTGATTTATTGTATTTTAGTTAGTTGTCATTTAGTATCATTGTATTTCATTCAATGTAATAAACTATTTAATCAATGTATTTCAAATTTACATTTTAGTCCATGTGCTATTGAACAATCGTCACTACGTGGCACCTCGATGATTCCGCCATCGGTCGGGGTGTTACAGATTGGTATCAGAGCCATGGTTATAGGGAATTAGGTTATTAGAATGCCTTTTAGCCTAGTCTATAACTAAGTTTACTTTCACAAGTCCTCTCGTGTATATTTCTCTTATTTCTTATGTTTTCTTTCAAGATATTTTCGCTATGATTCTTTCTCGTTATTCTTTCGATATTTTGCTTGGAAAAGAAGACACTCGTATTTCACAAACGAAACGATATCACCAAGTTAGGAGTGACATCCATACCTTGGTGATTAGTTTCACTTTTCTATATATTCTACATCCTTGGGATAAATATCTTTGAGATAGGAGTGATACCCACACCTCAAAGATTTATTCCTTCAAAAAGGAACTTAACCACCGAGCTGGGAGTGATACCCTTATCTTAGTGACTAGTTCCACTATTTCCCATTTTTGCTTTAGAAATAAAACTTTGAGCTAGGAGTGAAATCCATACCTCAAGGAGTATTTCTACATCTCGTTTTAAAGTCTCGCTAAAAATTTTGAAATATACCAGTGACGGGGTACGTGCAATCGGGAAGGATGACCATTCATAGGTATAAGTACACTCCCCACAAGTCACTAATAATATTTCAATTTCTTTGGCTACTCACCAGTTTCATTAGAAATATTTTTAGTATCACATTTCATTATTGATATATTTTTCATTTGTTGTTTGAAACTTTTCTATAATGAAGTTATTATCTCTTTTGACTTTTTCCCTATTAATAGCTATCGCTATTAGTGCATTTTTCCGATTTCCATTATTGATTCTTAAGTTTTGTTTAACATTTGGATTTTAAGTTCCATCACTTGATGTTTATACTCATTGATCATTCGCTTTTAAATTTTTCATCATCATTATTAAAAACTTTTATCCGTTATATTATCGCATTAAAACTTACACTATTTTCATTTATGCTTTGTGACTTTTACACTATTATCGCATTGACTTTTATCATTCACGTCATTTCTAAATCTTGGTCTTTTTGAAAATACATTTGATTTATATGGTTTTTGAGAAAAGAAACTTGCGACTGATAATATGCCTTATGACAATTTTCAACTCGACTTCTTGTAAACACATGAAAGTGTGTACTTACGAAGTCTTTTCATGTGAAGCTGTTTTGAATCTAAAAAGTTATTCTCATGCATCACCACTATACTTTCAACTATATCACAAAGTTCGAGTAAACTACGTTTTGTTTTCTAAACGATAATTTATCTTTTATACTTACACGTTTTCAGTCGCAAAACTTTTGGTCTAAACATTGGACATCTCCTTATCGGAATGTTGCTAAATGTCTTTTAACATATAGTGCATATATTTAAACTGCATGACCAGTAGACTATACGTATATTCCGTCCACTCTCAATTGCAGTAAATATCATTATCTTATTCTTACATCATTTTATTTTATTATTATATATTCGTGTATTATCTTATTTGTGATTATTCTCGTATTATTATTGGTGGTTATTCACACGCGTTATTTACAATTATTCTCGCACTAATTATTAGTAGTCATTCTTACAACACTGGTTTGAGCATTAATTTAACTCGTTTACTTTCATTTTATGATAACTATGCGATTTACTTGATTTATATTATACTATTTTTTCAATCGAAATTTTATGCTACACTTATATACTTAACGCATATTTTGTATGCATATTTTCTTTCCTGCTTTGAGCAAAACCCTGTTATACTTTACATTATTTTGTTCATCATCATGGCCAATGAACATGCTAATTGATAATTTTGTATGGGATCTAAGCCAGTGCCCACGTACGACTTGGGTTAGAGTATTTCTTTAATCCGAGGGGAACGGTGTAAACCTCAGAGTTATCAATATGAGTGTTTAAAGCCAACGATGTGAACAGAAGTTACCGGTTAATGGTGAACCCGAAAGGGAAGAACCTCTAACCATGTCTTATACTTACATGTTATTCACATTACGGTTAAAGGGAAAACTCGGAAGGGAAGGACCTCTAACCATGTCATGATTGAACATTATTTCATTGCAGTGGCTATTACATATTGGTTGCACACAGTTATTTCTTTATTAGTGTTATGGAAAAGCATAACACCCTGGTGTAAGGTAAATCGATGATTACGGTCCGGAACGCAATCATGGATTTACAGGTACATGAGGGTGGTGTGTAATTCTATTTAGGCTGATGGTAGACAATCAGTACGAGTCCAAAGTATCGGGAGTGTGGTGGGTTAGCTGCGGTACACCCTATATATAAGCATAAACGATACTGCGGGAACGGACTAGGAGTCTGACCAAGAACCTACCTATTACTTTATAATTACCTCTTCATTAGGTCGTTGACTAACATCTATCATTTTCGATAAGAACATTTTACATAAGCTTCAATTAGTTTTTCTTGGAGTCTTTTTGACCACCTCTACAGAAAACCTTAAACCTTGTATACTCTCACACTCTCTATTATTCGAAAATCCGTTGCATGTCCTAAATAAAGTTCAACTAGAGACCTTTCTAAAGTAGGGGAGACTACTTCATTAGTACCTCTGCCCCTCGCCCGTTACACATTCCCAAAACTTTTCTCATTTAAACTCTCAAACTTTGGGTTAACTATTAAAAGAATTTGAAACTTTTGCTTGAGTAATAGACAACTATTTTAAATTTTGTGGATCATAAATGATGAAATTTTCTTCTAAAAAAAAAAATCTACTGACTTTTACAACGCCTTTTGTTTCATAGTAGCCTCCACTTGAAAGAAATTTCGAGACGTAATTTTTTAAAGTGGGGGAGAATATGACACCCGTCACCTTCATCTTTTATCAAATTGGCAAAACTAGTCCTTATACCTTCAATCGTTTATTTTAACTTATTAAAAGTTTGAGTTCATACATCTAAGTGGCTACGTTTTATCCAAATACGATATGTTCGGTTGTAATGGTTTATTAAAGTTTCAAGAATTATATATATATATATATATATATATATATATATATAAAAGTTTACATAGATTTTATTAATTTTAGATTTGTAAAGTTAGAAAATTTATAAAGTTTGGTTAAGTTTTATAAGAAAAAATATTAAGATTTAAGTAAAATATATAAATTTTGTAACCTCAGGGACCATTTCTGCCAAAAATTCAAAAGTTTTAAAAACTCTTTTCCCTTCCCTGATAACACGTTTTTTTTCCGGCAATTATTGTCCGGCCACCGGAGCTACTATTCCGGCGAGGTTCTAGTCGACCGTTAACGCGTATTACAACCATTTTCTGAATCGCTTACGTTTCTTCACAATATACGAACGTTTATCTATCATTTAAACAAGCTTTAACATGTCTATTATGGAGCTTTAATTCGAGTTATGAAGCTTAACGAACGAATATTTATTTCGAGTTATTAGTCCGTTTTTCTTTGGACCACTATATAAATTAACCTTTCATTCGATTTCTGCATGATTTAGCATCACAAAACCACGAAAACATCATCATATATCGTGAGTTGCAACTTCCAATCGGCCATCTTAAGTTCACATACTTCTACTCCATTTTCGATCATAACTAGTGTTAGTAAGTCTTATACTTTTGTGCCGTTTTAATCTCTATTCATTTCTCTGTGAAAGCCCTCTATTTCTAATCGTTATGCTTTCCTGGTTCGAATTTATTAAGTTGGGGTTAGGGTTAGGGTTTGGTCTATGTAGATTGGGGAAGAAGATGAGCAAATATTATTAGTTAAAAGTTTCTTGATTCAAATAAATCAACAAAGTGACACTTAGCCTAATGGTTGGAGTGTGTGTTATCGAAGGTAGCAGGCCGGGTTCGAACCCAGGCACTGCCTTGTTTTCAGCATTTTTTTTTTCTTCTTTTCTTTCCTTTTATTTTGTTTATTATATACATATATAATACATTAATCTTGAAATATTCATAATAAATTCATTTTTGCTCCAAAAATTATGAAAATTTAGGTGTAGACTCTTGACACCATAAGGAAAATTATCACATTTTTAATTTCTGGAAAATACATTATTTTTGTATTTTATTGAATTAATTTGTTTTAATCATAATTAATTGATTAAAAATTTGTTTTTAATGATTTTAATCTCAAAATTTTAGGATAATAATTTCTAAGAATTCTAATCTGAAATAAAAATTATTGGTTCAGAAAACTTTTATTTTTATTAATTTTCCTATTTTTAATCATTTAAACATGATTTAATCACATTAAATCAGTTTTAAATATAAAGAAGTTTAGAAAAATTATGGAAATATTATTTTAATTAAATTACATCAGAATTCTTTCATTTCCTATAAAAGTAATATTTTTAGATCATAATTTGTATTTTTAGTCCCATTTACGTTAAATTAGACATAATTAATCATTTGTTTATTTATATTATTTAACATCTATTTTATAAATACTTTTCTTATAAAATAGAGATAATCTCATGTTGAAGTCTTAGTTATTATTTGTTGGTTTATGGTGTAACTCATAATTATTATTTATACATTTATGATTACTATATTTATTTAATTTAGTTAAAGTAATTAATTGAATTACTTTGTCTTAATTATTCAAACATATTTTTATTCAAATGGTAATAATTATATTACCTAAACCATATTTACAAACTTTGGTATATTATTTTAATATACAACCTTTATATTAATTCGACTTATCATAAAAACTCTAATTCCCCAAATCGACTTAGCAAACCCTAATGCCTTAGACCCTAGATACCATAGACTTTTAGATTTTTCCCTTATTAGTATTCTTACCTTATAGGTTGGACTCTTCGGAATTCCCATTACTTAGCTCACGACCGCTTAAGTTGGATTTTGTTCGCTTTCGCAAACTGTGAGTATATCTTTCCCCTTTTTCATGTTTTAACTCTTTTGGGGCTATTCATGTACACTATGACTAAATGTTATTCTTTCACTAAATGCAATTCTCATGTGTGTTTGCTTTATGTTAATTTGTGTGTCTATGACTTGTCAAAATCATTAACCTTTGAGGGCCTGGCATTTCAATGAATAGTACTATGGTATATACCCTTGTGACTCTGTTGAGAGTCCTTGTCATTGCTATGTATTTCATTACTACTAGCGCATACTATATATATTTCCTTTCATTTCTAGGGTTGATTTTGAACGGATATTACTTATTACATAATTGCAAATGGTACCGCACATGAATTGCTAAACACTTTTCCTTACTATATGTTTTCAAAACAGGGTATGCTCACCAATACATTTTTGTATTGACCAAATTATTTTCGTACATGTTTCAGGTTGTTTTGAGATGCATTCTTAAGCTTTCGGATTTCTATTTAGACTTTGATTTATTGTATTTTAGTTAGTTGTCATTTAGTATCATTGTATTTCATTCAATGTAATAAACTATTTAATCAATGTATTTCAAATTTACATTTTAGTCCATGTGCTATTGAACAATCGTCACTACGTGGCACCTCGATGATTCCGCCATCGGTCGGGGTGTTACACATAACCTATCCCAACTCACAAACACCCTCTGGAACACGTTTTTGCATCAAAACACACATTTCCAAGCTTTACACATCAATTTCTCATAAACCCAAGGTGTGTCCTTCATCCCCAAACCTTTGAATGATTATGTTTTACTCCCTAAAGGTCCAGACCTGAGTTATAAACCTTTGTGTCTTTGAAAACCTATTAAAATCGTTTTTAAACAAGTCCAAACCATTATGCATGTTGTATGTGTTGAATATGATTAAAAGATAGGATTTTTATGATTTAAAATGGATTGTTATTGTGTTGTTAAGGTGTTTACAGCTTGTTTGTATTAGGATGATGATGTCTTAGGAGTTTGGATGGTTTTGGAGGTGTATTGTGGGTATTTGATATTTTGACCCATTTGGATGCTTTTGAATGATTTAGGGTAATATGTGGTGTTTTGTTAGTCATATGATGTTAGGGTTTGCTATAGAATGACGCTAGAGCAGTAGGGAATGATCGGACAACGTTGTTACATGATGAAATCTGAGTATTTGCTATTTAGGGTAAAAGTTGTGCATGTTGATGTGATGTTTTCATGCTAACTGTACTATTTTGGGAAAACGCTTGCATTCGGGACTGGTAGAACGATGATAAGCTAGGGGTTTTGCTTGAAATATGTTTGATAATGTTGTATGATTGATATTTGGTGTTTCCACACGTTCCGGGTCTGATTTGGAGGGTTAAACGCGCGAAAAACCGGAACAGCTCTGCAGGGGGCGATTGGGGACCCTAATCGCCTGTGCTGTAGGCGATTGGGAGCCCAATCGCCTGTTATGGGGACCTAATCGCCTATGTGGTAGGCGATTGGGGGCCTAATCGCCTTCATGGCATGCGATTACGATCCTAATCACTAGTTAAGCCCTGAATTGCATGCCTTATGACCCTAATCGCCTGCTAAGCATTAGAATGGGCCTAATCGCCTATGTTAAGGGGCGATTAGCCTCCCTAATCGCCAGTTGACCTTCCTAATCGCTAGTTGACTTTTCCTAATCGCATGTACTGCTGATGTAAGTGTATTTTGGCATTCCGAGGCCCGATTTGACACCTAGGAACATGCTAGGAACCCCGTATCATACCTAGTAACTTGGTAACACGTGCTCGGACTTATTTATGTGCTGATTGAACTATGTGCTAGACTTGTTGAACTTTAACGCATGTTAAGCATGATTGCATGAATTGTATGACTTAGAGTACAAGGATAACACGTGGATTCTCGGGTCACCAATGGGATGTCGAGTCTTGTACATTTGGTCACTTTAACAGTCAACGTGTTTTCAAACGAACCTGGTTATGGTCTGAACATCTAGGGACTAACTAACCTACGGGTTATTAGTCTAAGTACTTGTAACTGTCATATGTTAGGTCGCCGCTTTACGGGCTAGCATAGCTTGCTGATTTTAATCATTTTCGAAGTAACGCAACCTAAGGTGAGTTCACGGCCCCACTTTCTCTGGTTTTACTTTTGGGGGAGAAAACATGCGTGGAACTATGTTTTGAGAACTTTTGTCATACTATGGGTTATTTAGAGTTACTATACGAACTTTTAAGTCCCGGGAAACCATTAATGTGAGGCGTAGCACAACGGGGGAAATGTGGATAGATCTATTGGGCGTGACCTGCCCCACTCGTTGGCTTGGAGGGCCGGGCGGGTGCATGTTGTCTCGACCTTGTAACTTGTGACATTATTCGGGCTGTAACATTGGTAACTTGTGACGTGTCCAGTAATGGTTTCGAGTCGTAGTAGTAACAAATCACACGCCTAGCTAGCGTACTTGGGTTGAACATTTTATAGTATTGACAGGTGGAACTTGGTACACTTTTGGAACTTGGTAACTTTTATTAAAACCTATGAACTCACCGTCATTTTGTGCTGACGTAACTTTTGGCATGTTTTTTCTCAGGTCGCTAAGGTAGCACTCCAGACTTAGGCGCACGCGTCTGCACGGCGTCTAGTTTAGGATTCATGTTTTCGTATGTTGAATGATTTGGATTACTTTTTGATTTTGGATTGTAAACGAAGCTTCCGCTACTGTTTAATGGTTTTAAACTTATGTTTTTAATTATGCATGGGTTCATATAGTGTTGTTTATTGTGACCGTTGACTTGGATCCTGGTTTGTCATGCGCCTCGCGGTAAAACCCCGCAGGTGGAATTTGAGGGTGTGACAGATCTTCTACAAAAAAAAACGTATGAGAGAGCCCAAATAAAAAGAGAGCCTAAATAAAAGAGAGAGACCAAAATAAAGAAAGCAATAAAAAATCTACAAAGTTAAATATTTTGTCTTTGAACAGTGAGACCTTAAAGAACTGGCACTCTTCCCTATCTCCCTCTCCCTCTACACTCTCTCTACATTCTCTTTGTGACCTCTCATCTCTCTCTTGCTTCCCCCCGTCGCTTTCTCAAGAAGCATATCCACTTGATCATCATTTCCTTGCGTGTTTCCACTTTGCTCAGCCATGTCTGCCTCTAGAAATGATTGAGATCATTATTGCCAAGATTGTTGAAGAAAGAAAATTGTGACATAGGATGAAGCAGAATCCACCCTTTTTGTGTACAATCAAAGAGTGCTTGCAAGAGACGGGCCAAACAACATGGGAAGTGTGTTAAGTGTGGAAGCTGGACACATGAAGGCAAGTGCAGCAAAAACATGACTCACTCGCAGTTCGAGTATACGATGCTGATCTAGGAAGGTGCAACTCGGTACAAAGCCGAGCATCGTGTACCGAAAGGAAGCAATATTGACTACATTGTGAGGGAAGAAATTGCGACGATGAAGGACCGGGGTATAAATACCAAACTCCTCTCGAAGTGCATAGTCTAGGTGATTATACTGCTCATATCATATGATACTATATCATTAATATATATTTATGGGATTCTTTTGTTTTTATGATTTGGTGATTTGTTTTTATGTGTATTATTTAAATTATTGTTATCATTAATTTGGTATGATGAATAAATGTCCATTAACCAAAGTGTTGTTCTTGTAGTTACCGGTGACTTGTTCTAAGAAATGCTGTCTCATGTCTCATCCATGAAACAGGTTTGAGTTAAGTTTATGACAAAATATGTATTGAGACAGTGGGCCAGGTTTCCTCGTGTTGATGACGGGTGGATTAGCAAGTTGGTGCAGGCCTTTCCATAGTCCAACCAGGACGCAAGATGGGAACAAATTTTCGCTTAAAAGTTCCGACTAATACAGTATAAGTTAGGATTCTTTTTCGTATATACGGTTTCGACGGATTTTTTTTACTATATACGGTTTCGACCCCTGTTTAAAAAAATAGTTGTATACTTCGGGCCTTGGTTCTGAATTCTCAAACTTCGCCACTGTAGACCAATGTGGGGCGTAGTGTAATATTTTACTGGAAAATTATAAAGTTTTACGTTTACGTTAATTGTACAAACTACAAACCATAGTAAAGCTTATAATAATTATGCTTAAAATTGGTTGAAGTGGCAAAATTTGGTATTATCCTATATGTTAATTTCTAAACTTTCATGAACAGTGATGGCAGAGTTGTAATTTTTGTTTTTTTATGGGGCATTCTTGTAGTGAGGGAAGTGTTGTAGGCCTGCCCCTCCACCCCAGCTCTCTTCCACCGCCATCCTTGTCGTTGACCGCAGTTCGTCCTTGTCCTGTCATCCCCATGCAACCAGCAACCCTCATCCCCACCCCACCCCATGCTACGTTTGCTTTATGTGGGCTACGATGTCGATGCTAGATGGTGGCGATGTTGACCAACTTGTCGGTCATCGAAACCCACGCCGCCTATACCCTTCGTTACGGCCACCATGATGGTGTCCGTTCTGTGGTTTGAAGATAATGTTTGCTGGATATTTCTTGTGTTTTATGGTGAGTCGTAGCTCATCTTAGAGGTAAAAGGATTTGACTTTTATTTGAGTTTTAGATGTAGGTAAAGCCATTTTTCAACTTTCCAAGATCACTTAAACATTGGAAAAGAAGTTGCAGCAAAACTTTTATTTTATGCAAAACTATAAAAAAAATCTTGCGGTAGGGCTTTTTGAGGTACTTTATTAGAGTTATTATGACCAATTGCGGTTTTTTATAAGTCATTGTACAATTTAATTTTGTTTGTGGAATTAATGTTGTTGAATGATTTGCAGGATCATAAATTTGTTAGAGGAGCCTGAATTTTTGGTGCTGCCAAATTGATAGAATTAAATCAATGTAAGCACAAGTAAGGCTGATTATTTGCCACTGTTAAATGCTATATATGAATTATTTATTGAAGTTGCATTTATACATATAATAAGATATATTAATCAAAAGTGACTACTGAATTGAATATACAAAGTAATATAAGACCTCATATTCCACTGATCCTATTTTTTTCTAGTGACATAACTTTTCATGTAGTGTAAGGACTGTTTGCCTAACGATAAGAGGGAGTGTTAATTCTTTTGAGATTAAACTCTTTTATTTTTAGATTTGGTTGTGAGATGAACAATTTTTTTTTTGTTAAATTAGATTATGGGGTTATAATTTTTTTGGTATAGAGATTCAAAGGAAGCATCAAGATAGTTGATGTTATGGACACAACTCTATAGAGTGTCATCAGAGACTTTTTATTTGGGTATATGTACCGAATGCAAGGGACCTCTTATTTCAAGTTTGTAATAGCGATTATTTAGGTGACTTTACTACCTTTGGGATGGATTTGGGGATGGCAGTGTTGGACAGTAAATGACAATGTCTTTCGTTTGTCGATGATGACGACTTCGGTTTGTCTGAGACAATATACACACGTTTTTGCCAACGACTAATCTATTATGTTTTCGTGATGATGTTGTATTTCGTTTGTCGATGATAATGATTTAGGTTCAATTGAGACGTCATTGACAGATTGTTGCCGACGCCTAATCTATTCCCTATATGGCAACAATGGTGATCACAAGTGTGAGGATTGATAGCCTTATGTTTGTCATAAAATTCGACCCATTGCTAGCGCTTGTAAAATAAAACCCTATCTTGGTGTTTTTTAGCCATAGTTATTTTTCTTTTAATTGTGATGACGGTATGAATATGTAATGCATGAGGATATGATGAATTTTGTTATGTGCTTCGAATTGGATTGGAGATCTCACATTAACGTGGCATTTATGGGGGATGATTACCTGGAACCTCCACTACAGCGACGGTGATTTCCGCCGGCTGCACTCTCTGATCCTCATTATGCCAAGTGTTTAATCATATTTCTTACTCAAATTACAACTTTATATTGTGCTTTTAACTTTGAACAGGTCCAATTTTTTCAGTTGTTGCATATTCGCCACTGGGTCTTCACATATGTTTGTCTATTGCATAGAATTAGCTTCTTTTATATCCATATATGTTGACATAAGGTTTTTGTTGATGGGATTTGTATTATCTACCATGTATTACAACTGTAGTATTGTAGTATAAATCTCTATATAGACTATTATTATTATCAAATTGTTTGGTTACTCGTTGTAAGATCATATATTGAAAGGCAAGAACTTCTTAAACATTTCTTCTTTGAAGAACTAAAAACCTATATTATGTTGCTACTGAGTCATGAACTTTACTCGATATATGATCAAAAAGTATGCATTTTGTTTGTTGTTAGGCGTAGACGAGTTTTGCAAAGGGTCATGAACAGAAAGCGAGAACGATAGACTTAGTGTGGCGCAACGTGCACGCTGGTTATGAACCTAGTTACGTTAATTATACAAACTACAAACCATAGTAAACCTTATAATAATTACGGATAAAATTGATTGAAGTGGCAAATTTCGGTAACATAGCAACTTGTGCAAGGGTTTTGATTTAGGGGAAAGCAAAGGGTGTAGGATGGTGGTGTGAAGGTGGAGATGTGTGATTTTGCACCACATAAAAAAGAATGAATGAATTGGTGTTGTGGGATGCGGTTTGTTTAGGTTTAGGTTGAGGTGTCAGTAATGTATGGAAACTACAGCTGGATGTCATAGAAGGCCATGTGCAATTGTGCTCTATCTTTGCAATCCACTAAACCTTTAAACGGTGTCGCCTTTTTTTCCTTTAATTGGTTTGATTCCTATAAGAATAGTGGGAATGCCCGCGCGTTGCCGCGGGTATTTATGTTTTTTCGGCGCACGTTGTAGAGGATCGTTTTCACAAAAACAGTTTAGATGATCATACAAGTCTACCAATCTAGTTGCGGAAACCCTAGATCAGTTACAAAATGATAGCTAACGAATCAAACAATCAAATTCACCTTTTCAATCTCCATTTTCATTAATTAACTTGATAATGATCGTTACAATTGAGTTTAGAAGTTAATAAAACACTTAGACAATGATCAAACCCTAGAGAGAGAACCTAGACTGAAAACACTGACTCAAATGGCAAAATTTACAAAGCAAAACAAAAATCAGACTTATATACTACTGCACATTCGCCCCTTTGATAAGGTTGAATGTGCAGGTTCGCCCATACGATGGTACGAATCAAGCACATGTCTTTCAGTCTTCTAGGTTCGTCCATTTCTATCCACAATCGCCCACTGACTTCCACATTTGACCCTCTAAATATTCACATTCGCCCTCACGTTTTCATCAAAACAACTTTTCGTGCACAATCCAAAGCATTAGTCGCACATTATGCACTAACAAACTCCCCCTCGACTATTGCTTGGATTGCTTTCGAGCTTCGTCCATCACTTTGTTCATCATCTTAATCCTAACTTTCTTCTTTTGATCTTTCGTCATTTCGGGCTCAAGCTTTCGTTTAGTCAAATGTTTTGGCACTTCGTTCATCTTCCAGAATTAATGTCATATGCAAAACAAACACCAACAACTTGCTGATACTTTCTCGCTTGATATGCATCCTTCGGTTCACAATAAATTGGATTGTAGTAGAGCATGATGATGTCTTCAAACGTATATCTAATGATCCACATCGGATAAAAAACGTGAATCTTCTTATAAGCATCCTTCCCATCCTTCAACACAATCACTGCTTCTGCCGTTCTCCAATCGTAATACCACATAACGAATTCAGAGCTGAAATGCTGCTGAATCGGCATCAAAGGAATTTTCTTCATCACAATCGGAGGTTTGTACTTTAACATCACTTTCTTCAATCTAGTCTTCGGATCAATCTGTTTATAAACTTTCCTATTGGGATACTATGGTTTGAACATATTCCACTTCGTTCTGCTTTCCCAAGATAGTTTATCAACAAACCCACCAACTACATCATTATTAGCTATAGCACCAGACATTGTAAACCTGCATATGTCTCTCACCGCCTAGTACGGTAGAGTTTGAATATCATGGAATCTGTAGAAGTATAGAATTCCTTTATCTCACTTCGCAGCTATCCACTTCAGTTCTCTTAAGTATTTCCAACCTAAGGCTCTGCCTTTGAACAATTGGTTGTGATACTTATAAAATCCACCTTGTGCTTCAGGTTTCGGTCTTTTATCATCCAATTCTTTCAGATTCTTCAATAGAGTCTTTAGACTATCATTTTGTTCAGCAATTGGTTTCTGATTACCTTCTTTAAACACATTCTTCAAAAACACATCACTCTTCTTCTTCGCTCTATACTCAGCTTCTTTCAAGTTCACTTCTGTTAAGTCTGGAAATACCTCATCATCTTTATCTCTGAAATACTCAGGATATTCTTCGTGTGTAATATCCTCGATCTCAATCTCTTCCTTCTCGAACGACTGTTCATCAGAATGATTTCCTGCATCCTTTTCAGGAATGTCAGGTATCACCTGTTCTGTCATAATTTCCTCAAGTGTTTTACCAACTTGCTGTGCAATGCCTTCAAGAATTTCCTTTGCCACAGCAGCCGACACTTCTCCTTCTTCTAGATCTGGATCGTTATACTCTAACTCGTACCTCATATCATCAGCTTTGAATATTTCTGGAAACTTTCCAGTTAGCTCAATTGTCCAGACCTTTTTGTTCAACATCTCTGTATACAAGTTCTTATCATCAGCAGATAAAGATTTAATCTTCTCAGTCCAAAAGATGTCATCGTCATTGTCAACGTTTTCTCCAGACTTTTTCTTCTTTGAACTTGATTCACCTGCATCTCCCTTTTTATTCTTTCTCTCCTCATAACTGTATTTACTTGCATCATCATCATCATCATCATCAGAACTACTACTTTCCTCATCATCATCTTTCTTCTCCCCAGACTTACTATCTGCATCATCATCATCATCAGAACCATCGTCTGATTCATCATCACCATCTTCCTCATCTGGTGAATCTTCATAATCAACTTGTTCTTCCTCTTTCTCCTCTTCCTTTTCACCTTCTTTGACTTGAGGAGCTTCATTATACAATTTGTCTAACAATTTGCTCATCCTCTTGTTCTCTTCACGCATCTTTTTATTAGCATTTCTAATTGTAACAATTCTTCTTGTATTTTTTTTGCCGCGTGCTTCAATTACCTCTTTTTCCTCTTCAAGCACTTTCAGCTTCTTTTCTAACTCATCCTGATTTTCTTTAGCTGCCACAACAATCTACAACATGGTTTCTTCATTCTTCTTGAACTTATCAATCTCAGCTTGTTGTGCATTGATGATCTTTATCATCTATTCCATTCTATTATTCACAACTTCAATCACATCATCTGAAACAAATACTTTAGGAATAGAAGATTCTGCTTCTGGAGTTTTCTGTTTCTTCTGGAACATATTGAAAACATTCGCAGAGAAGTATCCAAATCTGGTACTGATTCTGTTGTAGCTTTATCAGACTTCTTCTACTTCTTTGGTTCTGGAGAAGATACTTTAGATGAAGTGCCAACGTCAGGAACTTTCTTTCCTTTAAGCAAAAATTCAACTTCTTTTGCTCGTCTCTTCTTAGGATTCTCTTTCTCACCTCTCTTTGACATTGTCTTGTACTTTGGTTTCTTCTGTTTTTCAGCAACAACAGGAGAACCACCAAAGTCTTCAGCTCCCAAACCAAGATCTCCTTCACCTCCTGCTAAATCAATGGGATCTTTCTATAATTGTTCCTCAACAGATTTGTTTAGACTTTCAGACTCTCCAGCCATAGTGGCCTTGGGCTTAGAGGTCTTTACTGTTTCATCTCCGGAATCCCATCTCTCATCTTCTTCAGTCTCCTCAGAATCAACAGATTCTTCATCAACAACCATTGTACCTTTCCTTGCAACACTTTTCTTTCTTTTTGGTTGCTTCTTAGTCTTTTCAACTTCATCAATCTTTGCTTTGCCCTTCCCTTTGGCTCCAGCATTAGCAACTTTACGTTTTCTATTTGTTTCTGGATTGACATGAAACAAAGGATCATCATTATCAGATTCACTGTTCACATTCCTTGCCTTGTTCTCACCTGGATCCTTATATCCTGGATTAATCAAGTGCTCAAACAAGTTTTTATGAGGTGGTCTTTCATTCTCAGGAACTCCTTTATAGCCTTTCATCCTGATCAATGTATTCAAGTTCATGTGATCCTGAACTAGAATCTTTGTAGGATCTTTCTTCTGTGTCGGATACTTATGGTCAAAAATCATCTGTAGAAACCTGGGGTACATCAAGAACTTCTTTGTCTTCATTCCCTTCAGAGGTTCAAGCATATGATCCAGAATCATCCCAAAACATTAAATGGTTTGTTAAACACTAAGGCAACCACCAAAGAACTCGGACTCTTGCTCATCAAATCATATCCACCGCTAACTGATCCAAACACATGTATAATAACATGAGCTAGATATTTAAACTGTGGACATAATCTCCCTTTGTTCAAAGCACCATCTGTTATCGGTTCGTTGTATTTCATCCGTAGAAAACATAGTCTTTGTTCTATCCATGATAAACTTCTTAGATCAGTCGGTTCATCTCTTAGCTTCAATGCATCTCTAATGTCACTCTCTGTAACGATAGCAAGCTCCCCCTGAATGCTACTTACTATTGCTGTTCGATCCTCCTAGAAATCATATCTTGCATTTCTCCAGAAATCCTCTTGATGATCTTTATAAATGATAGCAGGTGTAGCTAAGGCATCTATGACTCTGCTTCTTCTCAGAAAATCAATAATCCCAGAGAATTCTGTGAGTTTCTTCACTTCCCCTAGAAATGCACAACAGTTGTGAGCACTTTCAAATGGCAATTCTTCATGAATAGGTACTTCAACATTTTGTGGTTCAACTTGTGGTTCAGCCATTTGTAATTCTGCAAAAACGATACATTGAAAATTTGTTAAAAAACGGACAAAATTGACAAAATTGAAATTTGGTTTTGAAAAGTCCTCATTCGACCGTTCGTGGGTACGAATGTGAGAATTTGAAGGTTCGAATGTAGTCATTTAGGTTCGAATGTATAAACTTATGAATAAAATTTCACATTCGCCCTTATCTTCCACATTCGTCCCTATGAACAACCACCTTCGACCAGTAAAGCCACATTCGACCTTACTTTTTGGTTGAATGTAACTGTTCATCTGACCAAAAATTAAAAGTTCAATCTAGACCATTTTAAACTGTGAATTTCATTTGATTATCTACTAATATGACCGACTAAGCCTTTTGAATAATCAATTGATTCAAATGTTTAGTTTTAGATAGTTTTTTTATTACAATCTAGGTTAAACCAGTTCTAAATGATCAATGTCAAACAATTAAGGTGTTATAAACCTAGATTGTGTATCCTTCTCCCCCTAAAACTATCTGAAACTAAATCCTAAACAACAATTTTGAATAACAACGATTAAAAATAGTCCAACAATCTAATTCAAGGGTTCGAACACATAAACCCTTAATCTGACTTTGTTTGTGGGTGAATACCTGCAAATTTGATATCAATATGATCAGTATTAAGCAAAGAATGATAATCCAAGCTCAAATAACCAGGAGCAACAAGGGTTAAATATCTCATAAATTTTTGAAAAAATTTGAATGAAGGTTCGAATGAGGGATTAGGCTTTTATAAGCAGCCACATTCGACGAATGGCAAGGGGCGAATGAGAAACTATCTCCACATTCGACCCTACTAAAAGGCTTGAACGTAGACATAGGGGAATGTACAAGCATACACTTGAACACTCACATTCGTCCGAATTTAAAGCTTCGAATGTACAAAAAATTCCACATTCGTCCCATCAAAGGGGCGAATGAACATTCATTAAACATTCATTATTTCACATTTTATGGATACAAAACTCAAATTGGTTCATCGAATCCCATTCAATCATTTTCTCACATTCATTATTTCACATTTTTGAAATACAAAACTCAAATTGGTTCATCAAGTTTCAGAAAATGACCATCAAACACCATCGGTTATCAAAAATAACGCAGAAATGTAAAAATTTTGGTTTTTCTGAAATTTATGCTAAAACACACCTAAAATCTTTTTGAGTTTTTGAATATTTTGCAAAAACAAATGTAAAATGTAGAAATGTAAACATAAAGCAGTAAACTTTTTGTGATTTCCGGTAAGAGGATCATGTCAGTTTTTGAGAAATCTGATCACACTGTTGATCTTTATTGTATATTATCATTACAGACAATGTGTGATTCGGCAACTACTGATATTGTTGTCCACATAAACTCACATGCAGACCGTTATGCAGTGCTTTAAAAAGATATGCTATTAGATGTATTATACTAACATGCTTATGGTTCCCACGCACACGACATACTCCCGTATCAAGGAATTTGCACAAAGCTTCGTCGTAACGCGTGATTATGCCAAATGTTATCCGTAATATTACAAGATATACAGCACAGAGGTGTACAGGTCAGCAAATTAATGCAGCAAAGTAACATGTGCATATATACCAGGTTGAGGCTGATATCAATCATAGATTTTCATTAGTGAATTGATACGATGCAATTAATGATCTTTGATCATTAGTATACATTAAGTTCCTCAATTAGGTAACTTTTAGGTTTTGGCAATTAAGCTCTTTTTAGCAAATATCCTGATTGAATCTAGGTCCGTAAATCAATACGACAAAAGATCAATCAGGATACCCCAGATAACAATTAACATAACGACCCGAAACCTCATATTTTGGCAACCCTATCAAACGAAATTACGGTACTAAGACCATATGCTCATGAGGTGTTCATCCACCAGCGCGTAGTTCGTTATGTTTGTATCACTAAGGCAGGCAATAATAGGTCTACGAAGCCTATCAACACATCACACAAAATCAACACACGCCTCATACTGCATTACATTTCTTTAGCATGTGTCAGATCCCCACTGATGTACTATCATTTTCTCTTTTACTACTGAAAATCATTTTGTGTTTTTCTATTTTAATGGCTTTTTGAATTTATATTTTCATTTCCGAATTTCATTTTTTTTAGCCACGCACACATTGCCTTAGGTTAAACTAAAAAAAACGATTTCAATGTTTTTGGTTTTTCTGAATAAAGACTCCCCCTAAAATGTAAAACGTATTTTTGGGTTTTTGGATTTTTCTGAAAAACAGTAAAAACTTAAAAATTTGAAAACAAAAAGTGATAAATCGAGGTGATGATCAGTCTTGTTTCGCTTTTAAAAGATATTCGAATCGAGATTTATCAAAAGCTTTGGTAAAAAGATCCGCCCTCTGATAATCAGTGTGGATTTTGACTATATCAATCAACTCTTTTGCATAGCAATCACTGATAAAGTGATACTTAATCCGGATGTGCTTAGCTTTTGAGTGATTGACCGTGTCTTTAGTTAATGCAATTGCGGCTTCGTTGTCACAGTGAATAGGGGTTTTTAGAAATTGCAAACCGTAATCAACCATCTGCTGCTGAATCCACAGAACCTGTGAGCAACAACTTGATGCTGCTACATATTCTGCTTCGCAGGTAGATAGTACGACTGCCGTCTGCTTCTTACACTGCCAGGTCACGAGCCTGCTCCCCAAAAATTGGGATCCAGCCATTGTGGATTTGCTATATTTGTCACAACCGCCCCAATCTGCATCACTAAAAGCAACAAAGTCAAAATTATCATCATTAGGGTACCAAAGTCCTCTTGACGGACAACCCTTCAGATATCTAAGGATATGCTTGACTGCTGTTAGGTGACTTTGTTTCGGCTTCGAATGGAAACGTGCGCAGAGACATGTAGTGAACATTATATCTGGTCTAGATGCGGTGAGATGCATCAGAGATCCGAAGATTGCTCTGTATGTAAATGGGTCTGTCAGCTCCCCCTTAGCTTCAACTCCAATCCCGTGATTAGGTTGAATCGGGGTATCCATTGGCTTCGAATCTTCCATCTGGAACCGGCTCAAGACTTCAGATACGTATTTGGTTTGACGAATAAAGATGCCCGTTGGTCTTTGATCCACCTGTAAGCCGTGGAAAAACTGCATTTCTCCCATCGCACTCATCTCGAACTTTTCCTGCATTACTTTTTCAAAATCTCTGCATAAAAGTTCGTTAGTAGAACCAAAAATAATATCGTCTACATATATCTGGACGAGAAGCAAGTCATCCCCTGTTCTTTTGGTGAACAGTGTACAATCAACCAAGCCGCGTTTGAATCCTTTGGATAGCAGGTACGTGCTTAGCTCCTCATACCATTGGTGTGGAGCCTGGTGCAACCTGTAAAGTGCTTTGTTGAGAACATAAACCTTATCCCGGTGGATAGGATCTTCAAATCCTGGAGGTTGACTGACGTAGACCTCTTCCTTGACCACACCATATAGAAACACGCTCTTGACATCCATTTGGTACACCTTGAATTTCTTATACGAGGCAAACGCTTGAAACATGCGGATAGCTTCTATTCGTGCCACAGGTACATAGATCTCATTGTAGTCAATTCCTTCAACTTGATGAAAACCATGAACTACCAACCGAGCTTTGTTTCTCACTATTACGCCTCTGTCATCTTTCTTGCATTTGAAAACCCATTTAGTTCCTATCTTCTCTCTTCCCTGAGGTAAATATGTAAGTGTCCAAACACCCATCTTCTGAAACTGCAACAACTCTTCTTGCATCGCCTCTACCCAAGCAACATCCAAAAGAGCTTCCTTGTACATCCGCGGCTCAACCTGCAAAACATAACAAGCAAAGGACCAATCATTCTGACAACCAGATTTTTGAATTTTTGCATATAAAGCTAAATCACCAAGATTTTCAGGTGAGTTTGCACTACGAAGTTGTCCTCTAGTCATGACACTGCTTCCAGGGTCACCAATAACTTGCTCGAGCGGATGAATACGATGAATCCGAGATTCCGGATGATCAGGTACTGTAACCCCCGTTTGAGTAGTCAAATTCTCTACCGAATCCAGATCATTACCCATATTTGAAGATGAAGCAACATCTGGATTTGGGTTCACTGGTCGTGCCTCTATTGCATGATCTAGAATAGCATCACTGAAGATTTCTTCATCATCTTCTGATTCTGAAGTATCGAGAGTAGTTGAAGCTTCCTGGAACACTTCTTCTCCAGCTGCAGGAACGTTGGTATCATTAGAAGCTGTTGGAGGAGTTATGGTGATCGGACGCACTAACGGTGAAGTCGCTGCGTTTTCACACTCGTAAAATAGTCTTAGAACAGCCTCTTCAACCAAGTTATCTAGATTGAATGATTCAAAGAAATCTTTGTAATCAAACATCCAGTCAGGACCGTTTCCTTGTACATTCTGAGTATATCTTTGAACCTAAACATTTGCCCACTCCTCCACCTGTCGAGTTCTTTTGTTGAATACCCGTTTAAGCGGGGTTGCATATCCAACAAAGTATCCTTCTTCAGCTTTTGGACTAAACTTTTCAGTAGGATTCAACATCGTACACGGAGCCCCAAATGGTTCTAGATACTCCAAGTTCGGCTTTCGTTTGTTCAACAGCTCATAAGAAGTTTTGCCAAACTTCTTCACTGTTAACACACGATTCAATGTGTAACAAGCTGCGTAGATAGCTTCATTCCAGAACATTACTAGAAGATTTGAATCTGCGAGCGTTGTACGTGCCGTTTCAATTAGAGTCTTGTTTTTCCTCTCAGCGACACCGTTCTGTTGTGGGGTATACGAAGCAGAATATTCATGATGAATTCCTTTATCATCACAAAGAGCATCCATCTGTGCTTTTTTGAACTCCGTCCCATTATCACTCCGAATTCTTTTAATCTTCAAAAAGTAGAGATTTTCCAATCGGGTGAACAGAACCTTCAAGTTGTTGAACATGTCACTTTTATGTTGTAAGCACATCACCCACGAGAATCTCGAATAGTCTTCGGTAACCACAAGATAGTAAAGCTCTCCGACATGACTCTTACGTTTGACAAGTCCGAATAGGTCCATATGCAAACGCTCAAATGGCATTTCAACAGAGTTCACTTTCTTCGGTTTGTGGGACTGTTTGTGCTGCTTACCCTTCTTGCAACTCACACACTTATCGTTAAGATGAAAATGTTTGACCTTAACGCCTTCAACGAGTCCATTCTTCACCAAATGATTCATTTTTCTGAGGTAAATGTGTCCCATCCTCCTGTGCCACATAATAGATTCTTTCTCTATAGCCTTTGAAAGGAAACACGTGACTTGGCCCTGAGTTGTCATCGCTTTAGACATATCAAGAATGTAAATATTATTCACTCTTGGTGCTTTCAGCATGATCCACTCCTTTGGAATAACAAAGCCGGGTTTTAGAATATAACACGATTTGTCGTCGAAGTGCACAGAAAAATGTTTGTCGCGTATTTGGCTCACACTTAACAGATTATAGTCAATTTTTTTCACATACGAAATCTTCTCAAAACTCACTATCCCGTTACTAACACTTCCCTCCATTGTGATATAACCGCCTTTATTACCAGCAAACTCTACATATCCTCCATTGATGTTCTTTATATCGAATAGCAGCGTCAAATCACCAGTCATGTGACTTGAAGCTCCACTGCCGACAATCCAGAGAATGCTAACAGGGCCAGCTGGAGCTCCCTGCACATATCAAGGAAAACATTAGTTCTTTCGGGGGACCCAAGCCTACTTGGTCTTGGGTCTTTGAACATCAGATTTCAAAGATTCATTAACACAAACATTAGGTTTTGAATCGACCTTTTTTTGATCGTTCAAACCTTTCTCAATTTGAAAATTTTCATTTGTCTTTGAGGATGAAGCACCTGGAGAACCTGATGGTGACCATGATTGTTCCGAACGTTTTAGAATCCTGATCTGAGATTTTGGAGTCTCAGTCGATTTCCTAGTATCGTTCTTGAATGGAACCTTCTTAGCTACCTTTTCTGATTTAACAGAAACAGGTCCAACTGATGACTTAACAGCAGGTTTTGGAGGAACATTTTGTTTGTCAACAGTTGAGTTTACCATTGGTCTCTTCAACGGTTTTTCCAAAGCAATCTGGTTTCGACGATCATAATTGAATTGACGATTATCCCTCCTTTGAAAATATCGACTTTGATTGTAAAATGGTGCTGGTTGAGGGACAAAGTGTCTTTGAGGATAACTATGATTATCAATCGGATTTCTATATTTTTGCCTCATCTCAACTTCGTGTCGCTTATGTCTCACGTACGGGCAGTGAGCAAGTAAATGCCCTCACTCCCCACACTTGAAACACGCACGGTATTCTTCAAAAACATTCTGAGCATGTGGCTTTGCAAATGAATTGATCGGATATTGATCATCCACACATCCGCGTCTTAAACTCTCAGGAGCTGGGTCCTTTGAGTAAGCCGGCTCAAGAAAACCATTTGCCTTTTCTTTCGGCTTAATGAACTCAGTGACGTGAACCTTAGGTTCTTTTGGAGTATCCAGATATATTTTCTTTAAAATTTCTGGAGGTACATCATTGGTCCTCTCATGTTTAGGAAACCAGATTTTACTTTCCTGCCAGATTTTCTCGATTTTTGAATAATTGGCAAATTTTATCGGATACTCCTTGTCAGAGATAATTTTATCAGATCCTTCTATCCGATAAAATACTTTGATAGGTTTGTCAACTAATTCATTTTTAACTTCTTTCTTTACTGACTGACTAATTTTATCAGATCCTTCTATCCGATAAAATACTTTGATGGTTCTTCAATGATATGGTCAACCACATAGGCAATATGTTTATAGCTTTCAAGCTTTTTGTTGACCTTTTCAGCAAAGCACTTGATGGTGGTCATTTCTAACTTGGTTTCTTCAAGTTCATTTATGTAACTGATTATTGCAAGTTGTTTCAAAGAAAGAGTTTTCTTTAAATCAGAAATGTCCTTTTTATAACCATCAAGCACTTTGTTAACATATTTGGCTTCCTTACGATAAGATTGAAAGTTAATTATCGCACTCTCAAGTTGAACCTTGAGTTGCTTGTTTTCCTCTGTCAACCTATCACAAGTTCCACAATACTTGTCACTTTTTATAGCAGTAGTTAATTCAGAACTTACCTATTTTGGAGGATCAGTCATAGCCATGAGTGCGAAATGTGCTTCTTTTCCAGCAAAGAACTTTGAGTAGTCAATTCTGGTGAAGGCATCATCAACAATACATGACTCCCAAGTCATTAGAAAATCTGCTTCGGCCAAGAGTTGATCAATCTCATCATCTAATGAATTGACACTTGCTTCCGAATCTGTTTCACTCTCCGAGTCTGAATACACCGAATCATGCTCTTCAGGAATATCAGTGAATGAATCAATAATAATTCCCGAAGTCTTCTCAACTTGATTCTTCAATGGGATCAGCAACAGAAACATCAACTTCATCTACCAACTCCTCAATTTCAACTTCAGAAACCTTCTCAGTCTCCAAAACCTATTCAACTATCACTGACTCCTCTAAGTCAATCTTCTGAGCAACACAACCTACATTCCCAGTTGTGATCTCTTCAACACCGAGTTGCATCCCCTTCCAGTCATATCCTTCATCTTTTTGTATCACCAACACCTTATTTTGAGTTTCAGTTAGTGTTTGGCTATTTGGTGTTGAGGTAGGAATGATGGTTCTGGTTGGGTTATGAGGTGTTTGAGTTTGAGTCTGGTTAGGTGTAGTTGTTTGTCTTGCAGAATTGTTCAGTGAGGTGTTTTGTCGATTTTGGTAATTGTTTTGATTTTGATAGTTATTGTTGTTTTGACTTTGATAGGTTACTTGGTTCTGAGACTAACGGTTTTGGTAGTTTGAGTTGAATGGATTCCTGTTACCTTTTTGAGTTGGCTGTGTGCATTCCCTCTTGAAATGGCCTTTAGCACCACAATTAAAACAAGTGACTTTGGCTTTGTTGAAGCCATATGTGGTGTTGGGTGAGGTAGCCAGATCAGTTTTTCTAGTCTTTTCAATAAATTCAGTTGCTCGTCTCATAACACTCGCAAAAGCCCATTGTATATCAATAAGCTCCATCTCTTCCTTATCAATCTGAGCATAGTCCTCATTGGTTAGATTGTTGTTACCAATTTGACTAGCTACCAAACCATTGTATGAGGCAACCATTGCTGAAACCAAGGCAAAGTGCTGCTGAGCAAGCTCAACGGTGACATTATTCATGTTGGATGTTTCCAACACTACTGGAATTTGACCGGTTTGGTTTTGATTCATCTGTGGAATGTAAGGTTGTTGTTGAGATTGATTCATGCTAGCTGTGTAACATGCTGCTTGGTGCATTGGTGAAAAAGGTGGAATGAAATAATTAGTGTATGATGGTGTTGGTGTATATGATGGTGGTGTGTAGGATGAAGTTTGAGCAAGGTAGTTGATTGGGTTTTTAGGTGGTTCCATAACACTTGAAACACAAGCAATGTGTGGAGCAACTGTATCACCAACACTTGAGCTAGCCACGGCAGAAGATGTACCAGCATGATACAACTTTGGGTTCTGAGGAAATTGTGATCTCTTTGCTTTCCTCTTTTCTTCTAACTCTTTGTTCTCTAATTTCTGGATTAACTCATTGATGGTCCAGTATTGATAAGCATCTTTTTCCTTTAAGACCTCAATATGTTGGTTCCAGTACGGTGGTAGAGAATCAGCAAATTTGTCTACAAACTCGGACATTGGAATCTGAATCTCATAGTTGGACAATTCAGTTAACAGATGACAATATCTCGGAGTCTGCTCCTTCAGAGTCTCATTTCTAACATAACTGAGGTTCTCAAATTCCTTCTTCAATTCTTCTATCTTCAACCTTCTGGTTTTCTTATTCCCATCATGACGATTCTTCAACATATCCCACAGTTGTTTGGAAGTAGTACAAGATCCAAACTGGTATAGAAGATTATTATTGATAGCTTGAGATAGTTAGGAGAACGCCTTCTTCTCCACCGCAAACTTCTTCTTTTCGTCCTCAGCTAAACTCTCGAGCGGAATTGGTTCACCTGTATTCTCCAACACTGGTGCAACATATCCCTTAGCAATCATCTGCCACGCCTCTGTACCTTCTAGTCCCATCCCTTCCAAATGAATCTTGAACTTTTTCTGCCATTGATTATACTCTTGCATCTCCATCAGCTTCGGTGGTCTGTTTCCACTACCTGAAGACAAATCATTTATTAGTGTGGAAATAGCATTTGTAGTTTGAGTGTGTACCGCTGCTGCTGCAACGCCCCAATAATCGTTCATTGGTTGCTGTGGAGGTTGAGCAACATTCTGCGGAATCGAACTACTCATCACGAGATAATTGATCGGCTGAGATGGTTGAGAGTTCGTCTTTTGAGCAGCTACACTCCAAGGGTCCATGGTAACGTGTAGTTGTTGTGTTGTACCAGGCCTAGGTGTTGTCGGAAATCCCCACATATCGTCTAGGAAGTTGGAAATGCAAAACACTTAGAAAAATTTCAAACAGATTCTACGTTCGACCTTCTCAAAATTGACGGCGGTACGAATGTGGAATAAATTCCAGGTTCGACCCTTAGTCTGACTTGAATGTAGAAAGTGTAAAAACTCTGACCCACGTTCGACCACTAAACTCCACGTTCGACCTCCCGTAAGGTCGAATGTACCACACTTGGTCGAATGTGAAAACACAACACAAACAACTTCTAGATTCGACCTAAATAAACCCACTTTCGACCTGAAAATGCTAGGTTCGACCCCAAAAATCACACGTTCGATCCCTCTCTCTTAGGTTCGACCTGACCCATTTGAAAAACGGTTATTCTTTGAAAATCAGTTATTTTGATCCCAATTTTTCAAAAGTTGATGAATTTTGATGATGTTAATCAGGTTTTGCTTCGGAATTGATTTGGAACAACTTTAATGAATGGAAAACTTGATTTTATCCATGAAATCTAATCCGAATCAATCAATTTTCATCAAAAACCATTGTTCATTCGAAACAGAAAAATTTTGATCAATTTTGGGTCCAAATCAGTTCAAAAACTATCAGTTTGTAGTTGTATGATCTGTATAGGCTCTGATACCACTTTGTAGAGGATCATTTTCACAAAAACAGTTTAGATAATCATACAAGTCTACCAATCTAGGTGCAGAAACCCTAGATCAGTTACAAAATGATAGCTAACGAATCAAACAATCAAATTCACCTTTTCAATCTCCCTTTTCATTAATTAACTTGATAATGATCATTACAATTGAGTTTAGAAGTTAATAAAACACTTAGACAATGATTAAACCCTAGATAGAGAACCTAGACTGAAAACACTGACTCAAATGGCAAAAGTTACAAAGCAAAACAAAATTCAGACTTATATATTACTGCATATTCGCCCCTTTGATAAGTTCGAATGTGCAGGTTCGCCCATACGATGGTACGAATCAAGCACATGTCTTTCAGTCTTCTAGGTTCGTCCACTTCTATCCACATTCGCCCACTGACTTCCACATTCGACCCTCTAAATATTCACATTCGCCCTCACGTTTTCATCAAAACAACTTTTCGTGCACAATCCAAAGCATTAGTCGCACATTATGCACTAATACACGTTATGTGGTGGGTTTTGCGAAATTTATTTTTAATTCCAATTTGATAAGACAAGTAATATATCAATTCACAAAGGTGGCTCTAGTCCGGTTGGCATAAATTGAACCATTTCACTAAGAACTTATTGGTTATTTAGTCAACTCGGTTTACAAGACAAAACGTTTTTCAGGTCAAACTGGCAGAGTTTTGATTTAAATGTTTTTTTCTAAGTTGAAGCATCCGGTTTACGACCCTTTTAACACATTTATTACAACCCGAATGCAGCCTGTTTAACCTTTTCTTTGTTCTAATGAGATAACAATTTAGCTCGTTTGTTAAAGTAATAATTGAGAGATTTTGAATTTATTGCTCAAGTGATTGATCACTTGAACCAACCTGTCTCGAAACCCGTTTCGACACTGACCCGTTTTGACCCGACCCATGACAACCCTTTTTTTTAATTGAACTGTTCTGAGCCGCCACCTGACCCGAGTCTCCTGTATTTCATGGTATACGACTTGACCCAAGGACCCTACCCAAAGCAGCATCAATTTCATCCATGACATAAAGTGGTGTTGATTTTTAATGATGGAGTGCTAAAACAAGTGCGACCAAGCTCAGAGTCAGAAATAAACGAGTATTGTGATCCAAATTAAGAATATTGTTTTAAGTATTAAAAAATATAATATAAATAAAATAAATAAAAATAGAAAATGAAAACACAAATGGACTTATGGAAAATAAGTACAATGTGACAAAATAATAGTGCAATAACAATATGAAAAAGTAGTTTCACACACCAGCTCAGCATCATCAATGAATAAATCATCAGTATCATACTCATCATCATCGGGAACATTATTGAGATCTTCCTCATCACTTCATTTTATCCTGAATATATCAATATGAAAAAGTAAACATATTCATTGATGTGGAAGACTCTTCAACTGAGCATTCAATCACCTACAATAAATAGAAGATGGTGGTGATGGGATGCGGAAGAGACAATGCCATTGAAAGCAAAATAAATGAATGGTTTCAAAAAAATGATCTAGAATTCGTGCATTAGTCATTTGTACAATTTTCATCAAAGGGTGCACATTACAGACATAAAGGGAAGAAATTGGGTAAAAAATAGGGAATTACACTATGGCTCTTGGTATGCCATCTAAAATTTGATGTAAAATTACCACCCTCCTACATTTCTATATAATTAAATACAATTCCCGTAAAATAAGGAATATGACTATACAACTTCTTATAGCTGGTTATATCATACACCACAAGTGCACAAGCAACACCTCTATAGTAGAATCTCGTTATAGACACTGATGATTGTTGACCCGCATGATCGAAAATACTTGAAAACGATATTTAATACAGTTATTAAAAAAATCAAACCCATGTATAAAAAATATAACAGGATGAACCTTGCCTCGAATCTGAATTTTATTGGTTTCTTGTTGATCATGAACATCCTAGCTCCAAATTCGACACCAATTGTCAAATCATGAATTGGTTGAAACGTTTTCTGACTTTATATGGACCACACAAGTAAACATGATTTTTCAACCCTTGAATCGTAAAATCTTTGACATTAGTTGCATATTTCTGTCATCACATCAACAGTAGTACCAAACTGGCAAAAACACATGTTTATTTCAATTTTCACCATATATTTACTTCTAGGAAATTAATCCTAAGCCCATCATGGAGAATTCAATTCATATAAATAAAAAGAATAAATGCATTAACAATTAAATAAAACCCTTTTTTATTTTCATTTCATAAGTGGCAAAGAAAACCCTTTTAAAATCATAATTACTCTGGGTATGAGATTTAGAGGACGGATGAAATTACCTATTTGGAATAAGAGTGTGAGAAATTTTGAGCCATGTTTAATTTCCCTATGGGTTGAAATGGTGAAGGTTTGGACAATTGAGCACACACTTCCTTTCCGCCTCAATTTAAGATATGCAACTGGATCTTAAAAGCAAAGATTACAAATTGATAACATAAGTTGGAAAACAATACACAATCATTTTCATGTGTAATCACACAATTTATATAATAAAAAGTAAACATCTCAACAACATCCAAATACCAAATTGAAGCGATAGAGAAGTTGTATACAAACGTAATCAAGTGAAACCCCTTTGAAACATATACAAATCATCAATATTAGCCAAAATTAAGAGACCTAATTTCATGAAAAAAGAATCAAAACCCATAAACAATTTTGCCCAAAAACAACAAAAATCAAGTTAGATACCTAAATATTTCCAACAAATATAGGAACTTTGCATACCTTAAAGTATAGGATGTTCATGATCGGAACAAGATGAGAGACCATATAATTTGTAGAGAAATAATAATAATACTAGGAGAAGTGGGTCATGATTCCAAACACCTTTCCTCGTTCAAACTTGCACAACAACAACAAGGGAGATGATGATGTTAGGTTAAATCATCTTTTATGATTAGGACTTGTAACCAAAGGGTAATATAATATGAAAGGTGTAATGAAGAATTGATGGAAGAAATTGATGGAGCATTCAATTTGGGAGTTGTTTATTTCAACTGTTTCAAAAACAAAGACTTGGGATGTGTTGCATTAGTCATTGTACAATTGCCCTAAAATGTTGTGTAGTAAGGGCATAAATGGAAGAAAAGTGATAAAAATTAGAGGATTACAGTTATGGCTCTTCATATGTCATCTTAAAAAAGTTGTAAAATTACCCACTTGTACGTCGAGTTTCTTTAATATAGTAATACTAGTGGGTTGGCCCGCGCGTTGCAGCGGGATGCACGTTGTGGTGGTAAACATGTGTACGTACAAACAATATTTTATATGATAAGTTTAAGTGTAGAAAATATGCACCTTTGTATGCTAAAGATAAGCCAACAAGCTAAAACATGAAAATTAGACATCAAACAATTATAATCTCCTCAACAACACCAAGTAGATGATAACCACATGTTAAATTCTATGTAAATCGTAAACTTGTATAATCTACCCTCGGGAGTCTAATCCAATACCTATTATCACACAAAGTCATAAATTTAAATATCTACATCAGATCAATAAAGAAATACCCGATTTAATGATTTGCTAAATTGACGAATTACCAAGAACACTCTCCATATTCCAACGGAATGCAACTAAAGAACATAAATTTCTAACGAATGCTTAATATTTAATATATAACTAAAGCATGTTATTAAAAATGTTACATCTTTTTCAACAAAGACTTATACCTTTGCAAAATAAGCTTGGTTCGAATTGATACAAAGGCCCCTTCAATGTCAAATTATATATCAAATTAAAACAACCATTAATTAATCTTTTAATCAATGTTAATGCAGAACACTTACACTTGCCTTATACGTGGTTTCTAAAGAGTGGTTGCAAAATGACCGTGCTGCCCTCACAAAACGACACACCACCACCAACACAATCAAATCTAGCTAGCGCACCAGCTTCTTCGCCGTAGGTAAATGCATCACCGCCGTCAACCTTCTCCATACGTATCTATTTAAACTTACAAACATTTGATGACCATAAGTGAATCTGGTTTTGATAAAAAAAAACTCTCGTGCATTTTTAGATATGGTAATCCTGGTCCATATTTAATTTTAGTTTAAAGCGTAATCTACATCATGCATAACAAGGATATTAATTGGTGTAAACCAAACTCCAATGTTATAATTTAATATCGAAGCAAGTTAAACCATTCGTAACAAGTATTTGATGAATAATTTTAGCTATTGATTTGGGTTTAACCTCTTGTTGGGTTCTGTTGAGACCACAGTTACCAGAACGAAGACTTTTGATAGCTTATAATGTAGTTTGTAAGTTAAGGGGCTGATTATGTAATTAAACCATACTTATTGTAGAAACCCTAGCTGCTGCGCACTTATTACACGGGCCCTGCGCACTTAGCTAAGTGCGCAGGCCCATCAGACTTCCCAATAAATAGAAAGCTAGTATGCAGCTCTAGGGTTAGCGTTTTTGGTTATCTTTCTAGCACAAGTGTAAAGGGTGCGTACTTAGTGTTTGTATTCCATGGTGCTTTGATGTTTATTAGTAATGGAAAGCTTGAATTTCTTTATTTTGTCTGTCGGTTTTGCTAGTTTTATCTAGTATCTTTGTTTGTCAAGATTAATCACTTAAAACACCTAACAAATAGGTGTTTCTAAGTGATAACAATCTTTTGCACTAACAAGATCTAGTATTTTGGGACTACAATTTGGTATCAGAGCCACTGTGCTCTAGATTGTATATGTTTAAGATACCAAAACCCTCATTTTGTTAGTTTTTCTTAATGTTTTTATAAATTTTTGTGTTTTTATCAAAAAAAAAAAGAAGAAGGTTTTTTCCTATCTATTTGCTTCAGATTTCTCTTATTGTTGTGTTTCTAAGGTGTTAAAAGTTGGTTATTTTAGGTAGAAACATCATTCAAGCATTTTAGATTGATTGAAAAAGTCTTGGATAGGATTCAGCTGGGTTTTGTGCTTTAACAGACGTATTTGCGCACTTATCTGCGCACTTATTTCTTGTTTTGAGCACTTATTTCATATTTTGAGCACTTAACTCATAAGCTGCATACTTGTTTTCAAGTTTGTGCACTTATTTCCAGATTGTAGTGCGCACTTATTTCATAAGTCTGCGCACTTGTTTCTTGGATTGAGCACTTATATCTTCAAAATCTTAACAGTTAACTTTGTCTCCAGGAACACAACTAGGGTTTCTGCGCACTTATCAGAAATCACTAGTTGGTTTGCGCACTTGCTGAAAGGGCGTAGTTTTGAGTACTTGGCTAGGGTTTCTGCGCACTTAAAATCTTAAACGAGAGTTTAAGTGTCTGTGTACTTTATTTAGTACGCAGACTGATCTGTCAAGGCTGAGCACTTACCATGCCCAAGTCTTGACTGATCTGCGCACTTAACTAGGAAACCTAGTTTCTTTGTGTACTTGTCAAACTGCGCACTTATCAGGAGACAAGATCTTGATACTGCTGATACCATTGTTTCAGGTTGCTGACTTGACCTGCGCACTTATCTGATCTGCGCACTTAACTGCGCACTTAAGGACTGCTCACTTAAAATTAAGGACTGTGGACTTTATTCTGGACTATAATCTTTAAAATCGTAAAATCAATCTCTTAAAATCAACCTAAATCAATGGCTGGTAACAACGACAACTTAACCATGAATCCTATAACCCAAGCTGAACTGGAAACTGGAACAATCACTCGAATTCCTAAGTTAAAAGGTGCTGATGATTATGGAACCTCGAAAAACCGAATGAAGACGTTTTACTACGTCAACGACTTTACCCAGTGGACGTCTGTGCAAATTGGACCTCATATTCCCGTAAGGACCACTAAAGCAGGAGAGGTGTTTAATTCTGATCCCACTACATACACAGACCTCGATAGGCAGTTACTTCAGAGAGATCACAAAGCTTATGGTGCTCTCACCATGGCTTTGTCCAATGACGTGTACAACATGTTTGAGGAATACGGATCTGCTCATGATTTGTGATTTGTGGTTTGCACTAAGTGAATACTATGAGGGAAATGCTGAGATGAGGCAGAATAAGCAAGATATGGTTCAAAAAGAATATGATATGTTCGGAAGTGTTCGGGGTGAAATCCTGTCGTCTCACATTGACAGGTTCATGAGTCTTTTAACAAAGATGAAGAAAGCAGGAATTCCAGTCAACAACAGAAACTCAATCAAGAAATTGCTCGACTCTCTGCCCAAGGAATGGAGTCTACAATGCATGCTGATTAGAAAGGAGTACTTAGATGCTCAATCTACTTTAGCTGACCTGATCAACACCCTAAAGTCATTCGAAATGGATATCACCGAAAGGGAAAGTAATCAGACTGTTCCAAAAGTCATTCTCAGCACTGCTATGAAGAATCTGGCGTTAATGGCTCCAATGGGTGAAATGGGTTCAAGCTCATCACATGCATATGTGGACTCAATGGGTGGTGGAAGTTCAAGCTCGGGTAAAGCAGTCTTGTACTCTGAAAAGGCAGCAAAGACACTGAATCCACATGTTACAAAGTTGGCTACCGAACATGTGGAACTCTTCAACACTTTCATGAGTAGCTTTGAAGCTCTGAAGACTGGTGAGATTAAGACTGAGATGATGACCCCTGAAGATACGTACCAGGTGGATCCAGATGATATGGAAGAAATGGATCTCAAATGGCAAATGGCAATGATCACACTGAGAGTGAAAAGGTTCCAAGACAGAACTGGATGAAAAGTGGGAATGGGTAAAGCAGGTTTTGACAAGTCAAAAATTCGATGCTACAACTTCAAAGCTTTTGGGCACTTCAAATATGAGTTTCCTACTTTAAATCAAGCTGAGATCAAGCCGGCTAAAAGATTGGTGGCTATCACTGATGGAGTTGAGGGAAATGAAAAGAACCCTCAGAAAGCACTGGTAGTTGAAGACTTTGATTGGGGAGAAGAGGCTACTGCGGCTGAAGCTGAAGTGAACAAGGCATTGATGGCCAAAGTTTGCACCAAATCCACAAATGGTGTAAACTCACTGGAAGGGTCGTCAGCTGAAATGCCAAAGGGTGGGATGCTAGAGAGTGCAGGTCTGAAGAGCGTGTTGATTGCTGGAAAAGGAAAAGAAGTAACTATTGAAGAAGCTCTGATAGCTGAGAAGACACCCACTGCCAAATCTGGTGAGAAGCCGCAGGATGTGCCCAAGAAAGCTGAGGAAAAAGATCTGGTAAGTATTCCTCTTGAAATAAAATCAAAGCTGTGCTCACCAAGGTGTGTTACAGCTGTTGCGTACTGTTTGTCACACAATAGGAGAATTTTAAGAGAAATGGATGATATCCGAAAAATTAATGTTGAAATGAAAGAAAACGAGTTGGCGTATCAGCAAAAGTTAAATGCAACTCTAGCTGAAATGCAAACTCTAAAAGAATTTGTTCTCAAAAAGGATTTTCTAATAAATGATTTAACCTCAAAGTTAGAAAAATCTAGAAATGAAACAAATCATCTTCAAATCATTGTGGACAAATGGAATGTAAGCAAACAGGCTCATGCTGATATCATTGATTGCTCAAGGCAATCATTCGTCAAAGATGGAATTTGGTACAAAGATAAAAATGGGACTGAAAGATCTCTATTTTTACCTTTGAGCCGAAGTGAATACATACCCATTCCAAAAGCTCACCAAAAAATGATCTTTTTGAAAACGAATGTGTCAAATCTGAGTCAAGTGCTAATATAAGTAAAAGCGATGCAGATGTGACCCAACAGGCTCAGGTGGAAGATGATGAGAGTTGTGGTGGGCAGACATTGGGGTTAGGACATCCAGGTGCCAATTACTCCACAGTGAATTGGTTCATCTGGAATAATGAAAAGACTAAAAACATTTTGATTTCGGATGACTGTAATACTTTAACTAATTTGGATGAATGTAATAGTTTATCTAGGATCGATAACTGTAATAGTTTATCTAGGCCGGATGACTATATTAACTTAACTTCTAAACTAGATTTAAAGGGCGCTGTGGCCCCTGATGATAGGAAGAATCCTATCAGACGCTCTAATGTTTGTGTTGACAATGTTATGCCAGTATGTGTTGATCTTAATGCTGCATTCTCTGATGATAAACCTGGATATAAACCACCTGTGTTTGTACCAGAACTAAAACAGAACAGGTTTGGGAAATTTCTCACTGAAGAAATCCCAGAGTTTATTCCTTCATCCACAGATGTATCAAGTTTTGAAGGATCACAAAGTGAAACAGGTAACTCAAGTTCTGAAGAGTCACTGAGTGATACAGAAAGCAACATCAGCACACCTGACTGCAACACAAATGAAGAATCAAGTGGTAACAAGGATGAATCAAGTTCAAGTGGAAGCTCCTGCTCAGACAAGTTCAAGAAAAGAACATCACAACCATCATCATCCAGATCTTCACCTAAGATCAAGCCTAAGCATTCAAAATGCTGCAGATGTGGAAATGAGGGACATGTGGTCAAAAATTGTCATTTGAAACCTAAACCACAAAAAGAAGTCAAAACTCAAAACTCTTTTTTTGATCAGATCAAAAATCTTCAAGAAACAGTAAAAAGTTTTGTTAAAAATACACAAATCTGGAAAAGACAAGAGTCAGTTTTGGGTGAAAATCATGATAGATCAAAACTAAAACAGACTTGGATTCCCAAAGTTACTTAATTAAATGTCTGAGTCGTGATTGTACATAGATTTTTTTTAGTTTATCTTTGTTTTTCTTTTGTTTTGTTTTGCAGAATAAACTACAAAAATGGTTGATAGCTCTTATGAGATATCTTTGGCATGTTGACAGCGGCGCTTCAAGGCATATGACTGGGCTGAAAGAACTCCTCAAGAACTATCGGTTCATTGATGGAGAGTTCGTAGCGTTCGCTGGAAACGAAAAGGGTGGAAAGATCGTTGGCATAGGAGATGCGGTCTCCGATGCACTAACTCTAGAAGATGTCAATTATGTTCCAGAATTGTGTTACAATCTGCTGAGCGTATCACAAGTCTGTGACAAAGGAATCTCTATGTTATTCAACGACATGGAGTGCATCTTCCTTAAGCCAGGATTTAAACCACCCACCAACATGATCATGTTGAAAGCTCCTAGGCAGAATAATACTTATGTGATAAACATGAGAGATGCCAAGTCTGAATGCCCAATGACTTGCTTACTATCAAAGGCATCTGAGTCAGAGTCACTGTTATGGCATAGGCGATTGGGACATGTGAACTTTAAAAATATGAACAAACTCTCTAAACTAAATCTAGTTAGAGGTCTTCCTTACAAGGAATTCCCTTTTTCTGAAAAATGTTTAGCATGTGCAAAAGGAAAACAACACAAGAAATCGCACAAGTCCAAAACAGTGAACTCAATTGACTCTCCCCTTCAAATACTACATATGGATCTTTTCGGTCCAATTAGTGTTAAAAGCTTGGCTAAAAAGTCTTATTGTTTGGTGATTACAGATGACTTTTCTCGCTTCACATGGGTGTACTTCTTGGAGTTTAAAAGTGAAGCTGCTGAGACTCTGATGCTGTTTGTTCCTCTTATCGAGAACATAATCAAGTTAAAGGTAAAGTATATCAGAAGTGATCAAGGAACAGAATTCAAGAACCAAATCTTCATGACATTCTGCAGTGGCAGAGGAATTCATCTTCAATATAGTGCTACAAGGACTCCACAACAAAATGGAGTGGCTGAAAGAAAGAATCGCACACTGATTGAAGCTGCCAGAACTATGCTTATTGACTCAATGTTGCCGATCATTTTCTGGGCAGAAGCTGTGAATACCGCCTGTTATATTCTTAACAGAGTCTTGATTGTCAAGCCGCGTGGGAAAACTGCTTATGAATTACTCTTCAAAAGAAAACTTCTCATCGACTACTTCAGGCCATTCGGTTGTTCATGTACTCTTCTAAACAACTTTGAAAATATAATGAAGTTCGATGCAGTTGGAGATGAATGATTCTTCGTTGGATACTCTTCAAGTAAAAAAGCTTATCGAGTATACAACAAGCGCACCAAGATGGTACTTGAATCGTTCTATGTAGACTGGCAAGAATCTAACTCCACTAATACAGGAGCTGGTCCTGACTGGTTCTTTGATGTGGATGTTGTTTTCAATCATTTTGTCGTACCTGAAGATCAAGCACCTGCGGATCAAACTCATGAAAATCAAGCAGCAAATTCATCTCCTTTTGGTAATATCATCTACTCCTCAGATGATGACATTGCACCATTCACCACCCGTCTTTCTCCTCTTGTAGCTGATCTGATTGTTCCTCTTCAACCCACAAATGGTGATACAACTGCTGAAACTACTCATCTTTTTGAGAATACTCCAATTTCAGAAGGAACATCTTCAACTCAGCAGTCTGTAAATGATCCATCCAACTCCTCTGTACCTGGAGATCATCTATCAAATCTACCCCCACAAGTACAAGAAGAAGAGAACATGGGATACAAATCTTCAAAGAATCATCCCATTGAAAATGTCATCGGACCTATCACTGAGGGTTTTCTTACAAGAAATCAGACAGACAAACTCAACATAGCTCTCTCAGCATTCTTGTCTCAGACAGTACCATTCAGCATTGAAGATGCAGTCAGAGATGCAAGCTGGGTAGAAGCCATGCAGGAAGAGCTCTTTCAATTCAGAAAACTCAAGGTGTGGGAGCTCGTGGATCTGTCTGAAGGAAAGTATCCTATTGGAACGAGATGGGTCTTTCGCAACAAAATGGATGAACGTGGTGTAGTGATCAAGAACAAAGCTCGCCTGGTTGTTCAAGGGTTTTGTCAGCAGGAAGGGATTGATTATGAGGAAGTCTTCGCACCAGTTGCTCGACTTGAAGCCATTCGTATCTTCTTGGCATACGCATCATACAAAAACTTCAAAGTTTTTCAGATGGATGTGAAAAGTGCATTCTTATATGGAAAAATCAAGGAAGAAGTCTACGTATGTCAGCCACCGGGCTTTGAAGATCCTCATCATCTGATATACGTTAATTTACACATATAAACGTCCCCGTTTAACTCCCATTTTCAGACGTTTTTGACCTTATACACATGAATTGGTACTTATTTGGGTATCTTTGCGATTTCAGGTCTTAAACGATGTCCCGGAAGCATAACAGACGAAAAAACAGAGTTTTCAGCGCGAAAACGGGAACTCAGGCTCTGTGAGCGGCCGCTCACTCCCCTCCGAGCGGCCCTCACAGGACCTGTTCAGCCTTAAATACTCCATTTCAGCCACTAATCGATTATTGGATCTTTGGGGGGCGATTTCTGGCGATTTTCGGGGCTAACGAAGTGCTGCATAGGCGTGGAACAAGCTCGGGAATCCATCCGATCCATCCTTCATCATCCAATCCATCTCTTTAGCAATCTTATGGTTTGATCCTTTAAGCTTTCTTAGATCCAAATCTGATTTTGTTTGCTATTTTGATGTTATTTTAGTTAATCGTACGCCTATGGGCAAGAACATTAGTATCAGTTAGTAGTTAAAACAATCGTTTGTATGAAATCAAGTTTTGTATGAATTTGGCGTTTTTCAAGTTTGAATCTTGATGATCATAGCGCAACCTTGTTTCATTGTTGTTAGATTTATAGTTGTGTTTGGATGACTTTGATGATTGTCGAATGTGTTAGGCGGATTACTTGTTGAAGAAACCGTCCGTTTAATCGTCCGATAGTAGACTAGTTAACTTGTTAATAAAGTTTACACCAGGAAACTGTAACCGGGTATTGGTTTGGTTAAAGTCACTCGGATAATGATTTTTTTATAGATGTTTACCGACACGTAAAAGAGTCTAAAAAGCTTAATGGTTTTGTTACCAATCTTTGACACGGTTAATGATCTTTGTTAGTTATTTTGGTGAAAATGGCGATCTTAGTAGATTTGTGTTCAAAGTTGGTAAAATGGAATAGGTTGTGAAATGCTCTACTTTATGCTAGTCTAGGTGGTCGTATTGTGTATTCGATATTGCTTTCCTTAACTAGTGCGGTTGAGGACTCCCGAAAGGTGATACTAACCTATCTTTAAAGATTCTCATGAGATCATATCAGCTGCGCGCTAATGAACAACTTGAAGTGGTTAACGTGTGTATTCGTGTTAGCTTTCTGTATAGTTGTCATGTTAGGATGCCCGAGAGGGAAACTAACTGTCGGAAAATGGGAATGTTGATCACGCCTTTATTTCTTATTATATGTAGATGACATGCTAGGGTTGGCGTATTATAGTTCATATAGTTATATTTTCTATTTGGAGTTGTAGTTAAGTTATTTACATATGTTAGAATTAATCTAGTTATAAACAAACTCAACTTATCTTTTCCTATTGGTAAATCGGGGATAGAGTTTTAGTACCATTGCTCCGCGCGCGTCCATGGATCGATATATGGTTCTTATCTGTACATTACTACATATATGACAGGGTACACTTGCCCTATTGTGTGTGTTTTAATATTAAGGTCTAAACCATTTTTATAAATATTAAAGCAGAAACGTGTGTTAAAATCCATTGAAAATATGTATAGTATCGCACACGTCAAGTTTTTGGCGCCGTTGCCGGGGACGCGACGAGCTTTAGGAACGAACCGAGTCAACTTTTTACCAGTGTACATGCTTGTGAATACTTGTTTATACTTCGTTGATTCGTTATTTCATTCATTTATTTGCATATATGATTCTTTGATTGTTTATTTGATTTATCTGTCTGTTGATATTTTGGATTGATTTTAGATTGGTTCATAGGTTTGCATATATATTCGTTCATTTATCTGCTTATAGGATTGTTTGATTGATTATTCGTTCATTAGGATGTTGATAGATTTAATTGATTGATTATTGGATTTATTGGTTTATTTATGAATTTGATTTATTCTTTATTTGATTGATTAGATTTATTTATTCGTATTTGAACTAATTATTAATTTCATGCTTTGAATAGTTTATGCTTTGTCTGTTTGTTTCTTTTCATTTTATTGATTCTATTGGTTTTTATTTGATTGTTATGTATATATACTTTTTATTTTACTTAAATATACAATGGAAGTCTGGGTATGCTATGTTTAAATTTGATGGTTCGGATGCTTTTATGAAAGGTTTGGGTTAAGAAAAATTGGGAAATTTATTTAATATAGAAGTGGTTTTAATAAAAATAATTTTCTGTGAAAAATGCTTCCTTGCGATTTGCAAAGAAGCTGGGCTTATGGTTCCGCTTTAAGCGAGTTCCTAATTACCCCGGGTTTTATCTTTTATTGTTCGCGATACGCGAACAGGATCACCAGAGTCCTTCGCGTGACGTGAATAACCGCTATCTTCTGATTTTAACTCAATACATTGGCATCCATCATCGTTTCTATCCATCAACTTCCGTTATATTGATTTTCGGTGAAAAAGGGTTGTTTTCGCGCAAGCAAAAGACGGTCTTTATCTTATTGCAACGCGCGAGCGCCTTGAGTCATTGTAGTCACTTGCGCCACGCGAGAAGCGGTCTATACTTCTTCGCGATGCGCGAGCGACTCAGATTTCGCTGAAAACATCGTATATTTTCATATTTTATATATTATCATAATTTAAGTTTAGTGTATAGTTTTTGGTATATTGATTTGTGTATATCTCTTCCATTTTTCTTAAATCGAGTCTGTAATTATTTCTTCTGTAATTATTTTGTACATTGCGTCAGTTTAAGTATGGGGATGGCCGATGTTTGTTCATTGCTCGATCGATCTTCTCGCCTGTACTCAATCTCCATTCGGGCGAAAGCGATCTTAAAGAAATTCATATATGAGAACGGCCATTCCTAGAAGTTTAAAGTCCAAGTTGGACTTAGTTTGAAAGTCAACAGGACTGTCTCGATCGAAAATTCAGAGGGCTTGACTTTCAAAGTCAACGGTCATAGATTGAAAGTCTACATAGACAGACATGTTGACCAATCCGTAGAGGTACTTGATCTCTACGCCCCGCGTACCTAAACAAGCGTGGGGAAGTAAGTCTAGCTAGCGACTCGTTAATAAATATAGCACGGCGTGTATGGGCGCGCCAAATTGTATAAATCTTCATAGCTTAGAGTAGTTGTAGTTAAATCGCTTAGTTTCTAACTTGTTTGTTTAGTTTATTTTTAGTTATCGCAAGTTTGATTCGCGCCTTGTGATCGTGTGGAATGTCGCTTCAAAACCATGGTATTATGCTAGGAAGCGTCTCAAAACAGGTATGTAGTTGTTTGTGTCGAAACAGAGCGAGTGCAGGCGATTTTGGAGGCGAAACTGCAGCAAAAATCCACATCAGCTGCAGTGAGCGGCCGCTCACTGGCACCGAGCGGCCGCTCCAAACGCCCAGGTCTCATGGAGAAAAAAATAATTTTGAGCGAGCGGCCGCTTGGAGGAACAGAGCGACCGCTCGAGCGGTGTGTTCAAAAAAATAATGAGGGCAAAGTGGGTATTTCATTTAAAACTTACGTACCAACCCTAATAAACTTATACTCGGCCGCTCACACTCATTTTTCTCCCAAAATCTTGCACTGTACTCTCTAAAACTCTCAAGAACACAATACCAACCAAAACCCTTCAATTCCACTTCAAATCTTCAAAGTCAAGGTATGAATCTCTAGTTTTCTTGTTATTTTTCTTGTTTTAGTGTAATGTAGTGTAGATTTTTGCATTCTTTTCAGGATTTTTAGGGTTCCTTCATAATGTTTAACAAACCCTAGTGTTCTTGGATGGATTGTTTGCTTTGTTAGTGTAGATTAGTGGCTGATCATTGTCCAAATGTTTGAGTTTTTGGGTTTTCTTCATAATGTTTAAACCAAATCCGAAAATTTTTAAAGATTTGTGTGATTTTATAACCTTGTGTTTAGTATAGTTTAGTATAAATGTAGATTACTTTCATAATAGGGTTGTATGCTAGTGTAGATGTTAGTGTAATTTAGGTTTGTTCTTGGAATTTTGGGGATTCTTCATAAATGTTTAAACATCCCCAAATTCCTCATGTTTTAGGTTATAATTTGTTGTTCATGATCTTGATTTCTTGGGGTTTCCTTCATAAATGTTTAACAAAACCCCAAAACTTTAAGATTGTTAGTGTTTTGAATGTAGTTTAGATAGTTTTGTTTGGTTTGTTTGAATAAATGTGATGAATGGATAGCTTTGATGTGTTTATGCTTTTGTCAAGAATGGTGGTAGTGCAGGAACAGACGAGCACCGGTATGGATGCTCAATGCAGTCACCATGCTTTTCGGGATATCACCACCAGGGGAGTATTATTCTCCCTTTTCACACAATAGTTAGCTAATTCATAAACGCTTTCTATTTTTCACATTGGGGACAATGTGACGTTTAAGTGTGGGGAGGGATTATATAATGTTCTAGTTTGTCCTCTTGTGTTTTTACTTATATATATCAAAAAAAAAAAACTTTATAAGTACATATATGTATATATTTATAATAAACATCAAGCCTAACAAATTTTTGATACAAATAACTTGAGGCGCGACAAACGGACGTCAAACTAGCATACTAAATCTGTACATTTGCACCCATTTCCTTCCGGTTACGTGAGCATTTGAGCCTCTTAGTATAGATTTCATTTCTTTGACATGCTTATCGAGTGAGCCGGATGTTTTGTGCCATTTAGAACTTGTCATTAGCATGCTTGTTTAGACCAGATTCGTGTGAGATTGTATGAAAATGATTGAGGCATTTAGGATACCCTTTTGATTTAGCCTTTTCTTTTCGTTCTATCTGTTTCCCGCACCCAAAAAAATTATCCCCTAGTTAACCATGTTGAGCCTAATCCCGTGTTTTTTCTTATTCACCACACCATTTCACCACTAAACCAAATTTGGCCTTTTTCTTTTAAACCTTTTGTGTTAAAACTCGGTTTAGGTTAATGTTTGACTCGTTTTTGCGTTGTAAATAGTTCGTGTTCGGGTTTGTATATTTAGAGCCCGTATGTTGATTATATTCGTGTTTTAATATCAGTTATATCATAGATATATATGTTGAAAAAAAAAGAAAAAAAAAAGAGAAAAAAAGAAAAAAAAAAGAAAAAAGAAAAAAAAAATCCAGAAAATTCCAAAAAAATAGAACACCCTAAAATAGGGTGAATTAGCAGTGTTCAAGCAGTTTTCGGGGCAATAAAGTTAGAAGTTATATGTTTAGCTCAATTTAAATAAAATTCGGGTATATTTGCGTGTGTTTTGTATGGTGGTATATATTTCAGTTTAGTTAGACTTAACCGCCGAGTTTTAGCCATTTCGTCACTGTAAATATCCCTTCCACACCTTTACCTTTACCTAACATTACAACCCTTATAAGACCTCTTGATTTATACTTTTTCACACGATAGTTGGTGAAGATTAGATCTTTTGACAAGCTTATGACATTGCACAATTCATTGTCTTGGCAATGGAGCGATCTACACATACACATTACACGTATGTATCATAAATAAAACCGAGTGTGTGTGAACATTGTGAGTCGTGTACGGGTTAGCGTGCTTTGTGGATCGGAAGTGAGTCGTTACTTTTCAGTTATCTAATCACCTGTTTATATCTACGGTGGGCTTGATTATTATCGTCTGTACAGGTTATATTTTGTCTTTGTTGCCACTTGGCGAGTTTTTCGTTTATTTCGGTTTTGTTGTTTGCTTGAGGACAAGCAAAGTTCAAGTGTGGGGAGGTTTGATATACGTTAATTTACACATATAAACGACCCCGTTTAACTCCCATTTTCAGACGTTTTTGACCTTATACACATGAATTGGTACTTATTTGGGTATCTTTGCGATTTCAGGTCTTAAACGATGTCCCGGAAGCATAACAGACGAAAAAACAGAGTTTTCAGCGCGAAAAAGGGAACTCAGGCTCTGTGAGCGGCCGCTCACTCCCCTCCGAGCGGCCGCTCACAGGACCTGTTCAGCTTTAAATACTCCATTTCAGCAACCGATCGATTATTGGATCTTTGGGGGGCGATTTCTAGCGATTTTCGGGGCTAACGAAGTGCTGCATAGGCGTGGAACAAGCTCAGGAATCCATCCGATCCATCCTTCATCATCCAATCCATCTCTTTAGCAATCTTATGGTTTGATCCTTTAAGCTTTCTTAGATCCAAATCTGATTTTGTTTGCTATTTAGATGTTATTTTAGTTAATCGTACGCCTACGGGCAAGAACATTAGTATCAGTTAGTAGTTAAAATAATCGTTTGTATGAAATCAAGTTTTGTATGAATTTGGCGTTTTTCATGTTTGAATCTTGATGATCATAGCGCAACCTTGTTTCATTGTTGTTAGATTTGTAGTTGTGTTTGGATGACTTTGATGATTGTCGAATGTGTTAGGCGGATTACTTGTTGAAGAAACCGTCCGTTTAATCGTCCAATAGTAGACTAGTTAACTTGTTAATAAAGTTTACACCAGGAAACTGTAACCGGGTATTGGTTTGGTTAAAGTCACTCGGATAATGATTATAGATGTTTACCGACACGTAAAAGAGTCTAAAAAGCTTAATGGTGTTGTTACCAATCTTTGACACGGTTAATGATCTTTGTTAGTTATTTTGGTGAAAATGGCGATCTTAGTAGATTTGTGTTCAAAGTTGGTAAAATGGAATAGGTTGTGAAATGCTCTACTTTATGCTAGTCTAGGTGGTCGTATTGTGTATTCGATATTGCTTTCCTTAACTAGTGCGGTTGAGGACTCCCGAAAGGTGATACTAACCTATCTTTAAAGATTCTCATGTGATCATATCAGCTGCGCGCTAATGAACATCTTGAAGTGGTTAACGTGTGTATTCGTGTTAGCTTTCTGTATAGTTGTCATGTTAGGATGCCCGAGAGGGAAACTAACTGTCGGAAAATGGGAATGTTGATCACGCCTTTATTTCTTATTATATGTAGATGACATGCTAGGGTTGGCGTATTATAGTTTATATAGTTATATTTTCTATTTGGAGTCGTAGTTAAGTTATTTACATATGTTAGAATTAATATAGTTATAAACAAACTCAACTTATCTTTTCCTATTGGTAAATCGGGGATAGAGTTTTAGTACCATTGCTCTGCGCGCGTCCATGGATCGATATCTGGTTCTTATCTGTACATTACTACATATATGACAGGGTACACTTGCCCTATTATGTGTGTTTTAATATTAAGGTCTAAACCATTTTTATAAATATTAAAGCAGAAACGTGTGTTAAAATCCATAGAAAAATATGTATAGTATCGCACACGTCATCATCCCAACAAATACTACAAGCTGGACAAGGCTCTCTACGGTCTTCATCAAGCTCCTAGAGCTTGGTATGAGACCCTGTCCTCATATCTGTTGCAAAACGGATACACGAGAGGGAAGATCGACATGACTCTGTTCACCAAAGAAGTCAACAAACACTCTATTCTAGTTCAAATATACGTTGACGATATTATCTTTGGTTCAACTGACGAAAATCTGTGCAGGGAATTTGAAAGAATTATGAAGTCTCAGTTTGAAATGAGCATGATGGGAGAATTGTCATTTTTCTTAGGTCTTGAAGTCCAGCAGAAAGAAGACGAAATTCTCATCCACCAAGCAAAATATACAAGAGACATCCTGGCAAAATACAACATGTCTGACAGCAAGCCGTCCAACACTCCTTTTGCTGCTCAAACAACACTTGTACCAGATCTTCAAGGCCTTTCAGTGAACCCTCACAAGTATCGTTCAATGATTGGATCTTTGATGTATCTCACAGCTAGCAGACCAGATATTATGTGGGCAGTTGGATGTTGTGCTCGCTTTCAGTCAAATCCCAAGTAATCTCATGAAACTACAGTGAAAAGAATCTTCCGCTACCTCAAAGGAACACCAAAACTCGGTTTATGGTATCCCAAGAGTGATAATTTTGATCTAATTGCGTACTCTGATAGTGATCATGCAGGTTGCAGGATTGACAGAAAATCTGTCTCTGGTGGCTGTCAATTTCTGGGAAATAGGCTTGTGTCCTGGCAGAGCAAGAAGCAGACAACAGTGTCTATCTCTACTGCTCAGGCTGAGTACACAGCTGCCTCCAGTTGTTGTTGTCAAGTGCTGTGGATTCAAAATCAGCTGTTGGACTACGGTTTGAATGTCATGAGAACCCCTATTTATATTGACAATGATGCTTGTCGTGACATCGTGAAGAATCCAATTGATCATTCTAAAACCAAACATATAGAAATTCGGATTCATTCCATTCGCGATGCACACGACAAAGGGTATATATAGGTGTTGCCAATAGATACTGCTGATCAAAATGCAGATATCTTTACAAAAGCCTTTGACAAAACCCTTTTCCGCCAGTTAGTAACATGGCTGGAAATGATCAATTTTGAATGATTTTTGAATCTCTTTAAAAAAATATATATATCTTTGTGTATAAAATATAGAAAAATCTTATTTTCCGTTAAAACAAGATTTTTGGGGGAGAAAGTAAAACCGGTCGATCCCTAATGCAAAATTTCAAAAATTTCAAAATTCAAGAGATGATAGGGACTAATCATATTTTGTCAGCATGTGAATAGGATCCAGAGGATGTTGCGGCTTCAAGCAACGACATGTCGGTAGATTCAGCCTGGAATCGAGTAAACTGCTAATAGGTGATTAATTGAAAAGATCTACACGGAAAGCTGGATTCCGACTGTGTTTTGGGTCTGCACAAGCTGAGTCCGGTCATACACAGGTTGAGAGATCAAAAGACACAGAAAATTTTGTGCATATATAATCAAAAGACACCTAAGTGTGCAAGCTACCAATGTGGGGCTATTCAAACAAATGAGCAACAAAAGACACGCAATGTTAGTGACGTGCAAACAAATATAGATAGCTCAACAAGCAATCAGATGATCATCTTCTCTGCTTATGGGAACATAGACCTGAAGCTCTCATCATCTGATTGACATAATGATCATCTTCTCTGCTTATGGAAACATAGACCTGAAGCTCTCATCATTATATGTCAATAAACCTTGAGGATTGGTAGGCATACACCTAGCACAAGTGGGGTCCACTAACTTTCCGTCAATATTATCAAAACATGATAAAGCTCATCACCGAACGTATGATTGAAAGACGAGAGGCATGGATTTAAGTGGAAAAACATACCGACAGTTTTTCTTGGGCTGCAGCTATCCAAAGGAAAGTTGAAATGTGATCTGGCAGGTATGGTTAGTATGATCTTGATGCAGAAGGTGAGAAACGGTTAATCCCTAGTCCCTGATCTTTGTTTTAGCTTGTTTTTGGGCCCTGCGCACTTATTTGGACTATTGGGCCCTGCGCACTTAGCTAAGTACACAGGCCCATACCTGGTTATATATATACACAGTAAATTTTTTTTACAACTTTTATCTCATAATTAAAACCCTAATCCCCTTTGTTTACCCCTAGTTCTTCGTCGTCTTCATCAGTCTTCAAGTTTAAAACCACTTAATCTGATCTTAACACCTGATAATCCTCTTTCTTCTCTCCATTTTCAATCGTGTTTGTTTATTTTTTAAGGTAGATTATGTTCTAATGGCCTCGTGTTGTGATTACAGGCATGGCATGTCAGATTTGAAGATTCAGTTTTTAAAGTTTTGGGGTTTCTCAGTTCTGCGCACTTATTTCTTGAGTTCTGCGCACTTATATCATAATTTGCGCACTTGTATCATATGATGTAAAGCTGAGAAACCCTAGATCTTTGCGCACTTGACCTGCGCACTAAAATCTTAAATGTCAGTTTAAGTGTTTGAGCACTTATTAAGTGCGCAGACTGATCTGTCAAGGCACTAGGGTTAGCATGCCCGTGTATTGACTGACCTGCGCACTTGACTAAGTGCTCAGACTGCGCACTTGACTAAGTGCTCAGACAACTGAGTTGTGTGACCTGCGCACTTGACTAAGTGCTCAGACAAATGATCTGGGTGAACTGCGCACTTGAATGTGTGCTTATACCACTGAACCACATGTGACCTGCGCACTTGACTATCTAAGACTATTGACTGGACTGCGTACATAGACTTGTTACCTGTGCACTTAACCTTGGACATCAATTGGAAACCTGCGCACTTATAAACCAACTTAATTAAACATAATCAATTGTCTAAACAAAACACAAGCACTCAAGAACTTAAAATGGTCTAAGTCCGTCGTCCGTCTAAGTCTGAGATGTCCGTCGTTGGTTGTTTGCTTAAAATCAGAACTCTAACTTGCTTTTCATGCATGTGACTTGAAACAGATGGCACTTGTGTGGGATAATCTAGGCAAACACAACCAAGCTACAAATCTCGAGACCGACGATCACAAGTTTAGAGACGTTGTAGCTTGGATCCGGCAAAGCAAAGTTGGATACGCAGTGGAACATGATCTGACTGTATACATTGATCACATTGAAGATTTTTGGAGATCCGCAAAAGTTGAAGTCGTCGATGGTGGCAAAAGAATAAATGCAACTGTTCGAAACAAACCAGTAATCATCTCAGAAGACACAGTCAGGAGGGCGTTAAGGCTGGGAGATCAACCTGGAAGCTTCAAGCAACTAGTCAAAGCATATCTGCTCAGAAAATTCAAGAAGATCGGATACAAATGAGAGTTCGACACAAGAAGTGATGTAAAGAAAAGTGAACTGACACGAGATTGGAGAGTTATCTGCCATGTATTCACCATGTCTCTCTCACACAGAAAAGGAGGGTACAATGCCCTCAGTCCGGAGTGGTCCAGTGCTATGATAAAGATCTGCAAGAATGAACCAGTCAATGTGTCCGGGGTGATTCTTGATCTCATGATAAAGAACGCACAAGCTAAGTCAAAAAAGTGGGCCATGTATCCTAGATTTGTGCAGATGATGATAAATGCACAACACGACAATCTGTCTAAGAACAAAGATGAAGTGTACCCGTTTTCCAGAACTGGAAGATTTTTTACTGAGTGCAACACTCCTGACTGGGAACCAATGTTTGAATGGATGTATCCTGCTCAAAGATATGCTGGAGTCAAAGCACTATACACCAAACTTCAACAAAAGAAACGGGAAGCTAAGGAAGCACGTTTGAAAGCTGCAACCGAATTTGTTCCATCTAAGACTGCTCCCTCAGCTGCTCCACAGTCAGCTGAAGAGAGGGCTAGAGAAAAGGCAAGAGGAAAGAGGCCAGCATCTGAAGAAGCCCCATCTAAAGTGTCAAAGAAAAGCAGGCCCAAGTTGATGACAGAAAGTAGGGGTCACAGACAGAGGAACAACTCGATCTGGAACGAGCATTGCATGATGTTGCTAAAGCTAAAAAGGCAGAAAAGAGAAAGAGGAGAGAAAGTCTTCCTGATTATGAGCGCCCTGCTGTAGTGACTGAAGAAGAAAGAGAAGATCAAGAAGCTCTAGAATCAATGCTCGGTGGTCAAGATCAACCAGGTCCATCTACAGCTAGGCCTCCTGTTCCTAAAGTTCCAACAAAGAAACCAACCGAACCATCCTCGTCAGCTCCTACTGCACAACGTCGCAAACCGGTGCATCATGAACTGTATGAGAATTTATCAAAGGAGGTGGGAAAGACTGCTGCCAATGAAATCTGCATACTGAAAAACCAGATCCATAACAATCAAGAACGCAAGAAAAAGATGAAGAAACTGAAACACAAGAACAAGGATCTTGAAAAGATTGTGAGAAATCAGAGATACCTCATCAAATTCCAGAACCAAGTGCAGATGAAGATGTTTGAAATGATCCAGGATCTGCAGAAGCAACAAAATGTTGAGCCAAGAATGTCATTTGATGAACTGTTCGATTTTGGACAGTTTCTTGAAGAAGAAAAAGAGAAAGAAAGAATCGCTGAGCAAAGTGATGTGGATGAGATCAGTGAAGATGAGATGCCCGAAACGTTTGTTGAATTCGGTGAAGGAGAGGCTACAGTATATGAGACAACTGATGGTCACAAGGTTAGCCCTGAAAGGCCCACATGGATGCCTAGAAAAGAGATCAAGATTCCAGCTTTCCACCATAATATTCACCACACTAAGGAAGCTCATCAGGAAAAGATCATCTTGTGGAAGTATGATGAGGATAAACGTTTGTTTGTGATTAAGCGTCGAGGGGGAGTTATTCAGTATTTCCAAGGCTCACATGACTTGCAGTCTCTCCCCCGCTGGGATGTCCGAGAGCTGAACAAGGCACATTTCATCAATCGCACCAACAACTCTATCGGTACCATGCTTGCAAGAATGATAGAGAGAGAGTGTGATGCTGATTTCGAGACTTTCAAGCCTCAGAAGCCAAGACGCCGCATATCGAAGAAAAGGATTGATCCGGAAACTGGACTGGATAGGATTACCTACGTGATAGACCCTCCCAAGGTCGTCACTAGGGTTCCGATAAGTGAAGAGCTTCCAGTCATGCTTAAAGACTTCAAGAAGTGGCACTACGACAGTCTTTCTGGTGAAGCAGTAATCAAGTCCAAGAATGATGAAGAGATAATGAGAATTTATGATCCAGTGGATGCCTTCTCTCTGAACTTGTCCGACCTGACGATGTTGTTTGCCAACCAAATCAATGTGGGTGCGGGACATGTACTATTTGAGGAAGCTGTACTTTTCAAAAGAGCAGTGGATCGTGCAATGAAGTTGAAGCAAGAGCTGCTCGAGTTGGTGAACAGGATAAAGGCAGCAGACATTGCAAAAGAACAAGCCGAGAAAGCTGCTAAAGCTGCTGCTGCTAAGGAAACTGAAGCTGAAATTGCTCCAGAGCTGCTCGAGTTGGTGAACAGGATAAAGGCAGCAGACATTGCAAAAGAACAAGCCGAGAAAGCTGCTAAAGCTGCTACTGCTAAGGAAACTGAAGCTGAAATTGCTCCAGAGTCTAGGGCTGCTATTGATAGTGGTTTATACTTGGTTTAAGTTGTTATTGGATGAATGTTGATATTATGTTAGTTTTGGGGATGTTGATAAATCTAGGGTTTGCTATATGATATGATTATTGATTAAACGATTTGGAGATTTTCATAAACATGTAAAACTGAGTGTTTTGAGATGAACATGAAAAGAATTCAACAAGTTTCCAAATCAGGTAAAGTTTTCATGCCCGATGTGACGTTTCCATAATGTTTACCATTTTGGGTAAGTATTAAAACGGATTTATTTTCAAGGGAAATTGGTAGGGTTTTGTGGGGATATGTTATTCATGATTGACTGCTGTGTTTGGTGATGTTTGGTGGTGTTTTCGGATAGTTTCGATGCGTTTCAGAACACTTGAAGCAAGGGAGGTCGAACCTGGAACACGTTCGACCAGCGGGGGGGGGGGGGTGGGGCGAACGTGGAAACTAGGGGGCGAACGTGGACTAAAAAAGGACGAACATGGAACAAAAGGTGCGAACGTGGAAACCAGGGGTCAAACGTGGAACAAAAGGGGTGAACGTGGAAACCAGGGGGCGAACCTGGACTAAAAGGGGCGAACTTGGACTTGTAAAACACTGGTTCGACCCTATGCCATTTAAAATGAGATTTTTTGATGCAAGCTAAATGTTTTATGCTTGAACCTTGTGTGTAATATATGTATACCTGATTAGTTTGAGTAATGGGTCACCAACGGAATGTCGAGTCAGTCTAGTGTGTCGGTTTAACACTCAAACGTATTTTAAAACGTACTTAGTCATGATCTGGACAATCTGGGACTAGATAACCTTATGGTTATTAGTCGGGACACTTATGTGAACTGTTTGGTAGATCTCCGGTAGTTGGGACTATCAAGGACGTAGCTTTATTCTTTTACTAAGAGAACGCAACCTAAGGTGAGTTCACGGCCCCACATTCTCTGGTTTTACTTTTGTGGGAGAAAACATGCGTTGAACTGTGTTTTGAGAACTTATGTCATACTATGGGTTATTTTGGGTTACTGTACGATCTTTTAAAGTCCCGGGGGAAACCATGAATGTGCGGGGTAGCACAGTGGGGAAAATGTGGATAGATCTATTGGGCGTGACCTGCCCCACTCGTCGGCTGGGAGCCGGGCGGGTGCATATTGTCTTGACCATGTAACTTGTAACATTATTCGGGCGGCTTGAGCTTGTAACATACTGAACTTGTGACGTGTCCAGTAATGGTTTCCAATCGTAATAGTAATAAAACATACGCCTAGCTAGCGTACTCTGGTTTGAACATTTCATAGTATTGAGAGGTTGAACTTGGTAACATTTTTGGAACTTGGTAACTTTTAATTAAAACCTGTGAACTCACCAGCATTATATGTTGACGTATCTTTGGCATGTTTTTCTCAGGTCGATAAGGTAGCAATTCAGGGAATAGGCGCACGGGTCTGCACGGCGTCTAGTTTGAGTCTCATGTTTTGAATGTTGAACAAGAACATGTTTGTTTTTTGGATTTATGTCGTTATGTTGCTTCCGCTGGTTTTTAAAATGATAAAAGTTATGTTTTGGGTTTACATATGTTTCATATAGTGTTGTTTATTGCGACCGTTGACTTGGGTCCTGGTTTGTCATGCACCTCGCGGTAAAACTCCGCAAGTGGAAATTTGAGGGTGTGACGTTCCCCCTCATTTTAATATGTATCATTTGAATGATGGTGTCGATCTTCTAGAAAGTTGCTCAAAGTTTTGTAGTTAATGATTTGCGTTCTTGATCACTTGACGTGAAAATCTTTAAGTTGAATCATTGATGTATGATCTTCATTCCAGAATTTTAGTCCCTGCTCTCGTAAGTGCAATTCTTTAAATTGAACTAATGTTGCCTCCTCTCGTAATAAATGTCACAAGATCAACAAATGTGATGTGTTATATTCCCTGCATCTACAAGACTAACCAAACTTGTTTGCATGGGTTAGTGAAATATAATCAAATATCGCTCATACCTAAAGTATTTGTTTTAACTCATTCCGGTGTCTCCTCGCTTGACATAGACTGTATTATGATAATAAGTTCATGTGGAAGATATAATAATCATTCATAACTAGCAAGACATATAATAATGTACATATATATTTAACTATGGGACTTCTAGAGTGAAAATCTCTACTTTGGTAGGAGTTGAAATGAATAATTTTCCATATCAAGTAATTAGACAACCTTTAATGCACTTTAAATATGAGCTATGTCCATTGTAAATTGTCCCACCATCTTTTCAAGATATATTTTGATGGATTGGTAAACATATCATTACATATATACTCGAATTGTAGGTCAAGCACCAAGTGCACTATGTCAAGGACTTTCGAAAATTCCCCTTTTAAAATTTCTACAGAGTCTCTCGATAATGCTCAGACATTATCACTGTAAACTGCGAGTGAACTTTTCAAAGAAAACTTTTCATACAAGCTGGATAATACAATCAAACTTATGTTGCTCTTTATCGGGATATCTCATGAGTTTTAAAACACTCAACCCCCTTATTTTAGTCCATACATATTATATTACCTTTACACAATACTTCTTAAGGTATTGATATCAATACTACATGCATCATCAATCCATCAAGGACTTTTCCTTCTTGACCAATTACGCAAGTGCATTAACTCTTCAATTGGAAGAACAATAACATCTATTTCTCCAATATATATTGTACCATTCTTATACATTAAAGTAAAATAATCACCAGGATCAGTTTATCACCTGTGGTGTATTGGTGCACAATCAATTATGGGTCTTTACGAAATTCTTGTGCCACCAATTTTACCTTATGTCATTTTCTTTTCAAATGTTGATTCGCACAAATGACCTTTTCGTATCTATATGTTTTACAACTTTTGTTGTATGGACTACTGGTCCAAAACTTTTATTTTCAATAGAGAATTCAACTCTGCCGTATTTGCGTCTTTCCATTTTGGCCAATCATTTCTTTATATTCATTCATAGGCAGATCTTAAATCTTGATCCTCATTTTAAGCGCTACATTACATAAAATTTATAACTACGTCGATTTTATTTCGATTCCATACATTTCGTAGACATGAATCCATGATACAATATAACGAGATCTCTTTATTTTCAGGTACCTGAGGTTCTTCTGGAACCATCATGCCTAATGTCTCTTCAGGAGACCTTCTTACTATAACCTCGACTTGACCATCTTTCTTACTTGCTCCAATTTCTCGAGGATTTTTATTCTTTGGAATCGACAAGTCTACCACGCTTTAGACGTGCAGTAGGCTTATTGCTAATATACGATTGGCCTTCCTGGACACTCATCTTAAATGGAGCATTAGTAGTTGGTATATGTGACTTGATTAGCTATTCATCATATTTAGGTCAGTTAATGTGTCTGGTAATTAATTTGCTAATCTCTGTGAATGAATTATTCTTTGAACTTTTGGTTCACATTGTTTAGTATGAGGATCAATGATATTTCATTCTAACTCATTTCTATTTCCAACTGCCTTTTATATCCCCCTGATGTTGGGAATGTTAATCCATTGAGATGGATAACAATTAACTGAGATGTAAGTAAATCTCTTGTTGAAGGTTCTATAAATCATCATATATTCCCAAACATCTTTTAAGGTCCCATCTCCGTGCGTCGTGGTGGATAAATTTCAATATGTGTCGCACAACAAAAACCTTAGATGGGCAATATTTGGTTCCTGACCAAAATCCAACTATAATGGGGAGAAACTATTACCATGTATTGGCTTGATGTGAATAAATGTTACTGCATGTGAAATCAAATGTAAACATGCACTTTTGCTTTCATGATCATTGACATTGCAATCAATAGTAGACGTTTTAGTGATCATCTCAATGAAAGCAATATGTGTATGAACATAAGTTATATGAAGTTCAACACTTATTCCAATGATATTATTATCTTGGGAATTGATTAAATATGTCAATCTAAAATAATATGCTTGCTATCTTATTAGCTATGCCATAAATCAAGCAAACTTCAGGTTGCAAACTTGATAACCATTTAGACGATGAATTGATTTTAAATACTAAATGGTATCATGTTAGGATATGCGTATCCTTTAATCAATTCCAAATATATAGTGTTACTCACCCTACTTTATATGGCAAATATATAATTTCGCTTAAGGGCAAACATTACATGTTATGTACCAGATTGAAGAATCTTTAAGTTCTTCATTATGTTCACATCATCGACTCGGTGTGGTCTTACCGGTCATGCCAACTAATTAAATAATTATGATCATCAACTAAACTTCTAGTTTATGATCGAATATGTATTACTTGCACGTATGTAATACAAAACATATGATATGAAAGAATGTTTTGTAATTTCAATGTTCAAACCATCATGTTATATAATCACACATTTTATTTGCCACATGTGGTGGTCAATCTCATTAGTAAGATGATCATTATTACATTTTTGACGATCAATCTCATTTTTTAACTTGGATATTATTATAATCTTTGATGGTTGATCACATTATGACCATCATTGCAACTTTCTCAATTATCTCCATTATCATGACAATTTCAATTACTGTTATATAATCTCATTCACTTCAAGAAATGGAGTAAAACCAACCAAGCTTTATTATTTTCTTGGACATAAGAATATAAATTCATTTCAAACCATAGTTGCAAAAGTCGTCCGAGTTGACCGATTACTCACCGAGTACTCGCTACAGGGTGGGTCACCGAGTATAGTCGAATTGGCCGAATATTCCGAGTAATCCCCGCATAGACCGATTCGACCCCCCGAGTACTCGCCCGAATAGGCCAAGTACTCGCAACTCCCCAGTCGGCCGAGTTGGTAGCGCCTAGCGAGTTTTGCAACCTTGTTTCAAACTTTTCATACCCTTTTAATGGCATTGCTACTTTAGGAGCGTATTTGAGGTATGATAAGTAAAATTCGTTCTATCCAATTTTCCCATATAAAATTGAGAAGTAATTATATTTCTTCAATTACCATGATCATGGACTTTACACTGATCATTATATCATCACATTCACTTCAGGGAATGGATTATAACCACAAAACTTTCATGGTGGAATCATTACAACTTCCTTAGTTATGTACATGATCTTTAACCTTTACACCGATCATTTTTCATCACATTCACTTCAAGGAATGAGATAGAATCCAAAAACATTCATGGATATTTATTCCTTTTTGGACGGATATAAAGTCACTTCAAACCTTTCACCCAACTTTAATGACATTGCTACTTCAAGAGCATATTTGAGGTTTGACAAACAAACAAAATTTGTTTTATCCAATTTCCGTCATATATAAACTTTTCTTCACATAACATCCATGGAAAAGTAATTATATGTCCAAGTCATATAATATTATTGGCCCAACATCTTACGACCTTTTATAACATGATAATGAGATTTAAGGTGTATGACACTTTGGATTTCAAATGTAAATCTTTTATGAGAGTGATAATAAACCATAACTTTGTTTTATTTGTTCTGTTCAATGCTAAGTAAATGATAGCATTTAAAATACAAGATAGTCAATTGTATATATAATCCAACATATGATGTTATAACATGTTACCAAATAAAACAAGTTATGATACAATCTTTGTGAAATAAAGTGTTTCATCATTTTAAAGAAAAACATATAATTTATGTATTAGTTTATTATGATATAGCCTTTGCACCACAAACATTTCAAATATCAAAATATAAGCATGAATTTAACATTATTGACAAATATCCATAGAAACTATATAAAATTTCAACATTTTAGATACCATAATATAAAACTATATGTTACCCATCTATTATGTGATTGTCATAATCTTGAAATAAGACAACTAAAGTCGTTATTAATAGTCTTGACATCTTGTATCACCAAAAAACTATTAATGTTTTAGCTTACACCAAAGAAATTGAATAAAATTTATTAGCAACTAATGTCTCTTTAATTCCACATTGGTATTTCATGTTTAAGAGATAAATAATATTATTATAATGACAATTAATAGCCTATAATGACTATAGAAAAATTGAAGATACGAATTTAATATAATACTAAAAGGGACTAAATTAAATTTATAAAATAGGTTATCATTTCATTAATCACCTCGTTTTTGTTTCTTTCTTTATCGTGTCACAAAGATGTAGAGACTTAATTATGTAACATGCCATGATTTATAATACAAATTAATAATATACCAATTTTACTTAAACGAGCATAAATATTTTTTAGTTTTATTAATACGCTTTTCAATGTGTTAGAAAATCTTTTTTTTAGGATTCTTATTTTGATAGTAAAGATTTGTCAAACAAGTGAACAACACATCCTCATAATTTTTTATCTAAACTTATAGGAATTGCAATAGAACTAATGTTCGGCAAATGAAAAAAAAAATATCTCTAACATAACCCAATATTGTATGAATTACGATATGGATTTTGTTTGAAACAAACTCGAGTTACCTTATCATAATACGATTCACTTCAAAAGCAATTTGTGCTGATAACGTGTTGAACAAAGATTAGAGGAAGATTTAGAGAGGGATAGAAGAGAGAAGTCCTATTCATTGAGTGTGTATGATACAGTATACACGAGCCACTATTTATACAATATACACAATTAATACAAACATAATAAATAGATAAGTTATGTATGTGGAGAGTCACCATATTATTAGTGCATTCATAACAGTTGTTTTAAATATTTCTTTAACTTGAAATTTTTTTACCATCATTTTTGCATATTCTCGTTTTTTTATATGATGCATTGTTTGGCTGTGAATTTATAGCAACATTTACCATGATTTCCACCAACCTTTTAACTTAAAGTTTCATAGTCTTTCGTTTTATCTGCCGTTTACAATAGTTCTTTTTCTAAATTTCTATTGTATAATATTTATATTTTAAAAGGTTAAACAGATGTTGCTATCATCCAAAGTAACCTTTAAATAGTAGTTTAATTTACCTCAAAATAATCTTATGAGTTTCTTTATCAATCAAACACCCAATTTTGTCACAAAATTAACCTTCCTCAACCATATACATCAAAGTACATATTTTTTTTATTTTTTGAAAACCAATTAAAAAAATTAACTATCTAAACATAAAAAGTCTAATCTCTATAAAATATATACCTCCAATTCAATGTCACACACATAGTAGGATGGAATTCTTCTAATTGTTTTTCCCTTTTATTTTGTTTATTTATTTCTAGACAGGCTTGTCTTTTGACCAGGAGGAGTGAACCAAATGAGAGAAAAGAGTTATTGGGCTGCATCTACGTTTACATCAGGGTTGTTTTAGTTGGGCCTTAGCGCATTGGAGTTGAGCTTGTGTTGTGCGCCTAGTTGGGTTTGCTTTGTGCGCATTGTGCCTTGCCTTTGTCATCGTAAAAGTAAAGACTTCTAGCCCCTCCATCACAGAATCAAGCAGGTCTTGCCATCTTTCCTTCTCTCTATCCGTTGATCAAGGATTGGCATGCTGTCTCTCACTCTTCAACGGCTCCTAACGCTTTATATGGAGTAGCATTCTCTTGGAGATTGGTGAATGGATACATCTATTCGTTTTGTTTAAGAGAAGGTATATCTTCCATGTTTATTTATTTTGGATCATCAATAATTCTTCTAGTTTGCATTTATCTTGTCTTTGTTGATTTGTTCCAATTCGACTTGTCTAATTACATCGATCTGACTTATAATCATGTTTATGTTCTTGTAATTATTGTTCAATCAATAAAAATTGTTAATATGTATGTCACATCCTATTAAACCAAAAAAGTTTCATGTGAAAGATATAACCTTCAAATAATGCTGAGAAAAAAATGTTTTATAATTAATCCGTGACTTAAGAAATGATCTTCAAGTTTTGTAATTATATTGTGTCTCGGTTTCGTTGTTAGTAATCTAAAATCTAAAATCTAATCTAATCTAAAACTATTAATAGAAGAATTGACTTATGATGATTTGACATTCAATTAAGGCCTCAACCTCCTATTAAAAGTGCCAAATGACACGTTAAGGTGAGAGTGTTTAATTTATTTTATTTATTTTTTTTATTGAATATTTTTTTTAAACAAAATACGAAAGTTACATCATAATAGAAGGTAGACGGGCAACAAGCTGCGCCGTCACTCCTTTCTGAATTGCAAACCCTAGTCTACTAAAGACAAATCCTTGCCCCCTGGGGATGAACTATTGCTGTGGACGACCCGTTGGACCCTGGTCAAGAAACGAATAGCTTCTGGCGCCAGGGAGCCAAAGGTGTCAAAGGCCAGAGGGATAAAGACATGTTGGTTATCTGCACAGGCTTTAGCATGCTTGTCTACTTTCTTTGATTCCGCTTTTCTTGATGCTTGCCCAGATACGAACCCTGTTTCCCTTAACCCAACCAACGGAGATACCCCGGTGAGGTCCTTGTTAGGACCGGCGAACACGTAATCCGACAATCACGGGGTCTATACCAGAGGTGCGGAATCCCTCTAGTATGTTCTAATAACAGGTACGAGATTGAAACAATGAAAACGAGTAATCACAACACACACACGGGTCAAAAGATTATAGATTAATCACTAAAACAGAGCTCGAGTGTTTACAGAGATCAAATCAGACTTCTCAGACCAGGGGAGGGTGTTTGGAGAGTGTGTGAGGCAAGAACTAAGGTCTAGGGTTGAGAATGAGGCTATTTATACCACCTGGGTACGAACAGACCCATTTAGGCGATTAGCAGGCCTCCTATAGGCGATTAGCCATAATCGCCTATAGAAGTAAGCCTAATCGTGTGATCTGACTAGCGATTAGGGCCCTAAACGCATGCCAAGCCATCCTAATCGCCTTGAGCCTCTCAACCATCCCAAAACGCGTATAAACGCCTCCAAACACCCCGAAATACGTCCAAACAACTAATATACTAGCCTAGGGACATCATGTACTAACAGACTCCCCCTTGGACCAGGCTAGTATACGTACAGAAAAAACCAAAAGACAACGTTTATACCAAAAGCTAACAACTTTACAGACTCGATAAGCAGAAACAATTACAACTAAACAAAATGACAAGCAGCATCTTCTGTCTTCATCTTCAGCTTGACGTTGTTCTGACCCTTGTGATTCTCGACCAATCGCATTCTGCATGAACCTTGTTGGCGTAGCAAAACCGGATCACTCTTTGAAACTTCATCGCTTGATCGGCTTCAACTGGTAAATGCATGATTGGATCCTGGTACAACGTCTCCACATCCTTTTCTGAGCAGTTGATCAACCACATAGGATCCCAAATCCTTATCTTTCTGCACGGGTTCGGACTGTTGCTCAGGACTATCACGGCTTCTGTAGTTGCTGCATCATAGTGCCAATAATACAGCTTAGAAGTAAAGTCTTGCTCAACTGGAACTATAGGAATCCTTGAAACACACTTCGGTGGCTTGATCTTGTGTTCCCAGATAGGCTTCAATGTGAAAGGATGAATCTTGTCTGTTGGATATGATCTGGGATACTGAGGCTCCAAGTCTTTCCATCCCTCTGAGCTTTCTCGCTTCAACTTTGTGTAAAAACCCTGAAGAGGAGGAGCTTTCTCTTTGTATAACGGATAATCGAGACGAACTAGATCACGAATGTACCAGAATGGCAGACTCAGAATGTCTTTGTATTCCCTGAAGTACAATACACCTTCTTGCCACTTTACCCCCAACATTCTTGTGTGACTAATATACGCCCAGCTTATCACGTTTCCAGACATCTTCGACAATCTTTTCTTGAAGACGGAGGCTCGCTCGACTGGCTTTTTCTTCTCTTCGGGCTTGAACCATTTGGGATAGCGCTCTCTGATTTTGTCCTGTCGTATCTTAACTTCATCAGGAACTTTAGCAGAGTCAGTCTTCAACTTCTCTTCGGCCTCACGTACCATTTCCTCATCAATATTTAGAATTCCAGCGCCCGGGTCATTTACAACGTACTCAGGAGTCGGCATGCTGGTTCCATCTTCGAGATCCACTTCATTGTTTTCTGGATGCATCTCAGGAGGAACACTTTGGCTTGCACTGGAAGATTCTCCAGATGCAAAGCCGTATACTTTAGCCATGTCCTCTGATGTCATCTCAGGTGGAATCTCTCCTTCTTCCAGATCATACTCAGGCATGGCAGGTGGTGGGAGCAAGTTACCTTCATCGTCATAAGCAAAATAACAATTCAAAGGCTCCACGTATTCAACTTGAACTATCGCTTTCTTCTTCACTTTTTCACGAAGTTCTTGAATCTTGCTCATCATAGGTGCAGGCTCCCCCTGAGCAGAAGAACCTGCTTCGGGATCATTGCCTCGGCGATCATGACTCTTCTTTGTGCGTCTTGATGCTGAACCACCCGATGATCCGCCACCGCCTGTGGCTCCAGGATCACCACCATCACCTTTACCATCACCATCATCATTGTCATCAGACTCATCATCATCCTCTTCATCATCGTCATCTTCTTCACTATCCTCATCCTCATCACCAGCCGTACTAGCTCCAGCCTCCGAACCACCAGTGAGTCTAGGTTGAGTTCCAGTCAACTCATTCAACCTAGTCCTCAGCCTTGTGTTTTGCTTCCTGTATTTGGTGATTCGGCGCTCATTGTTCACATTCGCGAGCTGGAGATCACTGTACTTCCCTTCAATACCTATAAGTCTTGCCAAGGCACTTTGGTTCGACTGTATCAATTGCTGGTGTGATTCCATGAGCTGCCTGTTCGACTCCAGAATCTGGTGATTCGATAAAGTGAGTGCGTCGACAGTAGCTCTCAAATCTGTGTTTGCAGTAATAGTCTCGCCAATCAATTCCAACATCGCCGTTTCATTCTCTTCTATTTGGGCGCTTTTGCTTCTCAAATCAGCTATTTCACGCACCTGTGCAGCAACTAAAGCCGTAAGTTCGCTGACATGTCGCTGAACTTGTTCGTTGGTTGCTGGAGTTGAAGAAGAAGATTGGCCTGAAGGTTTAGCAGCTGTCGATCTCGCCGCTTCCTTCAACCTCCGGATATGATCACCTACCGGATTTGAGACTAGCTGTGAACCTGTCGCTTCAACGGTAACTGAGACTTGCTCAGTGAAGACTACCGAGGAAGGCATTGACATAGTCACGCCCGCAGGCATAGCTGCACTGAAAGATAGAGGAACTGAAGATGTTGCTGCTGTTGTTTCTGTTGCTACTGTTGTTGCTGTTGTTGTTGCTGATATGGTAGAAGAAGTTGGAGTGCCAAAAGTATCAGGGAGATTCAAGTTCGCACGTCTTCCCCTTAATCTCTTAGGGGTCTTCTCAGCCGCAACTACCTTCTCTGACATCCTCTTTTGTCCCCTACCAACCTTTGTTGCTTTAGTCTTCTGTCTTTTATGAGGAGGAGGCGTGCTAAGATCAGCATCGATATCTGCAACGAGATCACCACTACCTGGAGTGAAAGTGGGATCTCTTGCAAGATCTCTCGCCTCGGCTGCGCGAGCTCTATCCTCTTCTAAACTTAGTACATCAGGTGAATCATCTTCTGTAGCTTCTGAGTCGTCATCATCATCATCAACGTCTTCTATGTTAACCGGGCCTTCATCAATCTTCCCTTTACCTCTGCCTGAACTGGATGGTGCATCTGCATCCAGAGACGTAGAATCAAACAAATCATCATCTCGTCTTAGTTCAGCATCTCCCGTATTGCCCGGTGCATTGGCTCCCAAAGCAACAGTAGGTCTACCAATGTTATCATCATCTTTGAACACTTGTCTGTGAACCTGAACATCATCTTCTGAATCACTGTCGTCGTGCCTCCATCTATTACCAGGAGGTGCCTCATAGTTATCTCTCGCTAGAAATGCATACAATCTACGACTTGGTGGATACTCTGACTTCGGCTTGTTCTTGTATTGCAGCATTCTTTTCAACTCAACTTCATCAATTTTCTTTATATCCAACAACTCTTCAACACGCTTCACCATGTTTGGGATCTGGTTGTCAAGGATCATCTGCAGAAATCGAGGATAAACAATGAAAGCGTTCTTTGACGGTTTCTGCAGAATCACTTCCTTAAGATGATGCATAATCATTCCAGAGAAGTTGAACGGCTTGTTCAACGTCAACGCAACAATCGCTGATGCCAAAGTGTCCCGGATCGCATCGAAAGTACCTTTGCGAGGGCCGATGCACTTTAACACAACGTGCGTTAAGTATTTTAACTCTGGAGGTAAACACCCTTTCTGCAACATCTTATGCGCACGTACGTCATCAGTATACTTCATCCTAAGGAATCCACCACGTATCAAAATGGAATCAAACACGATCGGATCATCTTTATCATCTTCGAACTTCAGGATCTCGCGAACTAAGTCTTCAGTGATAATAACATCCTTTCGTTGCACAATGCTTCTGATAGTAGCTGGAATTGTGCTGTTGTCGACCTTAGCATTTTGATAGAATTCCCGAATAATGTCTTTGTAAGCCGCATATTCTGTGGAGATAATGCCTTCAAACCGCTTGCATTCCGGCTTCTTTATAGGTCTAAGAAATGCCAGACAGTTGTGCTTGGCCGACGTACCGTACTGCATATTTCTATAAGGCAAACACACGACAAGATCATCAAAAACAGTTCAAGATATGATAAACGGACAAAAACGGACAAAATTTTGACTAAAATTGGTCAACACAGGCCTATAGGCGATTACCCCTTGTAATCGCATGCTATAAGGCACGATTAGGTCCAATCGCATGGTTTAACAGGCGATTATCAGTTTCTGAGGCCTAATCGTTTGACTGTCCATGCGATTAGTAAAGCTAATCGCATGTCAGTTTGTAATGTTCACCAAGTTTGTCAAGATTCTCATATGGGTCAAGTTGGGTCTGATTTTGGTTACATTATAACCTACAATGACCGGCAAACAAAACCCCTCTAATTAATCTCAGTTTCAAGTCCAAATCAGGTTCCAATTGAACCGTTTCTTAAAACTAGGGTTCTTGAGTGTTTAAAATCGGGGTTTCTTGATTTTTGATGTTTTGGAACAAAATCTTGGTATACGAGGGACCTATATAAGCCGATAAACAAACCCTCATCAAGAAATAAGATCAACAAACTCGTTTTGACAATTAATCACACATTTTTTGCTCGTCTTAGGGTTTCAGTTCAAAAGTGATGATCTGACCCCTTAAAACAAGTTGTTAAGATCTGAAAATCTGGAATATTATTACCTTGATGATAAGGAATAAGTGTCTAAGATCAATAAAAATTTTACAAGAGCTTTGTTAGGATTTGGTTGAGAGGGAAACCGGTTACTGTGTTCTTGTTTTGAAAGAATGAAGAACAAAAAGAGACAAGTATCCCTTTTATACCCCAGCCCAAACGCATGACCCTAAAACACGATTAGGATTAAACGTGTGCTACAGTGTAGCGATTACGACCTAAACGCCTTCAGACTTCAAGCGATTACGGCTAATCGCTAATAACACCACACGATTGGGTTTTGGTTTGTCAAGAGACTATGGATGGCTAATCGCTTAGCTTAACACACGATTAGAACATAAACGCGTGTAAAAACACACGATTAGGAGCTACTCGTCAATATGCATAGGCGATTAGCTCATAATTGCATAAAACCCTTTTCACAAATTACCAAAATGCCCCTGCAGCACCAAAACATACATTTTTGACCCGTTAAGGTTCAAAACATGCGTTTTTCAACCCGATTTAACACGCGACTCAGATGATGACTCAGATACATGAAAATGTTTCATTTTTCCACCCTTGTACTTGATAAAACATGCGGTTTTGACCCGGCAAAAACACAAGTTTCCAATTAGTTGTCCTTTTTATTTTTCGGCGTTTTATTCTTGAAGAAGTAAGATTACAATGGATTATGTTTCCATCATCGGCAATCAAGAATAGCTAATCTACTAAAATTTAAATAGAAAATAAGCGAAAACACGAAAACAACTAACTGTACACTATCATATTTTTGCGAGTTTCGATAGTTAGGGAATCATATCAGTGTACGGACTATACTAGAACCCTTATACTATCAGTTTTTGATTAAAATTACCAATAAGCATCCTACAACAACTGTCAGTATTGTTGTCCACCTAAACTCAAAATTAAGTTTTATCGCTAGGCACTTTAGATACGTTAAGGTAATATTAAAGCTGATTAAAGGTGTTCCCCGCACACGCGACATATTCCCGCGTCAAGGCATGCACAAAGCTTCCTCGTAACCGGTGAATAAGCTGTTGTCATCCGTATTTACAAGGAATGGACTCAGTGGTGATCAGGTCTGCACGAACGCTGCAACAGAGAGACCATTGAGATCCAGACCAGGGTTCAAGTCAAATACCGTACATTTTTTATTTTTCACGGTACGATGCTTTAGGTATATGATTGATTTGATACCTTAGAGCGATTCTCTTCGAGAATAGGGTTTTGGCATTCACGATCTTTTTGCTCTTACAGGATTCCCAGACGTCTCCTTATCGGAATTTATTCTATTTTTTTTTCTTTTCTTTTACTGGGAATGGCAAAGAGGTGTCTCAGTTGTAGGCTGCGAACCCAACGTACGTCACTTATGCCACCCCATTTTATTCTGAGAGACGTCCAGTTCACCCCGGATGTACCAACCTCTTAAAGACCAGAAACCTCGGATTTTGGCATTCTATCAACAAGATTTAGGCTTTTAGACCATATGCCAACGCGGCGTTAATCCACACAATCCTCAGTTGATTTAGGTTTATATCACCGTGCCGAACTTGGAAATGATTTCGAGCCTACCAACACATCATTGTAGAGGCTACTTATCAGATCCAATATTTTTAAGATGATAAAGGTCCAGAAAGTCCGACTAATTGGTTAATATCATCTTCCCTATTTTCACCAAAGAAACTCATTTTTGCATTTTTCAATTTTTTGATTTTTGAATTTTCTCATTTTTTTGAGTTTTGCATTTTCTGATGTTTTTGTATTTTTCTGAATTTTCTCCCCCTAAAAATCTAAAAATTTGCAAAAAGACAATATTTTTGAAGAAAATATTTACAAAAACGATTGCCAATGAGGATCTAATCCTGCTTTTCCTTAATGCCATTTAAAACCAAAAGATACCCGAAACGAGGTTTATCGAAAGCTTTGGTGTATAAATCGGCACGTTGGTAGTCCGTGTGGATTTTAATCATATCTATCAGTTTCTTTTCATAGCAATCGCGTATGAAATGATACCGAACATAGATATGCTTCGCCGTGGAATGATTTACCGCGTCTTTAGCAAGCGCTATGGCAGACTCATTATCACAGTAAATAGGAGTGTTAAGAAATTTCAAACCGTAGTCCCTCATTTGTTGCTGTATCCAAAGAACCTGTGAGCAACAGCTGGACGCAGCTATGTATTCCGACTCGCAAGTTGATAAGGACACAGAGGCTTGCTTCTTGCACTGCCACGAGACTAGTCGACCTCCCAAGAACTGGCATCCAGCCGATGTGGATTTTGCGTCTTTCTTGCATCCGCCATAGTCAGCATCACTATAAGCAACGAGGTCAAACTTATCGTCATTAGGGTACCATAGACCTTTGGTCGGACATCCCTTTAGATAACGTAAGATCCTCTTCACAGCAACCAGATGGGACAGTTTCGGCCTGGACTGGTATCTTGACAGCAGGCAGGTTGCGAACATAATATCAGGTCTTGAAGCTGTGAGGTACATCAACGAGCCAATCATTGCTCGATAAAGAAAGGAATCAACGGCTTGTCCTTTCTCATCCGGACCAATCCCGTGATTGGTTTGGATAGGAGTGGCTATAGCAGTAGAGTCTTCCATCTGGAACCGGCTCAAGATGTCAGCAACGTATTTGGTCTGGTGGATGAAAATCCCCGACTCAAGTTGATCTACTTGTAGGCCAAGGAAAAATTGCATTTCCCCCATCGAGCTCATCTCGAACTTATCCTGCATTAATTTTTCAAATTCCCTGCACAAAACCTCATTAGTTGACCCAAATATAATATCATCAACGTAAACCTGTACCAGCAGACGGTCACCATCTTTTTCCTTGGTGAATAAGGTGCAGTCCACGAGTCCACGGTTGAACCCATTGGAGATTAAATAGCTGCTAAGCATTTGATACCATTCTCTCGGAGCCTGATGAAGACCGTACAACGCTTTATTCAGTTTGTAAACCTTTTCACGATGCAGTGGATCTTCAAACCCCGGAGGTTGTGAAACATACACCTCTTCCTTCACGACACCATACAGAAAAGCACTTTTCACGTCCATTTGATACACCTTAAACCGTTTGTACGAAGCGTAAGCTAAGAACATTCGGATAGCTTCAAGGCGCGCAACTGGAGCGAATACTTCGTTGTAATCTATTCCTTCGATTTGACGGAAGCCGAGGACAACTAATCGAGCCTTGTTTCTTATAATTACCCCGCGGTCATCCTGTTTGCACTTGTAGACCCACTTTGTTCCAATCTTCTTTGCGCCTGGAGGTAAGTCAACTAAGTCCCACACTCCTAGCTTTTGGAACTGCTGAAGCTCTGTCTGCATTGCGTCAATCCATGGTTCTTCTCTCCAAGCCTGTTGGACGGTTCGTGGTTCCACCTGAGAAACATATAGAGCAAAAGACCAATCGTTCTGATGACCTGCTTTTCTGATCTTCGAATAAAGAGCTAGGGTAGCTGAGTTGTCACTTGAACTGGCATTCCTGAGCTGACTACGTGTCATCACTCTACCAGTCGGATCACCAATCACATTCTGCAGTGGATGAGTGTCGTGAATCCGAGATTCCGGATGTGCCGGCACTGGATCATCCGAACGCAGATTGAGATTTTCAAGTCCCTGAGAGATATTCGTTTCAGCGGCACTTGAACTAGAGGGAGCAGCGGGTTGCAAATTTAAACCGGAGAAATCAATCTGTAGACCGATTCCAGGAGCTGCTGAAGAAGAAGGACCAGCTTGATCATTCCCAGTAGGAGGAACTGGAGCTGTATTGGCAGATTCACCATTTCCAGCCAGTTCTTCAGTAAGAGTTTCCCGAGATTCTGTATATTCCACATCTGAAGAAGATTCCATAACCTCTGACGCTTCCTGAAAGACTTCCTCGACTTCAACTGCTGCGGCTTTATCAGGGGGACCCATGGATGTAGAAGCATCAGATGCGGCAGGCGCAGGTGCATTAACCACGATCGGACGCATTAGCGGTTAGCTAGCTGCCTTTTCACACTCGTAATACATTTGCGATACAGCATCATCTACCACATTATCCAGGTTGAAAGAATCGAACAAACTCTTATAGTCGAACAACCAATCGGGTCCAGCACCGGGCGCATTGACAGTGTAACGCTGAACATCGACATTAAGCCAATCCTCAACGTTATTGGTTCTTTTGTTGTATACCCTCTTGTTAGGAGTACTGTATCCAACAAAGAAACCTTCCTTTGCCTTTGCACCAAACTTCCCATCGGGGTGTAACATTGTGCATGGAGCACCGAAAGGTTCCAGAAACTCTAAGTTCAGCTTCCTCCGGATTAGAAGTTCGTAAGAAGTCTTGCCAAACCTCTTAACCGTAAGAACCCTATTTAGAGTATAACACGCGCAGTAAACTGCCTCGTTCCAAAACATGACAGGCAAGTTTGAATCTGCGAGCATTGTCCTGGCTGCCTCAATAAGAGTTCTGTTCTTTCTTTCTGCAACCCCGTTTTGCTGAGGAGTGTATGGCGCTGTGAATTTGTGATGAATACCCTTTTCTGCACATAGTGACTCCATAGCATTGTTCCTGAATTCTGTTCCATTGTCGCTTCGAATCTTGCGGATCTTCAGCCTATAGATGTTTTCTAGTTTGGTGAACAGATTTTTCAAAAACTCAAAAGTCTCACTTTTATGCTGCATGCATACAACCCAAGAGAACCTTGAATAGTCGTCAGTGACAACCAGACAGTACAAATCTCCATTCTTGCTTTTACGATTGACTGGGCCGAACAGATCCATGTGCAACCGCTCGAGAGGCATACTGACTGAGTTGACCTTCTTAGGTTTGTGAGATTTCTTTTTCTGCTTCCCTTTCTTACATGACACACAGACGTCATTTAGATGAAAATTCTTGACTGAGACACCTTCCACAAGCTGATTCTGAACCAGATGATTCATCTTCCTCAAGTGAATGTGCCCCATTCGTCTGTGCCACATAATAGATTCCTTCTCTGTAGCTTTAGACAGAAAACAAGTGACCTCCCCCTTAGCTGTTACAGCTTGACTCATATCCAGAACATACAAATTGTTAACTCTTGGAGCTGAGATCATAATCCACTGTTTCGGGATCTTAAAGCCAGGTTTCAGAATGAAGCAAGCATTGTCATCAAAGAACACTGTGTACTTCTTGTCACAGATCTGTGAGACACTCAGCAAGTTGGGGTCTATCTGTTTCACGAAGCTTATCTTCTCAAAGCTTACTATTCCATTTCCCATACTGCCTTCTTTTGTGATGTATCCCCCTTTATTACCAGCAAAAGCAACATACCCCCCCTTTGATATTCTTGATGTCAAATAGCAGGGATAAGTCGCCTGTCATGTGCCCAGAAGCTCCACTATCAACAATCCAGAGGCTGCTGATAAGGCCCTGTGGAACTCCCTGCACGACATTCAAGGTTTAGTGGTTAAGGGGGACCCAAGCCTTGACGGTCTTTGGTCTACCATCTACATCCAAAGTCGGAAAGTCAACCCACTTTCCGTTAGGAGTTGGTGTTGCTTCCGATGGTCCGGCAGTTTCTGCACTAACAGATGATCCTCCTTCCTTAGTTGGTGACTTGGGTCTCCAAGTCTTTCCCGGTCTCGTTGGCTTGGGCTTCTTCTTTGCCTTGGGGCTAGAAGGTCCAGCCTCAGATTCCTTTGGTGGAACAGCCTTTGGATCCACTTCAGACTTAACTGCCCGTGGAGCAGTGTTAGGGTTGCCTTGAGGTTTAGCTGCAGCCTGTGCTTGTGGCTTAGGCACTGCTTGAACCTTCATAGGAACTTGGCTCCCCCTCGACTGCGGACCCCTGCCATCAACTGGCTTTTGGTTCATAGCAATCTTGTTGCGAGTGTCATAAACTGTCTGTTTACCTTGTTGCTTCTCAGAAAGCTTAGGAGAAACAGGCGGTTTAGAGTTGCTAGAACTAGGAGCATCATTTGTCTCGATCCTTTTGCGTCTCAATTCGGGGCAAGCAGCAACTAAATGCCCATGAACCCCGCACTTGTGACAGGATCTATACTCCTCAAATGGTGGAGCATTACTATCCTTACTCCTTTTGTTGGACTTCGTGGCAAAAGTGCTTTTGTGTTTTAAATCCTTAAAACTTTCTTTTTGCCAATCTGTTTTAGGATAATTATCATACTCATTACCTGAAGATCCAACAAATTGAGTAACATGTTTCTTAGGAGATCTCTCCTGAGCTTGATTCTTGGGGTTCAAAGTGTTCTTCTTTTGATTTTTATTTTTGTTTCTTTTGGACTGATTACCCTGACCCTGTTTCCCATGTCCCCATTTTTCTTCCTCAATTGTAATGGTGGATTCTTGCCAGATTTTACCAACAAGACCAGGTGCCAGATGCTTAAGGAAATTCCTCATCAGCATAGATTTTATCAGACCATTTTAATTGATAGAACACTTTGATATTTTTACCAAGAGGGGTTTGCACTTTCGGTTCAGGATCACACAAGATGTGATTTTGGACAGGAATATCCGTATTCTTCACCGGTGCATACCTCTCTGGTTCATCAAGCTCATCATCAGAACAGTCTGTCTCGCAGACACTAGCATCATCAGCAATCTCACCAGATTTGGCAGCAACAGCAGTGGTTGCAGCCTTAGTAACTTCAGCAGGTTTAGCTGCTTCCATCACTTTAGGTGCAGGAGGAGCAGCCTTAGTGACTTTGGCAGGTTTAACTGCTTCCATCACTTTAGGTGCTTCTGCAGCTTTAGCTGCTTCTGCTGCCAAGTCCACAAACTCTTCCTTCGGTAAAATATCATAGTGATGATTTTCGAATCTCACCGGAGGAGGACACTGAGCATATTTGGGACTGGTGGAATTGCTATCCTTATCTGAGTGTTCAATGATATGATCAAGAACATACTTGCAGTTCAGGTAACTCTCAAGTTTCTTCTTGATCTTCTCATAGTCACCGTTAACAATGGCCAAATGTTTCTTAGTGTCTTCAACCTCATTAATGTAATTATTGATAGCAATTTGCTTATTAGCTAGAGTTTTAGACAGTTCAGAAACATCCTTCTTATAGTTTTCAACAGTTTTAAGAAAACTTTTCTCTTTTTGTTTTAAAGAATCATTTGACCTTTGCAATGGACCTACATCAGCTTTTAAATTCAGATTCTCATCAGTTAATTCTTTGATTCTGAATTTAAGCTGATCACACTCAGTGGAATCTTTCTTAAGAGTATCAATGGTGATTTTGAGGGCTTTCTCATTAGCTCTCAAAACCTCATTGCTCTGTTGGCATTGACTTAAGTCTGCTTTCAAGTTCAGATTTTCGTCTGTTAAGACATCAATTCTGTACTTAAGCTTGTCACATTCAACACAATCAGGTTTAGGATTGGAAGAAAAACATACCTTATCGGACGATTCTGTAATAGCCATCAAAGCATAATGAGCAGCCGTCTTCACTGATCCGAAGACATCAGCAAGGTTGTTCTTTGTACAGTCAGCATCCACAAGAATCGACCTTTTGCTAATCAAGGCGTCTGCTTCAGCTAACAAATCCTCCAGATCCACCCCTTCATCAGAATCACAGTCCAAAGTTTCAACTTCAGGAATAACTGCTTCAGACTGGCTTGGACACTCTTCAACTTCTTCATGAGTATCAGACATAATTTGGGCAAAGCATGCTGCACCACCCTGAGGAGCTTGTTCACCAGTGATGAGGTGATTCCAGTTGAATACTTCATCTTCTTGAACTACCAGGGCTTGATTGTTGTTTGCTTGAGGCCTCTGGTTCTGGTTGTTTACTGGGACAAGAGCTCGTTCAGCATTTTGGTTAGGTTGTGTCTGAGCTTCGTGCCTCTGATTATTCTGATTGCCTCTGTTGTTGTTGAAGGGATTCTGATTTCCCTGTTGCCTTGGTCGATCACATTCTCTGGCAAAGTGTCCTCTGTTGCCACAGTTGTAACAGGTGACCTTCGTTTTATCAAACCCAAACTTAGTGTTGTTGTTGATCAGCACATCTCTCCTTCCAGTTCTATCCATGTAATCCTTTGCACGTCTCACCACACTAGCGAAGTGCCACTGGATGTCTATCAGATCCATGTCATCCTTGTCGATCTGGGCATAATCTTCTTGAGTGAGATAAGGTTTCCCGATCTACACTGCAACTAATCCACTATAGGAATTGACCAAGGTTGACAGCAGAGCCATGTGTTCTTGGGCTAACTCTACAGTCACCTTCTCAAAACCCGCAGTGTTGTAACATCCTGAAAATTCGCCATATATATATATATATTAGACTAAAGCGGCTAACAGGATTTTTATCAAGTAGGTTCGTTAATGGGTTTTGACATGTAAGGTTTTATTTAAGGGACTTACATGACCCGGTTGTTTCTTTTAAATGGAACATCAAGACAAAACGTATTAGATCAGTTATTCGAGTGACCCGTTGGGCGTTGGTTTAAGTCGGTTGGATTAACTTTTGGAACAAGTTAATAACGTATGAAATTTAAGGGGCCTTCGTGTAACTTTGCTGTTTATATTTTCTTAAAACCCTACTATCGTTGATTGCCGACATCGCCTCATTGCTTGACTCCACTGTCACGGTAAAAGAAAGCAGGTTAGTCTCGTTTAATGTTGCCTCCTTGATCGCATCAGGTGTGGCATATCTTAAGCCATTGGGTTCCAGCGATTTGGTTGTTTCAGTTGCAACCGGGTGTCTGCGCACGTAGCATTTATCGGCACCGGATTCCATTTTTTAGCGTTGTGGAACCTTGGTATGGTGATCAGTGCTAAGGCATGGAACGGTGGTAATGGGCATAGATAGTAGAATTGACAGGTTGGTGGGGCAGTGTTCGTGCGAGTTGTTGTTTCGTATGGTGGCGGCAAGCGGGTAATCAGTTGTGATGGTGGTAGCGCAAGAATGGCTATGGTGGTGAAGCTTGATAATGCTAGGCGAGAGACAAAAAGGGTTCGAGGGGGAAAAGGTGAGGGATCGAACAGGACGGAGACGAATGACGACACCGTTGGTGGTTCGCGGTGGTTCCGATACGCGACCTCCGACTCATCACAAGACAATGGTGAGGATTTTACGTCATGTATTTATGCATGGGGACCCTCAAGGTTTTGGTTAAAGACCATTATAACTAGTTATATATATTCCAAGTTTTGGTGTTGCAAGATGATAATGGAGTATGTTTGTTCATCTGGTCGTAGCATTATGATAATGAAGGTGATGCTTCTTGAACAGTAGGTGAACTAGAGTATTAGTTTTACATGGTCATCTATCCATAACATGCATTATGTATGAGGGTATGTATCTTATATATAACAATCCAATTACACGTTCGGAAAGGTCCACGTATTTAGTCATTATTCTAACACTTGAGCTTTGGACACGAGGGGTATTTTCTATTGCTTGAAAGTATGCGTCGTTGGAGGTCATGATGCTGTTGTGGAGATCGATAATTGGGATTTAGTGACGTTGTACATAGGTTTTGACTATGTACACCTTACTAAGACCTCCTAGATTGTGCATTTGGAAGCTTTGCAACTGGTGAGTTCTTGTGTCCACTATTTTAGTTATTATTTTTCTAAATATTTTGGGGCTAACGTGCATGCTAAACCAGTATGATTATTTTTATAAAGTCACAAAATATTTTTATGAAGTTACAAATATTTTGTGTACGAATGAAATCCATATTAACTCATACATATTATTTTGGTATGAAACATGAGTAGGCGGAATGCGCCTAATGTTTTATTATATGGTTTGAGTTATATGTGTTATTAGAAGTGGGACAGGCCTGCTCTGATTTATGATATTGTTTTTATCATGTTCACATAGTTTATGGTTTATGTGTAATTAGAAGTGGGATAAGCCTGCTCTGATTTATGGCATAGTTTTTGTCATGGTTATCACATAGTTTGCCTTATGTGTTATTAGAAGTGGGATAGGCCTGCTCTGAATTATGGTATAGTTTTTGCTATGGTTGTCACATAGTTTATGCCTAATGTGTTATTATATGGTTTGGGTTATATGTGTTATTATATTAATAGACTGTTGTCTTGATTAAAGTGTGGCTTTAATTTTTACTTAATAAGCGGAATGCGCTTAATGTCTTAGCCACGTATTTGAAACATTTCTTGTTAGATCAGGCTTTGTCTTGCTTGTTACTTGTTTAGGTTATTTGTGTTAATTTATATACAAATAAACTATGTTTGATGTCTACCTGATATGTCGAACTGAGCTATGACGGAACTGGGATATGCCTGTTCTGATCTCTGGTCTTGGTTTTGAGTCATGGTTGTTACATATTATATTTCTTTTGTGTTCTTAAAGGTGGGATATGCTTGCTCTAATATTATAACCTAGCTATGACAGGAAGTGGGATGTGCCTGCTCTGATCTGTATTTTTGGTTTGAGTCTAGCAAGCGGAATGCGCTTAGATAGACTTGATTGTACTTTGTGTTTATAGGCGGTATGCGCTTATAATATTTGTTAATTAAAGTTTTGAGATAAATAGGCGGATTTCGCCTATCCTAGACTTTGATTTTTGTTTGAAGAAAAACAAATTAGCGGATTGCGTTTATTGTTAACTCTGAGGTTGAGGTATTTTGTTAATTCTTATTTTGACAAAATACTTGTTTACATAAATTTATAAAACTTGAACTCACTCAGCGTAGCTGACTTTTGCATGCACGTTAGATTGATTTCAGGTTAATAAAGAGATGGATGGATGACTGCTTGGCGACGCGAGAAGCTACCTGGCAATTGAAGGCATTTCTAGTAAAAGACGACTTTTGTCTACACATGAGAAATTTTAAATTCGAGTTATAATTGAATAAATATTTTTCATGTGTTTTGTAAATTTTATTCTAAATGATTTTTCCGCTGCGTATACATACTCTTTCAAAGAAAAAAATTTACTCGTGTTTTTGCCTATTTAAGAATGTTAACCCAACTGTTTGACACCGGTTTTGCGGGTCTTACAAGTGTTCAGCTGTTCTGCAACAGGATTGGTCCGATAGCCACCCTGATTTGAAGTAGAAGCACCTCCATATCCACCATAGTTAGTGGATGGAGCACCACCAAACCCTGACGAAGAAGCTCCACCAAAGTTGGAAGTTGCCTGAGCTGGTGCTGCAAGATGAGCAAACGGATTAACACCAAATTGGTTAGTATTATAATTAGAAGGATACTGGTTTCCTTGACCCCAAGGAAAGACTGGTGGAGGAACATCAGATGGGGGACCATAGTTGTCAAACGCAAAGATTGGATCAGGATTAACCATGAACGCAGTCTGAGGTTTGGATCCCCCCACACTGATATCCTGAACTGGATTCCCGTAGTAGATACTGGGATTCTGAACAACGGGCGGCTTGTTAGCTCTCCTGATCTCCTCGATCTCCTTGTTCTCCAGCTCTGTCACGAACTCATTGATGGAGAGTGTCTGATAAACGTTGTTGGATTTCTGGATGTCCAGCCATTGATGCCAGTGTGAAGGAAGCGCCTCTGCAAATCTTTCCACAAGTTCTGCAGAAGTGTAGACAACCCCATACTGATACATCTCGGACATCAGGTGATAATATCTCGCTGTCAGATCTCTTAACGATTCATTTCCCATCGCGTTGATGTTCTCGAACTCCTTCTTCAACTGATCCACTTTCACCTTTCGTGTCTTCTGATTACCCTCATTACGCTCAGCAAGTGCTAACCAAAGCATCTGCGAAGTAGTACACTGCGCAAACTGATGAAGGATGTCTTTGGGAAGTGCCTGCTTCAACGTTGCTATCGCCTTCTTTTCGTAGTTATATTTCTTCCTCTGATCTTCAGACATATCCTCTAGTGAGACCGGAGTAGTAGAATTTTCAACCAACGGCCTTGTGTACCCATTCTCGATATCAGACCATACTAAGCCATCGATACCCTCAACATGTGACTGAAATCTGCCCTTCCATCCATGGTAGTCTGACATATATTGCAGTTTCGGTGCTCTGTTAGAACTACCCGTCTCTAAGTCACTGATGAGAACGGAAGACAAATGGTTTGTCTGAGAGTTAGCAGCAGCTGCGAGTGCCCAAGGATTCGCATTCATTGCCTGCTGTTGAGCAGCTAGCGCCCATGGATTGATTCCGGCAACATTCGCTTGCATTTGCGCTTGTTGCATCCGTTGCGCGTTTCCTTCAGTTGAGAACTGCCAAGGGTTCGTGGGTACGTTGGCTTGATTGTTCATTTGATTGTTCATTTGTTGGTTATACTGAGTTCTCGGTTGACTCAGATGTCCCCAAGGGTTCGCCATATGTTAAGGTATGTTAAAAGTCCGATACTTAGTCAAATTTTATGTTTCAGAACCTTTTAGGCGATTATAGGGCTAATTGCTAGTTAATATAGGCGATTGGGGGTTTTTACACGTGATTAGGGCTAATTGCTAGTGAATAGTTACGCGATTAGGAGTTTTCAGGCGATTTGGGAATGTCACGTGATTAGGGCTAATCGCATGAACAGTACATGCGAGTATGGCCCTAATCGTGTATAAGGAACAGGAGTTATCAGGCGAGTATGGTTAAACGCTCCACTGTAGCTAGCGAATATGGGGCTAATCGCTATCTAGACCTAATCGCCCAATAATTTCATGTGATGAGGCCTGCGTAATCGCCTGATCTGATCTGCAGCCGCACTTTTGCTCAAAAAACACCGATTTTTCCTCAAAATCTTATCTAAAACATTGTATTTTGATCCCAAATGATTAGACAAGTTACCAAAATAGTTTTAGAACAAAACCTGATCAAAAACACACGTTTTTAACCGTAAACACACACTAAGATTTTGAAAAATATGGGTTTTTGATAAAAACTCAAAGTTTCAAAATAAGAACAGGTTTTTGATTAAAAATCTAAACTTTTACACTAAAAACAACCTGTTTTTGCTCGTTTTTCCTATTAAAACACCCGTGATAAGAGCCTCGGCTCTGATACCACTTGTTAGGACCGGCGAACGCGTAATCCGACAATCACGGGGTCTCTACCAGAGGTGCGGAATCCCTCTAGTATGTTCTAATAACAGGTACGAGATTGAAACAATGAAAACGAGTAATCACAACACACACACACGAGTCAAAAGATTATAGATTAATCACTAAAACAGAGCTCGAGTGTTTACAGAGATCAAATCAGACTTCTCAGACCAGGGGAGGGTGTTTGGAGAGTGTGTGAGGCAAGAACTAAGGTCTAGGGTTGAGAATGAGGCTATTTATACCACCCGGGTACGAACAGACCCATTTAGGCGATTAGCAGGCCTCCTATAGGCGATTAGCCATAATCGCCTATAGAAGTAAGCCTAATCGTGTGATCTGACTAGCGATTAGGGCCCTAAACGCATGCCAAGCCATCCTAATCGCCTTTAGCCTCTCAACCATCCCAAAACGCGTATAAACGCCTCCAAACAACCTGAAATACGTCCAAACAACAAATATACTAGCCTAGGGACATCATGTACTAACACCACGCAGGCATGTTTCCCCCTCTCCCAACCAAAGACAAGCAGATCTGCGGGTCGTAGGGTGGATCTCCCTTCCGTGGGGTCTGTGAGGAAGTTTACGGGGGCCTCCTTTTTGGCAGAAATCCCAGCTCTTCTCAGGATATCCCACAAAACGTCTCTCACCCAGTCATGCCGATATTTGAAACCAGGGAGCTCCTTGCAATGAATTGCATGCTCCCCGTATTTATCCATGCAAGCTTTACCGCAGATGGGGCATGTTTCATCTTCCGGATACATAGGGATCATCAATCGGTACTTGAGTATAGCCCTGTACTCAACTGCAGACATGCATTGGCCCAACCCCTCAATCGGGATAACGGTCAAAAAATCCTGAGCATGACCTTCTGGCGAGAGGACAACTCAAAAACTTCTCCCAGGCTCTGAGCAGTTTAGCTAAAAAGAGCATTCGCCAAAGTTTTTTGTGGCTTTGAGGGGGCGGTGTCCTTATTAGAAAAACCGCCAATATCGAAGTCCGGAAGATAGACATTTAAGCGTTCGAGCGCCTGTTGATAGTCTGGGTCTAGTCCAACGACCCCACTGTTTCGGAGGATATGATCCTGAAGTTCCCAAGACTGAGCTCTAGACGCCACAAAGGCATAGACCCCAACATCTCGAGCTGAAAGGAGGCCCAAACCACCTAAACGCATCGGCAAGGATGCCAAGCGCCACTGGAGGTCCCCGAAGAAGGGGCCACCACACACAACTATATCTTCAATAGCCTCGCGGAGACCATCACCGAAAAGGGATACCGCATCCACCATTAAGTGGGGTTGACAAGTTCGCAACCCAAAAAGTAACTTAGCGACCCCCATGCATGACCTGAGCAGCAGGAGTTCACTTTGGGGATCTCTAAGGCGGGGCAGTAGTTTCATAAGGGCAACCGCACTCGTAGCCCGCCGCCTTGCCAACTCCCCAATAAAGGTAGGATCTCGGCTAACAGCCCCACCAAGGAGCTTAACCCCCTTCTCTGGTCTACCAATCCCTCTCGGGAAAAGCCCGTTCTGACTTTTCAACCCGTCACACGTCGGCCAAAAGACCTTTGTTTTCTTAATATTGAGGTGAAGCCCTAGAGATGGCCCATGCACGTTGATAATGTCTAAAGCCTTAGCAACCTCCACTGCGTTGCCTATAATCGTCCCATCATCCAAATACCAGGCATGAAACGGTAGGTTAAAATAAAAGATTTACTTTACCAATTAAAAACAAAATTGGATTTTTTATTATTAAAATCTAATAATAAAATTAATTAAAACCCTATAAAGATATGCATATCTTAAAATTTAAAATAAAAGATTTACTTTACCAATTAAAATCAAAATTGGTTTTTTTTCCTCTCATGTTTTATCCCATACTTTTTAAACGTTAATATCTTTTATATACGAGATTTTTTAAAGAAAAAAATTACACCAAATTAACGAGCGTTTTATTATCTTTCCAACGAGTACCATAGTGCTATATAAAAAACAAAGAAAAAACGACTATTTTTATAGGGTTTTGTTCATACAAGAAAAAAAACATAAAGTGTTCAGGTTATTCATTAATCATGTATAGGCAAATCATTAATTATGTTCAAACCAGTAACATTATTCTATAATTTTAGAGTTATACATTGTTTAAGGTTAGACGTTAACATTGGAGATACATTATTAATTGTTTAAAGTTAGGTGCTACCCGAAACTTTCCTGCATGTAACTGTAAAGCGCATCAGTCTATTTCGTATGTAAAATTGATTTGTCATATTAGTTTTTATAACCCGGGACGCTCCCGAGATATAAATCTACTAAACCATATTCCAAAAAACTTTGTAAAAAAATAACCTGATCGGCTAAATGTAAATTCCAAGTTTTTTTTTCTTATAAACCAAGACTTAAAATAATCATTCAAGTTTTGACAAAATATTCAACTATTATTATGCACTAGTGGGTAACCCGTGCGTTGCGACGGAATTGAAAATTGCATCAAAATGTATCAATTCATTGCGATGTAAAATACATCCAAAACCTTTTGTTTAAATGATATAAATAAAGAATACTATATCTAATTTGCCTAAGGAACGATAGCATCATTTTGTTTGTATTAATATATAGCATCATTTAATTTGTTTAATATATAGCATCATTTTTATTGTATTAAAATATATAGCATCATTTTGTTTAATTGAACGAATTAATACAAATGCCTAATTTGCCTAAGGAAAACATAATTTCCTAAGGGGAACGATAACTATTGTGAATTTGATGTTATATTTATTTCTTTTGAACAAAACAAATCCAAATTATATGCTTGAGAATTTGATTATAGTTAAAAAAATAATAATAACGAAAGGTGTGAAATATAACGTTGTTTTAGATTTTTTTGGAAAAAAGCTTTCATTCACAAAACGCCAAAACCGGACTTCAAAACGAAGACCGACGGCAAACAACAATTACAACATATACAACGGAAAACGACACCAATCCCTCCATACAACCCTATTACATTTTAATCGACTCTTAGTCCATAAATACGAAATAGACTTTATACTAGCCACGATGATTTCCACCCTAGGCCGCTTCCCGTTAAACACCGAATCATTCCTCGCTTTCCATAACGACCACATAGTAACAATGATGATCCCGTGAACAATATTTTGACCCTTCTTGCTACCTTTCATCGTCTTATATATCTCTAGCAAATCTTTAATCTCGAAAGCAAAAATTGGGTCTAAACGACACCATCTTCCAATCCCATCCCAAACATTGGTTGCAACAATACAATCAGCCATGATGTGCATCACTGTTTCGCCATCACCATTACACCAGGGACATCTCAAATCTGTAAAGCCGATATTCCGCTTAACAAGCGCCTCTTTTGTTGGTATCCTATCCATTTGCGCTCTCCAGGCCATAATCGAACACTTCATTGGAACCCAAGAAACCCATTTCAACACAAAACAGTCTTCATAGGTCGTCCGCTGCATTAACATCCTGGTTGCTGCATTCGTGCTGAATTCTTTGTCCGAATCTGCAGCCCAGAACCAATAGTCCTGACCCACTTTAGTTCCTGTACCTGCAACCAATTCGCTTAAAGAAACCCACTCAATCAATCCTTTGTATCATACATATGATCAATCCAATCTGCATCAATTATCCGCTGGTTATTAACAATGATTGTACATTCCGAAGTGAAACAATTCTTTTTGTTTTCCAGCCGGTACAATAGAGGGAACTTCAACTTCAAAGCGCAATCGCCAATCCAAACATCCAGCCAGAACCGGACCAAATTACCATCTCGAATAGTATCTCTAATATACGAGTGCAACAGTATCGAATTGACCTTGAGCCCAACCACAACTTTGACTATCGCTTTCCAATTCCCGGATGCGTATTTATTTATCGGTAGTACATCCGACATATTGTTACTCTTATGACAAACCTCTACCACCCTTCTCCAAAGTGAAACTTTATTAGAATGGAATCTCCAAGCCCATTTGAAAATCAACGCATCATTCACATCTTCTAATCTTTTGATTCCCAGCCGACCTAGCTTCTTCGGAGTAGTGACGCGAGACCATTTAACCTAGTGAATCTTACTACCATCATTCGTACCCGACCACAAAAATTTCTTCATAATTTTCTCCAAAGAATCAACAACCTTTCTAGGCGCTTTATATAAGGAGGAGTAATATATGGGAAGGCTTCCAAGCACCGCTTTAAGAAGCGTCACTCGGCCTCCAATGAACAACAATGTAGCCTTCCATATAGCTAATCTAGCCTCAAAAACCTCAATAACTTTCTTCCAACTAGCCACTCTATTCATATTAGCACCAACTTTTATTCCCAAGTACTCACAAGGTAACACATCTCTTTTACAACCCAATGTTAAAGCCAAATCATCCGTTTCATCAACACTAGTACCCACCCCATAAAGCTTTGACTTCGAGATGTTAATTTTCAGACCCGAACAAACATGAAAACATCTCAAAATTCTAGCCAAATTCACCATATTATCATTAGAACATTCCCCTAGAATAAGAGCATCATCGGCGTAAAACATATAAGAAAGAACCATACCTTCTTTGTTAAGCGCAATCCCTTTAAAATCTCCTCCCAAAACCGCTTTTTTGATCATATGAGAAAGCGCCTCCATAACTATCAAGAACAAAAACGGTGATAACGGGTCACCTTGTCTAAGTCCTTTATTACAAGAGAACTCAAACGTAGGTGACCCATTTACCAATACCGCTGATCGAGCCGATTTTAAAATCCCCCAAACCCAAGAACACCATCTAGGAGGAAATTGCATTTGTTCCATCACCGAGACCAAAAAACCCCAATTTACATTATCATACGCCTTCTCAAAGTCGATTTTTAATTAAAAAAAAAGCCTTTTTATATTTGGGCTTCAACCAAGCAACAACTTCATTTAGAATTAGGGGACCATCCAAAATATACCTCTCCTTTAAGAAAGCGGATTGCGATTCCGAAATCACCTCTGCCATCACCTTCTTGATCCTAATCACTATGATTTTTGAAATCACCTTGCTAACCATACCGATTAAGTTTATAGGCCTGTATTCCTTCATGCTAGTTGGATTTTTGCAGTTAGGGACTAGAGTTATGAAGGAAGTACTACACTCCGGACAAATAAATCCGGTGTTATAAAATTCAGCCACAATCTCATAAAAATCCGCTTCTAAATCTTCCCAAAACACCTGCACAAAATGGAAATTAAAACCATCTGGACCGGGCGCCTTGTCCTTTCCACATTCGAACACCGCGTTTTTTATCTCCTCCTTTGTAACAGGTTGAACCAACTCTTCCCCTATTGATATCGGAAACGTACTAATATTCTCAAAACACACATTTGGCCGATTGCTACACGCTTCACTAAACATGCCCCTGAAGTGTCGCTGTGACACCCGGCAAACTTCGGTTATTAACTTTTGAAAACTTAGTAAGTCTACCTTAGCGAGTCATGCATACATTACACGTGACAGGGTCGGTCGAGGTTTCAGGCTTTGTTTGCTAGCTAAAGACGCAACCTAAGGTGAGTTTCACGGCCCCACTCTTTGCTGTTTTGGTTTTCGGGGGAGAAACATGATTAGTACTTCGGTTTGAAAAGATCATGTTATGCTGGGTTGGTTGTACGTTTCATTTATGTTCTATGTTCATGTGGCTCACGTTGTGACAGTTCGTTAACCGTTATGGCGGTAGTTCGTTAATTGTGAATGCACAGTTCGTTGACCACGGGTGGTAGTTCGTTGGCTATGTTATAGTAGTTCGTTGGCCATGGTTTGGTAGTTCGTTATTCGTTGTAACCGATAGTTCGTTGGTCGTGATAAACGATAATTCGTTGATTGGTTCGTCTCAGAGTCCAAACGTCTAACAAGTATTTTCATCAGTCAGTAGTAACATGATAGTTCTTTCAAAATCTCGTGAAACGTTTTTCCTTAAAAACCTGTGAACTCACCAGTATTTTATACTGACGTTTTTAGCATGTTTTCTCAGGTCGTTAGAATTGTAGAAACTGGATAGGCGCACGGAGTCGCACACGCGTCTAGGTTGTTCTTTTGGGTTGTTGAACAGTTAAACCTTTTACTTGGTTTTGTTTCTTTTTGAAAGTTGTAAACAATGAAATGCTTCTGCTGCGTTTCGAAACAAGTTTTATATAAATGCGTGTTTTGGTTTACGTATTTAATTACATATAGTCGTTGTTTGTTGTGACCGTTGACTTGGATCCTGGTATGTCACATGCCTCGCGGTAAAACTCCGCAAGTGGAAATTTGAGGGTGTGACAGTCGCATAACTTCTCTCTTCACAATAGGTCGGTTTCGTGGTCCAAACCCCATTAATATCTATCCCCGGAATAGCATTGGTAGATCTCCTACCATTTATCACCCTATGAAAAAACCCCGTATTATCATCTCCTAGAGCCGCCCACTTAACCCGAGAACGTTGCTTTAAATCCTTATTTCTTGCCTCATTGATCTCATTAATTCTATTTCTACACTCCTCCATTATCCAGCTTTCTTCTTCTGTTAGACTTCTCTCTTCCAAATATTTTTCCATTTTATCCAACTCTTCACAACTATTTTCATATTTCAAGTTTTCCTTCTTACTGATTTCAGCCGATCATTTCCTTAAAAGTGCAGCAAGTTTTTTCAGCTTCCGATTCAACACTACCTGAGCCGGCCCATTACCTGTTTCCTCTCGCAAAGTATTTTTCACCAGCTCGACACATCCATCTTTATCAATCCAGGAGTTAAACCATCGGAATGGTTTTGCCCCAAAATTTTTTGATGTCAAGTGGAGTGACAGCGGGCAGTGATCTGAAAAACCCCTCTGAAGAGTTCGCAAGGACGCATTCGGCCAAGCATTAAATAACTCGTTACAAACCAAAACTCTATCTATTTTACTTTGTTTATCTCCTCTCCCTTTTCCGGAAAGAAACGTGAACTTCCTTCCTGTCATTGGATACTCCACCAAACCCCTTTCGTCAATGAACTCATTAAAATCCTTTGCCATCGCTTCATTAAAACTGGTATTTTTTTCGTTCCTCCTAACTCCTAACCGTGTTAAAGTCTCCCAAAAACAACCAAACCCCTTCATACCCCTCCATGCAACTTCTCAATGCCTGCCAAACCGCCTGCTTTTGAGATCTAGTCTTAGGTCCATAAATATTAACTACATTCATCTTCAAGTTTGCATCTTTCAACCAACCACCCACTAATAAAAATTTCGATTCTTGAGAACATACTCTTTTTTCAAAACATTTGTTATCCCACAATGAAACCAACCCTCCCGACAAACCCGTTGGATCCACGTATTTAAAATCAAAAGTACCTCGGCCCCAGAAATTTTCCAAAGAACCACTTGTCAAGCCTTTTATTTTTGTTTCCTGCATCACTAAGAACCCCACCTCATTCTTTTGTCGAAGTTCTTTCACCCAAGCTCCCTTCCTATCCACACCCATACCTCTAATGTTTATACTCAAACAATTCATGTCTTAACCTTTTGTACCCCTTCTGTGGCTATTGAATCCCGAATCAACTCTTCAAAATCTTGAAGTTCAACACCCATCTTACGACCCATATTCACTGTGCTTAAGACTTCCTTCTCCAACTTAATCCCATCTCTGTTTGACCCCATATCGATACCGAGAGACCCTACCTCCTCCAATTGTTGCATGTCTTCATTATCTTTTTGCGCGGCACCTTCAACTTCTATAGTAATACTCGTTGTACCAACATCTTCTATCTGTGTGTCCATCTTCTTACCAGACGAAAATTCTTCCTCAACCTTTTGACTCCCTTTGTCTTCATCATCCACAGGAACAAAACCTTGGACATCAAATGGATTAGAAACAATAACCGTCCCATTTTTTAATCTGTTTCGTTGGTCTTCATTCCCAGCCCAAATAAGATGATCCAGCATAAAAATATCATCCACCCCTTTTTTAATTTCCTTATTGGGCCTAGTGTTACCACTAGATGAACCCCCAGAACAGTTCAAACCCGAGTTCATCAATGACTTGAACTTTTTTCCTTTTTAAAGATTTTGTACAAGTTTGACTCTCCGTAAAATCCTCCCTGTTTCCAACATAATCTCCCTCATTAAACTGCAAGTTTGAATTCCCCCCATTATCTTTAGAAACCGTATCTCCATTGATACCACCATTATTACATTCCATATTTGACGTAGTGACGTTACCCGGGGTCGAAACCTTGACCGGGGTTGTAACCGACGGCTCCGATGACTGATCGTCCAATTCTTCATCCAGATTTCGTCCATCTTCCGGTTTTCTGCCAAGAACAAAATCCCCGATCCACTCTTTATCGATCTCTGACACCCAAACCTTGAATGACGATCCTCTCCATCGAACACATGCCGCCTCATTGATAATTCTACCATGATTCACACTAACACCAATGAGATGAAAAGACGAATCGCATGCCATCTTGTCCACTCGAGCTTCTTTAACTACCACCCCAAACAGGCTTCCAATATCGTTTAGAACTTATCATCCGATAAACACAAAGGCACACCATTAATTTTGAACCAAGCAACCCTCTCATAAGGAAAAGGTTGCCCTTCCCAAATCAATGGACAATCAAAATCATCCTTTCTGCCAACTAATTCATCTTTTTCCATAGCAGCATGATCCTTGTATGCAAACTCAATTAGAATAGACAATCCACCCAAACATCTAACTCTTCCTTCTCCTAACTTCATCTCCTTTAAAATTGATATAATATTTTGTAGAACATATAAGGATTTCAATCTCACAAAAATCGCCCTCCCATGCAAGTCACAGTATGCGTCCACATTATCGTCCACCACCACCACCACCATCGTTTTTCCCATAAATTCCCCTGTGAAAGCCTCTTTAAAAGAAACATTGTTGACAGTCGAACCTTTTTTCTCCGGCATCATGAAACTATGACCCATCCCATTCCTACCCTCAGGCCGATAATGGAATGAACCCTTTCTAGTTTGATTGATCTCTCCATCTTCGAGTACATACCTTGCCACATTAAACTTGAGTACATACCTTTCTAGGCCGATAACGTTATTTTAGATAGTTTAACCTTTTTCATATTCAAAGTTTATTCCGTATTTTTTTACATACTTAGATTTGACTTCCAAACAATATTCTGTACGTATTTGTGAAATTAAATATCAAACTTTGTATAATTATTTTACACAAATTTAAAAAGATATACATGTATATTTCTCTGTAGTTGAGTTCCTCTCAAAATAAATAAATATTAGAGTAAATTAAAATAATCCAAAAGTACCATGATTAAAAAACACACTGCATCATTCCACTTTCTGTCTATGGAGATGATTATCAATTTTAATACTAGAGTATAAATTAATGTTATATTTTGCCTTTACGTTTTAGTGATAATAAAAAAAAACTGAACATCACAAGAATTAACAAAATACTTTTGTAATTGTTTAGTTACATATTTTTTAATTTTGCGTAGAAGATGAAATGAATCAAATGATTAATGATGTTATTATGATTCGTAAAAAGAACAAAATTAGGTACGATGACAAAGAGAGAAAAAGAATGAGATTTTTTTATTGGTGTTCTATAGATACAAACATTAAAAAAATTTAAGGCTATCATCAAATATGGTTTTCATGACGGAATAAACATGCTTATACGGAGTGTATGACACGGAGTGTATGACTTTGTCAGTGGTTGTACCATTCATTTTTATGTCAGTGTACCGGCCGTATAATTTGATATCACCAATCTAAGACATTATATTAGCTGTATGACCATTTTCCATATGTTATACGAGTCGTGTAACATTTTATTGCATAATATGGCAACAGAGTTTGTTTAGACGCAACCTTCTCATCATTTTCTATTTTTTTCTGTTCATTTTGTCAATGCAATCTTTTAGGTATATATGCTATCTAATATATATAAACAAAATCAACATTTTTATTAAAGTAATACCAAGAGTCCAAAAACACAAACACATCAGTTGATACAAATTATTTACTGATCAATTCAATTACATAAATAAAAATCCAAACACAAGGTGTAGGGAAATGGCACTGTCTCTATCCTGGCATTAGAACTCAAGCACGAACAAACATAAGCACCAAAGAAACCAAACTGATCCACCAAACAGTCACAACCGGAGAAATGGTTGCCGATGATGCCGGAACCTTTCCGGTTGATGGGGTAGGAGTAGGCTTGGCGGATGAAGAACCGTCTGATCCAGATGGACTTGGGGTGGTACCACCACTGCCACCATCACCAGTGACCGGAACAGACACCTTCATTCCACCGCTGCAGTGTCCCATCACACCACAAACGAAGTAATGTGTACCTGTTTTGTTTAGAGCGATTGTGGTGGGGCTGGAAGTGTACGATGTTATAGTGTTTGCGACGTTGCATTTGTCATAGTCGTCTGAGCTCACTTCAGCCACCGTGTGACTACTTCCATAGTTGAAAACTAGCCAAAAGCCATAAATGAATAATTATGAAGTAACCATCTATATTAGTGTTGTAAATGAGTCAAGCCGAGTTGGCTCTCCTCATTAATCTTAATGAGCTGAAATCTTGAGCTTGTGCTTAACTTGCAGAAAGCTCGTGGCTCGTCAAGCCAACTCGTTTATTTAAATAATATATATTTTCACGTTGATATATATAAATATAAAAGACCTACATAGAACTTATAAACAAAAGAGTATATAATTTATATATACATTTTTTTATTATACTTTTGCGTTATAATTTAAATAATAATAAAATTTGGATTTTTATAAAGGAGCCAACCAGCTAAGCTAGCCGGCTCGGCTAGGTAGGTTAATTTACAAACAGCTTTTCTCAAGGGACAGCAAACATTTTGCACAATGCTTAATTATCATCTTAGACTATACGGAGTGGAAGGCGAAAGAGGGGCATGAAGCTCACATGACACTTGTGGGCCAGTGTTTGAAAATGAAAATTGTGGGGAGTGGAAGAGGGGGGAAATGGGGTGAAAGAAATAATATTATATTGTTTTGTTTGTGTGTTAAAGTTAAAAAAAAGTGGCCAATCAAAAATTCCAACTCAATTCTCAAGCCCCGCCCCACGCCAATCAATCCCTCCCCGCCCAAGAGGCAACCTCAGCTCCCCCCCCCCCCCCCAATGGGGGGAAGAGGTTTCCACGCCCACCCTCACCCCCCACTGCGTTCACTCTTAGGTTCATTTTGTGAAAAATAAAAGAGAAAAATAAATAAAAAAATAAGACGTTAATGTTACCAAGGCTATCTCCAACTTTGAATGTTTTGCCAGTAGCCCAAGTGCTATAATCAACACTAAGTGACCAACCAGCCTTGTCTCCTACGGTATAAACTTCGGCTAGACATGATATACCACAAGTCACCACTACCAACACCACAAGCTCAATTGTGTAAATTCTCATTCTGTGTGTTTAGATGCGTTTGTTGTAGAGTGAGATGTTATTAGGTGCTAATAGATGTGGAAGACTTCTGGTTATATAGGGGTTAGAAAGTGGAGCCCTGATACTTTATTGATTAGCTGTTGCTTTTCTATATAATATGTATCTCTATAACTAATAAATAAACTAAATAAAAATAACTTAGGACACTTGTTTTGTGAGTTTACTTTTTATGGACTAATGATCTAGGAAGAGTGAGGTATGGGTAGACGCTACCTTTATCACTAGAGATAGAAATATTGCTTTTATGTGTAAACCTGTTATTTTTAGATAATGATACTAAAAAGTATATATACTTGTAGACATTAATAGAAATTTAATTATCGATACTGAAGAAACAACGAGGATGGATTGGGGGTAGTAGGTGTGTGGTACGACTCGTGTTCGCTGCAGGATATAATCCTTGGCTCACAACGATGGTTGATCTATGGTTATATGCATAAACAGTAAGCAGAATAATGTAAGAGACAATGATATAAGTGGTTCGATCTCGTAAGATCTACGTCCACTAACAAGAGATGTTCTTTTATAAATACAAAGTACAAGTAATGATATAAGTGTATTGTTTCTTTTTTGTCAAGAATTGATTACCCTAAGAAAGGAGATGAATGCCTCCTTTTATAGGGGGTATGTGGGCCTGGATAGCCAGGCCCATTTCGGGTGTTGACGGGCTTGGGCCCGGGAGTTTTTGGAGTCCACTTAGTTGGATCTCAATTCCTAGTTGGGTAAAGTGGACCAAGTTGGAGAGTCTCCCTTTCGATTGGGCCACGTGGCGCTACCTGATTGGATGGCTGGGCGGTGCTCTGCCATTGGAACACGTGGCGCCTCCTGGCTGGATCTGCAGAGGGTTCCTTTTTCTTCTGCTGTCAGGCCGTGTCAGGCGGCTGACCAGTTGTCAGTTGACACCTGACAGGAGGTGGCAAGTTGAACTGTAGGGGGGATGAATCCGGCGCTGTCAACTGGTGACACTGCGCGGAGTGAGCAGCGCAGTGCAGGCGCTGCTGGTTCTTCCTCCCTTAGTGTTGTGTTGGCCTTCTGTGGGCGCTGTTTATTGGGCGCTGGGTAGGGTGCGCTTTTGATAGCGCTGAGAAGCGGTACCCTACCCCTTCAAGTCCCCCAAGTCCAGGGTGTCTCCTGTGCTTGCTTAGAGGGGTGGTGGGGCGCTGGACTAAAATGTGTCCTGTATTGCTTTCTTTAGGTACCTTTTGTGAGATAAGTCCGGTATTAGTTTGGGCTTGGCCACTTTGGTGCTATGTGGAAAGATAAAAGCGTCCCTTTATCTTTGTACATTGCATCGGTTGTGGATAGCCAGGGTTTATGGGAGAGAAAAATCTGGTGAGGAGCGCCTTTTCAGAATTTACGTCAACCTAGCGCCAAGTGAAAACTTGACAAGTGTAGGTGTAAAAGGTAAATTCTGGCGGAGGACGTCCCTTCAGATTTTTCGTTAACCTAGCGCCAAGTGAAAACTTGACAAGTCTAGGTGTAGAAGGTAAAATCTGGCGGAGAACGTCCTTTCAGATTTTACGTCATCCTAGCGCCAAGTGAGAACTTGACAAGTCTAGGTGTAAAAGGTAAAATCTGGCGGAGAACGTCCTTTCAGATTTTACGTCAACCTAGCGCCAAGTGAAAACTTGATAAGTCTAGGTGTAAAAGGTAAAATCTGGCGGAGAACGTCCTTTCAGATTTTACGTCAACCTAGCGCCAAGTGAAAACTTGATAAGTCTAAGTGTAAAAGGTAAAATCTGGCGGAGAACGTCCTTTCAGATTTTACGTCAACCTAGCGCCAAGTGAAAACTTGATAAGTCTAGGTGTAAAAGGTAAAATCTGGCGGAGAACGTCCTTTCAGATTTTTACGTCAACCTTGCGCCGAGTGCTGACGTGGCAATCTCAGGTTTAGTAAAATCTGGCGGAGAACGTCCTTTCAGATTTTACGTCAACGTTGCGCCGAGTGCTGACGTGGCAATCTCAGGTTTAGTAAAATCTGGCGGAGAACGTCCTTTCAGATTTTACGTCAACCTTGCGCCGAGTGCTGACGTGGCAGTCCCAGGTGTTTAATGTGGAATTTGAAAGATGAAGAGGTTTCCTTGAAATTAGGAAACGTGCAGGAGAAGCTGAGACGGTTGGTGGACGTGTCAGTCTACAGAAAGGATGTCTGTACAGTTGTCAGTCACGTCAGCACGTGGGTGGGCAGTTTTTTCGTCGTGTGTCAGGCGAGTAGCCGCCCACGCGCGCGAGTGGGGCAGTGTCAGGATAACTGCTGACATGTGGCAGGTGCAGGGTTGTCCTTCCAGCAGACGCGTGTACTCACGTGCCTCCAGACGACTGTTTGTTTCCAGCTGTCTGCCACGTGTAGCGTGCAGATCTGTCCTCGTCTGGGAGACTGAAAAGTTTCTCGCCAGCTGTGCCCATTGCATTAAATGCGATGGGTATATATAGCTGAGGAGACTCCTTGAATTTCTTTTATCTCACCGTTCACAAAAAATTTCTCTCAACTTCTACTCTTGAAACTTCATCTTCTCCGGTAGACCTTCAAGTTTTCCGGCGAGTTGCTGTTTGAAAGATTTTATTTTTCTTGTGTCGTCATGTCTGAGGGATCCACTGTTGGGGGTAACCCAGAGAAGGCTGTGGAGAAGTCGAAGAAGCTGATACACAACACTCCTTGTAAATGGAGTGAGAAGACGTTTGCTAAGTTCGTGAAGACCATGGAGTTTGATCCTTCATGGGAGGTGGAACTTCCTTCTGGGAAGAACACTGCCTTGGCTCCTCCTCCGGGGAAGATGAGCCTATACTGGGCCCACTTTGCTCTGTGTGGGTTCCGTCTTCCTGCCACCAAGTTCCAGGTGGATACCTTGGTGAAGCATGGTGTTCATGTTACCCAGGTCAGTGGGTTTGGTATGCTTCGGCTGGTGCACTTCGAGGCCTGTTGCAGAGCTTTGGATATTGAACCGTCCTTTGAACGGTTCAATGTCTTTTATATGATGACCATGGAGCAGTCCTGGTTCAGTTTTGTCCCCAGGCCTCATATACCACCGGTTGGAACCACCCCTCCAAAGTCCCTTCATGAATGGAAGGAAAAATTTTTCTATGTGAAGAGGGGGGTGATACCTGTGGATTTTGCTTGGAAGGTGATCGCCGAACGGCAGAAGGTGCCAGATCATCCTGTGATGGAGGGCTTCCGAGAAGAGGCATGGTTTAAGGATTTGGTGGCTCATGCTTCCCCGTTTGACACGGGCAGTTGTTCAGAGGCCATGCTGGCTCTACTGGGTATGAGTCGTGTTCAGTTGGTGGAAGGAAAGGAGCCAGTGGTTGCCGTTTCTGGTAAGATTATTTGTTTCTCTGTTGCTTTGATTTTTGTGTTAGTCTCATGTTTGACTGAGTTTGATCTTGGGTCGCGCAGGGATGTCAAAGTTTGCTGCGTTTCTTTTGCGCGATTAGGCGCCGTTGGAGTGGAGGGATCCTGCGCAGGGTGGTGTTTCTGTGATTGACCAGATGGTGGATAGGTTTTATTACCCATACTTGGAGTTCAAGCCCTCTGGTATGATTATCTCACGTGAGCACCCTATAAATCCTGATCCTTTATCTTCAGTTCCACATGAAGAGACCCCTTATTTTGTTGTTTCTTCTGATGAGGAATCAACTGGGTCTTCTGTGGAACTGGTGCATCCGCCGCCACCTCGTGGTCGTAAGAAGAGTGCGCCGGTAATGCATAAGCATAAGGTGCAAACCGAAGTAAAATCTGCGCCTTTGAGTGCAGGTGGTGAAGGGCCATACTATGGGCAACGCGACAAGACGTTGGAGTCTTCGTCCTCCGCCCCTGAAGATGTGGAGACGCCAGAGAGCCCTTTGAAAAAGAAGCGTAAGCTTGGGAAGGTTCAGGGCAAGAAGGCGGTGTCTTCAAAGGCTGGCGGTGCGGGTGGAAGTGGCGCGGGGCCCTTTTCTTTGGAGATCAGTCCTCCGCCGGAGCGTCGCCCCTTGTTCCAAAAGACTGTGAAGAAAGTTACCAGTAAGTTGGCCTCTCTTTGTTTATTTTTGTTGTAGTATGGGTGACTGATTTTTTTGTTTTATTGCAGTTGTGTCTCCGCAGACCCAAGGCTCCGCTGGTCCTACCCCTTCTGAGGTGGAGGCCACTCAGAAAAGGCAGGAAGAGGAGGGGGTGGCGGCGGAGGCGCAGAGGTTGCGCTTGGAGAAGGAGGCAGCTGAGGCGCAGAAGAAGGCCGAGGAGGCTGCCGCCAAGAAACGGGCCGAGGAGGCCGCTGCTAAGAAGTTAGAGGAGGAAAAGGCTGCAGCCGAAAGGCTGCGTATGGAGGAATCGGCCAGGAAGGCCGAAGAGGAAGCGGCAGCTGAAAAGCTGCGTTTGGAGAAGGAGAAGTTGGAGGCGGAAGCCAAAGCGAAGGCTGCTGAGGCTGCCCAGGCCGCCTCAAAACAAGTGGCGTTTGAGGGTTCACCAGGTGGTGATACTGGGGTAATGGGTGATAACCCTTCTGGTGGAAGGGTTAGTGTTGAACGGGGTGACTCGAGTTACTCCGCGGGCGATGTAATCTGGCGCCCGCACTGGATTATTCGGGAGAATTCCCGCTTTGCAAATCCTCTTACCGCAGAGGAGTTTGTATCCCAGGTGGTACCTCCTAGGGAGAAGTTGTACCAAGACAGCTTGCCGCGCGCTCAGATTATCACTGATATATGTGTTGGGCAGGCGCTTCAGATTGCTGCTGTGGAGTCGCTGAAGCGACGTGATGAAGCGTTTGCCCGTGACATTGCTGAGTATAACTCCCGGCGGTCTGCGCAGGCGCAGAGGGAGGAGAAGCTAAAAGCTGATGTGGAGAGGTATAGGGAGAGAGCGTATAAGTCTGAGGACAAGGTGAAGGCGTTGGAGCGCGATCATGCGCTAGCTCAGAAGAGGTGGACTGAAGCCTGCCAGGTTACCAACCAAAAAATGATGAGGCTGGAAGAGCAGATCCAAGTGCTGAAGAATGAAAATTCTAAGTTGCAAGAGACTGCTGAAGGTCATCAGAAGGTGTTGGCCGAAAGGGATTCGGTGGTGGCAGGCTTGCGCTCTGATTTGAACGCGAAAGATCAGGAGCTTTTGAGCGCGTCTACCCAGTTATCTGAGCTAGTGGGTGAGAAGGAGGGTTGGTTGAAGGAGAAGGCTGCGCTAACGGCGGAGAGGGCTTCCTTAGAGGAGTCGTTAACTGTGTCCCAGACAGAGGCTGAGAATGCAAAGACTCTGCTGGACGAAGCCGCCGTTGCGGAGCAGAAGGCCCAGGATTCCATTCGTTGGGTGATGACCCAGGGTATCGCCGGGGTAAGTCTTGTCTCCTTTATTTAATTTTTTTGTGTAAGATACTTTCTTGACTGTTGTGTCCCTTTGGTTGCAGATTTTTAAGAGGTTCTGGAATGAGCCAAATCTCGGCGATCAGGTTGCTGCTATTGCTGGCGCTGCACGCGCTGCTGGGGAAGCTGAGGGGTTTGAGACTGGGTTTTACCATGCGCTGAATCAAGGGCGTATAACTGAAGGTGCGCATTATGGTAAGCCCAGGGAGAAGGAATATGAGGCTGAACTTCTGAAGTTTGAGCAGATCAAATTCCCTATACTCAAGACAGTGGAAGACTGTAACGAGTATGCTGACCCTGCTGGCGCCCTCCGTTACTTTATGGAAGAATCAGACCGCTTGGGTGCGGAGGCGCAGAAGACAGCGAAGCAGGCGACTGGCGAAGGGACATCTGGGGCAAGTCCGGAAGGCATGGAGGAGCAGCTTGTGGATTTTGAGGGGTCTGGTGGAGATTGATTGTTTGTATGTTTTGTTTTTATGTGTTTGTAAAGCTCGAGGCAGCTTGAACGCCTCTTTTTGGTTGGAATGAAAATTTTCTAAGTTTGTTTTCTATATATTGTCTAATCTTGTAGTGTGATGTATTTGGATTTGAGTATTGAGTCCGGCGATAGTTATGTTTAGAATCTATGCCTTGAAGACCCAAAGATCCGGTGACGCACACATAAAGATAAGCGTTATGCAACTTTATAGAGAACTTTTTAGAAAAGGACTTAGGCATGTGTAGCCCAAGTGGTTTTACAAGTACATTACATGTAACAGAAGCGCAACTGAGCCGCGTTCCATGAGCGCGGAACAGGTGTGCCATCAATCTTTTCCAGCGCATAGGCGCCTTTGCCTAGGATCTCTTGGATTTTGTAAGGTCCTTCCCAGGTTGGGGCAAGTTTGCCCGGCTTTTCTGCGTTGGAGGCGGTGTTGTTTCGTAGGACGTAGTCACCAATGTCAAATTCGTGGAGTTTGACTTTCTTGTTGTAATAGCGTTCCAACTGGTTTTTGTATCTAGCCTCCTTGATGGCGGCAAGCTCTCGGCGCTCTTCAAGTAGGTCTAGGTTCAGGCGCAGCTCTTGGTTGTTTTGCCCCTTGTCCGCCATAAGTACTCTGGCGGAGGGGCATCCAATTTCTGCTGGGATGACGGCTTCGGATCCGTAAGTAAGGCTGAATGGTGTTTCGCCATTGCTGGATTTTTCGAGGATGCGGTTTGCCCATAGGACATGGGGGACTTCATCCACCCATCCAGTTCGTTTGGTTCCCAGTCGTTTTTTGATCCCTTCGATTATGCTTCGATTTGCTCTTTCGACTTGACCGTTCCCTTGGGGGTGGGCGACTGATGTAAAGATCTGTTGGACCCCCATTTGCGCCAACCACTCTTGTAAGTGTTGGTCTGTGAATTGGGTTCCGTTATCGCTTATGATCTGGTACGGTAGGCCGAATCTGCATATGATAAATTCCCATATGAATTTCTTGATGTGGGGGCCGTCTATCTTTGCTAGTGGCTTTGCTTCGATCCATTTTGTGAAGTAGTCGATGGCCACTATTAAGAACTTGACGTTTCCTGGCGCTGTGGGGAATGGGCCAACGAGGTCTATCGCCCACTTTTGGAATGGCCACGCCGCTGTGACGGGTACCAAGTCGTTTTTGGGGCGCAAAGTGTTTGGCGCATGGCGTTGGCAGGATTCGCATTTGCGTAGTTCTGCCACTGCGTCTGGGTGCATACCAGGCCAATAATAACCTGCGCTCATTAACTTAGCCACCACCATTCTTGGGCCGGCATGTAGTCCGCAAATGCCTTGGTGAATATCTCTAATGAGGAAGGCGGCTTCCTCTTTGTCGACGCACCGCAGTAAGGGGCCTAGGTATGTTCGGCGATAGAGGATTCCCTCTGTTAGTTCATAGTGAAGGGCCTTGTGTTGTAGTTTCCTTGCTTCGGCCTTGTTGTCGGGTAGAGATCCGGATGTCAAGTAAGCTTTTAGTGGTGCCATCCAAGATATTGTACCGGTCTGGATGACGTTTACTTGTCTTGGCGGGACCGATGGCTTTTCTTGTAGCTCAATGCGAACATTCTTGGCCATGTGGTCGAAAACTGTTGAAGCCATTTTACTTAACGCATCTGCGGGTTTGTTTTCACTCCGGTTGATGTGTGTGATGGTGCATGAGGCAAATTTGCGCATGAGTAGCTTGGCTTGTTGCAAGTATAGGGCCATTGTCGCGTCTCTGGCGTCGTATGTGCCGTTGATGTGGCCGGCCACTAACAGTGAATCGACGTGCGCTTCAAGGTGGGAGGCTCCCAGTTGGTGTGCGATGCGCAGGCCTGCTAGTAGCACTTCGTACTCTGCCTCATTGTTCGTTGCGGTGAAATCTAGGCGAATGGCATATGTATGCTCTTTGTTGTTGGGGCTGATTAAGCGTAACCCCGCACCTGCGCCGTCGCTGTTTGAGGCGCCGTCGGTGTAGAGTTTCCAACTTTCATTGGAGGTTGGTGGCGCGGGATCTTGCTCGGCGAGGCATTCCGCGATTTTATCCGTTGGTATTTCGGTGGCGAAGTCGGCGAGGACTTGTCCTTTGACTGCCGGTCTGGGTTTGTAATTGATGGTGTGCTCACCCAATTCGATTGCCCATTTTGCTAGGCGCCCGGAGGTTTCAGGCTTTCGTAGCACGTCGCTGATTCTGTAATCTGTGAGGACGTTTATTGGGTGACCGTGAAAATATCTGCGTAGTCTGCGCGATGCGTGAATGAGAGCTAGTACTAGTTTTTCCATTGTGGAGTACCTAGTCTCCGCATCTAGCAGGGTTCTGCTTATATAGTAGATGGGTGTCTGGACACCCTTGCGGTCCACAAGGAGTACCGCGCCGATTGCCCTTTCTGTGACAGAGAGGTATAATGTTAGCGGTTCCTTGGGAAGTGGTGCAGTGAGAGTAGGTAAATTCATAAGACATTTTTTCATTTCTTGAAAAGCTTTCTCCGCCTCAGGGGTCCAGCGGAAATTGCTTTTTTTCAGACAGTTTTTCAAAGTGTCTACAAAAGGAAAGGATTTGGAAGCGTAATTTGACAGGAAGCGATTGAGAGCGACAAGGCGCCCCATTAGTGTCTGGACGTCCTTTATGGATGTTGGTGAAGGCATTCTTTCGATGGCTAGGACTTTGTCTGGATTTGCGCGGAATCCGTCTCTTGTGACAACAACTCCTAGGAACTTTCCTTCTTCCATGCCGAAGGAGCATTTGCTGGGGTTGAGCTTCATGCGCACCTTTCGAAGCTGGTTGAAAGTTTTCTGAATGTCTTCTAACATGTGGTCCTCGTCTTTGCTTTTAATGACGAGGTCGTCGACGTACACTTCCAAGCGTACGCCTATCTCGTCAACGAAAGCGCTGTCCATGAGTCGCTGGTATGTGGCTCCCGCATTTTTGAGGCCAAAGGGCATTTTGGTGTAGCAAAAGATCCCTGTGTCCGTGCGGAAAGCGGTTTTGTCTTCGTCCTCTTTTGCCATTTGGATTTGGTGATAGCCTTTGTAGGCGTCAAGGAAGCATTTGAAGCGATATGGCGCGAGGGAATCCACTTTTAAGTCAATTTCTGGTAGAGGGTAACAATCTTTTGGGCAAGCTTTGTTTAGATCCTTGTAGTCAACGCACATGCGCCATCCGCCGGTTGCTTTCCCTACCATGACTGGGTTGGCTACCCAGGTTTGGTATCGGATTGGGCGGATGATGCCTGCGTTGAGGAGCTCGTTGACCTGTTCATTCATCGCCTTTGTTTTCTCCGGCCCCATTTTGCGCATCTTTTGGGCGACTGGCTCGACAGATTTGTAAGTGTTGAGTTTATGTTCCGCGATTTCTCTTGGAACACCTATCATGTCAGATGGTTGCCAGGCGAATATGTCTATGTTTTTGACCAGGAGTTGCTTGAGGTGCGCCGTTGTGGTGTTGGAGATTTCATGGCCGATGATTACCGTTTGGTCCGGGAATTTTGGGTTCAGGACCCAGTTTTCCGGCTCTGAACGGGCCTGCGCTTTTTGTGGTTTTGCCACCTCTATTGCGTGGCATTGTTTGTTTCCTCGGATTATGGCGACGCCGGTGCGGGTAGGGAAGCCTACCATCTGGTGAGGCGTGGAGGCATTGGCGTTAAACTTTGCCAAGCCTTCCCGCCCTAGGAGGACGTCGTGGTGTGAAGTTACCGGTAGTACCATGAAATCGCACATTTCTGTGCGCTCATGGGTACCATCTGTCAAGGTGACCGGGAAGGCGATTATGCCGCGGGGCATGATGACTTCATCGATAAAGCCCGAGATTGGTGCATTGACTGGAACGAGGCGGGCTTTGTCATCCTCGTCCAGTTGTTGAAAACACTGATCATAGATTATGTCAGTGCTGCTTCCGCCGTCTAGGAACATGGATTGCGTTCGATAATGCCCTAGAACGGCAGTGATGATTAGAGGCGCTGTTGCGGACGGTCCGCCTCGTACTCGAGGGAGAAGGACGTCCACCTCCTTCCAGGAGTCGTCAGTTTGTCTTGGGCGCTTACCAGTGTGTTGGCGTGTTCCCGCGTTGGAGAGCATGTTACAATGATGGCGCGGGGCGTATTGTATGTAGCTTGTTTGGAGATTCCGGATTTGTTTACCTCCGGTGTCTTCTCGTTTGACTTCTGGGTTGGTGTTGCGTCCGCCTTTGTTGACATTTTTGACGAGGTGACCTAGCTGGCCCGTCTTTAGGGCCGCCTCGATCTCTAGTTTCAGGCTGTAGCAATTGTCCGTCAAGTGGCCATAGTCGTTGTGGAATTCACAGAACTTGGTTTGATCGACGTTCTTTCTTTTGCCCAACACTTTGGGCTCCTTGAAATTGATTTGTTCCGTCTTCAGCACTTGTGACGGAGTTTTTGTGAGCTGGGTCCAGTCGGTATTCTTTTTTGGTTGGGGTCTCTGGTCCCTTTGTTGTTTGTTGTTGATTGTCTGCCGAGCATCGTTGGCGGGCGAGTACTTTCCTTCGTCCGTTGGTCCTGAGATTCGCGACCAGACGGACTGTTTCCCTTTGTTTCTGTTGGAGTTGTTGGCTTGGCTGTAGCCGCGCTGCTGTTTGATGGAGCGTTCCGAGGATGCGTAAATCTTGGAGGCTTTGATGACTTCCTCCCAGGAATCTGGGATGCCCGTTTTTCCGGACAATGTTTTCATCAAGTCCTCACTGCGCACCCCGTTGATAAAGCCTGCGCGCATGAGCTCTTCTCCACAGCCGATTTGTAGTGCCTCCTTGTTGTAGCGCACAATGAAATCTTCAATCGATTCATTGTCCGTACGTTGACAGAGGAGGATGTGGGATTTATCTCTTTTGTGGCGCATGAGGTGGGAGAAGTGATCTTTGAATTCCTGGATGAGGTCATCGAAATCTAGAATACTTCCCACCGGAAGGTTGTCGAACCAGACTCTGGCTGCGCCCGTGAGGGTCTGTGCGAAGAGGTGGCACCAGACTTGCACGGGCCAGAGGACTGTGGTTCCTGCGCACTCGAAGTCGTGTAGGTGATCCGTGGGGTCTCGCAGGCCATCGTATCGACCGATGCTGCTTGGGACTTTTGCTTGTTTTTCAATGGGTGCGGTGGCTATTCGCTGGCAAAACTTGGAGCTGAGGGCGAACGACTTAGTCCTGTATGGCTTGTTTAAGTCGTCGTCCTCCTTCTTATGTGAGGAGGCGGAGTGGGTCTTTGTGACCTTTCGCTTCTTGCGTTTGGAGATCTTTGTGTTGTCTGAATCGCTGGTTGGTTGGTAGCTATCAGATTCTGATGTTGTGCCTGCGGGGTCCTGATCGCGCGCAAGCTTGCTGCGATCTCCACCCCGAGACTTGGGACGTGTGGCTTGCTTTTCTTTCCCCCGACGGCTGTGTTTTGCCGATGGGGAAGCCTTTGATTTATCGGTTTGAAGTTTGGCTAACATGTTTTGATAAATTTTTGTATTCTTGAGTTGTTTGCGAAAAAGCCACTCGTCTGGATCCACTGGTGTGGTGGGTATGTCGGACTCGGATGAGTCTGAGCAGGAGACCGCCTGGGGCGGTGTTTCCTCCCTTGTGGCTGCTGTTGCTATGCCCTTGTCCGGAGTTTGGAGCATGCCTGCTCCCGTAGTCTGAATGACTGCCAAAGGGGATGCTCCTGCGACTCCGGCTGGTGTTAGATCTGCCATTTTAGTGAGCTTAAAGGATAAAGGTTTGAAAGTTTAGTGATTCTTTCAGCCGACACGGATGGCGCCAATGAAGAAACAACGAGGATGGATTGGGGGTAGTAGGTGTGTGGTACGACTCGTGTTCGCTGCAGGATATAATCCTTGGCTCACAACGATGGTTGATCTATGGTTATATGCATAAACAGTAAGCAGAATAATGTAAGAGACAATGATATAAGTGGTTCGATCTCGTAAGATCTACGTCCACTAACAAGAGATGTTCTTTTATAAATACAAAGTACAAGTAATGATACAAGTGTATTGTTTCTTTTTGGTCAAGAATTGATTACCCTAAGAAAGGAGATGAATGCCTCCTTTTATAGGGGGTATGTGGGCCTGGATAGCCAGGCCCATTTCGGGTGTTGACGGGCTTGGGCCCGAGAGCTTTTGGAGTCCACTTAGTTGGATCTCAATTCCTAGTTGGGTAAAGTGGTCCAAGTTGGAGAGTCTCCCTTTCGATTGGGCCACGTGGCGCTACCTGATTGGATGGCTGGGCGGTGCTCTGCCATTGGAACACGTGGCGCCTCCTGGCTGGATCTGCAGAGGGTTCCTTTTTCTTCTGCTGTCAGGCCGTGTCAGGCGGCTGACCAGTTGTCAGTTGACACCTGACAGGAGGTGGCAAGTTGAACTGTAGGGGGGATGAATCCGGCGCTGTCAACTGGTGACACTGCGCGGAGTGAGCAGCGCAGTGCAGGCGCTGCTGGTTCTTCCTCCCTTAGTGTTGTGTTGGCCTTCTGTGGGCGCTGTTTATTGGGCGCTGGGTAGGGTGCGCTTTTGATAGCGCTGAGAAGCGGTACCCTACCCCTTCAGATACTTATTATTTAATTATAATTAAACTATAATAATAGACCTTCTGATTTGAACAGTAAATTCAATTTTGAGTATTTTTTTGTTATGTTAAATACATATGATTTCAATTCAGTTTAAGAAATGTGGTGTGGCACAAATGTTGGGAATGATGTTTTGTTTGGCATGATACCCGAGTTCGACTCTTGTAAGCTTCTTTTTTTTCCTTTTTATTGAACAGCTCTGATCCACTTAGTAGGACACGTGTTGAGCTCTGTTGAACCCACCCACTTGGCCACGTGTAAAGCTCTGTTGAATCCCTTTATCTTCATGCCACGATCATATTTTTGTCTGATATCAATCTTTAGACCACCACAAACATAGCCACCCACTACCTTCACCCACCTACCACATCTGCCATCCATCGCCGTCGCCTCTGCCGCCACCGCCACCACCACCCATTACCTTCACCCACCCACCACCACCACTTTAAACCCTCATCTTCTTCATCTCATCTCTTTAGGTTTTAGTCCGCCGCTAACGGTGGATGATAGGGGTTTCACCCGGTTGATGAATCCGTCGCCTCCCTCCTGCTGATGCCTCCAGATTTACCGCCGCCAGCGCCCTCTTGACACCTCTTCCGATGACTCCAGACTTACCGCCCGGGGCTGATGAAGAATATGGTGGACACACTAGACCCGAATCGTCTCAGAGAAACCCTCAACAAGGTACAAGGTTGACCCAGTTCACCTCCTCTGTTTTTTCCTGGATAATTTTCTTTTTGTTTAACCCTTTTTGGTGTTTTTTCCAAGGTGGAGAAGTGTTTCTATCGATTTCAAGTATGGGAAGACGTTGAAATCGGGTGCTTCCACGGTATGATGATCACACCTAAATCTATTGTCTTTAATCTAATTTATAATGTATTCTCATTGATTAAGAAACGGCATGTTTACACCTATTTTTTTAAATTAATAATAATAAGACTTTTCTGTGAAAAAGTCCATTTAACTAATTTCTATAATGAATTTTTTTTTCATATAATTTAACTGTAAATGAATGTGTGGAATTGCTTGCACTGGATATGGTAAAATGGTTAAATGGTGTTTGTTTTTTTATTTTTTTACACTATTTTTGTGTATCTAATTTTGGATTTAGATATGGTCAGAAATCCGCACCTGGAAGATTGCCTACACAAATTGGTAAGTTTTGTGAAGACTTGATGATTCGGTTTTAAGTGTAGTCTTGCTTCTAGATTATCAGGGCAAGATTTTTAGCCTCTATATGCTGACTTTATCACCACTAACACCGGATTCAGTAACTATTGTATCCCCTTTGTTGTTAACTCATTTTGATTATGAGTAATGTTTACATATGTGTATCATATGTATATGTATATGTATATGTCTTTATGTAGTAATTGCAGGTACACATGTGAATTTTGTAGTACTTACTGTTGATTCGTTTGATGGCGTACTTTATTGAGAAACTAACGTTAATTTACGAGTTTTTGGTCATGCAGGTTCAATTTCATTTGGGTTCGTTATTTCTTACACGAGTCGTTATTTGCGGGTGAATTTCGGATCTTTAAGCAAGTACCTTTTGATCGAGTTTTTGTTTTTGGTCATACTGGTAATGTTCATGTCTGTATTTGTGGGTGACTTTTTGTTTCTTCCGAACTTATTATCAATTGGCTAATTCAGATTGCTTATTTTCTTCTTGATTATTATGTATTTCAGATCTTTAAGTAAGTACCTATTGAAACAAACATCAAAACAAGATGTCAACTACCCACACAGAAACTCACCAGCAAGTGATCGTTCAGGTATGTTTTGCGCTCGACTTTTGTTGCTGAAGTAATTAGTTTCAATTTTTGGTCTTTTCTTTCTAACGAAAACCTTGGACTACGAACTGGGATATGTAGTGTTAAGGAGTTACAATTACATTCTAATTTAACATGTTCTTTTCTAGAGTCATTTGATGTTGTAGCAGTAGTGGTAATATTGGTGCTTACTGTTTTTCTATAGTCATTGCAGGCTCTTAAGAAGATATCTCAGGATCACCCTGCTGCATACTTGCGAGCAGGTGCATTAGTGGCGTTGCTCTCTTATCTTGACTTCTTTTCTGCTGGAGTTTAGATATATTTTGTTGGTCCTCATGTTAAGTATATGAAAGAATTAAATGTAAGTTGAATTATATGGTGATATCTTATTTCTTTTTACCACTTATCTGTTTGCATGCAACATTATCTACACTTGCAAAATGTGCTAAAACAAATTTCATCTTATGCAGCTGATTTAGTCGTTCAGTATCATGATGCCAAGGCGAGTAAACAAAATTCATTGAATTGAATTCTTGCCTATTGAAGCTGACGTCGTTTTGTATCGGCTGGCACTTAATCGAACACATCTTTTACATGCCCAGAATCAGGTTTGGTTCCATTAAACACTATTTTGCTTGCACCAAAATCATTGTATGTGTTCATGAAGTTCGTCATGAATACAAGAAACGAAACCAAGTGTATGCCTATTATATATCATGTATACTTTCTTTATTATGATGAAAATATGTAAAAAAAAGCTTACAAGTTTTCCTCATTTTGGTTATTTTTTTCATTTAAAACTTACATACATCACATAATATTATTATTTCATTAACTAAACTCCACTTATATTCATATTAATGCTGCCAATTTGTTAGAGGATTCGAGTCTTTTTGAGATGGATCAGTGTGGGATATTGCTGGTCACATAAAAAGAAGGTACACTATATGTATATTATTAGTACCTATGATATGGAGCAATGTCATTATGCAATAGGAGACAGACTGATTTAACCGATTTAGCGCTCCGCGACGCGCGCGGGGTTATCTACCAGATCTATTTTTCACCTTGCTTTTAGTTGCTTACATTTAGTACTTCTAGGGTATTCATAAGTGAACCAAAAAAGATAATACTCATATAATATAAACAAAGGTGGCAATTTGAACCCACAATATATGCTGTAACATTTGCTCTGTGGGATTGTGTCTTTGATCCATTTCAATACTGTTGAAATTGTGCTTTCGTTGCTGCTATAGTTGATATAGAAGATGATTTTAAAATATGTTTTGCTATATGTCAATAGTCATTTAACATATATATGTTTAGTAGGTAACACAGTTACATTAATTGCTGCTATGATTTATCTCACTGGTTCTTTTTTTTGTTTTTGTTTTGAACGATCAACAAATTGATGTACCGACTACCCGGGCCACCCACCACTGTGAAAGCACCCTGGGTGAAGACATGTCTTATATGCCCGCCTAATGATACCAAGAGGTTATAATAGAGATACATGGTGACAGCGAGGAGGTTTAACCGGAGTTGGTACTGCAGCGACTCCGACGAAGGCTTTGTTTCCAACCATTAATGGTTATTTTTCATGTTTTAGGTTTCAAATTTTGAATGGGTTATGAAATCATTGTCTTTTCTTTCATATTGGTTCACAATTGTCGTAATTACCAGAAAGAGTCTACATGTTTCCCTTTGTAAATGCCAGAGTATTTTTTTAATGAAACATGGCAGGAGAAGCTGGCGTTACAATTACAAAACAGGTTTAGGTAGATTTATTGCTTTAATTTGTGGGGTTTCTAGTTCTTAAAAAGGTTCTTGAGTTAGGTTTGACCCATCCTTACTAATCAATTAGCATAGCAGAATTTATTTTAATAGACAAGAGGAAGGTACCAAATTTCACACACTTGTATGTATGGTGCAAGACGCGCAACGCGCGTCACTTAACAATCCTAGTTGATAATTAAACATATAGGATAATGAGTTACTTAGGTTTTCAAAAAACTACATTTGAAGTCTCCAAATAACTACATAAACTTATATTTCTTACTTTGTTAGGTCGATAAATATAGGTTTATGTTTAGTCATGTGTTCGTATGTAGTTTTCGGTTATCATAGATGGTTTACAGTTTATTGTAGGTTGGGCCAAGGGGTTCTTGAAGGTACAAGGCCATGTAGGCCAATTCGAGAACTCCTTGAAGTATATAAGGTGTTTTGTGGTTCATTTGTCAAGCTAGCGGTTTACAATCTTAATATAATTCTGTCTAGTATTAGACGGTAAGTTAACTGTATGCTATTGTAGATCTTTCTTATAAATCGTTCTTATTGTTCTTGAATCATCTTAATCACTGAATCTCCCTTTGATTGAGATTACTTGATATCAGTTATAGTTTTTGGGATTTACAATTGGTATCAGAGCCATTGAAGCTTATTCAAGGCTCGGTTTTGATATCAAGGGATTCAAGAGGGTGGTTTGGTTGAATATCAAATATGTTTTCTGATTTCTAGTCATATATTGATTCAATTGTTGCTTTTGATTCAGATTTTGAATGTTTTTACGTTGATTTCAGGTTTAAGTGTATTTTTTATTCAAGTTTTAGTGGTTCAATCAGCTTTGTTTCCATGTTTTTGGATGTTATATTGTTTTTGGGAGAAATGTTCTTCGAAAATAACTGATAAAGAAGGTTTAGATCTGGTTGAAAATGTTGTGTTTGATCTTGTATTCTGTTGAGTCAAAGAAAGGAGAGTGTTTTTAGGATATTTTGGTTTATCAAAATCTTATAAAAATTTGTCAAAGATTTGTTTTTAAGCTCTTCATAATTTTTAGCTTATCAAATAAACGATTTAAATTTTTTATATCGGTTGTAGTTTTGAAAAGATTTGAGCTTGTCTAAATAGGTTTTCAGAAGAAGTTGGTGATTGGTTTTCGAAATTAAAGGTTCTCGATTTTCAGATCTCAAATTTGTAGTTCTCGGAAATCGATTCGAGATTGCAGTTTTCAGTGTTTATAGTTCTCGAAAAATACATAAACTTATTCTCAACAAAACATTTTCATGTTGGTTATTGGATGTAGGACCGATTTCGGAAAATTCGACAATCACGGGCTAGTACGTTTAGTGTGCGGAATCCACTAGAAGTTGTTTAGATAACAAAAATGCCAACAAACACAATAGCGAGATGCCAAAAACACACACAGGATGGAATATGTGAAATACAAAGCTACAAACCCGAACCCCTAGACAATATCTGTTGGAATGTATGAAATGACAGCTGAGAATGTTAGGGCAATCATTGGGGCTATGTATAGCCCCTGCTAGTCGTCCCAAGCCTAGGGGGAGACTAGCTTTCTGAGACACGATTAGGTGGGGCGACTAGCTAGCTAGTCACCTGAAGATACACACGACTAGCTAGGCTAGTCGTGCCCACCAAAGCTAGTTATGTCCAGCATGCCAAACACACCCTTTAACATAATTAACACACATTAACATGTATAAAATAACAAATAAACACCTATACTAGGCTAGGGACATCTACATTACATGTACTAACAGACTCCCCCTTGGACCTAGCTAGTATGCATGTCTTCAAAAAATCTAGAAGCAGCAGCACTTGATTTTCTACTTTTGAGTAGTCCGAATCCTGCTAATCTTCGACCAGTCACAACCAGCATTAATCTTGAAAGCAAAGCAGAATCGAATCACTCGCTGAAACTTTAAAGCTTGATCAGCATCTAGATCTAGTAAACAGATTGGATGATGATACAGAGTAGCCACTTCTTCTTCTGACAAGTTGATCAGCCAAATTGGATCCCAAACTCGAAGCTTCTGCAGCTTTTCGGTTTATTCTTGAAAACAATAATAGCTTTGGTCATCAAATAGTTATAATACCAGAACCAGAACTTTGGATGGAAGTTCTATTCAATGGGAGCGATTGGGATCTTAGACATGCTGTGAGGTGGCTTGATTATATGTTTCCAGATAGGTTTTCATGTCTTCGGATGCAACTCTTTAGTCTTAACTGACTTAGGATATTGAGGCTTCAAAGTATCCCATCCGTCTTGACTTTTTCTTCGCAACACCCCCATATATGCATCAAACGGCGAGCATTTCTTGCAATACAATGGCTGATGACGTGTCAGATCTCGCATGTACAAGAATGTGAGGCTTTTCAGTTTTGTGTAATTCTGGAAATGCATCAGCACTTCTTCCTTTTTTCACGCAGATTGCTTTTGCATGTTCGATGTAAGCCCATCTCAGTAGGTTCCATGACATCTTGAACATTCTCTTCTTGAACAATGAAGCTTGACTGATCGGCTGCTTTGCACGCTTTGTTGGGGATGGATTCCAATTAGCACATAGCTCCATAACACGCTCTGTTTTGGATTTAACTTTTTCAAAAACCATAGTGGGTTTATAGCAGAGCTTATCTTCAGCATTTTGGAGCAGTTTTTCATCTAGATCTGGGATGCTGGTGTTTGCGTCATTAAAACAATATTATGGATATTCCTCGTGCGTAATTTCTTCCATTTCCACTTCATTATTTCGAGGATCCAGTTCTGGAGGTGTTTCTGGTTTATCAGAACTCGTTGATTCCCTCAAGGTGATTTCCTAAATCTTCGCCATATCATTTCTTGAAAGTTCTGGTGAGACCTCACCTTCTTCCAGATATTCAAGTTGAGGAAATTTGATTGGGTTCCCTTCGTCATCATACAAGAAAATATTCCTCAACGGTTCTGTAGCATTTAGCGGCACCGATCCAGTAAGGATGAAATCCTTTAACCTCTTAATCACCTTTGCATTAGACTCCCCCCCCCCCCTGAGTAGATGAACTACCTTTGGGATCCTTGCCTTGCTTATCATGCTCACTCTTAGTACGACGTTCCTCTCCAGTACCTGATGAGGAACTCACACCTGCATTACCAGCACCGTTATCACTGTCGTTACGATCATCATTATCTTTACCATCATCATCATTTCCATCATCATCATCATCATCCTTGTCCTCACCGTCTTCTTCTTCATCATCTTCTTTCTCTTCATCATTTCCAGACTCATGTGTACCTGTTATCATGGGCCGGTCTTCAAACAACTTATCAACCCGTGCCCTGAGTCTCTGAATTACTGTATTGTATTGATCGATTCTTTTTTCATTATTCACATTAGCAAGCTGCAACTGTTGATACTGAGATTTGACACTGTCAGGCTCGCTGTAGTTTCTTGACTTGACTGGACCAGCTGCTGATTTGAATCCACTAGTCGTTGATTAAACTTGACTAGTTGTTGATTCGACGCTTGAAGAACCCTATTTTAAGCTTGTAGTTCTTTGTTGATTGGAATCCTTTCCCCCAATAATTCAAGCATTTGTTTCTCATTTTCTTCGATTGTCACTATCTTCCCTCTCAAATCTGCATTTTCACGCGCCTGAGTAAGAATGAAAGAGACTACTTCATTCATATGGCGCTGAAACTGTTCATTGGTTGTTGCAGAAGTTGAGGTTGATGTGGATTGGGGAGCTAGGGAAGACGAGTGCATCTGTTTTCGAAGATTCTTAATAATGTCGTTGACAATGATCGAAACAAGCTCTTGAGAGGGCACAATAGTAGAGGTGACTACGTCGATAACTTAGACAGACTCAGTGAAGATTACCGACATAGGCATTGGCCTATATAAACTAGCAGACACCGCTGATCCAGATGTTGTACCAGTAGTTGTTGCTGCGGTTGTTCCTGAAGTTGTTGTTTTGCTTGGCGAGATGACAGTGACTGCCACCGAGAGTCTCTCGAATCTTGATCTTTTCTTTGACTTATCACTGGTTCTCTGGGACTTTCTCTTCAATCGTCCGCCTTTCGCTTTCGCTTGTCCTGATGGTGGAGTCTCAAGTTCAGCATCTAGATCGGTAATCTATGCATCTTCATCAATAGTAAAGTCAGGATCTGCTTCTCGACACTTTTACTCCATCCATTCAGCCTTTCTCTTAGCCGCTTTAGCAGCTTTTATCACGGGAGTGTCATCATCTGAATCATATTCATCCATAACATCTTCTATCTTCACGTCATCTTCACCACCTTCAATAATAGTGGTTTTCCCTCTGTCACCCTGAGAAGATCCTTCTTCACCAATAGTTTCTGGACGAGTATGGGAATCCAAAACACTTGTATCTAAGATATCTTCATGAGTGGCAGCCGCAGAGGTACTACTGACTCATTTGATCCCAACTCTATAGCTTCACGGCCCACATCATCATCATCTCCGAAAGTTCTTCTCATAACCTCTAGATCATCTTGTTGTTTAGAAAAGTTTTACACAAAGTGAAGACGAGAGCTCAAAATAAAAAAATGAATGGAAATGGCGGGTAGGGATCAGATTTTAAAAAAATTTTAAATGATTTTCCAAAACATGGTTTTAAAATTCGTGAAAAATTTTAAAACCAAACTTTAAGTCCCGAAAACATTTTAGGTTTAAATTTTTTTGAAAAATCTCACCCAACTCATTTTCCGCGTTTAAGTAAACTTACCTGCTGATCTTCACCGTATGACAAACCTCTTTTAAACGAAAAGAAAGCAGAAATAAAAACCCTCCAAAATGAAACTTGATGAGATTGGTGGTTCCGGTTTCCACCACGGGAATTCTCCAAGGTCACGAATCTCGAAGGACACCTGCAAAGAAAAACTAAAACAACCGCAATCATCGAAAATAAAGCAGAAATAAAAAGAAAAATAAAGAAGACCAAAAATAAAAAGAAAAATAAAGTGAAAATAAAAATGAAAAAGAAAAATAAACCGATCAGTTAAGTGACTTGGGTCTTTCTTTGGAAACAAATGTGTTCCCCGGAAGTGGCGCCAAAAACTTGATGTGCGTGGCTTTAGTAGGTTAAAGAGATATCATTTCCCCGGTGCCAAAAGCTTGATGTTTTAATTCCAAAACTGGGGTAAACGACTGATTTTTACTAAATCGACTTTTACAAGTTTTAAATTTATAAAGTAAGCAATATTTAAATTAGAACTAAAATCAACACAAAAGCAGAGAACCTAACGTGCATAGTATAGTTCCTAGGGTAAGTATTGAGTATCGTATTCCAAAGCTCACATTTTCCCCTACTCAACCTTTCATCCATTAACTGATCAGGTTTCAAAAAGAAAAATAAAATGGAGGGGTTCTTTAATAATTATAGTTTTTGAAAAAGGTTTTGGTTTTTATAAAAGAAAATATAAAAGTAGTAGAGAGATCAAATATGCACATCTCGGGACCCTCCGAATAAGTTGTTAAGTTTATTATTAAAACTAATAGTTAAGTTTAATTAATTGTGAGGAAGACGAGAGTGATCTTGAAGTGTTGACTCCTTCATAGAGAAGCGGAGGCTACTACTGAGTAGAATGCAAAACCTCTCCAGCGTGTGTCCACCTGGGGTACTCCACCAGGGCCTCGCATCTAGCGGGCTCGTCAAACTGCAGTCAAGTCTTTGGTCTTCGAACTTATCTTTTTCTTAAAATGGAGGCTTCACTTCTGACCTGGAACACTGTACACCACCCTTAGCTCTCGCGTTTCGTACCGAAGGATCTCGCCATAGGGTCATTCTCGAGTGGACCAACAACGAATCCCCTAAGAAGGTTAACGATACTAAGACTGAAGGATCTCTCTTACAGTTGACTCAGGAGACTCGTATCCCCATTGGTTAAAGGCGTTGTACTAACGAGAACTAGATAAAGAATCTTTATTTTATTTATCTTTTGTGACACTTTAATATTTATAGGCCTGGTAAATATAAAGTTGGTTTGATGATCAATGACTTAATTAACCCAACCCATAACCTCCCGAGCTGAATGAAGTACTTAACAAAGGTGGAACATAATCCTAAAGGCGTATGATACAAAAGAGCACTGGTACGCCTGTAGGGAATCCTCCCTTTGCCAAGAAAGTCATTCAACTACTGAATAAAATCCTTGATAAAAGTAGAACATAATCCCAAAGGTGTACAATCTGAAGATCACTGGTGCACCCGTAGGGAATCCTCCCTTTACCAAGAAAATTACTCAGTCATCTGGTATGTACCAGAAATGTGTCACTCGGATCTGGTCCACTTCAGAAGCCGTAGCTTTGAATCCGGTTCGGATATCAGAAGCCCGAAGGATCTGTCTCACAACCGGTTTCCTCGCCTTGGATTTAGCTAGGGGCTAACAGAAGCTAATTATACCTTTAGTTATTTTGTTATGTTAGAGTTGATTTTTAAGTTAATTAAATTAATCATCATTCAAACTGTGAATTCATTTTAGGATAGTAAACACAAAACGTGATCTCACGAACACCAACCGACGGTTACGGAATCCCCTCCGGTTATGCAAAATGATTCAGAAATAATCAGCAACGATCGTGATGAAAACAGATAACAAATCACCGAGCAATTTCCATAACTTTACTCGTGTTTTAGATCAAAAGTAGAATATTACAGATCAAATCCTAGACCTAATACAGAGAATCTCACAAACTGGGGAAAAGCTCAAAATGATAACTAACTTAAAACAACTAACTTTTCCCCTTTATATAGGCTTCACATTCAACCCATGCAGAGTTCGAATGGGTTCATTCGACCCTTCGAGTGTTCGAATGAAGCCTTCTCATTTACATTAGACCTTTCGTTTGTCCATTTGTTCTTTGACATTCTGTACCAGATCACTAGCTGGGGACATACATGAATAATGCACTTACAATCTCCCCCTTAGACTGAAAATCCGGTAAAAACCGAATTCATGGATCGAATAAACGAATATAGCTCGGTTTCAGACGGAAGATTCGAGACGAGACAGAAATGAACGAAAACAATGTCATCACAGATTCGTATTGCATCAGAAACGGTCATAGACACTGTCATCAGTAGGATAAACATCTATCTCGGGGCCGGGGAGGTCGGGCATGACCTCTCCCTTGAGAGCATTCAAAGCACAAACTCAAAATCTTCAAATGAAAAACCTACATGAGATTGTTATATATAGGCCAGCTCCTTCGACCCTTACTGTAGGTCGAATGAGCTGGTTCGACCATTTCAAAGTTCGAACATAGATATATATATATATATATATCCTGGTTCGACCTTTCTATTTCTCATTCCACCATTCGATGGTTCGAACCAACCAGGTCAACCTTATACAAATAAGTCAGATCCATAAAAGGCCCTTATGGATCACCACAATCTCATGTTATACAATACACGACTCAACCCTAGTCTATTCGACAGCGACGACCACACATATAGTGCATCAACATAGACCTAGCTAGTGATGTACCAAATCAGAAAGTTATCAATTCTTCAAGTCTTGCATTCATCATCTTGAACAACTTGAAAACTTTCCATTTTCTTGCACGTTTGTGTCGAGGTTCTTAACTATCTCTGCAGTAAGCTTTGAAATCTCAGACAGACTCAAGAAATCTTGGCTTTGTCATTTGTTGGTCTAGAGATGAAGACATAAAACAATTTTGAATTCTTCACTTCCATGATCTCACTTATCATATCTTTTACAACTTCTGATTAGTTTTTGTTTTTCTAGTGATTTGGATGTTCAGGTTTGGGTCTTGTTCAGTTACACGCTTTTTCGATGAGTCTTGAGAAGTGCACCTGTTGTGTTTCATTCTGCAGAAAAATTTACTAAAAACTACACAAACTACAACCAGCGTTTGACACGACAAAAATCTCGGAAGTAATCTTTACATCCAATTTGACCCTCAATAGTTCCCCCCCTGAACTATTTAATTTTTTTAATATGCACCAGAAACTTATAGATTTGTAATTTGATTTTCTTTTTTTTACAACTCTTGAGCATCTGAGCCTTCACATTTAGTATCCCAACATTGGTTATCGAAAATAAAATTGAAACAAAACATTTTGATTTTTCAAAGTTTATGCTAAAACACATGAAAAATCTTTTTGAATTTTCAAATAGATTTGTATAATAGACTATACATATTTTTGTGAATTTTCCATTAAGAGGATTATATCAGTATTAAAACAATCAGTCAAAACTCTTTTTGATCAATTTTCTGCTTTTGACATTGAGTATCCTACAACCATTACCAGTATGTTTGTCCACTTAAACCCAAAATCATCATTTATTGTTCAGCATTTCAGATACGTTATGGTAATATTAGATACTGAATAATCTATGGTCCCCGCGCACACGACACATTCCCGTATCAAGAATTGCACAGCTTCATCGTAACGCGTGATTATATTGTAGTTATCTGTAAGTTACAAGGTATGAGGCACAGTGGTGACATGTCAGCAAATTAATGCTTCAAAGCGACTTATGCACTTAACCAAGGTGAGGCCTAATATCATGTATGATTTTCATCATAGTATTGATACGATGCATTAGATAATCTTCGATTATCATCACACATGTTAAGTTCCTCATTCGGTAACTTAAGGTTTTTGATTTATTAGCTCTTTTAATAAGGTACCCTGACTGAATCTAGGTCTGTAAATCAATACAACAAAAGATCAATAAGGCCATCCCCAGACTATTTCAATATAACGACCCGAAACCTCAGAATTTGGCAATCTATCAAACGAAATTTCGGTACTAAGACCATATGCCAACGAGACGTTGATCTACATGATTATCAGTTAATGCTTTTAGGTTTATATCACCATGCTATATTTTAAACTTTTATTTCAAGCCTACCAATATATAACTGTAATGGCTACTCAATGTTTATTCATACATTTTGTTTTCAGAGTAGTCTGACGGTCCACTGATGTAATATCATCTCCTCTTTTTGTCTAGGAAAACTCAATTTTGATTTTCTAATTTTTTATTTTGATTTTTATGAAATTTTCTCCCCCCTTAAAAATATATAAATAAACATTTTTTGGATTTTTAAACTTTTGAAGAAAAAAAATAAAATGATATCCAATACGATTTACTCATTGAATTTCAAAAATCACTTTCCCTCTCAGATTACTTGACTCACTTTGTTCTTTTAGTTAGTAAAACCATTAACAAAGATTATAGAGTTTAGAATAAACAATTTTGTTGCATCTGTTGTAGATATCCAAAACATGAAAGCAATTGCATAAGATTGCAACATTTTCCGGCTTCAGAAGTAGGAAACAGACAACAAACACTCTCCTCTCTGTTGAACTCATGTTTTCCTTTTTCAATATAACTTCCTTGACCTTCACCTCTCCAATAAATAGCACAAAGTTAATATCCTCCAGATATAACAAAATACAATGTATGAGGAAAATCAAGCCTGTTTTTGTATACAGATGCTCCACTATTAACTATCAAAGGATAGCTAATAGGTCTGTCTGGAACAACCTGCACACTTGTTAAACAATTAGTAGGAGAGAGGTACCCATCCCTTCACGGTGATGGGTCGTCCAAGGTCATCAATCCTCGAAATATCAATCCATTCTTCTTTTGAAAAACCAGTTGATTTTTCAATGGATTGATTTGAAGTAAAAGTTGTTGCGGATTGAGAAAATGACTTGGGTTCCAAACAAGTTCAGATTTTATTTTAGATTTCTTTCTCTTTCATTTTGTTTTGATTTTTAACTTTTCGGGTTTCTTGTCCGAAACCTGCTTCTGAACTTTATTCAGAATCTTCTCAGACTTAACTGATGAAGACCCAGGCTTAGAGTTATTCTTAGGCTTAGCCTTAGAACTCCCCCTTACCTTAGCAACCCTTTCACGATCTCCATTTTCATTCAAGGCATTTTTTTTGCGATTGTCATACACAACAGACTGTTTCCCCTTTTGATTCTTGAATTGATTTGGGGATACAGGCATTTTGACATTTCTTGAATGATTCGCAACATTCACTTCTGTCCTTTTCTGTTTAATATACGGACAGGCAGCAAGCAAATGCCCACACTCTCAGCAGTTAAAACAAGACCTATACTCTTCAAAATCACATGCATACCCTTTATCCCAATACCAATAAGGACAATGAGCAGCAATATGTCCAACTTCACCACATTCAAAACAACTTCTCCATTTAACATATGCATGAGAATACTGTGGTGAATTGTTTCCCCAATAACCATCAAATCAAGAGTGACTTGGATAATCACAAAAGTCATGTGATCTAGATTAAAAACTTCTTGAATTCTCATGATAACAAAATTTGAGATGAATGATTGTAAGCCATGTAGTACACCCATGAGCACAGTCAAGCCACTCACTGATGATGACAAAGATGAACTGGTTGATCAAACACACTACAGATGCATGATTGGGTCTTTATTGTACTTAACAGCATCCAGGCCAGACATTATGTTTTCAACCTGTGTTTGTGCAAGATCCCAGGCTTCACCTAAAAAGTCAAACCTTATTGCTGTGAAAAGGATATTCAGATACCTAAAAGGTGCTCCCACACTTGGTATCTGGTATCCTGCTAATGGAAACATTGAGCTTTCAGGTTATTCAGACAGTGATTTTGCTGGCTACCACACCACAAGGAAGTCCACATCTGGAGGGTGCCAGTTCCTAGGGAATGCCTTAGTTTCATGGCAAAGCAAAAAGCAAGCAGCTGTTTTAACTTCAACAGCTGAGGCTGAGTACATTGCTGCTGCAAGCTGTACAGCTCAACTCATGTGGCTTCAAAATCAATTGCTGGATTTTGGGATAACTGCACTGAGGACTCCACTCATGTTGGATAGTCAAGCTGCTGAAAATATCATCAAGAATCCAGTCTCTCATTCAACCACCAAGCACATAGACATCAGACATCATTTTGTGAGAGATAGCTATGAAAAAGGTTTGATTACTCTGCACAATGTTCCAACAGAGGATCAGTTGGCAGATGTGTTGACAAAAGCTTTAGACACATCTACCTTCACAAATCTGATCTCTCGAATTGGTATGTTAAACATGGATTAAAACAACAAAAATGTTTTCAATAAAAACATTAAAATGTTTTCAGAAAATCAAATTTTGCTTAAAAATGACACTTTTGGTTGAAAAATCTGTTTTAAACCACTGATCAGATAAAACAACCACTGTTTCATTCAATCCACTGTTGGTTGAAAAATCTATTTCAAACATCTGATCAGATAAAACAACTGTTACTCAATCAGTCTTTTGGTTAAACAACAGAGGTTGGCAACAGACTTTTACCAAAACAGCTGTGTGCCACCAGATGTTTAAACCATCAGATGTTTGCCACGTCTGCTCTCAAAAGCAGAGTTTTGCCACATCAGCGGTTTCACCAGAGGCTATAAAACCCTGTTTTTCCCCCATTAGCAGTTTTACTGTCTCATTGTATTCAAAATACTAAAACCACCTTCGTCTTCCTCAAAACCCTCAATCAAAGTTCAGTACTTTCACACTCGAAATCCATTACAATGGATCTTCAAACAAAAGCCACCCACAATTTCCTTCCATATCTGGTTAAAACAGAAGATAACGTTCCATTCCATTCCACCATTGACATCATTACCAACTCAAAATACAAAACCATCCTCACTGCTGATGCTCCCATCCATCTAGAAACACTCCAAGAATTTTGGGCTAACGCTGAAGTCTTGTTTCAAGACAAAAAGCCTACTTCCATTATTTCAAAAATTGGAGCCACCAGCATCGCCATTACACCTGAACTCATATCCACAACCTTCTCCCTCAACGACTTGTCAGGTATGGAATCCTTTCCTAAAACAGAGCTTCACACAGAGTTTCAGGAAAGAGGGTATGATCCACAAATGACTGGATCAACATTATTCAAAAAGTTTTTTCCTCCAGTCATGAAATTTTTCTTCCATACTCTCCTTCTCTGTGCCTCGGCCAAGACCACATCCTTTAATGAAATCCCATTAAGGATTCAATACTTGGGGTATGCTATGTTGTCAGATTCTGACTTCAATCTTTCCCAGGGATTGTTTTTGGACTTAGTTTCAAATGTGAAAGCCATAAAATCTGGCTCAAACAATGCTTTTCTACTCTACCCAAGAATCTTAAGTGTAATTCTTCAAAAGATTTTACCAAAAAATGATTTCCAAAAGGGGGAGTCTTTTAAAATGAAAAGTTTAACTGATGAAACTTTCACAAGAATGCTGGGTTCTTCAACCCAAAAAAAAGTGTCAAAAGTGTCCAAAGTTTCTAAAACACAAACAAAGAGGTCAAAAACAACAAATGTTGTTCAAACCTCTGTTGTTGAGCCTACTGCTCCTGGTGATCATGGCACTTCATCCAGTGCTGTGAAACCCACACCAGCCACCAAAAGAAAACGTCCATCTTCAAAAACCACCTCCACACCCAAAAAGGGACTTCTGGAAGATGAGATACCAGAAGCTAACCCTTTTGCATCACCAAAGCAACCTGAAACCACTGTTGTTACTTCCTCACAACAGATGGAGATATCTCAACCCAAACAAACTCCTCAAGAATCCTCACAAAAGGATCTTGTTGTAAGCCAAAGGGAACCACATACTGAGGCATATGAGTCACTTGACCATATGTTTACAAGTCCATCTCCCAGGGCTAATTCTCTTCTTACTCCTCCAACATCACCACCACATGTTCCACAAACCATGCAACCTCTGTTTGAGGCAATTGACAAAACTCAGGATAATCCCAGTTCCTCTCCTTCACCTGTCACAGAGAGTATACCTCCACAAGTGACTGGGCCTGAGAAAAGTCAATCTGTCAACCCACAAACAGATGAGGAGGTTACACTCCCAGAGTTAAATGTAACTCTTGGTGAGTTTTCAAGTGAAGCAGCCACTACTGATGTAGAGACCATTGTCTCACAACAGGACAGTGGTTACATAGCTAAGACTTCCTTGAAGGCAACAATTGATGAGGCCACAATTGTGTCCCCAAAATCAGTTGGAAGTCCCCAGAACCAAGACCAAGGGGCATCTGGTTCTCATTCCATGGACTCACCTCCTAGGACTGAACCAGGTAAAACTACCACTGGTGGGAATTCAGATGATCCTATTAACTTAGGTGATTGATTAAAACTACAAGAATTGACGGATAGAGTTCAAACCATTGAAACCTCTGTTGCTGACATCAAAACTGATGTCAAGTCAATATTGGAAACCTTGGCAAACTTTACAAAGAGTCAACCATCCACTGCTGATGTTGCTAATGAGCTATGGAAATCTGTTTCCCCCATCATCATAGCTCACAGAAAATTAGCAGATCAGACACAAGAGACTTACATGACCTTGATCAGAAATATGGTGGATGCCAGGTTTAATGACACCAAGGCTGATATCAAGGTGATCAAAGACCATTTGCTGAAGACTACTGGCTCTGCTCCTACCACAATTCTCAGAGATGAAGATGATGATGAATTCACTGCTGATGATGCCAAAAAGGGGGAGAGTGGCAGAGATAGGCTACCAAAACTGAATTCATTTGGTGCTCCACCCTCTCAAAAGGGTAAGCCAACTGCTGACAAACCAGAGTCTACCAAATCAGCACCACAAAAACAACAACAACAACCAAGTGTTCAAACCTCTGCTGCAACTGAACCAGCCAAAACCAGCAAGGCAAAGGAAGTTGATACCTCTGCCAATGAAAAGGCTGATAAGGTTGCTGAAGACAAGCTTAAAAGGGCTGACACTTTGGAAGTTAAAGCAGAGAGGTTGATTCAGCTAAAGAAGGAACAACAGCAAGAAGTAGAAGATGTGAGTTCCTCAGAAAGAAAGAAAATGTCAGCAAAACATACAAGGAAACCACCATCTAAACTATCTTCTGAAACCACTGCTGCTGAAACCCCTGTTACCACAACCACTGTCACCAAAACCACTGCTATCAAAACCACTGAAACCAAAACCACTGCCACCAAAACACCTGTTCCAACCAAACCAATCACCACACCATCAACTACCAAACCAACAACCAAACCTACCACAACACAACCAAAAACCCAAACGTCTGCTAGTTCTACAAAAGGACCAACAGAGGTTAACCCAACCACTGCTTCATCTTCACCTTCACCTAAGATCTTGTACAGCAGAAAAAGGAAATCTACCTTTGTTGTAAAAGATGAAAACATCCACACAACACCACCTAACACCCCAATCACACAATCCACACCTGTCCCAGCCATTCCACTCTCATCATACTCACCACACACTTCACAGTTCAGATCACATAGACCACCACCAACCATCACACCATTGGCTGAGAAGTATCCCCTTGAACTTGATTTACTCAAGGGGGAACTTCAATCCTTCTACAATACTGATCAGCCATCAGAAAGATCCTTCCCTTCTCTTAAAGATTTTCCTGTTCCTCTCAACATTGATACCTATCTGAAGTACAAGAGTGAACAGGCAGATGCCATCATTAAAGAGAAGTGCAAAGGGAAGGATGACAGGAGTGCTCAGGGCATCCATTCAGCAGAGCTTAGCAAATTGAGAAGGATTGAGGATTTTGCTAAGACTCTGAGCAACTCCATGTCTTCCATGCCTCTCAGCAAAGATATGGAAAAGGAGGTTAGGGATTCTCTTCTAGAACATATCTTGGCCACCATGCCTTACAAAGCAAACAAGAAACAGTTTGCAGGCTGGACCACCCATGCACTTAGAGAAGAATTAATCAGAATTGAAAACATGGCCAAGAATCCTCCATCAAAGGTCTCTGCCCCTGATTTCAGCAAAGGGAGAGATCAAACTAGAGCTCTCAAGTTTAGAAGGATGAGACAAGAGATAGTAGCTGCCAAATATGGAAAGATGAGATCTGTGGCTAGATGGTCTGAAGTCAGACTGATTGAAACTTACAAGAAACTGGAAGAGAATAGAAAGACAGACCCTACCTTACCAAGAAAACCTATCTATGATGATGAGCCAAAGAGACCTCTACAGGCCTTTACTCTTGACAGCCTACTGGAAACTTCTGATCTCTCTATTGCTGCAAGAAGACAATTCAAAAAGCAGAAGGAGATGACAGAAGAAGAACAAAAACAGTTTGCTGATACATTTGTAAAAGAGGGTCTCATGAACCAAATTCGACACTTCTCTGATCCAACCACAGAGAGACTCAGAGAACTCATAGGAAGACCTCCATCTCCCAACTCATCAAAAATAAAGATGCATCCCAGTCATTCCTCTGATTCTAAAATTCTAAAATGGAAGTCAAACAAAGACACCCATGAATTGACATTGCTCAGATCAGATGGAAAAATTCAGAAGCTCAGTATGGATGATGCACATGGCCTGTGTGCTGAAGATCTTCAAACACTGCTGAATTTAGAGCTGGAAAGAGATGCTGAAGACCTCTTCTCTTTGAGCTTTGAATTACAACTCAAAGGCCAAATAAGAGAAAGTCTGATGAGGAATAAAGATCAAGAATAAAGCTGAGTTTTGGCATCATCTGTTCTAGGGGGAGATTGTTGGGTCTGCTGACCTGGAGAAGAACAGATGATTAGAAAGCCAAAATATTCTATCTTTTGATCTTTGAATAAAAACAGTTGTTACAAAGAAGCTTTCCCCAAAAGACTGTTGACCCTAACAACTGCTACACCAAACAACTGATAAAGACAACTGCTGCTGCTGAAAGGTCTGCTGAACAAACGTCTGATGAACAAAGGTCTGATGAGGAAACAACTGCTGATCAAGTACTGAAGAACAAAGGTCTGTTGAACCAACAGCACTTTGGTTCAACAGATGATAGAGACCATCAGAGCTTTACTTTACAGTGTTTTGTATTATCAGAGTTTTCAATGTGACAGTAGTTATAGTTAGCAGATGTTAGAAATTGTTAGTCAGTTAGAGGTCGCTGTCTTAGGTGACGTCAGCATTGATCATCAGAGGTTTAGTTTAGTCTATAAATAGAACAGTGAATGTACTGTTCTATTCATCACTCGTCATTCTCTTAAGACAAACATTCTCTGAGTGATCAGGCTGAGGGGGAGTTTATTTGTACGATTGTAATCTTTCAACTTAATGAAAGCATTCGATTAAAAACAATTATTCTCCATGTTTTGATTCATAGTTTATTCCGCTGCACTTTCCATTTATATTTCACTTCACTTGTTTCATACTTATCTAAACAATCAAAACAAACAGAACTCAGATCCTAACACCCTCCGTTGTACTTTTACATAATAAAATAATGTATCATTCACTAGAAGACAAAACACGTTTTTCCAAATTAATCTAAACCATTGATTCATTTTATCCAATTCATGATGTTGAAGCTTTTAGTTCTCTCAACTAAACTCAGTTCTCATTTTAACCAAACCACATATATATATGGTAGGGTATGTGAGAACTAGTTTTAGGGATAGAACTCAAGAACTAGTGCGAACAGAAACAAAAAACATAAAAAACCACACCTCCACCCCCTAAAACCTAAAGCCACACACCCCTACCCTCAAAAAAAAAAACCTAAACCCCCCATCTCCCATATTCCTAATAATAACTATAACAGTTAGATGCACATGTGCATCTAAACCCCCCACCCCATCCTGCCAAAAACCTACCCCCCTCCACCACCACCACACCTAAAAACTAAACCTTAAAGCTAAACCCCTCAAAAAAAAAAAAACCTAACTATAATAAATGCATATGTGCATGCAGTACAAGTTTGTATACGTAATAAAAAAGGGTTCGACATCCTAAATCACATAACCATTAATTATTTATTAAATAGAGTTGTTTTAAGTTTATTCATGCATGTTGTCCTACACGTGTCTTATTTTCAATTAATGTTATAATACGCATGACTAAACAATTGACGAGTTCGAGTTTATTTTATATATCACTCCGCATCAATTTAATGATCATAGAATAAAATTTTTGCCTCGTTATATCTCACATCGCGTCCATTTAACGATCATTTAATTATGGTAATTGACAATTTATTAAAAAATGTGCTCTAATAGTGGAATGCACACGTACATATGATACATGTTTGTATATATCTAACAATGAAATGCAAATGTGCATTAGATATGTCGTATACAAGCCACTTTGAAAGAATAACACATGTCGTATACAACAATAAGAAATGGTAGTTTTTCACAATTCATATTTACCTCATGATATAAGCCATATAACTTGTATCAACATCTTTTTATCTCATATTCTATTTTCAGCTTTGTATGTGTCATAATAAGTTTCCATTCATTTCAACAATTGTTGTAAATGGTCTATTTTCAGCTTTGTATGTGTCATAATAAGTTTCCATTAATTTCAACAATTGTTGTAGATGGTCTATTTTCAGCTTTGTATGTGTCATAATAAGTTTCCATTAATTTTAACAATTGTTGTAGATGTTGTGACGATAATGTTAGTTTGGGTGAGGGTCTACCATGATTGCTCAACAACCGCACCTACCCAATTCTGTCTGCTACTCTTTTGCTTTTAGGAGCTGGATACCTCTCTTTCCGACTTTGTTATCATAGTTGATGAAAAGTAATTAAAGTGCTATTGGTATACTTGATGCATGTGTAATTATCTATAAACTTTTTAATAATTTTTAATATTTTATTAACCATATTTTATTGGACTAAAGTCTTAAAATGCAAAAGAAATTGTTTTATTGACTTATCAAAAATTTAAACAACAATTTATTGTAAAAAGTAAAGTGATCTTTCTATAATTTAACTATCCACACCTGTTTTAGTTTGTCAAACTTAAAATTTTGCATTTGAATTGTAAAGTAAACCTTGAGGAATTGTTACATTTGTAAATGAACATTAAACGGGTGGATTGAATCACAACACGAACACGATATTATTCTAGTGTATTTGCGTAGAACGGTGTATTTGTTACAAATAAATATGTAGGACATGTTTGCTTCACATATTCAACTCGTCAACTGAAAAACGTGAAATATGTTAGAACTAAAACCATTGCAATGAATCAGATTTGTCTTTTAGGATGAGTTATCATATTTGGGTTGTGACATTGGTATTAGAGGCAAAGTCGAAGTGGTGGACTAATCTGATGAGAGATAGAGCCTACTTGGGTTATAAACCCCATATTGGTTGCCCATACAATACGATGTGGGACAAGTCTCATACTTAACAATAATTTCAGTCCATAACAAAATCCTTTGCACAACAGGATTGAGACAAAACCTAAAGGAAAGCTATGTAACAAAATCCTTAGCTTCTTTCACTGGTTTAGTGGGGAAAAAAAACTTAGAGAATTTCTTGGATTAATTTCGAGATTAAAACTCTTTAAGTTCAAGAAGTTTTAAATGAGACATAAAAGTGTTATAAAATAGTAAATACAAACGTATGAATATACTGTTGTTGGTTAAAGCCCCTCTCTACACACACTCGATATATACCCACACTCCTGGACGATATATAATATGTGTATGTAAAACTTCTATATAATAACAATTATGTAGAAAGAGAGTAAGAAGTGAAAAGCTACCCTTTATTGATTAAACTAAAGAGATATTTATAGTCTATACAAAGAAAACGTGAAGCATATAAATAGCAACAAAATATTACTTCACCTAAGGAACCGGATGAGTGATGACCCACTCTTTAACATACACATTCTTAATCAAAGAATCCAGTCAAACTAAATACCAATTCTAACTACTAAACTAAATAAAACCTAACATATATAAATGGTTAGTTATAGCCATGCATATGATCACGTGAACATTGAAAGCTCTAACTTCTTTCATGCACACCAACTAATTAAGGTTTATGATCTATGACTCGCGTGACCCGCGACCAATGAACTTACGAACAAACCCGAGTAAACCCATAATATACAAGTACATAGAGGAACCGTGTAAGAAGATAACTTGAAGCGTAATTTATATGTTAAAGTTGATTTATATAAGGTCAAACACCATTATTTCACAATTTGACAAAATATGATACTCAAACAACAATCAATATGCTTAAGTCGTGTTGCAATTTTGGTGGGATTTCACATCAATATTGTCTTTTATCTATGTGATTTTTTTATGAAACACATTAACTAAAAAACGTAGTACAAGGAAATCAATTCTTAATGTGATGTCATCTCACATAATCTACCAACTAAGAATGGTTCAAAAGTTGAAGCTCATGATACAAAAAGTTAACCCGAATCAATGATATTTTTTAAAAGGAAAATCACGAAAACAGCCCGTTGGCCGGATTTTTTTTATGAAAATGGTCCCCTCCCGTCTCTTTGAAGAGACAGGTCACACATTCCGAGACGCTTCAGACGTCTCCTGAGAGGCCTTCGGTTCCAGCCATCAGGTGACCGCCATGTCATCACTATCTCTCTCTTTCTCTCTCTCTTCTCAATAATAATTACCTTCTCTCCTCAATCTCTCTATTTCTCTCCTCTCTCTCCTCACACCAAAAAGAATTACAGTGTCCCCATGGCTCTCTCTCTCTCTCTCTCTCTCTCTCTCTCTCCCCCAAAATTCTACACACCTTCTCCAATCTTGCAAGAACCATCTTTATCATCGAAAGCTGCAACTCTTCGTATACTGCTCATAGCTGCAAACGAAATTCGACTTCTGTCAGGCATAAGAGCTAATCGCCGCAATGAATGTTGATACAGAGTTATTAGACTCGGCTACTTCCATCACAATGGTTACCAATTGGGAACCAGACTATGTCAAAGAAGTGCTTGCAAACATCGAGACCATGTTTGTCGATTTCACCATAGGGAAGAGTCGCACTTATCCTTTGTCACAGGAGACGTCACTGGAAAAAAACACAGAGGAGACGTCACCGGAAAAAACACAGAGGGAGAAACCCACCGGAGACGTCACCAGAGAGTACCGACTGCTCAAATGTCTCTAGCTTTACCAGAGACGTCTCGACGGCGCTGTAAAGTCAACGAAGACGTCAAGCAAGTGGTAGAGACAGGTGTCATCATCTAACTTGTCCAAACTGGAAACCTCTTGGGAGACACATTGGGTGCCTCAAACTTGGTGACCCGTCTCTCCAAATAGACGGGAGTGGGCCATTTTCGTAAAAAATCTGGTCAACGGGCTATTTTCGTGGTTTTTTTCTTTTTAAAATCCATTATGAATAAGTACTAATTGCATTAATAAGTATTTTATTTGCATTTATTATCATTTTACTGTTTTTAATGTACCAGCCAAAATAAATGTTCATCGTAAGAGCATTCATAACCCACCCACCAAACTCTCCTTCATCTTTAAAATTTAAAAAATCCTACTAAAACACACTACAACCATCCACCATTTAATAACTCGTCTTTATATTATGAAAAATCATTATCTTAGATTTTCATATATGAAAAACTACTATGTACCCTATATCAAATTATTGTGAATGTATTTTAACGAAAAATATAATAAAATAAGTTTTAGTGAGTAAGATAAAGATAAATATGGTGGATGGGATATGGATTTTTAAAATGAGAGATAAATTTTGAAAAGTATGATTTTTAATGAAATTATTGGGTTTAAAAAATGAATGGGATGCGAATGCTCTAAGATATGTATAAAATTTCACCAAATGAATCAGAAGTTGATGCCCAAACGTTCCTTCATCTTTCATGCTAAAACGAGCTAGCATAAAGTTTAACACGCATAAACATGCTGTCTTGAAATATAATTCTAATCCAATTATATATATATATATATAGTGGAAGTATACACAAAAAACCTTCCAAAATAGAAAAAACACCAAGAAACTCAATACTTGGACCATATTCATCCACATCAACCAAGCCAAGATTTCATAATATTATATTAGAAAGGGTAATTTAGACATTTACACTACCCCCTTCTCTCTCTCTCTCTCTCCATATATATATGTTTTCCCCCCTCTCTCTCTCTCTTCATTTTTTTTTTCAAATTCAAAGCAAATCCTCTCTCTACCTTCCTCTCTCTCTCTCTCTGTCTCTCCCTAGAACCACCACTACCACCACCACAACCACCACCGCCATCACCTCCACCACAACAACAACTTCTTCTTCTTCAGTTATAATCGAGTAACAGAAACCGTGGTTCACAATCGAGTATCAGTAACCGACGGTACTCTCTCTCTCTCTTCCCTCTCTTTTCTGGATCTGGATCGAGAAGAACGACATCTGTTTTATTATCTTCATATTATAAAAGAATGAGATCTCTATTCTGTTTTAATATCTTCGTATTATAAAAAATAATGATATAGTTATAGTTTTTGTATGATGATTTTAGTTTTTAATTTTTTTTATTTTTTTAATCTAGCTTATTAGTTCATTAATGCTTCGTTTGTTAATTTGTCATTTAGCATCTGAAGTTGTTGTTTAGACTACAGTGTTGTTTTTACTTATTTGCGCCTGTTTTTTTTTATTATTATAAAGCAATAGACTTTACGAAAGGTGTTTAAGATTGCTTGTTATACTCTTATTATGGTGAATGTTGTTATCTGCTTGTTATGATTTAAAAATGGGTGAATCATGTGTTTTTTTTTTAATTTTTTTATTATTACAAAGAAATAGACTTTGGGTTTTGTTAGAATAATAATAATAACAGTTTTGGAGGTAGTTTTTGTTTGCATACCAAGTGTTCGATCAAATGCTTGAATGAAAAAAAAACCTTATGTTAACATTTTTGATTTTTTTGTTATTATTATTTTGTTTATGTTAGATTGTTATTGGATTGGGCACATGAGGTTGATAGATCACATGTGATTGATGAATAAATGTGTAGTCTTTTTATGTTAGTATATGCTAACACATGTTAGTGATGTCCCATTATGTGTTTGTGGATTCCGACTAACATGTGTATCTGTTCCAGTGTCGGTTTTCACGAGTAGGCTATTGGAAAAAGGCGGCTTTGGTGATGTGGCTGTGGTAAGTGATCTTTTTTTATAAAGATTATAAATTTTTAATCTTTTGGTGAATAGGGTGTTTAAATAATTTTTGTATTCTATTTAATAAATTTTTGGCAAGTGAAATTGTTATGAACTTGTATAGGGTACATGTCTATTTTTTGCGGTCCGAGTCTTGTATGCTCACACACGTTAGTGATGCTAACACATGCTAGTATATGCCCAACTAACAGGTGTTAGGGTCCATATGACATACGTTATTTTTCAGTAAACATGTGTCTTAGAATATGCTAACACATGCTGCTGATGTCTTTTATTATATTATATATTTCATGAATATGAGGATAATATTTTGGTATATGGATTTGGATTGGTTCTGATTTGATTTTTTAAATTTATTATTGTTTGGATTTCAAACCCTATTAATCGTATTTGAGTAGTTGTATTAACATAGTTGTAAAATTGAGTATGATACACTTGGCACTGCAGATTTAGTGTTTGTTTATACACATGTTAGTGATGCTAACACATGCTAGTATATGCCTAACTAACAGGTGTTAGGGTTCATATGACATACGTTAGTATATGCCCAACTAACACGTGTTAGGGTTCATATGACATACGTTATTTCAGTAAAACATATGTTTTAGAATACACTACACGTGTCAGTGATGTATCATTATATGTTTTGGAGAGCCCAACTAACACGTGTTATCTTTTTTGTAGGTGAAGAGATGTTTTGTGTTAAAGATGAAGATGGGTATGAAGAACGAAGCATAGCTAGATCTTTTGAATGTTGTCATGATAGTTTTTTTTGTCATTCACAAATAATTATGTTTGTATTAAACGTTTTTTAATACGTTTTTAGTGTTGATTGTATTGATCGTTTTTATCATTTCTTAAATAAATATACGTTTTAAGTGTATAATAAGAAAAGTGTGATCCATGGCTTGTTAAGAGTATATGCTTGTTAACACATGTTAGCAATGTCTTACACAAGGTCAGAATTTTGTATCACAATACTAACATACGTTAATATTCATGCTGGAAAAAGTGTCATAAAGTAGGAGAGAGGTGACTTGACAAGTGTCAAATCAACCTTTTCAAACCTAGGATTCAGAAAATTAAAGTGACCCACTTGCTTATTTAAGATTACCATATTGCCTTTAATCCTATTTTATATTAGAGTGGCCCACTTACTTTTGAATATTATATAGAAATTAATTATGGACCATTGATCAAACTTGATCAATGGTCACCATAGGGTTTGCAAGGTTTTTCCATTTTATAGGGTTTCCATATTATCCATTCCCTATATATATATATATATATATATATATATATATATATATATAGGGTAGGGTTCCTGTAGGAAAATTGGTTTGTGTGAGAAGTGTAGGAAGGATTAAAAATTGATATGTATGCATCATTTTTTTGGACGTATGCATCATTTTTTTGGACGTGTTCATGATGTTTTGGATTGTTTTGCTTAGAAAAACAACAAACATGACAATTAATAACCAAAAACAATGTATTTTAGGCTTAAAACTTAAAACACTATGTCAATAACACTTTAGCATAGTGTTTTAAGTAATTAGTAGGGTGTTTTATCTGGAATTTAAATTTAATGACTATAATACATTGGATTGTGTTTTAAATTTTTTTATATTGTTGTGTTAAGTGTTTTTCAAGCCAAAACAACCCAAAACATCATTCCAAAATCAAAAACATCATGGCTACATGTCAATTCTTAATCCTTCCTACACTTCTCACACAAACTAATTTTCCTAGAGGATCCTCTACCTATATATATATATATATATATAGTGGAAGTATATAGAGAAAACCCTTATTATTTGGTAAACTCTGGAAACTCTAACTTCCCGACTTTTTTTTTATGAAAATTTTAGGGTATGTAATATACATTTTTTTAAGCATTTTGAGCCAAAAAAAATCGAAAAAACGCCGAACGGTTTTTTTTTAAATAAAAAACGTCTACTGTTTACATATAGTTAACACATGGTTAACACCTGTTATTAGCGCTTAACATGTGTTAGTCAAAATTTTATTTATTTTTTTTTTAAAAATACTCGGCGCTTTTTTAATTTTTTTGGCCCAAAATGCTTAAAATCATGTATATTACTTGCCCTATTTTTTTCAAAAAAAAAAATATTGGGAAGTCAGAGTTTCCAGAGTTTACCGAATAAGAATGGGTTTCCTATAAAACCATACCCTATATATATATATATATATATACCTATATAGGGTGGGGTTCCTGTACAAAGTGCATTTTTCGTACAAAGTGTGAGAAGTCTATATAGGCATTGTGTTTTAAATTTTAAGCATGATGTTTTATGTTCCTTTGGCATGGTATTAAATAGAAAAAACACAAAAATTAACAATTTAAAACACTAATTAATGTATTCTTGACATGCAATCTAAAACACCATACGAAGAAAGTAATCAGTGTGTTTTAAATTTAATGTCTAAAATACATTTGATTGTGTTTTAAATTGTAACGTTTGGTGCTTTTCTATATAAATCAATGCAAAAGGAATCAAAAACATCATAGCCAAACTTTAAAACACAATGACTATATAGACTTCTCACACTTTGTATGAAAAATGTACTTTGTACAGGAACCTATACCTATATATATAATACCAAATGTTTGCAATAATAACTTCTTTGTCTTTTAATGCTTTTGTCTTTTAGTGAGAACTTTTTTTTTGTCTTCTACCGCTTTTTTTGCTATCTCTCGTTGGTTTTACCGGTTGCCTGATGATTTTCTTCTCCCAAGGCCAGAGCGTGCAGGGTGAGAAGCATGAAAGTGGTTTCTTCTGCTGTTGTGTTTCGTCTGTGGTGGTAGAAACGGTGCGTCGGCGGATGTAGATTGACAGTAAATCGGTGACGACGACTCCTAAGTTGGTCGATGACGATGGTGTGTAGTGGTTATAGGCTTATCAAGTCACGAGAAAGCGTTTTTTTTGGCTGTGGTTGAGTTTTTTATTGGAGAATGGTGGTATTGGATACGTCCCAGCGCGTAGCACACGGTAAGAAACTAGTTATATTTAAATTAGTTTTATTCTTTCGGTCACTTTCGTGTGACTTTTTGTTTACGTGGAAACCTTTGACTTATTCACTAGGTCACATAATATGTGCATGTTTCTTACATTGCCTTTTCTCGCACTAGAGTGTGTGCTCTCACAAACTTATCTGTTCATCTTATATTGGAGCATTTTGACCACTTTACGTATGTGTAGATTACATTCGCGAACGCAATCTGAAATTATTTATTTATAAATCTCATAAGCAATTAAGCTACAACAAAACATTATAATTATAAATATATTAAACATTGATAAAATTGAACAGTGTTTTACCGATCTGCATTTATTACCGCCTATGAGGTGTTCAACATATTATTGGACCACTTTTTGTTTGTGTGGCATGTCTTGCACGTCACCCACCCATGTGACCTCTTCATTTGTTGTGAGTGAAGTCTCTTTCTCTCCTCTGCACTATACTCTCACCTTTCTTTCTAGATCTACACCTCTATTTCTCTCTCTCTTTGTTTCAAGCCATCATTTTGTCTCTCATTTTTTTATAGAAAGTTGCTGATGATAGACAGAGAGAAAGGGGGTTAATATCCTCTCGGACCGTCGTCGACTCTAGTCGATAGGTGCACGGTGGCCGCTGTGGGTGCCGGCCTTTGATGAGGTTTTCTGGTTCCAATACCCGGTCACCGGCATCCTATCGTTCGACTTTTGTCTTCACCACTTTAGGGTTTCTAGACGGCGCTGAGCGGTGGCTTATTTGGTTGCGATAATATTGTTGATGGTTGTTGTAGTTTGGTTATGATGAGTTAAAGATTTTCCCGATCGTTGATGACGATGACATGGCAAGGAATGGGGATGGTAGGTTTTAACCTGCAACCCGCCTTGTAGCCATGGTTTTTGAAAACTCTGAACCTCAGATAGCTTAGTCCTTGGATTCGTGATACAAAAAACCTTATTTTTTTCCTTTTGGTTTGTTAAATCATTTACGACTGTTTGGCAGGCGTTTTTGAGGAGTTTTGGGTAAATGTTTTGGTTGTCTTTGATAGTGGTTATCTGTGGTTTTTTTGCTCTGAAAAACACCCTTATTAGATTATGCGGTTGCTTGAATCATTATGTTGTCCGTATGTTGCTCGCTAGATGTTTTGACATTTTGTGTATTTCACATTCAAACATAACTCATGTTTATTGACAACAAAGGAAGAATGGTATGTGGGGATTGAGAAATTTGTATAAATTTGGGGGTAGGTTAAGGGTGGTCGTGATGATGATTATTATTATTGTTGGAAGATGAAAGAAAGAAATCAGACCACATTGGAGATTATTATTCTTGGTGTAAAGGTCAAAGGAAGAGATAAGCAAAATACAAAGTCAAAGCTCAATTGTTATATGTCGCTGTGATTTCCTAAGATTTGGTCGTTGGCACCTGCTGTCTTATAATCTTTGAATGGTCGTCATTTTCCTTTGAATAAGTTTTTGGCTATAATGTTAGCGTATACGACGTGGTTGCCGATTGTGATGGTGCCACCGTGGCGCAACCGATTGGCTTCCCGTTGTACGCCTCGATGATGGTGGGCCTAGGCACATTTGAGAGATGACAAAGGTACTATAATCCATATTTTGATGTTTTTCGATGGTTTGAAGTTATTTTCTTCTCATTTTGACTCGATGAGGATTGGCATAGGCACATCTGAGAGGTCGTGAAACTAGAATTTTGGTGACTAATTTTTTTTTTGTTTCGTCTGTTTGAAGTTGTTTTATTCCCGTTTTGAGTCAAAGATAATGTGAGATGAGAAGATCCAACATTGAATGATGATAGGTAAATTGAGGGTTGAGGGTTGTGGTATGCGGCTGGAATAAAAACACAAAAATATAGGTTTAGACAAGCACAAGTGTTAAAAGATTGACTTGAAAAGTCAAAAATAAGGTTGATTGAAATTGGACTTGCATTTTTGCATTCCAGGATTACCATCTCGAATTCTAGATGGACTTAATTAAAACAATTGGGCAGATAACTCATGAAGTACGAAGTGTTTAAGGAGAGCTACTAGGGATCGATATTTGATGGATCTGTTTTGGACTCAGTTGTGAGTTGCGCAACGCGCAACTTTTAAAACCACTAGTAAAAATTGTGTCTTAGGATTGATTATAAAACAAATTATAACAAAAAGATGCATGCTTCAATTAGAATTGCAATGATCATCATCCTTGACTTGTTCTTGACATATACATATATATAAACTCCATACGGATGAAACGTCAAGATGAATTACGAAGTATATGATAAAAAGAAAAAAGAAGTTCAAACGGAACTAAAACGCTCAAGGATTTTATGTTACTTTTATATATTGATCTAAAGACATACTACAGTATATAATAAAAAAGAAATGCAAACTTAGAGGGTGTTTAGAATTGAGTTTGAAAATGACTTATTAATTTATTGGTTTTTTTGCAAAAGTCAACAAATCAATAAAAGTATATTTTGAAAATGAAAAATTACTTATTGACTTATTTGTTTTTCAAAAAGTCAACAAGTTAATAAGTTATTTACGAACTCAATCCAAACACCCTCTTAGCATCATGAAACTAAACCAAGTATTTTTTACAATTCTGCCGATGGAATTAACAGAGATCTATTACATATGTCTAGCCATGCATGTCTATTTATTTTCAAGGTCTTATATTATGCAAACTCAATATCATGCAATTAATATTTTTTATCAATCAAATCTGAATTTCTTAATCTGGGTTGTGTTTGAAATACAAGCACACACAAACAACAAAGAAACAAACAATGATGAATGGAATGTGCAGAATCAAACAGGAGGAAGAATCACCCATCAGAAAATTAGATACCCGACCCGCAAATGTGCTAAAAAGTTAAATACTCCTTTTATAAAATTTTATCATCTTCATAATTGGTTCTAATTCATTTTATGACTTTATGTTATCATTGTTGAGACATATTGTTGTTGGGCTTGGAGTATTGGACTTTGGGCTTAGATGCTTATTGGATTCGTGACGACTTGGATGCTTGTTGGATTCATGGCAAAAGACCTGGCCCAAATCTTGGCTCGGCGTTGTTCCTATTTGATTTTATTATCTCATGAGATATTTTGATTCAATCATATTCTCTAGAACATTTAATTTTTCTCTCTTGGGATTACATATCTTCTTTCTAGATCTAGGGTTCTCTACTAGGTTTTCCACTTAGAACTTGTTGTAAATTATGTAGTTAACTCGACGGATATATCGGTGATATGTCACCGATATCTCTGTTATTGTTCATCAACTGATATATTAATACAAAATATCAGTATCGATATTATCAACGATATTCACCAATATTCCCAATCTTTCTTCTTAGTTCTTTCATTTGTCTTACTTATTGTTGTTATTAGTGTTTTTATTCTTAATTGTGAGTGTTAAATATTAGTGTTTTAACTCTTAACTAGTGTGTATTAAGGGTGCGCAATGCGCACCCTGTAGGGTCTTTAGTTTTAGAATATGAGCTATAAAATCTAAAAGGTTTTTGCCATAAGGTTTATTTGTGTAAAGAATCAAGAAGTGTAATGTTAATTTTTATTGAAGCATAGGCATTTATATATAAATAAGTGAGGAAAAAAAAGAAAAAGGAAAAAACTCTATAGAAGATTAGAAATGAAATAACTCTTTTATTCTTGAACTTTAAGCATTTGAGGTATATGAAGCTTAATATGTGTCAATTACAATCATTCAAATAGAGTATCATTCAATGGTGATTGCAGGCAACATTACATTGCCTTTGCAAGCAAACACCATCTAATAATATTGAGTTTGCTATAGTTTGAGTGTTGTTACACTCATTATTTCCACGTAACTTTTTTTTTTCTAGCATTTTAAGGAACTTTAAGTTGAATTGGAATTCAAACACATCCAAACTCGCAGTTGTATCTGCAATATCCATTAAAACTTGTTGCATAAATATGGAAAATCGTCCCCAACTAGATCACACGATTTTGAATTCAATAACTATGAAAGCACTAAATAAAACAAAACTAGAAAAAAAACCGACTCTATTTAGCCGAATATTATTATGAAAATATTTTTCTTATTGAACTATTGTTGGTCTAGCTTTGTAGGCGTAGTTGCCTTTTTCTCTTTCTCGGCCGCTTTATCTAGCATAGTCTCCAATTTTGCTTCCATTTCATCCATCTATACAATTATTTTCCAACTTAAAATTATAGAAATATTAAGTGTGCATGGAGTGATTAGTGTAAAATAAATGTTACACACTTTACACTTGGATATAGTGTAAAATCTTAAGTGTGTATGTAGATTGTAGAAGGACCTCCAATTCATTTGTTATCTATAATTGGGATGAATGTTACCTTATCGACCATATCAGAGACCATTTTAGCATCTTTTCCAATTGTATCAGCAACCATTTCGACTTTTTCAAGTGTTTGTCTAAACTGACTACCTTCAGGAAGATCATCAGCGATATCTCCAACAAACTCTTCCACTTTTTCTGCTATCTCTTCCACCCTATCCGCTGCATTATCCACTGCCTCCTCTACCTTGTCGAGTTCGGCTACCATATTTACCAATGAAACATCTTTAGAAAACGTTATAAATTACATCAAATTTAAGTAACACTATTCATTATTTCATATTTAGTAGACACAATATAGAGTAAAAGTTAATCTATCAAAAAACATATTTATAAATACAATCTTGTTGACACACTATGAATTTCTTTTTCGTTTATAGTCTTTTTTTTTTAATTATTTTACTTCCTTCTTATAAATGCTATTAATAAAACAGTTACACTGTTAATTTACTTTTGATGGTTTTTTTTTTATCATAACTAATTTGACAAATATAATTGAACGAAGGAAAATTAAATGAACTTTGAAAAAAAAATAAAACTGTGTCAATTAGCAACAATGGTACACCATCACTCGCAATCACCAACACCGAAATGGTCGTATTAATAAATAGATAAAAACGAAAAAAAATAAAATCAAACGAAAAGTAGACCTAAAAATGTTGAATCACGAAAGCGAAATGTAAAACATAGAAAACAATAACTAAGTCAATTTAGGACTAGCACGTTGCGACAAGCCGTTAAACGAAAAAAAAATAAGCGTAAAAACGTTAAAGTATACATCTATGTTGTGGTGTCTTAACTCACAAAATTTAAACCGAAACATAAAATAAAAAAAAAATTGTAAAAGACCTAAAATATAGTTACTAAAGTTAAATTACATGTTAAAAGATGTAAAAGTATTATGTTAAAAGTAAAAGATAGGTACAACCTATTAAAACTCGTGCATTCCTACGTTGTAAAAAGCTAAAGATAAAAAAAATGTGGATACAACCCACTAAAGCTACAAATCATGATAAATTGCAAATTAATTATATATTATAATTGTTTCTAGATATACCCCGGCGCTCCGCGGTTGAGAATTCTAATATAACATATCAATTTTACATATGAAATCGACCGATACGCTTTACAGTTAGATGCAGGAAAACTTTAGGTAGCACCTAACCTAAAACAATTGACAATGTATCTCCAATGTTAACGGCTAACCTTAAACCATGTATAATTCTAATGTTAACATCTAAACTTAAACAATGTATAACCCTAATATTAATAGCTAATCTAAAGCAATACACAACTCCAAAGCTAACACCTAATATAAAACAATGTATAACTTCAATCTAAATATAATATTAACAGATATCCTAAATGCTAAAAAAATGTACAACTCTAACATACTAATATTGATACCTAACCTAAAACAAATAGTCGTTTTTTACCTGAATACGTGTTTTTTCTTGTTTGAACAAAATTAGCGACCTGCCCATTCATGATTAATGAATTATCTAAATACGTGTTTTTTTTCCTGTATGAACAAAATCCCACAAAAAATAGTCGTTTTTTGTCTCCGTTTTTTATATAGCACTATGGTACTCGTTGGAAAGATAATAAAACGCTCGTTAATTTGGTGTAATTTTTTTATTAAAAAATCTCCTAGATAAAAGATGTTAACGTTTAAAAATTATGAGAGAAAAAAATCTCATTTTGTTTTTAAACTTTTTTTTTCCCTAAAATTACTTAATGCCACATGACACACTCAAGGGGGAGAATGACTATATGAGTGCCATGTAGGATTTAGCCGTTTAGAATAGATATAGATAGATTATAATTTATTTAAGAAATATTATGGAAGGTAACAAAATTTCGTGTTTAATATATATGGGAAGAAAATACAACATGGTGAAACTGTTAATTCAACATTTCAATAGAAAATTAGTTAGCTAAATACCAATATACAAATGACATAATTTAAGATATCATGATTACTCGGAACTTAAGAGTTTAAAATTCAACTTGAATTTTATAAGATTGTTGAAGTAGATCGTTTCTCGAATAACATAGCCAAGTCGGGTTAGCTTGATATGTATACGAACTAGGTTGGCCCTCAATCTCCCTTTTTTTTAATTTAAACTACTTAATATTTATATATCGGTTAAGCTAAGCTCATATCCCAATAATAGGTCCATTTTTATTTTAGCCCACTTTTATTTCAGCTCAAATTGCACCTACACTTCCTAGAATGTATCCTAATTTTTGGCCTAATTCTTTTTCTGATGATCGATTCACTTCACATTCAGCTCTTCAAACTTTTACCACCTAACACACTTCAAGAATTGTGACGACCGAGGCTAACTCACCACTGCCAGATTCGCAAACCACCACCCTAAATTCTTAATCATAGACAATCTATCTTTCTCACCACCGTATAGCCACTCAAAAGTCGAAACCACCCTCTGAGACCAAGTGATTCTTCTGGTTACAAAAATGACACACAAAAAAAAAAAACCCGAGCTCATCGGACGTACCCAAAACATCTAGGACGGGGTATACCCGAAGGTATGGGATCGGGAATGGAATTAGTTCTAAAAAATTTTGCAGACATGAGACTCGGTAATACCCAGCCTGATTACCCTATATGCATAGTCATTTACCAAAACCTTATACAAGAAAATTTTTCATTTTCATTTTTATATCTCTTAACCTTTGTCTATTAGTGTTTTATTTTTGTTGGTTTATTATGTCGAAAGTTAAATTTTCTTTTGGAATATATATATGTGATAATATTATTATATTTTGTATGTTAGTGAAGTAACATACAAAATATAATCATGTATCATGTGGCGGCGTTGATAGCCAAAAGACAAAAGGGTATATGCACTGATCAGATTTGTTTCGATTGCTAAGTGTTCTGTGCCTTATGTCTAAGGCTTGATATATACTAAACCACATCGAGCTGGGGTCTCACTGGAAGCAACCTTTCTGTTCTTAGAGGTAGAGGTAAGGCTGTCTACATCTTACTCTCCTCAGACCCTACCTTAGCTTTGCTATACCAACCTTAGCTTTGCTATAGGTGAGATTAACTCAATATGATTATGATGATGTATGTTAGTGAAGTATATAGTAAAAACTATAATGATATTATTTATTTGTAATAAACCTTATATGTAAAAGTTATTATATGAATAAAAATGTAATGGTAAAGTAACCGTATATTCAATACCTGCAAGGATGCCCATTACCTGATGTATATTGACCAAGGTACAAGACATGATTTTTCAACCGTGTATAAGGCTAGAATTACAAATACCTGACCCATTCTCGTCCCTGCTTGGTGATTCCACAAGTTGCTAACCAGACTATAAAACATAAATCACTCTCCCTCTCTTCAAATGTGTTTTTGGCATCACATTTTTTTGGCATTCTTATATAAAATGTGTTTGCTCGACAAGTCAATTAGCTAGCCTTGTTGTAAATAAGTCGAGTTCGATAAAAGTTTCAGTTCAGATGAATATTTCATGCTAAATTCCGAGCCAAGCTTGAGGTATGTGCTCTTGAGAAACCTTATGATTAAGAGATTGGAATTTAAGTTATACCTTTAAATTTTCCAAAAGGGCCCCATTTATATGTAAAAAATGGTACAACTAGAGCCAATAGAACTCCGGGAAGCCACGCTGGCCTGCAAATATATAGAAATTTTGTGAACATAATAATTCATTTAAGAGTAAATAATACATTATTTTATATATTAATTGCAATCTATTACATTATAACCCAATCTTTTTTTAATGGTTAAATTATTATAAAACTAACAAAAAAACGCTACGAAAAATTAAAAAAATGTTTGTACGAAAATTAACCAGTCTTGAGGCAAAGGATCCATTCCAATTGGTAGGAGGTCTGCAACTTGATCGGCACTAAAAACTACAAACTTCCTAAAACAAAATCAACAAAACTTATTATAATAAATAAAAAATAACCAAGTATTTTAGTAATAAAACAAATTTAAAATCTTGAATATACAAACGCACCTCTTTGATTTGGATGCCCAGTTGCCTGAGCTAAGATAACTCCCGTTAGAAGGTGGCAAAAACATGCCACCTTTTGAAAGTGGTAACCAAGTGGTGGCCGTGGTTGCGAAGGAGGCTGATAGGGGATCAAATCTTTGGTTTGAAAGGTTATTAACGTTATTCAAACCACAACTCATGAAGAGTGTTGCTGCCATTAATAAAACTTGATTCAGTTTTCTATAAACACTATTTGAGATGATGAAGTTGACAAAATAAAAATGACTAATAAGGTATGTTTGGGATGAAGATCTGAAAGTAAAGTATGAAGACAACAAGATCACCGTGGTAGTCAAAGATTTTGTTTTATAAAAAAATACAAGTACATTGACATTTTTATTTAATTTTCACATTTTCCAACATCAACTAAAATAAAAATATGTCTTCACTAAAAAAGAGGAAAAAACTTAAAGACGATCTATGGGTAGCTTTAGAACGCGTCATAATAAAAACCAAAGACCTGTCCCATGAATGAGAACGTTTTTTTTAAACCGCTAATTTCTCCCCGTTTAAATACAAAAACATTTGCCTCTTATGATGCATTGAGACTTAAACTCTCAAACTCTCCTTTAAACACCAACACCTTTATCACCACACCATAAGAGGTTAGGGGCCGATGAATGAGAACGTTAACATCATAATATCAACTTGATATTAAATTATATTGGTAACAAATATAATTATTTGAAATAATAATAAAAAAATAATATATATTTTTTTTGTAGTCAACAAACATCCATCCATAATATAAAGCTAAAAAAACTGTTACAGGTATTGGACATATTTAATTCAAGTATCAGATTTATTGTTAAAATAAAAAATTAAAGGTTTTTGTTTAAACCCATTTATCTCTAACGGGTATATAACAAAAGGGTCACCTTTTGAAAAGCCTACGCATTATTGCAAGATAAAATTACAGAAAACGTCTTTTACGTTTACTTAAAATTGCAGGTTTCATCTCTAATTTTTAAAACTTGCAGGAAACATCCGTTAACAAAGGTTTGTTTGCAGCAAACATCCTTTAACGAAGGTTTTGTTTCGGGAAACATCCTTTCTCACTAACGGTATTAGTTTTTCTGGTTAACTTCTCCTTTAGGGACCATTCTTGTAAATAATAAATAGAGAAGGGGTTGGTTGAAATTTTAGATGTTGCAAGAATGGTCCCTAAAGGAGAAGTTAACGAGAAAAAACTTACCCCGTTAGTGAGAAAGGATGTTTCTTGCAACAAAACCTTCGTTAAAGGATGTTTCCTGCAACCAAACCTTTGATAAAGGATGTTTCCTGCAAGTTTTAAACATTAATGATGAAACCTGCAATTTTGAGTAAACGTAAAGGACGTTTTCTGTAATTTTGTCTTATTCCAACGAATTCATATTTCACAAAGCATGTACCTTTAATACCCTTCTTCCAAACTTGAGCCCACAAACTATGTTGTTGTTGATCTTGAAGGAGGATGTCAAATTGTAAGAAGATTTAAGATTCATGTAAACTCCTCACGATCCTGAAGTTCTCCTCCATACTCATCCTTGGTAAATTTCTCATTTTTGATCAAACTCATTTAACCATTTCCAAAAATGCCCATACTACCACCTAGAAATATGACCCTGGATGAAGTAATTAGAACATGCCTCCAACCTTGTGGTGGAGTGGCATCCAGGTGAAGAGCGAATACGGGTGGTGCCGGTTCGATTCGGATGGAAGATGAGGTTTTACTGATTATTCCACTGTCGTGCCTTCAGGCGGATGGTGGTCTGGTTACCACGCATCTGAGAGAGCCAAGGGGCTGGCGACGGTCGAGTAGTCGATCTTGACCACAACGTCCAGTATCATGGTAGTTGACACATCGTTCATTGCCGTTAAAAATAGGTAATTAGAACATACCTAAATGCAGATGAGAGTGAATGTTAACATAAGCACAAAAGGTCAGCAACTCAACAAAGTGAAAGATTATAAAAGGATAATGCTAGTTTTGGCGTTAACATCTAGATGTGTTGGGACAATTTTTTTTAACGATAGGAAGCGACGTGGCAGTCACCATAACTACTTAACCGTTGTCGGCCCTTAGGCTCTCTCAATGCGTATAAACCCGACCTCCACCCGTCCCAAGGCATGACAGTGGAATAATTGGTAAACCTCACCTCCATCTTAGTCGAATCGGCGCCACTCTTATTCGCTCTTCACTAGGATGCAACTCCACCACAAGCGTAGAGGCGTCTTAGGACAAGTTATGATGTATTTATCATCAGTATAAAATACCGTAAATGCATGGATGGTTAAAATATAAGAAAGCTTTATGTTGACTATTTTTGTCTTCACTCAAGTCTCTTAAGGGTGTTTGGGATTACGTTTTGAATATGATTTTTAGATTATTGCGTTTTGAAAACGCAGATAATCAGTTTTTAGTGTTTGGGATTGCGTTTTGAAAACGCAGATAATGAGTTTTTTAGGCTACCAAAAAGCAATAATCTATAAGCAGCTCCACCTCAGCTTTTTGAAAACGCGTAATCTATTTTGAATAATCAATCCCAAACACCACCTTAATCGATCTTGAATTTCCGTGTGGCAATTCAACAAATTCCCTGGTGTTAAATGCCTAAAAGTAAGCACTTGTGGAACAAGATGGTGTTTTATATATATATATATATATATATATATAAAGGAGAAGTTAAGATCCTGTACAAATAGTGTTTTTTGTGAGAAGTGTAAGAAGCAATGGAAACTTGACAAGTGACAATATTAATTATCTTATAACAAGGGTAGATTAGTCCATTTAGCCTCTAATTATAATTTATTCATTTAGTTATTTTCAGAAATTGATATGCATTTAATTACATTTCCATTATTTATGGAAGATCATCTCTACTCTTCAATACATTGTGTCATACGTGTGAAATCATGTTCGTTATTCTTAAAACACCAAAAAAATGTAAAATACACTAGCGTACAACCTATGCGTATAAAACACAACATGATGATCATGATAAAACACAACATCCCCAACCAATCGAAAAATCAAAGAACCTATAAACAATCCCAAATATTACAAACATAAAACACATCACAAAAAGGAAACAAATAAAACACCATGTTATAAACCCGACTAATACACAAAGAATATAAAACACAAAAGGATGCTGATAAAACACAACCCCAAAAACAAATAATGGAGAGTATTTGAGAGAGAGATAGAAACGAGATTATAAAACACTATCCATGACGACGGTTCTATTTTCCAGATTATTAAAAATAGAACCCGGCCGTATAATCCCTACACCGTATAAACCAATAATGGATAGTGTTTCAATTAATGAAAAAAAAACTATCATGATTTGCCTTTCTGTTTGGTCTAGGTTTTTAATAAAGTGATTAAGATCCAACTGCCTAGGATAAAGACAAGTTAGAATGACGTAATAACAAACAAAAATGAATCCATACATTTGTTGCAGCTTTTGTTGACAGAAAGATGAAAGAATGACAATAAAAATATAAGCATACACATATAGTTTTGAGGGAGGGAGGGAGGGAGGGAAGGAGGGAGAGAGAGAGAGAGAGAGAGAGAGAGAGAGAGAGAAACGAGATTTTAGGAGAAGATGGCATTGTTCTCATATTTTAAGCATACACAATAACTATAAAAAACATACAAAAGTATTATAATACCCCCATTAAGACTAATTAATCAATTAACTTTATAACCATTATTAAATTTTTTTTATCAACCAATCTCAACCATCCATCTCTAGATCTAAGGGCTATAAACACTTTTTACCCTTCTCACAAAAAATCCCCTTTGTATAGGAACCTAAACCTATATATATATATACATATATATAGGCTATATATCCATAAGAAACTTGGTTAAGTTGGAGAATCCCCTGAAACCCATCTCATGGACACAATCCTTCCACGTCTACCATTTTGACTTTTGTTAGGAAGGGCAATATGGTCCAAAGACCCATATCCTTGTTCAATGTGATCTGACACAAATTTTCTTTTTCTTTTGTGCAGATATCATATCATCTTACGCCCACTTCTTTTTGTTAATAAATTAATATCCTCTCTTTCTCATAACTCACCCATACACACATTCTTTTACAGATCTCTCTCTCTCCGACACACACACTACTTTCTATCTCTCTCACAAACACTCCTGCCTCTCTCTCTCTCTCTCATCTAAATGATGCGGCGGTGGTGGTTCTTCAGCTCAGGAAGAAAGACGACGACCACCTTCTGTATCACCTTAAACGCCTTAACCGTCAACAGATCTGAAGGGGGTGAGGTGGGATCTGAACGTGTTGGGTTTTTTGAAGGTGTAGGGTTCTGGATAGTGGTGGTTTCGTGGCTGTGGAGATAGGTGGTGGAGGTGATGGGTGGTGGTCGACGGTGGTTTAGGAGGTGCGTTAAATGGATCCTTTGTGTTATAGTATTTCATGATTCTTTTTAATTTCTTTTTAACTCCAAACCTGAAAATACGACTTTTGCAAATATATATTCCACATTCTTTCAACCGACGAAGTTCACTATTATTATTATTATTAATACAGTTTAAAGTAGAATTAAGGCTGTTTGGTTAATTTTTATAATTTTATTATCAAAAGATCAAGAATCAAAGAATCTTGGTTGGAATTATTATTATTGTTCAAGAAATCTTGACAAGAAATTTTTTTATAATTTATATTTAATGGGATTTGATTAATCCTACTTTCGCATAATTTATTCAAGTGGGTTGGAATTATTATTATTATATTTAATAGGATTTGATTAATCCTACTTTCGCATTTTTTTTATAGTTTATATTCAAGAATCTGGGTTGGAATTATTATTATTGTTCAATAAATATTGTTCAAGAATCAAAGAATATGTTGTCTTTGATTTTTATTGTGGACTTTGGATTTTGTCTAGTTGATTTCAAAAGCCAACCTTGATATGTTTACTGTTCTCATTCTGTTTATTTGGATGTACAGAGAGTGTGGATGGAGCAATGATGCTATTTTCGCATGTGTTGGTTCTTTCTTTCACTTTTTTATGACTAATACTTATTTCTTTGTTTGTTGAGAAATAATAGATAAAATGGGAGGTGATTAAGATTAGGTTGTGTGTACAATCAAATGTTGCTATGAAGATTTTTACTTTTTTGTTACAAAAAGTTCAAGTTTTATTAATTGCAATGAAGATTTTTACGGTTGTGTGTACAATTTATTGTTTGTGTTTGTTTATGAATCGAGATCATGTTACGTAAATCTAAACCATAAGTGTCGGTTACATTCATTGTTACAAATGGAACATGTGTCGGTTACATTCTTAACTGTTTATAAAGTTACATAAGCACCATTAACTCGTTAACCCTTTTAATCAATTCATAAGATATCTACATTTGTAACAATCGCTATTTGGTTATCTAACATCATTAGTTACATGCGTAACACCTATCAGATTTTCTGGGTACATCTGTCAGTTTTGCTACGTACGTATGTAACTATAATAGTAATTCCATATTGACCCTTCATTTTTTAAATTCTTTTCTCGGATAACACATCTGTTAGTTTCACTTCGGTATTCAATTATTTGTAATAGACGTAAATATATTTATTATGGAGAAAAAATCAATTTAATTTAAATCATAAGAAAACTGAGAATAACTATGCAAATACACATAAAGTCAACCTTTATTTAGGAAGTTGAGAAATAAATGATTTTTTAGAGAAAGAAATGAGGAGACAATATTTTAAATGAAAAGAAGATAGAGGTAATATGTGTCAGGAGAAACTAGTGGTGTGAAATGATTGCTGCAACATTGATTCTCACAATCCTCACTTGACAATACTACCCTTCCTCTTCATACAAACAAAAAGCCATGTCCTTTTTAATAATATAAAATACCTTGATGAATCTCAGCCATAGATTGACATTGATCAAGGGTGAAAATAGAGTTTCATGGGTTTCTCCAACTCAAGGGGGTTTCTATTTTATCTATATCATATATATATATATATATATATATATATATATATATATATAGGATCCGGATATTTTGAGAACCAAGGTGAGTTGTGAGAACCATAGGAACTCACTTTATAACCACATACTTTTTTTAATCAAAAATGAATATGTGGTCCACAATTAATCAACAATAAAATAATGAATAAAATATTAATATACTTACACGAGGATAAAAATCCCTTACACCGGTGTATTTTGGCGTAAATTAATGTATTTTTTTTAAAAAAATTTTACAGCGGGGTTTACGTGTTTTACACGAGTGTAAAAAAAAGAATTTTTTTTTCAAATTTTACGTCGAGTTCCTACGAGTTCTCACAACTCGTCGAGTTCTCAAAGTATCCTAACCCTATATATATATATATATATATATATATATATATATATATATAGGGTATGTATCTAGTGAAAACCCTTATGAGTTGTGCAAACTCTAAAAACCCATCAAGTGGCCATCATTCAGCCACGTCACCCACCTCCATTACACCATCTAAGGTTATTTTCGTAACTTCCTACAACCCTCCTCTTTGGCAAATCTGACAATCATGTCTCTTTTTAAGTGTTGATCAATATCCTCTCTCTTTCTATATATATTAAACAAAATCACTTTCTCTTTCTACATCACCACCAACACCAAATAAAATCACTCTCTCCTTCTCCTCATTTACCCAAATTCACCATTAAAGCTTCTAGCACACAAAAAAAAAACATGATCTTCTATCACAATACACTTTTATTAACAACCAAGGAGATCAGAGATCTGAATGGTTTACAAGAGTGATGAACATCCATAAAAGCTAAAACACGAGAAACAGATCTGAAAGCTAAAACACCAAATCTGGTTTGTTCTTTCCTTTTAGGGAACTGAAATAGATCTGAATGGTGATGGTGGTCGACGGTGGTTTTGGAGGTGATGGTGACGGTGGTGGTTTCGAACAGACAACAGACGACGACGAACGACGGTGGTGGTTCAACAACGGCGGTGGTGGTTCAATCCCTAAATCATTCAACGCTTTTTGTTTCCTTCCGCTTCCGTATCTCTTCCATCAGGTTCAGATTATTATTATTATTATTATTATTATTATTATTATTATTAGACGAATTGATCTCAAAATTCTGTGTCAATCTTCGAGCTTCTGTTACTACTATTTTATGATCTATTTGATCTTAAAATCATGGTTTATTCTTTTATTTATATTATCATTAATGATGGTGCCTCTGTATATGAATATTAATGAAACAAAAGTCAACTGGTAACACTACATGAATTAGGAAAATAACAAACCAATGGATGGCTTTTTATCCAATCTTGCAGCTTAGTTTTAGGAATAAAGGGATCCCTAAAGAAGAAATCAAGAGAACAACCATATAATATCCAGCAGCTGCAACTTATATAATATGAGCAATCTGCTTGTTTTTTTTATCTTTCTCCACGAATCACAACTCCAACCACCAGTCATAAAAAACATGGCACAACCAATGAAGTCTTCTTCCAAGGTCAGATCCAACCATTTACGCCACTCAAACATCAACAATAGTGACTCTAAACCAAGATCCGAAACCAGTTCCATTCACATCGGAGTCTGTCATTGCAAATCCTAACCCGAAATTTTTGAACCTTTTGACGTTTTCAATTGAAAACAGAGATAAAGGGGACTTCTTTTTAATTCAACAATGACGCAAAGGTTAGTACTTCATTACCTTGTTCGATTTTATTTTCAAGGGCTTATCAATTTGATTTTTTTTATTACAGGGGCTTCAATGATTTTGTTTTATCGAGATCTAGATCTATATACATAGAAAATTTAAAACTGTTTCCGTAAATTGTTTTCAAGTCTAAAGATAGAAAATGATTAATGTATGTAAAATGTTTTCAGATCCTCTTGGGTTTACTTTTAACATGATTTTGAAAAAAAAAATGAAGCTGAAAATAAGTTTTTTTTAGAAATATCCGTTTTATGTATTTGATGGTTAATATTTGTTGTTGTGTAGATGAGGTTTTAATGAAGGATGAGAAGAATATGAGATGGTTTGTGTTTTTTTTAAAGGCATGAGATGTTTGTTACAATGAATATTTTTTATTTAGGGCATGTGAATGTACATGTAATCATTAACATTTTGTTATTGTTTATTTGTTTGAATCCAATCAAATGTATTTTTTTTTGTTTCTTTGAATCCAGATTATGTTACCTAAATCTAACATCGCAAGTGTAAACTGTAACACATCAATAAAAGTTGTAACATACTAGTAGTCTAAGTTGTAACACGGTAACAAAAGTTGTAACATATAAAAGTATAAGTAGTAATACAGTAACAAAATTTGTAACATACCAGTAGTATAAGTTGTAACACAATATTAAAAGTTGTAACATACTAAAGTATAAATGGTAATACAGTAACAAAAATTGTTACAAAAATTGTAACATGTATGTAGTTAGATGTAGTTAGATATGTATACATGTTAACATTATCATTATTAAGAAATAAAATTTGTATTTATTAAACTTAACTTATGTGTGATATTGTGGTTACAAACTTTTTAAAAAATTAAAAATAATAGTAATTTTTTAGGTTTCACTTTAAAAAATACCTCACTTGTTATTGTATTCATAAAAAAAATCGTTTTCTTTAAAAAAAAAGACTATTGTTGTTAAGATTAGTTTTAAAAAAATCGTTTCCTTTTTAAAAAAAAGATTATTGTTGTTAATAGTAGTTTTTTTGTTTATTTATAAAAACATCTAATTATACAATTTCAATGTTACAGAAAAAGATAAATATTAAAATATTATTGACTAGTACTTTGACATGACTTGAAAGGTCTATCAATTAAAAATATTATTAACTATTAGTGGTGGGCCAATTTTCTATGTCTTTCAAATTGATAGTGTGTAGGTTTCATCGAAAGGAGAGAGATAAAATACCTATTATGCCCTTGTTAATCTTATAAAACAAAAAGGACATCTGCTATATTTTTATTAAATTGTTGGATCAATATCAGCCTTTGATTAACGAATATCAATGGTGAGGAATGGGTTTCTAGAGTTTTCACAACTCATGAGGGTTTTTATTTTAACCCAACCCTATGTATATATATAGGGTTGGGTTATTTTGAGAACCATGTTGAGTTGAGAGAACCATGAGAACCATCATAGGCCATTGATCTTGTGCAATCAAGGGTTGAGATCAAAAGTTTTTATTTTTTTGTCTTTTATCAGCCCACTTGTCTGTGAATGTAATTTTTTAATACAAAAAATCATTTCAAGGGTGTTTTGGACATTTTGCATCAAAACAAATGGCAGAACCCTCTCTCCTTCGTTTCCCTCCGTGCTGACACCATTTCAATTCATACAGATTAAATGAAAATTTGAAAATTTTATTCCATTCACTCATTGTTTCATTTTTATCAAAATAATAAAAACCGTCTAGTTTCATCAAGAAAATAAAGTGTCTCGTTTCATCAAGAAAAACCCTGGTGCAAAAAGAAAGGATCATCAGCGATCATTGACTAAGATTATTGAATAGGTATGTTTTTCTGATTTAAATGCTTGCTCGACAAATCGTTAATACACAAACCCTAATTTTCTCTGTATTTTGTGATAAATTACGAGTTTTCCGATTATATGTATTCTGTTTAGTTGCTTTGGATGATATGTTTTAGGGTATGTTTGGCAAGGAGCTTTTAAGAGCTTTTAGGAGCTTCAAGCTTTTAAGAAAAAGCTCATACTCATTAAAAAGCCTTGTTTGGTTGAAGGAGCCGGAAGCTTTTAGATTGAAGAAAAAGCCCTATAGTGAAAAGCTACTAGTAGTAGCTTTTAAGAAAAAGCTCTACTAGCTACAAGCTTTTAATTAGTAAATGACACAAATACCCATTTTATTTTAAAAACAAAATAAAAACCTTCTTTACAAGTTTTTAATTATGTCTATTTTGGTCATTTTATACATTTTATTAAAATCTCCAGCTACTCTGCCAAACATCAAAATATATTTAAAAAGCTTCCAGCTAACAGCTTGCAGCTACCAGCTTCCAGCTAACAGCTTGCAGCTACCAGCTAGTTTTGCCAAACATACCCTTAGTGTTCTTACATTGGGGTAAAGGATTTGTTGGGCCTTTTTATGATCTGTTTTTGGGTTTGTTGGTTTAAAGTTTTTATGATCTTTTTATGATCTGTTAATACACAAACCCTAATTTTCTCTGTCTTCTGTAATAAATTTTGATGATCTGTTTTAGGGGTTTTTGATGATCTTTATATGTATTATGTTTAGTACAAACCCTAGAATTTGATGGTTTAAAGTTTCTGATGATCTTTATATGTATTTTGTTTAGTTGTTGTTGGTTTATTGTTTTCACACGGCCCCTGTTCTTTTGGCACTGTTCAGTTTCTAAGGAATGAAAAACAAATGTTTTTTTTTGGCTCAGCCCCCATAAAAGAAAAGTAAAATGGTTGCCAGTACTAGAAGCTCTAAACAAGGGCATAGGGAAGTTTCAACGCTTGTAGAGGTTGCTTGCCTCAGTTCCGGACTAAGGGGTTAGTTTCCCACAGTTTCATTTGGTTTGTTAAGTTGTTTAAAGTTTTGCTATTTTTGGATCCCTAATAAGTTAGTGTGCAGGGGATGGCGCGCCAAGTCCTAGTAGCAGAAAACGTAAAACTGATCCAATTTATATAGGGTCGTCTACAGGGGCAGAGGGCACATCGTTGTGTCCCAGAGATCGAAAGAAAAGTAAGCGACCAAGGGTTAAGCCAAATTTACAATCAGACGAGGAGTATGTGTCTGAGACACCTCCACATCGGACAATGGCTAATGCCCCCCCCCCCCCCACAAACACTCGTGGGGGAGCTTGAAAACACGGTCATCCCCTAGGCAAATTTTCTTGGCAGTTTTGAAACTAAGTAGCAGACCGCGCGAGGTAGTTAAGGAGATGGGCTTTGGGGCGTTGTTGGGCTTTGTTGTAGATGGTATCCCGGTAAAACTAGCGCACTATGTGGTTGATGTTTTCCAGCCAGAACGAATGAGACTGAAGTGCCATCAATGGGAGGTAGCAATAGATGTTGCTGTTGTTCATAGGCTGTTTGGTATCCTAACTGGCAGTGTGAAGTTTTCATCTCTTACTGAGCCCGAGGAGTGGGATCCAAAATTAAAGGTCTCGCGCAATCGTTACCCACTGCAAAGTTATGTTTCACCTTCGTTGATTGTTGGTAGGATACAAGATGATGATTATGAAGACTTGTTCTTCTTCAAGGTTGACTTCATTATTTTGTTTGTGACAACGATGATCTCTTCACATGGGAATGGGCTTTGTAGGGAAGAGATTGCAAAGTGCTTTACTAGCAACACGAAGTTTGAAAGTATTGATTGGTGTGATTACATGATAAGGTCGCTGGAAACTTGTAAGCAAAAATGGAGACGCATCGATCCAGGGTGCGCCTTCGCTGGCCCGTTGACTTTCTTGACGGTTAGTGGCTTAGATGAAGTTATGTCTTTTATATAGTTTGGTTTGTATTACTGTCTAACTACTTCTTTTTAATTTTGTTTGCAGTTACTATATGTTGATAGTTTTGCAGTTGGGAGTATGAACACTCCAGTAGGTGTTCGGGCTACGCGTTACTGGTCGCTTGACCTGCTAAGCAGACGTCAAGAATATGAGATAGAACATGGAGGCTTTGGGTTGGGGAGGTTAAAGGAACTGACAGTTGACGCGATTGAAGCTGGTGGGAAGCCTGAATTAAGAGACGTTTAAACTGGTGGTAGGAATGATGACTTGGAGGTATGTATTTAGTAATTTTTTTTGTTCCTAAAAAAAAATGTCGTAACAAATATTTTATATCAGGCAAAGTTGCGTACCGCACATGAAAGTTTGACTGGTTTTAAAGCATCAAAGTTGCGAATGGAGGGGATTTTATCATCATTGCGTACGCGTTATCCGAATAATAGTACCGTGGCTGGACTGGACGCAGAGTACAAAAGCACGTTACATCATCAACCTGCTATCAGCGTAGAGGAACCAAAACAATTTGTAACACCATCGAAGGCGATAAACGAGGTTGTTAGGGATTTGGCTGAGCAATACAAGAAGCCGGCACCGAAGGATGCAACAGACAGTTTTGAAGGTACACTTGACCATTTAGTTTTTTCATACATTGGTGAAAAACAAAATTACTAAAAAAGTGATTTTGAGTTCAAGCTGCAGTGGGGCTACTGATGGGCCAGCAGAGTCGTCGGAATCATCAGAAGATGGTGAATGGGTGATTGCCCGGGTTTCACCCCGTACCGCTGATCGTGTGCCGACAGATGATGGTATGAACTCAGTGACGATCACTGGTGATGATGGACTCCCCCGTGGTGGTAAGCAGCTCGTATTCATGTGTTTTTTGTGTGGGATTTGCTTTATTTATTTATTTATTTGTTTTTTTTAATATTATCATAATTGAGTTTTTCTTCCCCTAATATTATCATACACATGAAAATAGGAGTGGTTACGAGTGGTGCGGCAGAAATGGTTTTCGCATCCAGTGCAAGCTTGACTCCTGATGTCAAAACCGTTGAGACCGGAAAGGCGGTAAAGGTTACTGGGCAAGGGCCGAGCTATATAGAGAAAAAAATGGATGCACAGAGGTGGAGATTTGGACTTGCGACAATATGGACCAGCAATGATCGTAAATGCGTTTTACCTTTGGAAAACACTTTTTGAAACCATTTTTTCAACTTATTTTGCTGAAAAAATAAATTGATATTAAAATGTGGCAAGCACATCAACTCGGGGCAAAGCACCGTTGAGTCAGCCAAGTTTCAGCCTGGGGCTGACGCAGGACATGCCGCCGACTGCGGGGCCAAGCGTTGGGATGCCAACTTTTAGCCTCAGCCTGACGCAAGAGCAACCTACAAATCTGAGCCAGCCCAGTTTCAGCTTAGGGATAACCCCGGAGGCGAAGGGATTGCAGAGCCCGGGGGCGAGGTTTCTGGTAATGGGATTGAGGTCCGTGGGGTGACCGAGATAGTCGCGAAAACAGGAAACGCAGATCCACTGCCTAAAGAGCACGAGCAAGGTTAGGTTTTTTTTTTGGGCATAAAAACTTTCAATGTTTTTTTAACAAGTTTTGTAGTTTTTGGGTTGTGTGTGGTTGTTTACACCGGTGTAAAGTTTATTATATAAACTGTTTTGCGTGTTGCAATTGCGGGTCTGAGCCAACCCAGTTTCAGCTTAGGCATAACCCAAGAGGCAAAAAGTCCGAGAGCCCGGGGGGCGACGTTTGTGGTACTGGCATAGAGGTCCATGGGGTGCCCGACTTAGCGGCGAAAATAGCAAAACAAAATGTAAAGCCAAAAAAGCCAGAGCAAGGTTTGTTTTTTTTTTTGTTTTTTTTTCTGGTGCCAAAGTTAGCCTGACATTGGTGTGACACAGGAAACAACGCGGCTGTGTACCGGCGCGTGTCAAGGGATATGGTAGCTAGGTTGCCCGTCCTCATAAACAATGAAATTGAGATAAACATACACAATACAAGAAGGGAGATACTGGTATGGGATTTGCTTTTCAAGACTGCTGATAAGACAGAATTGATGGAACGGGCAACGCTTGAGGCTACGAAACAGTAAGCCATCAAAAAACTATTAAGAAAAAAAAGTTACTTTTTATTGTATAACAACGTAGTTTACAAATACTTTTTATTGTGTGCTGCTGTAGAAAACAGGCCGTTGGATCTTCTGCGGATGTAACAGACATTGACCCCACCGAGCATTACCCGTAAGTAAAAAAACATACCTAGTGTGCAGGTTTTTGTTTTACAATTATATCAAAAAAAGGGAATCTAACTCCCCTCCGTGGTTAGGTACGTAATGTTTGAGACCAGGTATGGTTTTCGATCTGAAACCCCCCTGCTACAATCTCTGGCGGTCAGTAGGCGGCTCTACGAGTCGGTGGTGGATGCGTGGGTAAATGTCCTTTACAACGACAGGCTGTACGATTCTGCTGGGGGGTGTTTCGCTTGTTTCTTCCAACTACTGCAATTGTGAGTAAAAAACGTTCACGGCACTTGTATAGTTAACAAAAAAGTTTATTTTTGTTTATTGTTTTTTTTGACGACCTATTTTTTTCCTCTGCTTATATTAGGTTGACTGGATGTTGGCGTTGGATGATGACCCGGACGGTAGCCGAGTGGCGTGTTTGAAGAATGGTATTTTGTCGGTGGTGTGCGGCAATGATACAAAGCTGGATCTGCAGTCATTCGACTTGGTTTTCGTACCCGTGCTACAGTTGGAGCACTATTATGTGCTCGTGTTCGACTTTAAGCATCCGGACATTTGCTACATAGATAACATTGTTCCTAGGAAGTCTCGTGTTGTGCTATCAGACAGCAACATGTACTGTTTTAAGAGCACGCCTTTCAAAGTGGTAAGAAAACATTTGTGTTCGACTTTTAACATCAAGACATTCTGCTACAGTTAATTTTGGAAAAAAAAACACTGATTTCTTAAATTTTGGACCGCAGAAACAAATCTTCAAGGACTATCTTGTTACTGTTAATCACCCTAAGGCAGCTGCAATGAGTGAATGCACCGTAAGACGGGTTCCTTTGCCATGGGCTACCTCCAAGAACACTCAAGACTGCGGGGTTTTCGTTATGTGCCACATGGAGAAATACTGTGGGGTGTCGGCTCCTTTCAGGTGTGGCTTTAGCCTGAATGGTAAAAGAAAGCAATCACAGTTGGACGCGTTGAGGAAGAGGTACGCGTCGCAAATCCTGTTGTCAAGCGCAAACATCTACACGGATCGGGTTTGGAGCGACGCTAACAGGGTTTGACGAAGCCAGTGCAGGGGCTGCCTTTGGTTTGTTATTTTGGGGGTCGGGTTTTAAAAAAAGACAATTCTTATTTTGATCGTACTTTACAAATTGTGTGTTAAAACAGTTTAGTCGACTTTGCGCCTTAAACAATGGTATTATGTAGGTAAATGGGATGGTTTACTTAGGATAACTGGGATGGCTGGATGTTTTTTGATGTTGTGTTAACATATCTTTTGTTGTATTATTAACACTGTGGTGGTATGTTTTTTTACTATGTTTTACATCTGTGTGCTTTTATTCAAATCGTATAACGAAAAAAAGACGGTACCAAAATGATGTTACGTGTAATTTGATGTATCGTGGCCCACTTGATACCGAATATCTACGCCCAATTGTACAAACTAGTGCAGAACAAATAAACACAAACAATTGATATGATAGGGACAACGTGGCCCACTTTATTCCCATTTGTTATCTGTTTCAAATCTTTTACACTAGTGTAAAATATGATAGGGCAGCGTGGTGAAGAAAAACAAACAGTTGAGATGATAGGGTGCAGCGTGGCCCACTTTGATGACATTGGTTATTGTGATAATGTATTTACACTGGTGTAAACCACAAAAAAAGGACATAAAAAAGTATTGGTCAGATGGGTGATTTTATTCCTTACATTTTCACATGGGTGATTTATGTTTTTTTCAACTGCATGCATGATTCTATGCATAGCATTGGTCACATGCTTTTTTACTATTTATATCATCCTCCAATTTATAGGGGGGATTCACTCATCGATACTCAGGGGGTGAGAAAAGAAAAAAGGGAAAAAACAGTTTGCAACAACTTTTCTTCACAAAAGGTAGTTTTTAGATATATACAAAACAACATACCCTTGTCCCTGGTGTAAAAACATACCTCTGAAAAAAATGGTTAGATTTGTTTATTTGTTGTTTTTTATTAATTTTACTAGGCTTTGTTTTTGTTGCGGACAATTTTTCACTTGTTAAAAAAAATAACACAGGGAAAAAGCCTACATAAAAGAGAATGGGTGGCGGTGACGCACGACCTCACAAGTTTCCACGTAACGACAGGAAGAGGAAGCTAGTGCAAGTATGGGATCGTTCGCAAATGGGTATAATGTACAACAGACCCGATCCTCCACCAAACACCGGTGTAATGATTAGCCCTCCACCAATGCAGCGGCCAACTACCCCCCTGTTTTCAACGTTCAACCCACTAACAACACGTATGGCCCGAGACCAACCTACGGCCCAACGCTAGTGTTTACTAATGACAAGGGCAAGTCACTCGCATACAATGCGTACGGCCCCAGACCAGGCTACGGTCCGCTGCCGGTGTACCCTCTTCAGCACAACGCATTTCTAGAGGGGCCAAGGTACCACGGGGGGCACACTACATGGGCGGGTGTCCGTACGCACCGCGTAGGAAGGGGACTGAGGTAAAGCTGCTAGACATGGGGTATGGAGAACCATTGGATGAAGAGGCGCAACCTGATGTACTGGTGACTAATCGTAACATCAGTGGTGGTTCTGGCAAAACCAGCCGCGGGAAACAAGTCGCGACTCCTACACCAAAAGCCGTCGACTACAAGTCAAAAAAAGTTTCCGAGGAACCCTACAGCCCAGCAGATGCGTACAAGGACCTTGGGTACGACGTGGTGGGTTTCGACTGGCCATTGGAAGACGAAACAGATTCAGATGCAATCATGTCGCCGAAAGGGCGTGATTAAAAGACCAGTGTCTATGGTGTACTCTGATGCAGTCTGTATGTGTAAAACAAAATAATGTAGGTTTGGCTGCGTTTCCTGTCCGTGTTTATGTATGCTGAAGCTTGTGTGTCTTATGTGGAGGTATTTTACACTTGTGTAAAAATAACCCCCCTGTTTAAACTATCTTAGTTTGATATCTTTGTTGTACTCTTATTTTGGTATCTATGCATGTAGAAGCTTGTGTGTCTTATGTAGAGGTATTTTACACTGGTGTAAAAATACCCCCTATTGATATCTATGCTGTACTCTTCTTTTGGTTTGGTATCTATGCATGTAGTATGTTTCCATAAAAACTGATGTAAATTACACTGGTGTAATTTATCCCTATTGAGCTATGATGCAGTCTACAGTGTAAAAAAACATGTAAAAACATATAAAAAAGATACTTATATAAAAAGGAGGGAACCCCAATACAAACCTACGCACCACCCTGCGCCCCAACTATTCTTAGACATTGTCATGGTTTACAAAAAATGCCCGTTCCACAAGTACTACGTACATGCGGAAGAGACATTTACACCATACCAAAAAATAAAACAGCCAGCCAACCAAAAAACAAACTGACAGGCTACGAGTATTGTTTAGTGATGTGTGTAAATGTATATATCAAAATAACACAAGCTTTAATTAAAACGACTCACCTAAAAACTACACACGCACGGCAAGTGTACCGGTCGCAAAGCAGTAAAAAGATAAGACCGAGTATCGAACCCAAAGACGCGAATGCAACTCTAGATCACAACCTCTCCTGAATACTAGCCTAAATAAATAAATACTTATATGGGGGGTTAAACTAATAATTATAAACTTAATTAAAACTAAATTACCAATTAAACTAAGAAACTGAAAATAAACGAAAGCTTACGAACTAGTCTGGAACTCTAGTGAGGAGAAGACTGGTAACCTGGGTAGAATCCCTAGACTCGGGTTATAAAAGCTGACCTAGGTAATCCGGTTGGAGACCCTGTTCTCACCTAATAAACCTCCTGTCAAGGATAGTCGACTAGACTCAAGGCGGGACAAGTGTTGAGATGCTAAAATGAAAGTGGATCGCCCCAGCGAAACCAAATCCCACAGTAATCCTTTAATCAACCACTCTTGGATCGAAAACTCCCAAACTGCGAAGCAGACTTAACTAATACGAATGAAATCCTAGGAAAACTCTAAACACGAATAAGTAGCCGGTCTCGCCCCAGCGATAACCAAACTACCAAACAATGCCCAGTTAATCAACCTAGCAATCCCGAATTATATTCCTAACCTTCGGGAAGGGATTGCACACCTTAGCTAATTGACCTTAAAAACCTGTTAAACTTGCGCTATTCCTAACTGCAAGAACTAGCTCGACAACAAAAGTTAATCAAACTAGAATGATTTCTAGATCTAGGGAATATTCCTATGTGCCTAGAACATCAAAACCAACAAACAAGTAATCAAATCAAAAAGCGCCAGTACACAAATATTCAAAATCAAACATAAAAATTAAATCATGTAACCCAACACATCCAAAACGAAAAACATAAGTCTTTAATTAAAAACCATAATCTAGTTCATCATCCCAAGTCACCAATAAAAGGTTTAGCTCATACTATTTGGAAACATCATCACAAAATAAATAAATATAGTGTTAATCATGTCTAATAAAATATGAATGAAAGCTAAATCAAACCCGAGATTTCTTGAATATTAATCTTTAATGTGCCCGGGACCTTCTCCCCACCAAAGCTCTTTCTTGCTCGATCACAGCTCTGGCAGCTTCCCTTCGGCCAATTAATTGGCTTTTTGTCGAATGATAATATTCTTCTGCTGCTGCCGCCGTCAAAGTCAACATATATCCATATCATCACAATATGACCGACTTCTTGATTTTGTGGTTTTGTTTGGCTTGGGCCACGAGCCCAAGTCAATTCAATTTCTTTCTTTTTTTTTAAATATTATTATTATTATTATTATTATTATTATTATTATTATTATTATTATTATAACTCCATATTCCTGGCTGGTTGTTCTTGGCTTGACCAAAGTTTCTCGTCTACGCTCCAAAGTCCATGAACACCTACAAAATATAAAATAAATACATAAATACTAAAAAATTACACAACACTAATAAAAATCTAATAAAACGGTAAAATAAATTAAATAGACAAGTACAAGCCTAAAACTAAAAAAAACACTAATTAAAAGACCCGAAAATGACTACAAAATGCATAGAAAATTAGATGTGTTTTGCAACACATCAAACATCCCCACACTTAACTCTTTTTCGTCCCTGAAAAAGCATACAATGGAATCATAATTAAGATATTCGGTTTCCAAATTATTTCAATACTTTTTCTTAGCCAGGCAAGACAACATACTAAGTGCAATTGCTGGTATTGTGGTCCACATAAGCCCAACCACCGACTGATCAAGCCCCCTTTTGTGTTTAATCAATTAAGTTTAATTTTATTCAATCATCTAAAGGTCTCACACTCAAGCGTCTCGACTCCATCCTAATCCCGAATCAAGCTTATGAGGCAAAGATTATTATCTACCACTTTATATAAATACCCTTATGCATTGAGAATCAAATATGATGGAAAATGGATGGAGTTTATGAGCTTAGACATTTTTTTTATATACCTAACCCAGAGGTTGTCTCAATCAGAGTCACTATCCCCAAGAGCGACAACATGAGCTTCGGTATTTTTTTCTTCTTTTTTTTTTATCTAGCTCAATTGATGGATATGTGGATCTTTTTTTTTTTCTCGGGCGCCACTTTTCACCGGATTTATTCTCATAAAAAGGATCAAGTGTGCCATTTGATTCAAAATACTTATAGGCATTTACTTATAGTGGTACCTCTTATGCTATCAACGGTTTCAAACTTTGCCAATCAACCTAAGGTGAGAACCCACAAGATTTCATGATTATATTATTATTTTATATTCTAGCACTACTCGGGAAACTATCACAATCAGCTGGGCCTACCAACACATCACAGGCAACATGTTCTCTACCTTATTATTTTTATCTTATACATATAGTATTGGAAACCGAAAATCCTAATTTTAGCTATCATTTTCCATTTAAAAGGCATACAAAATCAGGGACATTTTTTATAGTTTTTTTTTATTTCTTTTTTTTTGTGTTTTTTTTTTTTTTTTTGAAATAAAGACTCAAACTATACTAAAACATAGTTCCCATCCCCACACTTAAAATTGCACATTGTCCTCAATGTGTAGCGACAAGGAACTAAAAATAAAGTAGAATAAAAATTAAAAAGCAAAGTGGAACAGACTCCCCTGGTAATATTGTGGTGTAATCCTCGTAAAGCGTGTCCTGAGTTGTCCATTCCAAGTGCAAAGCAACCGTATAGCATTTCATTCGCGGCTGCATCAATAACCTGCAAAACAAACACTAAAAAGACAAAAAGTAAAATGGAAAAAAAAAACACAACTGTGTTGGGATGACTGTTTACAAAAATTATTTTTAAAAGGTCGTCTCGCCCGAATGGAGATTGAGTACGGACGAGAAGATCCCACTATGAAAAGAATGCAGACCATCCCCACACTTAGACTTAAACAAAGACACAAACTAAAACTAATAAACAAAATACCTACAAACTCTACAACTTGGAAAAACCAAAGTATTAATCAGGTGGCTTATATTTAATCCAACCCATGTCCAACCCGTTCAATTCTTTTCGTTCACCATTGTTCGTCAAAAAACAATTGGTGAAAATATAAAGACGTTTGAAAAATTCAAACGGGTTGGGCCACCTATCCGTAGACTTACCTGGACCAAACCTGATATGTGGATGTGGCTTGTGATTCTGGTCCATGTAACTACGAGCCTTCTCCCGTGGTGGTGGCACTAGTAGCGGTGTAATATCCAATGTCTGCACGGGTCGGCTGTGGTGTTCTTCTTCTTCCACCACTGCTTCTTTCTCATCTTCCTTGTTTGGTGACTCCTGAATTTCCACAGTCAGGCATCCTCTCAATAATGCCTCTAAGATATCGAGGTCACCTACTGGGTCAAAATCTTTGTCCACTTCTTGAACTGACAAATCAACCAATTCGTTACCAAACTCTGCTTCCCAATCAGCTACTTCTTCAAGCAGGTCAGTGGTGTCTTCCTCTTCCACCACTTCTTCCTCAAACAGCCAGCCTGTGGATTCTGAAAAATCCATATCTTCCTCAGCCTCACCTATCTTCTCCACCATGGCTTTCCTGTACGTGTCCCAGGCTACCCTTTCTATCTCCTCATCATCACTCCAGACATCTGCCTCCCAAGGATATGCTGCTGAACTAGAGATCTGACAAGGCTGCTCATCCTGCTGAACCAAAGGTGGGACTAAGGCGTCCATTATGGTCTCTGGCTCTAACTCTGAATCCTGCAAAATATCATCCTCACAAGACAAGTGTAAAGAATCATATGGGTCAGTTAAATCATGCACAGAATCAGATGAGTAAGGACAAACATTTTCAGCAACTGGCCTAATGCAATCAGGTAATGTAAATGTTACCATCTCGTCTGGGTCATAATTTGTGAAATAAACCTGCTGAACTGGAGGTGGGACTTCAACGTCCATTATGGTCTTCAGTTCATCCACCTGAGCCTCTAGCCTCTTAAGTGCTGCATCTTGTTCCCTCAAATAGCCGGTGCGCTTGGATAGCAAAGAATCCATATCCTCGAGCATGAGCTGTTGATTAGCAAGGAAGGCGGCAAGATCGGGTCTAGTGTGAGACGAGACATCCCGATAATCGGGATGTGGATACAAATATTGGCTAGGTGGATACTCTGACGAGCTACTACCATGCCTTTCCTCATACATCTCATCTTGTAGACGATCAAGCCGACTTTTTATTCTATCTAGTGACTCAGATGTTGCAGGGTTAAACCATCGTGTTGCCTGTGGGTATGAAGGCTGGTATGACTGATATGGCTGCGGCTGCAAATAGGTGTTAGAATAATAATCCGTGGAATACCCCGATGAATATGAATGAGGGCATCTTGTGGTAAAGTGGGGTCCTCCGCAGATCTCGCACATGATAAAAAAAATTATATATTACGAATAAAAAAAATAATAATAATAAGAAAAAAAATAAAGGTAAAAATTATTCACAAAATAGTAGACCAGAAACGGATCGGATAATTCTCAAGAGTGCCAATTGCGTCCCCGGCAACGGCGCCAAAAACTTGATGTGTGTAAATGTATATATCAAAATAACACAAGCTTTAATTAAAACGACTCACCTAAAAACTACACACGCACGGCAAGTGTACCGGTCGCAAAGCAGTAAAAAGATAAGACCGAGTATCGAACCCAAAGACGCGAATGCAACTCTAGATCACAACCTCTCCTGAATACTAGCCTAAATAAATAAATACTTATATGGGGGGTTAAACTAATAATTATAAACTTAATTAAAACTAAATTACCAATTAAACTAAGAAACTGAAAATAAACGAAAGCTTACGAACTAGTCTGGAACTCTAGTGAGGAGAAGACTGGTAACCTGGGTAGAATCCCTAGACTCGGGTTATAAAAGCTGACCTAGGTAATCCGGTTGGAGACCCTGTTCTCACCTAATAAACCTCCTGTCAAGGATAGTCGACTAGACTCAAGGCGGGACAAGTGTTGAGATGCTAAAATGAAAGTGGATCGCCCCAGCGAAACCAAATCCCACAGTAATCCTTTAATCAACCACTCTTGGATCGAAAACTCCCAAACTGCGAAGCAGACTTAACTAATACGAATGAAATCCTAGGAAAACTCTAAACACGAATAAGTAGCCGGTCTCGCCCCAGCGATAACCAAACTACCAAACAATGCCCAGTTAATCAACCTAGCAATCCCGAATTATATTCCTAACCTTCGGGAAGGGATTGCACACCTTAGCTAATTGACCTTAAAAACCTGTTAAACTTGCGCTATTCCTAACTGCAAGAACTAGCTCGACAACAAAAGTTAATCAAACTAGAATGATTTCTAGATCTAGGGAATATTCCTATGTGCCTAGAACATCAAAACCAACAAACAAGTAATCAAATCAAAAAGCGCCAGTACACAAATATTCAAAATCAAACATAAAAATTAAATCATGTAACCCAACACATTCAAAACGAAAAACATAAGTCTTTAATTAAAAACCATAATCTAGTTCATCATCCCAAGTCACCAATAAAAGGTTTAGCTCATACTATTTGGAAACATCATCACAAAATAAATAAATATAGTGTTAATCATGTCTAATAAAATATGAATGAAAGCTAAATCAAACCCGAGATTTCTTGAATATTAATCTTTAATGTGCCCGGGACCTTCTCCCCACCAAAGCTCTTTCTTGCTCGATCACAGCTCTGGCAGCTTCCCTTCGGCCAATTAATTGGCTTTTTGTCGAATGATAATATTCTTCTGCTGCTGCCGCCGTCAAAGTCAACATATATCCATATCATCACAATATGACCGACTTCTTGATTTTGTGGTTTTGTTTGGCTTGGGCCACGAGCCCAAGTCAATTCAATTTCTTTCTTTTTTTTTAAATATTATTATTATTATTATTATTATTATTATTATTATTATTATTATTATTATAACTCCATATTCCTGGCTGGTTGTTCTTGGCTTGACCAAAGTTTCTCGTCTACGCTCCAAAGTCCATGAACACCTACAAAATATAAAATAAATACATAAATACTAAAAAATTACACAACACTAATAAAAATCTAATAAAACGGTAAAATAAATTAAATAGACAAGTACAAGCCTAAAACTAAAAAAAACACTAATTAAAAGACCCGAAAATGACTACAAAATGCATAGAAAATTAGATGTGTTTTGCAACACATCATTTAGTTACATACCATAAAACATAATAAGAGGGGGTGGGGGGGGGGGGGTTTATTCTAGCAGCTGTTGGGGGGCCCGTTCATACCAGAACTACGGTTCTGCATCCTTCTTCTTCGTGGGGCAGTTCCTTGAATCGTGGCCAGTCACGAACTCTAGACAGGTCTTGCATTGGCGCGGATGCTTCGTGTTTTTTGTCACAGCTTTCTCGCCCAGACCCACTAATCGATGATTGGTACCACATCCCTTGTTCCTAATGCCATGCGGATTGCTGCAGGAAACTTCAACCTCTTCTGGAACACCTAACAAGTTGGCGATGACATTCTGGCTCGAACCCTCTGGTTCCGCTGACTCCACAACCTTCCCCAGCAGATCATCCTTCATCCCCTTCAATTGCTCTGAAAACATAGTTAAACGGTCGGGTGAAAGACTTAAGCGATCAACGCATTGGTTGAACATTTCCAGCAACTCATTGCGCCTGACTGCGCTATCACTGTGGTCAACCCCGTAACGAGAATCTATGGAAAACACAGATTTTGGGAGCGCATCGCGCCTCCACCGGTCCATGATGTACTTGTCATGGATTTCCTCAACCTTGGTGTACCTAAAGACACAGAATATATGACGGCACAAGTATCCGATTCGCATCCACGAATTACACGAACATGTTACATCCCCATTGGCAGTATCGACCTTCACCTGTACACAAGAAGGGGAGGGGGATAAAAAACAGTTAAAAATAAATACAGAAACAAACATTACAAAAAAGTAACACAGCAAAAACAAAAAACTCAATCAAAGCAAGATTAAGGCCGTACCGTGTAGTCATTCACTGGTTCTGTCCATTTGTCAAGAAGTGTAATGGTGTACACCTTCATATCTTCAGGCTCATCTTGCTTTGTAATGAAACACCACAAGAACGCTTTCTGAATTTCCTTACAAACTTCATGGAATATCGTTTGCGAATAAACCACAGCACACTGCTTTTCAAGCTCCATCCCAGTTTTTAATTCAGGCACCCGACTATCAGTTTGAAACACCGCAACCCTCTGCTTGTATCTCTGGGAGTCCATGGTGGTATCGAAACACAACAAAAACTGCACAAGCGTATTAGCCCATCTAGAGTTAACCTTGAATGCTGCATTCGAACATTCGCACCGCGATGTAGTCTTCATTAGACACGACATGGGGATTTCGTGGAAGTATGCTGGGACCCAAAGCTCCCTGATATTGAACATGTCTCCTAACCAGTCATTCTCAGTTAGCCCATACTTGTCAAGTAACTTTCGCCACCTGGTTTCAAATGTGGACGGTTTTATGTAGACGTTCCAAACAAGCTTGTGGATTGCAGCCCGTACTTCTGAATTGTCAACATCCCCTCCAGCAAGCTATTTTTTTCCAAGCCAAAATTCAAAAAAAAAGCACACCACATTTCAGCCAGAAAAAAATAAACCACTGCTTGCCAGGTGTAAAACAACATAAATAAAAACATAAAAAAAACGCACTACCTTGGCTGGCAGCTTCTTCATAATGTGCCACATATAGAGCCGATGCCTTGCCTCAGTAAATATCGCTGCCACCGCTTGCTTCATCGCTGGATCCTGATCCGTTAAAACCAACTTAGGTTGCTTCCCATGCGCTCCAAGGAACGTGTTAAGCAACCAACAATAGGACTCGATGGTCTCATTAAACAACAGGCCTGCCCCAAACGTAACACATCGTTTGTTGTTGTCGACTCCGGTGAAGGGGACAAAAATCATATTGTACCTGATCAGGAAAATTACACACACAAAAACAAACAATTTTTGTTTAAAAAAGAAAGACGCATAAAAAAACACATAGTACACAGATTCCGGAAAAAAAAACAACCTAAAAAGTGATAGTTTTACCTGTTTGTCTGATATGTTGCATCAAATGCAAGCACGTCACCAAAAGCTTGATAATTTATCTTCGATATCTCATCAGCCCAGAAAACATACCTATGCTCCCCATTAACAAGGCTGTACTTGAAAGAGAAGTTCGGCAAATTCTTAACCCTCTCATTCAACTTGTCAATCAACATCTACGAATCCCTGCTTCCAATAAACATGCGCATGCTCCTTGCGAAATTCTTGTAGTCAGCAGGAGTACCCCTGACATTGTGATGTCCTCTTTTCAGACTAACCTGCATCCTATGCGCTACTGATGGACCAATTTTGTTGAGGCTTAGACGATGGATGAAATCCTTCGTTGGGAAATCTAGCTTCCTCCCTATTTTGGTTAAGTCCCTGTTATAAGCAGGAACCAGCATATGATTGTGTGCCTCTTCGAAATGATAAATCTCCCACATCGACGTAATGTTGCATATCTTGGCTCTGATGCTTGCTTTACAATTGCACACCTGGAAAGTTGACTGCCTGATTTTTAGGGAACTTTCATCTAGTAGGTCGAACTTCCTTTTGGTTTGCAGTTTACCAGCCTTGGAGCACAAAATGTACCTATGGGTGATGACACCTTTAGCCCTTTTCACGGTTCCAATTCTGATGGAAAACCCACACTTCTCTGCATAGGACTCATACATTTTAACAACATCTTGCCACTCCCTGTACCTAGCGTTCATGTCCTGTTTTACACTGTCATCTACTATGGGTTTCCAGTAGCGTGTACCATTGGGCGTAAACCAGTAAGCACACCCAGCCCCTACAAAAAAAAAAGGCTGGTAAAGACTAACCTTTACACTGTCATCTACTACCTCTTACGTTGGTGTAAAAAACGCCTGGTCAAAGACTAACCTTTACATTGGTGTAAACTATTAAAACAGTAATGTTTATCCCCCCTTGACCATGGTTTTTTTTTTCTATAAGAAACATATTTTTTACTGTATTTTATATTTTAAAAAAAGTAGGAGTGTGTTTTATGTTGAACATACACCTACTGTTTTGGACCAAAAGCGTCCCTAGCCAAAATCATTTGTTTTCTTATCTTTATTTATTTATTTTTTTTACTGTGTTTTATGTTCAGACATACACCTACTGAAAATTTCCCTTCCCCAATATCATTACACGAGTACACCAAAACGCCACAAAAACGCACCAATAAAAACTAAAAAAACGAACAATAAACCAACAAAACTAAAAAAAAGGGTGTAGAGCAAATTTTACCATCATCCTCAACTGCCGCCGGTTGGGTCACAGGAGAAACGTTGAAGGGGTCAGTAAAAGAACCACCATCATCGGACGAGAAAACTCCACCATCGATCGACTCCTGCAACACATCCACCATCTCTTCATCCTCAACGACGACCCTTTTCCCCTTGTCTTGAATTGAACGCACACTACTCTCCTCCCTTCCATTGTCTTGTCCTGAACTACCTTGATCTTTTTTGGTGAGGATAACTACAACATCCTCTATTTCTTGTTCGGAATTAGCATGATCGTCGTCGTCCATAGTCACGGAATCAGCTTGTGTTTTCTAGGGTTTCTTAGGTTTGTTTAATTGGGAGAGACTTTGATCTACTTTTTATGGTGTTTGCATGTCTGTAAAATGTATATAATGTTGATATATATCGAGTTTAGTGAGAGAAAGTTGTGGGCGGGAAATAACACCTTGGGATATGTATAAATGGCTGACACAAATGGACAGTAATTCAACAAACAAAGCTGATTAAAAAAATCTGATTGTACTTAAATGAGAGATAAACAATGTGTTTAGACAAAATTGCCCATTAAAAAAAACACAATAGAAGCTTATGTGTCAGATTTCTATTGGACCATCCTGGTTCTTAAGTTCTCTCAACTCAAATAGCTAGGTTCTCATATGAACCCATTCCTATATATATATATATATATATATATATATATACTAGCAGGGTGCCCGCGCGATGCAGCGGGAAACACATACACTTCTAATGGTGTGCATTGTTCGGTTATTAGTCTCGACCGAAACCAAAAGTCATCGGTTAAACGATCTTATTAACCAATCGATTGATTGGTTCAGTTTAGTTTGTAAGATTTTTGATTTTTTGTTCGGTTCAGTTAAGTTAATTTTTGTTAATAACCAAACTTTAGTTTTTTCTTAGAAATACATGAAATGGAGGTATAAAAGCTAAGTTTATATAAATATATGAATTGTTTAGTTTTGGTTTGCTTAATTCTGGTTAACTAAGGGTGTTTGATGTGAAAAAGGATATTATTTGAAATTTTGATATGTTAAAAAATTGTTGATGCAAACAATGACACCAACTTGTCAGTTTGATTTTTATTCAACTTGAAATAGAAGTGTTTCCTCTCATTAATAATAATAATAATAATAATAATAATAATAATAATAATAATAATAATAATAATAATAATAATAATAATACCATGGGCTGTGAAGGGATTAAATGATCCCATCTGCTACATTTTCATGGGCCGTGGGATCAACTTTTTCACTCTGAATTCCCTGCTATCTACCAACTTTTCAATGGGCCGTGGAGACCCACCACGGCCCGTAGTTTTATGTTTTTTTGCTTTCCATGGCCCATGGAAGCCTGCACGGCCTGGGGGATGTCTAGATAATATGCCCATAAGAAAATATAATGTATACACACAATAATTTACAAAAAGAATCCGAACAAAAATAATAAAATCATAACCATAGTAATTTGTCCTTCAAGTGTAGTTCAGTTGGTGAACAGACCGGCCTCCCCTTTGGGAGACCCGAGTGCGATTCCCGCGGGCTGCATTTGGGGGACGCAAGGCAATGATGGTGAGACCTGTGGTCTAAGTGATGCAAGTTCGGTCATGAGCTGGCCCGGTTTTCATCAGGCTGTTACTCTAGCTAGGTAAAAACTTGTGTGGAGGCAGTACGTTTTCCGGCCGGACAATGAAGCCCCCACCGTGCCAGCATGAACCCGGTTCAGACAACATAATTTGGGCATGTGGAAAGGGTTAGGGCCTGCCAATTAGGCGGGTGTAATGAACTTTTGCCACTTCCGATTTGAAGAAAGTCAGTGTTAAAAAAAACCATAGTAATTTAGAAATGAAAATCAGCCAATCATCTACTTGCATCATGATAACATTAATTTTAGTCACAAGCTTTATACATCTCGATTACCCTATATACATACTTCATTCACGTTTCATCGTAATTTTTATATTTTATTTTAACGATCTTTCCAAGATTATTGATGTTAATTTTGTTAAATATTAACATATAATAAAAAACATAATTACAAAACATGTAGGCTTTGGCCATTTTTCTTCTTAGGTGACACTACAGTTGTGACACTACAGTTGAAATGCATATGAACTCCCTCTTAATGACAATGTCTGATGTGAAAGAGAAAAGTAAAAATACAAATTGAAAGTAAAAAAATACAAATTTAAAGCCAAGAATGGGACTGAAGGATCTGAACATGGTCCTTTGGCAAGTTGACTTCCCACTCCTGTAACTTGAAAGTGACTGGTCATGTGAAAGAGAAAAAATGGGTCTCAAGAATTTAGGTAAAGCAAAAGTTGTGTTTGTACATTCCTTGTTCGGGACATTTGGACAAGCTCTCTGCAAAAAGCTGCATGCATAATGAGTCAAAAGATATATGATAAGTCAACAATAATCCATTAATCTAAACTTGGAACCCTTTAAAATGTTGATTATAATTTTGGTTTAGTGTTCTCTTTTACTTTAATTCACATTTCACATCCAAATTAGAACAAAACAAGAGCAACAGAATCCAAATCAAAACAATTGCAAATGGTTAAAACGTGATAATCTTACTTGGTTGTAGCAGGACTGGTCATCATTTGTATGATTAAAACTTAAAACCTTAGTGGTCAATTATAATTAACAACACTCACGAAAATTTAGACATGTATAAAATAAATATATAACTAATATGTTGGTCTACCCTTTCATAAAGTTACTCAAGTTATATTAGACAGAAAAGAAAATATACCAGTATATAACAAAATCAGTACAGACTATAAAAATAAAATTGAAATTGTATAATATTTAAAGTGTGAAAAGAAAGAGTGACATCTTGACGCAAATATAACTTGAACAAAAAAGAATTCCATTTCGTATGCAATATTTCCATTAGGAGCATCGGTTATATAATAAAAAGAGTTGACAATGAAATGAGTTTCAATCATTATTGTAAATAGAGGTAATATAGAAAGTGTGTCAAAACATAAAAGGACTTCAGATAGGTTCATATGTGACATTTTAGCATTAGTCAAAACAGACAGTGTGGTTGGATAACTCATAAAATGTCAACAAACACAAAGCTAGCTATATCTAAGTAAACAAATATAAAAACATACCAACAAGCTTTCCGTAGCCACAAGAAGCTGAGCCGATGTCACATCCAGTTGCAAACACAATAGTAAGCATCTCATTTCAAAAAAATAGAAAAAATGATGACCCGAATACGAAGAAAGTGAGATTTGGTGGACATCGAATGGTGGTTGTGTTATCATACATAGTTCAGGTTTGTGCAGTGAGATTTGGTAATCCAAATACCGTAATCAGAAAAAACGCATGTTTTACAATTTCAGTGGCTAACCTCACATGCTCATTAGACCTCGACTTCACATAAACTCTGAAAAAAAACTTGCAACTTCAGTGGCTAACTTCGTATGCGTATTCGACTTCGACTTCACATTCTCTCCATTGCCACCATAGCCCACTTCCTCTGGTTATCAAATAGCTTCCTTGACGAGATTTTCATCTTGAAGTACGACACTTATATCAACTACCTTTGCTTCTGAATCAACAGTGTCAAATTAGTCTAGTTAAATATATAATGGGTAACCAAAAAAAAAACCCAAAATATGAGTCAAACAAAGAAACCATTAGTAAACTCTCTAGATTTCCTAAATCCTTCACCATCATAATGTACATCACTCACCATATCCAGTCAAATTAGCCAAAGAAACATCACCATTTGGTTCATTAGGTGATGCATATATTTCCTAAATTAATAACATAGGTATTCAACGACTGAAACCAAACATCATGAAATTGCAATTAAAGAACATAGATCTAAAACTATAACTAAAAGTAATTAAAATATATGGCTTTCATACCAAAATTAACAAGCTCCTAGATGGCTAAAATCTATACTTTCAAGCTGGCTTTCATGGCAATCAATTTGACCTCCTGAACATGTATACCCCAACCAGATCTCAGATCTGATGCATACATGTGTTTAATGGCCACATCGATGTACTCTCTCTCCATCTGGTTAGGCTTGAAACCACCAAACCGTCGCCACCAATCTGTATGAAACCCTATGTTGGCAACAAATAAAGTTGTTAATGTACTTCGGAAGTTGATATCTTGATGAATCCACTGCAAAACAATTACATAACAAATAGGATAGAAAATGGTGCATACCTGTGAGACGGGAGAGTACAACACCACAATGAAATCCGATTAATGTTTTTCTTCTTTGATGTAAGGGTAAATAGAGAGAGAAAATCCATATCCAGATTCATTTAGGGGATTCTAGAGGGGGGGGGGGGGGGGGAGAACAACAAAAGAGATGAAGAGGATTTAAAATTTGACATATGGTTTCTAGTTTTTGTTTGTTTGTGCGTGTGGGTTTTTGAATCGCCAGAGAGAGAGAGAGGGAGGTGGATTAGGTTTTTGAAATATGAGAAATGACAAACCTGGAAACCTAATCAGATGTGAATCCTTCTCTCTTTTTTACTTAGCATAGTAGGCTTGTACATGATGCATTATAACTTGCACCATGTAAAAGTTTAAGAGTTTTATGCAATGCTTCCTTGTACATAAAGCTTCCAAGCATTGTACTATGTAAAAAGACCATGTATGCCCTTCCTATATGCTTATTAATATAGTATATATATATATATATATATATATATATATATATATATATATATATATATAACCAGCAAGAAGCTAGAGGACAAAACAAAAACATTTATCTTTATTAAGCAAAATCATTATTTGTGTAAAAACAACTATGGTCGTTATAGGATTTGGTCCATATTCTCTTTTTGATTTTCCTCAATCCTTCCATCTTCACTCCTATTTTATAGCTTTTTCCATTTATTTTGTTTTCAAGCTTGGTGTATTTATTTTCTCTTTTGTCTTTGCAAAAGCATTCAAAAATCACATAATGCAATTCATATTCTTACACCTTGACATTTCAATAAATCATGTTATGTTGTAAAACAACGACCTACTAGCAACCAACAAAGGGTAACTAAGAAAGATTGTGGATTATAGAGAGAAAAGAGAATGTAGAATTCTTATTCATTGATTTCAACATCATATACAAATGCCACTATATATAGGCACTTACATTAATGCATAAGTAGATAAAGAGATATGAGTTATACATGTGGAAAGTCACAACATAATGGATGCATTCATAACACTCCCTCTTGACTATCCACATGATGAAAGATTATCCATTAATACATTTAGTGATGTTGCCTCGTTAAAAACCTTGCTAGGAAAACCCAGTGGGATAAAACCATAGCTAAGGGAAAAAGAGTGCAACACGTATTTTCTCCCCTTGATATTTATGAATCAGGTGTGTTGCCTCATTAAAAACCTTACTAAGAAAAATCAGTGGGATAAAACATAGTGAAGGATAAAAGAGTGCAACATATAAAGTCCTCCCTCTCATCTTCGTATCTTTTAAGTGAAGTGTGTTGAACTTCCTCATCTTCATATCATTTAAGTGAAGTGTGTCAAACTACTAGTAAAATTTCTCCAAACTTTTGTACTCAATGATTTTTGTCTTGACCACTTGACGTGAAAATCTTTAAGTCGAACATTGACGTATGTCATTCATTCCAAACTTTTAGTCCCTGCTCTCGTAAGTACAATTCTTTAAGTTGAACTTTGTAAAACTAATGTCTCCTCCTCTCCTAAATAAAAGTCACAAGATCATCAAATGTGATGTGTTATATTCCCTGCATCTACAAGACTAACCAAACTTGTTTTCATGGGTTAGTGAAATATTATCAAATATCGCTCATACCTGAAATATGTGTTTTTACTCATTCCGGTGTCTTCTCGGTTGACATAGGCTATATATTACGATAATAAGTTCGTGTGGAAGATATAATAATCATGAATACCTAGTAAGACTGTAATGCCATGTGCATTTAACTATGGTACTTCTAGAATGAAAATCTCTACTTTGGTAGGAGATGAAATAAATAATTTTCCATATCAAGTAATTGGACAATATTTAATGCACTTTAAGTATGAGCTATGTCCATTGTAAAATGTCCCACCATCTTTTCAATATATACTTTGATGGATTGCTAAACATATCATTACACATATACTCGAACTGTAGGTCAAGTAACAAGTGCACTATGTCAAGGACTTTCAAAAATCCACCCTTTAAGAGAGAAATTTTGATAAAAAGCTGGATAATACTATCAAAGTTATGTTACTCTTTTTTCGGGATATCTCATGAGTTTTAAAACAGTCAACCCCCTTTTTTCGGGATATCTCTTAAGGTATTGATATCAATGTTGCAAGCATCATCAATCCATCAAGGGCTTTTCCATCTTGACCAATTACGCAAGTACATTCACTCTTCAACTGGAAAAACAATAACATCTATTTCTCCATTATATAATGTACCATTGTTATACATTGAAGTATCATAATCACTAGGTTGACTTTATCACATGTGGTGTATTGGTGCACAATAATTACATCCTACGATGTTTCATATTACATTTTAAGAACTCAGTTGCTTTAGGATACTCATGAGGAATTCCATTTATATTCAATTCAATCATATAACAAATATAACATATTCAGAATCGAATCTATTTGTTCCGATCATAACGTTCTCGAGAACTTACGTTACATGATTTTGACACATTAAATCCTTCATCAGGTATTTTCATGTAAACTTTTAGTGTCAAGTAAATCATGATATTTATTAGACGCATTTCAATTCCCTCATTGCATTACCAGACTACTAACATAATGAAAAATCATTGTATCCACCACTGGAGAATGCGTCTCCTCATAATCAATTATAGGTCTTTGTGAAATTCCAGTGCCACCAATTTTACCTTATATCATTTTCTTTTCAAATGTTGATTCGCACAAAAGACCTTTTCATATCGATATGTTTTACAACTTTTGTTGTATGGACTACTGGTCCAAAACTTCCTTTTCAATAGAGAATTCAACTCTGTATTTGCGTCTTTCCATTTTAGCCAATCGTTTATTTGTATTCATTCATAGGCAGATCTTAAATCTTGATCCTCATTTCAAGCGCTACATTACATAAAATTTATGACGACGTCAATTTTATTTCGATTCCATACATTTCGTAGACATGATACTATATAACGAGATCTCTTTATTTTCAGGTACCTGAGGTTCTTTTGGAACCATCATGCCTAATGTCTCTTTAGGAGACCTTTTTACTATAACCTCGACTTGACCATCTTTATTACTTGCTCCAATTTCTCGAGGATTTTTTTTATTCTTTTGAATCGAATAGTCTACCACGCTTCAGGTGTGCAGTAGGCTTATTACTACTATATGATTGTCCTTCCCGGACGTTCATCTTAAATGGAGCATTAGCAGTTGGTATATGTGACTTGATTAGTTATTCATCATATTTAGGTCAGTTAATACGTCTGGTAATTAATTCGCTAATCTCTGTGAATGAATTATCCTTTGAACTTCTAGTTCAAATTGTTTAGTATGAGGATCAATGATATTTCATTCTAACTCATTTCTATTTCCAACTGCCTTTTGTCTCCCCCTGATGTTGGAAATGTTAATCCATTGAGATGGATATCAATTAATTTAGATGTAAATAAATCTCTTGTTGAAGGCCCTATAAATCGTCATATATTCCAAATCACCTTTTAAGTCCCGTCTCCGTGCGTCGTGGTGGATCAATTTCAATATATGTCGCACAAAAAAAATCTTAGATGGGCAATATTTGGTTCCTGACCAAAAACCAACTATAATGGGGAGAAACTATTACCACGTATTGGCTTGATGTGAATAAATTTTACTGCATGTAAAATCACATTTAATCAAATATAAACATGAAATTTTGCTCTCGTGATCATTTACGTTGCAATCAATAGTAGACGTTTTAGTGATCATCTCAATGAAATCAATATGTGTATGAACATAAACTACTATTATTTCAATATTTAGGAATTGAATTCACCAAATATTCCATTTTGGAATAATGTGCTTGCTATCTTATTAGCTACGCCATATATCACACAAACTTCAGGTTATGCACTTGATAATCATTTAGACGATGCATCGATTTTAATACTAAATGGTATCATGTTCGGATATATGTATCTTTTAATCAATTACAAAATAATATGGCAAATATATAAGTTCGCATAAGAGCAAACATTACATGCTATGTATCTCAGATAGAAGAATCTTTATGTTCTTCATTATGTTCACATCATCATCGACTCAGTGTGGTCTTACCGGTGATGCCAACTAATTAAATAATTATGATCCATAAACTAAACTTCTAGTTTATGATCAAATATGTATTACTTGCACGTATGTAATACAAAACATAAGATATGAAAGAATGGATTGTAACTTCAATATTCAAACTATCATGTTATGTAATCACTCCTTTTATTTGCCTTATGTGGTGGTCAATCTCATTAGTAACATGGTCATTATTGCATTTTTGATGATCGATCTCATTATTAACTTGCATTTTTGATGATCGATCTCATTATTGCATTTTTGATGATCGATCTCATTATTAACTTGGCTATCATTATAGTCATTGATGATTGATCACATAATGAACATCATTATAACTTCTGATGGTCGATCTCATTATCAAAATAACCATCACTGCAATTTTCTCAATTATGTCCAAGATCTTGAAATTTTCAATGATCGTTACATAATCACATTCACTTCATGAAATGGAGTAAAACTAACCAAGCTTTATTATTTTCTTGGACATAAGAATATAAAGTCATTTCAAACCTTTTATACCCTTTTGATGGTATTGCTGCTTCAGGAGCGTATAAAACTGAGAAGTATTTATATTCCTCAATTACCATGATCATGGACTTTACACTGATCATTAGATCATCACATTAGCTTTAAGGAATGGATTATAACTATATAACTTTCATAGTGGCATCATTACAATTTCCTTAATTATGTAAATGGTCATCATTTTTACAATGATCATTATGTCATCACATTCACTTCAGGGAATAAATTAGAACAACCCAACCTTCATGATGGTCGTTTCAAACCTTAAATAAGACATCACTTTGTCAGGGACAGCTATGAAAAAGGTTTGATTTCTCTACATCATGTTCCAACAGAGGATCAGCTGGAAGATGTGTTGACAAAAGCTTTAGACACATCTACCTTTGAAAGTCTGATCACTTGAATTTGTATGTTAAACATGGATTAAAAGGGAAAATTTTGTTATTCCATTAATAAAAACATTAAAATGTTGTCAGAAAATCTAAAATTCAAACTTATAAATAGCTATTAATTGAACATCTGTTCAGAAATTTCAAAAGTCTGATCAGACTAAAACAACCATTGTTCCATTAAATTAATATTTGTTCAGACATTTCAAAAGTCTAGCACTGTTAAAGGGTAAACACTGTTTCTCATCATCTGTTGACTACTTAACAGATGTTTTGAAACAACTGTCATCGATTAACCATATTCCAACAGTGTTTACCTAGTGGGACAGACCTTAGCCATCATATCTTTTATCAGATTTTTACCACGTCTGCTATCAAAAGCAATACTTTTTTCACGTAAGCATCACTTTTTCAAAACTCTATAAAACTCCTGTTTCATCCAAACAGAGTTTACACTTTCTACTCGAATTCAAAATTCTACTTAGAAGTTTTCTCTCTCGTTTACAAACAACCTCCATTTCTCCGTCTATTATCGAACTCTAGGTGAAAACCCCCCACAATTATCTCCCATACCTGGTTAAAACCGATGATATCACACCATTTCATACCATCATCGATCTGCTGATGCACCAATCTATGTTGATACTCTGCAAACCTTTTGGTTAAATGCTGAAGTTCTACTTATAAATAACAAGCCAGCTTCCATCATTTCTAAATTTGGTGACACCAGCATTGAAATCTCTACACAATCCATTTTGACCTCATTTTCACTAAATGACCTAGAGTTACTTTTATGTAGATAAATATTTTTTTAGTTTAACACTAGACACTACTAGTACTATACCACACTAGCATGGAAGTGTACTTATAAAATGTAATAAAGCCTATGAAGTTAGGATGTCGAAGCCAAGAGACACCAGCGACACCTAAATTAGACTTTGACTAAAAATAAAGAAAATTGGTTTATTTAATTTAGGGGTTCCGAATACTTAACTATGGGAGTTAACCAAGAATACTTAAACAACTAGAATACACTTCAAATACTTATGTGAAATCAGGGATGAAAAAAACACTACCTAGGACTAGAATCCTATTTGTGAATCTCGGTTTTCTCTTGACTATAGTAAATACGATGGAACCAGGATCTTATGATATGCCACCATCAGAAAACCGAGTGGATCCCTAACCAATCTCTTAGTGTGACCTAAAGGGAAACTCTAAGAGGCATGTGAATTCATTGGTGGTTCGATTACCTCTTAGTCCTTCCAACAATACTAAAGTACCATAAAGATATATCACTTTCAGGTCTCACTATCTTAATATACCGTAAAGTGCAAGGAGTAACCTAAAAACACTTGATAAGACTTGGGATAACAAAGTATATCATGAAACCTAGGGAAACCTCATTTCGATGCGCTTTAAGCTAAATACCTAAAACCAAAGACTACCAAACTACCTTTCACCTCTCGATCTCAACAATAGGTAGAACACTTAATTCATCTAAACTCTCAATTAATGTTCCTATGGAATTCATGCTCAGAAAATGACAAACTCGTAACAAACATATAGTTGGCAACTAATATGCCTCTATGCATGAAAGATATTCACAAAGACTTATATGGAACGACTAAGTGATTGTAATCCAGTACTAAGTATGCCCACACATCATATAAAATACAATTAAGTTGTTTACAATAGCATTCATCCATCAATGAGTTACCAAACTCCACCAAACTCATCAACTCTACATAATTCCCCAACTCCAATAAACTCAGCCACTATAATAAACTCTCCGACCCCAATTGATGTATTGACACACATAAAATGCACTTCCAGACTCCCTTTTGACAATAGCATCAAATCTCAACTCTCAATTGTCACACCCTTAAAATCCACCGCAAGGTTTTACCGCGTGGCGCATAACAAACCATGATACTCATTGCCATTAGTTACATGGAACAACTGTAAATGCCAAGACCATTTAGTTCATTTCAAAACCAAGTTTACTATTTTTGCAAAAATTATTCAAACATTGCGGAAGCGTAAAATATTGTATTAAGTTTAAATCATGCGCAAAACAATGCGCCAAAAACCATGGAAATAGTAAAAACCGAAATAATGCTTAGTTAATGTTTCAAAATGAACGACTCCAACGAAATGCATCTCCTAACTTGTGTGTCGCCTAGCGACCTGCAAAAGCATGCTAAGTGTGTCAGCATAAAGCTGGTGAATTTACAGTTAAAAGTAACCAAAAGTTAAAGTAGAAAACACTAGTTTCAAACGCAAGTCATGGGAAGCTAACCCAAAGCTAAGTAACTAAACATGTGGTACCGAAAACTGATAGATTGTTATGTGCCTTCCTCCAAAGTCTATCAACAATGGTAACAATGTGGTCAATAGTTCACATCCGGCTCCCAAGCACGGTGTGAGGCTGCTGCACAACCTAATAACGCTATCAATTAATACCCTGTTTGCCTCCAACAACTAACTCGGTATATAAGTAAGGACTTTGAATAATATAGTTTCGTTTAATTTACTAAGGACATGAAGAGTACGAAAACTAGTATAGTAGATTCCTTCTAGAGTCAAAAGTGCTCTCCTCCAGGGAGAAAATGGTCCCTCACGAGATACATGCTTTTGAATAAAATTAGTGAAACTCACCTTAGGTATAAATCCAAACTCCAAAACGTAAATAGTGAACCGCTAACGACTCCCTAGTTTTATAAAACGACCTAACCACATTCAAATACATGCAATCCCACATATTTAAGATGTTAATCAGATTTAAACTTATAAGATCCATCATTAATATCAACTACAATAATCCTAGATCATCAACAACATACATATGCAAGTTTTCATGCAAAAATCTATCATATAGCCCTATGTATCATATTAATCCACATGTTATTCATCATTAAAACTCATGATAAATGTTTTTAAACTTTTACATCAGATCTGGACAAGTAAGGTTTGTTGTTTTAAAACATGATTAAAAGGATTAACACATAAAAGAAAGATTAATACACCTCAAACTCTTTGTATTAATGATTTTATTGCGTCATAAGCTCCTAGGATCTTGTTTTTAAGGTTTTGCAAGGACGATTATTTTCGTTGGGGATGGTTTATAGGCAAATTAGGGTTCTGGTTATGAGAAATTTGGAGTTAAAAATCCATTTTATAACAAATTCACAACTTTGTGCAAGTCTAACAACCCCTCACATCACGTGGTCAGTTTTGGGTTGTCTGGCCGTGTGACGCGGCGCATTCCAGATAGGTGTGGGCTGGTTTGGGCATAAGGCTTGGGCCGGTCCACTTACTCTTTTTTTTATTACTATGTGGGCTTGCATATTGCTACTAACACTTTAAATATCAAACCCAATATTTTATGACCCGAGTTACCTTCTCGTTATTAGAAAATTGGAGTTAAAAATCAGTTTTATAACAAATTCACGACTTTGTGCCTGTCTAACAACCCCTCACATCACGTGGTGAGTTTTGGGTTGTTTGGTTGTGTGACGCGGCGCGTTCCAGATGGGTGTGGGCTGGTTTGGGCATAAGGCTTGGGCCGGTCCACTTATTCTTTTTTTTTATTACTATGTGGGCTTGCATATTGCTACTAACACTTTAAATATCAAACCCAATATTTTATGACCCGAGTTACCTTCTTGTTGCGTCTCGCGTCAGTTACAGACTCAGTAACACGTTTCGCTTAAATATACAAAATTACACATAAGTTCACAAATAAATTCGCATAAGCACATAATTTCAAATAATATCAAACGAGTTATGCTACAATTACTTGTTTTGTTATTTTACCAACGTTCGGGGTCATTTACTCGTATATGGGATACGGTAATTCCCCGAATTACCGTTTAGGCAGTTATTAACCTATAACATTGTACCGTGCGACTCACTTAACTAACCCTAGTCAAGAAAAACGCTACGAATATACATAAGTTAACTGTTTAGTTAAAGTATTAACCTGAAAATGTGGGATATCACTTCAGTAACTTTCCAACTACAATTGGTGTATTGTCACCTATAACATTCACTTATGCGTTACATTAAGGGTACCGTGACATTCGATCACATCTTTTCTAAACTCATATCTACTACTATCTTGAGATATTCCAATGCAGATTGGGCTAGTTGCCTTGAAACTTGTCGTTCAACGTAAAATGTGGGAACCTTATCTCCTGTAGTGCGAAGAAACCTACTTTCTTTCAATCAAGTGGTGAATCCGAGTATCGTGGCATGGCCAACACTGTAGCCGAGATTATTTGGCTCACTCATTTACTTTGCGAGCTACATGCTTTACCTCCAGATAATAGTTTGAACCCCTAATAATATTTTATGCAATGTTCTACTATAGCCATAACAACGGGTGGAGGTTACTTAGGGAGAGAGGGGCCTTGGGCCCCCTGTTTTATTTTTAGGATTAATAAGTTCAAGTTATCCTACATAGTGTAACAAAAATGAGAAGGGTGGGGAGGATACAAAAAACACAATAGATCACGAAATATAACACAATGAGTTACAAAATATAACACAATATCGAGGAAAAAGGATACAAAGAATCACAGAAATGATCATTAACGAAACTAAAGAAAAGACACAACGTAACATAAAAGACATAATGACGTAAAACAAATTTTAAAAACTAAAACATAAAAATCCAAAAAATCAAAAATAGGATTTGATGAGACGGGACCAATGCCGCTTGAATGAGTTCAATCAGACTTCGTTTGATACTCTTCTTACGATTTCCTTTTTTCCACTATGTATTTGATCATAACCCTTAAGTAATATTATCTTCATTTGGTTGGGATCCTCCAAGGATGGAAAGGACACTCTTTTTGCCCATCCTAGAACCGTTTGCACTGCCATCCCATTTTTATCCTAAACTCACCAAAACACTAGTAACCTTTCTTTCAGCCACCACAGAACTTTTTTTTGGGGTCAAATGGTCATATGAGTGGGTCAAACGGTCTTATGATTGTTGGTAACAGTAAAAAAAATGGAGAATATAATTGGTATATGAACTTGTGATTGCAACCCGAGGGGTGACGACGGTGTACCCACTTAGAGTATGTACCCGCAACCTCTACCCACATGTACGTCCCTCATCCCTAATTCAAATGCCCCCATATGGCTTTCGGCTTCGTTATCGTCCATGACGTTTATTTGTTAAATTTTAAAACTGAATTGGTAAATCATCTATGTATATATAAACGATTTTGAATTTTATTTATAGTAAAAAGTAAAAAATTGATAAAAGTTGGTTCCACTTATGCTAGAAATCAACTTATTCATAAAAAAATATATTCACAATCACACTTGTTTATAAATGAACAAACAAATTGAACAAAATGATTGATTACATTGCCTAACTTCCAATATTCACCGAACCTTAAGTCAAACCTAAATAAGTTGACCATCTTTATTAATTTCAATCCATTTTTAACGACTTGGTTGTTGCTTCTTGGACATGAATTTCTTCCGTATGCACAACTTGTTTGGGAGCCTCCTTCACTTTTGTTTCATTCAAAATCAACGACTCTAATCTATCTTCAACTTCTTCCACCTGCTCCATTATCGTAAAAAATTAGTTATTAATTTCACAATGTAAATTAAGACCACTTCAAACTTTATCATTAATGGAACTGTTTTTAACTAAATTAAAGCGGTTTATATTTTTGATTAAGTCAATAAGTTATAAGAAGGCCAAATAAGGAGAGCCAAACATGCACTAAATTCATGGAAATGCTTTAATTATACTATTAAAATGTATACTCATGTGAATTACTAGCGCATAAATAAAATCAAACATAGGAAAAGACAAAGTGACTTTGATCTTAGCTCTAAAACAAATATATGTTTTCCAAGTGTGCTTGCCCATACTGACACAAAGAGGCATTTAACTAATCATTTAATCTTTGTTTATTTTTGTAAATAATGACCATAATCTTAAAATATCTTCGTACTTTAATTAAATAACTTGTGTTACATGTGGGAAACGTATGGACATACAATGCACATGCAACCAATTGGATCGAAAAATAATAAAATTATATAGACTTTCTTGTTCCACTTGTAATATAATTATTTTCATACTTTAGTTCTTTTAAAAACATATTAATTTGATTCCAATCAAGTTCACGATGTTTCAAATGGCCCTATTGATCCATAATCACTTCTACCAAACCCCAGTTTTACTCTATACCCGACCCGTTAAGTTTAGCAGATTCCAAGAAAAAGTCAATATAGACATTTAAATTGAAAATCATAGTTATTCTGGTAATTAATTATTTTACTATAAGTTAAAAATTAATATATAAGATTTTGTTATCTTATTAAATCATAAACTATTGTGTTAACCGTACGAGAGCAGGAAAAAAATATTTGAACTTACAATGCGCATGCAGCGACTTGGAATATCGAAATATAATTTATATATCTATCATACTAATTTCCCAGTTGTAGTATATTTATTTGAATAATCTGTCTATTAATTTAACAGTTTATTAAATTGTGGAAGATAGTTTACACCCTTACTCACAAAATTATACATAAAATAATTTTATATGAAAAATAAAGGGATTCTAGGAAAAATTTTATTTGTAATTGCATATATAATAAGATTTTTTTTAAGGAGTATTGAGGATATATGTACAATACTCCATATGGCTAGTAATCAAACCTTATCGATGATATCATTGGCGATATGAGCACTCTTGGCTACGCCTTCAACAAGTTCATCAACGGCTTCCATGGTTTTTCTTAGGCTGCTATTTTCAGGAAGATCATCGGTGATATTATCAATCACATTATCAACTTTCTCAGCTACCGACTCGATAGTTTCCATTATATAATCAGCCGTGTTCACCACATTGTCCACCTTATCTGCATATGTATAGATTGAAACTGTTAAAAAATTTATTATGCAAGAAATTAAAGTTATCTAGCTACAATGTGATTTAAACAAGTCTCCGTTACAATAGGTGTGTTCATGGCTTGGTTAGCGACACTGGTATTAATTGAAACACGTGGCCACAACCTTAACAATATCTTTGGAAAATGATAAACCAAACTGGTCAGGATGGTTGTGTTGCCCAATTTCTTAAATACAAAGGAAATGGTTCGGTTTTGGCTGTTTGAATAGTTATTGTTAACTTCTTTTCAAAATATGGTAGTTTGTGTTGAATTTTTTTAAAACTATACGAAGGCTAGTTAATATGATACATATAAAAAAACGCATATTCTAAAAAATAATAAACGATAAAAAACCTAAAAGATTCGACGGTCGGTTGAATTACATGACCAATTTGCTTCGATATAAACAACATAATTGGTTTTACCGGTTTGTAAAATGACCTAATACTTGATGCAAGAAATAGTATTGAGAATAATATATGTTCATACTCTTTATTAGAAGTAATGGCCCCCATTTATGCGTGCAAAAGGGTAAAACAAATGTTAACACGATACCCACAATCCAATTTCTCCTGAAAATTCATACAAACAAGAAATAACTTGTTTAGAACTTTAGATTGTTCATACAACAATTAAATTTAACACATAGTAGAAAATAAACGAAAAAATGGACATTTTTCGAAGCTTACATGGAGCCGGAAGGTGATCCAGAAGGAAGAGGAACTCCAGGAGGCGGAGTGATATTATTGCGTATAACAAAGCTTCTTTGCGGTATAGTCACCATGGGATCAAACTGCAAGTTTCTACTGTTGAAGCCATGAAATCCATAACATGAAAGATCCTTGTTCTTTGAGAATGATGCTTGGGATGCTGGATTATATGAAAAAGATGTAAAGTTAAGAGATGGGCGTGTCGATGATATCGATGAACAACCGATCAATCTCGACATAGACATTGACATTTCTTGGTTTCGAGTAGAATTGTTTTGATGGAGTTGTTTGGGGGTGTGAATATATAGTATGTTAACGTTTATAAGTATATTTGCATTTGTGCATACGGGTATATATATGTGTCTTTTTATAGAGAGATGCGAAAATATTGAATATATTATGACAGGGTCAATGAATAGGAGCCAATTACACGCTGTTTTCTTATGGTCAACGATGAAGGTTTCTTGTCACATGCATTTGGTGTTATCTTATTCTACCATGATGTTCTTATTTTAATATTTACTTGTTAATATTGTTGGGATATATTTATTGCACTTACGTTGTTGTTTCCGTTTACCTTCCAAGCTTCAGGTAACTAGCGGGCTACCACCTTCGCTTCGCTTCTAATATATAGGTTAAAATCTATTTCTAAAAAATCTAGTTTTATTATTATATTATTTCCACCTCCCTAATAAAAGAGTAGCCCGGATGTAATATGGTCTCTTACTAAGCTCTTCACTTATGTTCTACATAGACTTCAACTAGGTTTACACGTGTCCATCTAACAAACCATCTTAAAACTACAAATGCCCACCCGGTTACCCATTCGACCAGTTCATCTTCCATCGCCATTTTACATCGCGTCTCCAATCTCTTTGATGAATCTTTGATTTTCATCTTGCTAATACATCCTATGATTTATGTTCAATCGGCTTCAGATCGTGTGGCAGATTAAGAAATAAAGGGGCATCTCATTGATTGATCTCGATGATAGCGTTTGATACTTCCATCGTTCTCTCTATATTTTGCTGATCCATTTTCATTTCTACTTCCAAGATTCAAAAACTGATCTTACATCTTCAAGGTACAATCTTTTCTCTTCTTTGTTTGTATGTTCTTTTATTCTCATGATTTGTTGTATACCTTTTCGTCATTTGAAATTGATCAATATAAACCCTAATGTTATATGATTACTGATTTTGCACCTTCTTTGTCGCTGATAGAAATCGATTATAAACCCTAATGTTATATGTATACTGATTTTATACATTCTATTCGTTTCTCCTTTGATATGTCAATACGAATTTTACATCTTCATGGTATACTATTTCTCAACTTTGTTTCTATTTTTCTTTTTTTTGCTATTTTCATCAAATAAAAAAAAAGAGTATTGGCCATTTATATTGGTTTATTGTGGCTATGCAATTTACATCAGGAAATAAACCTACCTGGTAACAATTATGTTTTGGTAAATCTATGTTTTTGTTGATTGGGCAATGTTCAGTAGCTGTTTTATTTAATTGCAAATTGTGTCGGTTATTTGAACAAACATGTATGTCATTGGTACAATTCCTTCCATTGGATTTACTTGAATTGTCTAATCTTTTCACAAACAATTCATTGTTTTAGAACTCATTGATTAATCATTCGTACACGGAACCTAAACAAAACTGAAATTGAATGGCTTAGTGAATAGATAGGTATAATATGAATCCTAATGTACTGTTTGCAACTTTTATGGCATTTTTATGATTTGGTACTCATGTTGTTGATTTGATATTGGCGCAGTCTCTTTTGGTTTTTGCTAAATTGGTGCATTTTGAGCTCTTTCTCCTTCTGCAGGGTACCTCCCTTTTACCATATCTATCAAAACGAACAATTTAAATTGATAATGTGGCTTATAAAATAGAAATACATGAGTATTTCCGGATGACAATTGTTAAGAAGGTTGTTTTTACATTGTGACAGGGTAGAAAGTAACTACATACAACAACAGTGTTACACATAGGTTTAGATGAGCGAAGAACCTTAAAATATAGTTTTACTTTCGCGTTTTGAATTTGATATTTTTTCAACATAATTAATGGTGCTTATAGTTTGAATTTATTAAGGTCCTCCAAATTTACTTTATATCTACATGAATATTGATTTTAACTTGGTTTTATGGCGCAAGGCGCATCAAGGCTCAAGGTCGCCTTTTTGCTCAACACTTAGAGGAATTCCAAGAAGCGCCAAAAAGGCATGCGTTTAGGTCTTTTTCTAGGCTCTTTAGGCTTGAGGTGCGTGCCTTTTGGACATGATGTGTTTTTATGCTGCAATCTATTGTACAATGGTTTTTTTGGCCTGCACATGTAGGTAAAATTATATAAATCTTTAAAAAAACAGATAAAAACTTATTCATAGCTATATTTTGGATTGGGGAAGCTAAAACCCTATTGAATATATATTAACGTCTTGCGCAGCTTGCCGCTTTTGCGCTTGGCACATTGCGCCTTGGTTTTAGAACCCGTCGCTTTTATGTGTGATGTCCCATCATTTATACATGTTCTATACATGTATTCTCCACTCTTTTTGCAAATATTTGTGCCTTATTCCTTGTAAAACAGAGGTAAATTGTTCCTTTGAGTTAACTGCAGGTATTCAAAGCCAAACAGGGAAAAGGAGCGGAAACAAGCACAATGGGAAAAAATTTGAAGACTTTGAAAACTACAGCAGAGTGTGCACGGTCATGCTCTGGCCATGCATAGACGGGCTGCTGTCAAAATTCAACAACTCAACATTTCAGCCATCCAGATGAGAAAGTCAATGAGCACAGGCCTGCACACCGTAGTGCACGGCCGTGCACCATGATACGTGCTCCCTAAGGCTTCAACCGACAAAGATTGACACCTTTACTGAAGAGCACAGGCGTGAAGGAGACCAGGCTTGCTCAGAAGGACTTCCAGTACCAACGGACAGTACCAAGGACTTCCAGTACCAACGGACAGTACCCGACTGTTGTGCATGGGCGTGCCACACCTGAAGCACGGGCGTGCATGCCCTGGGAGGTCTATAAAAGGAGACCATCACTCATCAGTTTTGCATCCCTTCCACCCGAATCTCCCCCACATTTCTGTTATCTTAGGGTCTAGTAAGTGACCTTTGTGGCTTAATGCCCGGCTATCAAAATCTCACTTAGGGTCGGTACGGTCTTTATACTTGGTCCTTGTGATAAGACAGGACATGGTAAACCAAGAATTAGTGAACCCGTGTTGGAAACGACCGGTCTTTATTCTCTTCTATTAGTATATTGCCGTACGATCAGTGATAGTCCAATCAACTTTTGAAAAGATAATTAATTCAAGTAGGAGATGAGCGTGAGCGGGACAGCCACGACTCCTCTATGATGTCAAGTGGTAGCTTGTTCGGCCATGCTCCGGCCGCCTGCAAGTTATTCATAAAAGTTTAGAGTCGTTAGATGTCAATATCGCAACATTAGGAGGTGGGTTCTCCGGGGTTGGGTATACACAGTCTCGGGAAATCCTCTCCGCGCTGTTGAGAGGTGAGCTTATCGGACAAGGAAGACCCTCATAATAACAAGTGAGAACATAAAACGTCTTTAAAGGTATGCGGTAATGCGCATCTTGGACACATCACTCAATTAAATGTTTACTGTTAATTCATGCCAAGACAAGTCGTATCCCCAAGCAACACTTTTATTTGGATATTGGTTTTCTTCTCGATTACTTTCTTTTTCTCTCACTTTTATTTATCCTTATTCTTATTTTAGTAACTTAAAACCAAGTAGGGAGAGTCGTGTCTTTGTGTCACACCACACCAACGGCGGAAACACGTGGCCCAACGCTCGAAAGCATATCAAAGTCAAGATTAACACAAACCGTATTTAATTAGAAAAGAATATATTATTAAGATGTCGAAAATGAGTACCTTGTTACAACATTTCACAAAACAACAAACAGTAAGTTCATACATGTGATTTGTCCATCCAAGTCCTAACCAATGGAAAATATTTATGAAACACCGACAAGTATCCGACATTCCCATATTCCACCGCACTAGCCTCATATCTATTCAGCACTTAGTTACCTAAAAGATATGTTTAAAAAGACGTAAATATATAAAATATTGGTGAGTTCACAGGTTTTAGTTCCATAACAACATTTTAACAACATGTGCGAAACAAACACAAGTCGTGACCTTTGTAAGGAGAAGCTAGCTCCCACAAAACTACGATGACGAGTAATCCCTTGAGCCCATAACCAAACCAAGACTAATAATGGCCCGCAGGCAGAAGTTGTTTCTCGAAAAATAACAACTTAGTTCAGAATACGTGCACCGTTAGCTTACACAGTTGCATAATCGACGCTATCGATTAGGGGTGGCCCTTGTCAGGCACCAATAGTACTATCCAAATATTCCTTCAATTCTCGATTTCAACACACACACAACATATGAGTAAATGGTTACAGTAGCGACGACTCACCCCGAGTGGTGTACAAATAACAAAACCTAAGTACTCATCATTCCACTTATCACATTTTAACATTTAAAAATAATTTGACTTGTAATAACATTTGACAAAACATATCTTTCCCCCAGACAAAAACAGTAAAAAGGGGTCGTGAAACTCACCTTATAATCCTTGCTTAGGTAGAAAACAAAGCTTAAAGCTTTGACCGACTTCCTCGTGCCCTAATTACCAACAAAGGACACCTTAAAGTCTATCGCATATAAGTCTAGCTTATTTTCCGGTTATAAGATAGGTTATTCAACTACCTAGACTCGTGTGTACAAACCCAGGTCTTAAATGTTTAACTCGACGAACCGATCATGACTTAAATTAATGCATGTGTTAACATACGACATAGTACCCTAGTTGCGCACCTATTACTAATCGTCTGTAACCACATCAGACTATTACCACGAAGTGTATAACTCATCTCGAGCCGTAGCTTGTCTCGTAAGTAGGATAAATGTATCTGTCTTGTATAATTACTTTCAGAAAATACTTCTCGATAAAATACAATAATAATTATTAAAACCGATCAATAACAGTTTTCCTAGAATCCAAGCATTTTAAAGGTTTTGAAACATTATTTTTCATAAAAGTGTTCATAATAGATTGAACCCTTATGTACTATAAATCCGAACAACAAACATTGTTTAATTGTCAAAGACCTTTAAAAGTCACATTTGACACTCGGTAGGTACTACATTTTTGTCTTGGAATATTATGCAAGATTTACCATCAATGTTTCAAACAATTATTTGTCAAAGACGTCTCAATTTTGTAAAAAAAAAAAAAAACACTCACTTGTCAAAACACTTGGGAAATTTACTTATAAAAACATACACGACAATATCAGTTTCGTTGCGCTTCGAATTTATAAAATTGCGGCAGAGTTTCCTCTGTTTTTGGTACGAACCAGACAACACAAGTTTTCTACAAATTTCCCAAAAAGCAATTCTAAACACAAGACAATACATTTATCCGTAACATTCGAAATCAAACAATACTTTATACATTTCGATTACATTTATATGAACTACCATTTATATAAATATACACATATATAATATACATACAGTCCAACAATTTAGTCTGATATTGAGATTATAAGTCACATTTAGTATATACAAATACCAGTCCATCGATTTATACTTTTCGTATACTATCTTTATCGGTTTGCTTCGCGAGCTTACTCTATTTTATATTTCGTATTTATAGTTTATAAATACTATCGAGATAATAAATACGAAGTAGTTATACCGAAGCGTGCGCGCGTGACCCGACATGTTTCGAACGACGCATTTACCGGACAGTTTGACCGGGTTGACTGGGTACTGAGTTGAGTAGATCTTAACTGTTTGACCACAGTTGACTTGGGTTTGACCAGTGATCATATCTGGCTCGATGACTGTTTGACTAAAGCTGACAAGAATCGAGCTGAAACGAAACCCGGACCACCCAAATGGATCTGAAGCCCCCGAGACCTGAAACCTGAACCATAGAGACTGAAGGCTCGAAACCTGACTTGAGGACAAACCCACTACCAACCATCACACGAGACCACCAACACAAGCAACCGGTCCACCACCTGCTGCCCGTCGAAACCCAACAAACAACCACCATCATTTTCGTCAACTTCAATTGGTACCACCACTACCGTAACTGTTACCTACCCAGCCGAAACTGTAGAGGATCGCATTGTAAGAAATCAACAACGTAATCATAAAAATGAAGTAATCTAGGTGCGGAAACCCTAGATCACATGCAAAATGATAAAAAAACAAATCAGAACATAATTAGATCCTTTTCAATAAACATTTCCATTTATAAACATTCAATTACACTTGATGAAGATTAGGTTTACAATGAAAACTGACTTTCAGAAGTTTCTAGACCAGACACAGAACTCACACACAAGACCCAGATAAAATGACCAACAACCTAACCTGAAACAAAAACATAAACTATTTATATGCTGCTCCATTCGAGCCCACGCTTAGGTCGAATAGACCCTTCGACCTTCAACATAGCTCGAACCAATAATCAAACTTTCACAAACTTCCTTCGACCCTTCACAATCCCCTTCTACCTCAAGATTGGTTGAATGGGTCTACTTAACATCAACATCTTTATAATAAACGCCATATTATGAAATCCAAAGCAATAGTCACATTCGTGCACTTACAAACTCCCCCTTGACTATTGCTTGGATTGTTGTCTCTCATGATCTAGCGCCTTGTCCAACAATTTAATCCTAATAATCTTCTTTTGCTTCATACTCATTTCAGGTTCTAGTTGTCGTTTTTACGAACCTTTCTTCACTTCACGAACCTTCACATATTTTCCAGCTTCTTGTTGTAGTCACAACCAGCATTCACATCCCATGCAAAACAGAAACATACAACTCTGTAAAACTTCATCGCCTGTTCCACATCTTGAACTTCAAAATGTATCGGATTGAAATACAACATATTGATATCTTCACTTGAGCAGTTAATCATCCACATAGGATCAGATATGCGTATTTTCTTGTATTCAACCTTCGGATCTTTATCTTTCAACACAATTACTGCTTCAGCTGTTTTCCAGTCATAGTACCAAAACACAAACTCATTGCTGAAGTGTTGTTGGATAGGCTTCAAAGGTATCCTCTTCATCACCACAGGAGGTTTATATTTCAAAGTCACTCTCTTCATGCCGATAATGGGATCAACATCTTTAGGAACTTTCCGTTTAGGATATTGAGGCCTAAACATATCCCATCTTGTTTTGCTTTCCCATGACATCTTGTCAGCAAACCATCCAACTTCATCATTATTCACAGAAGCACCACTCATCGTGTGTCTTCAAATATCTCTAACAGCTCAATACTAAATGGTCTTAATGTCATGAAATCGGTAAAAGTACAAGATCCCTTTTTCCCACTTCACACCTATACACCATAGATATCTCAAGTACTTCCATCCCAACACTCTTCCTTTGAATAACTCGTTGTGATATTTGTATAAACCTCCCTGCACTTCTGCAATAGGTCTATTTGCTTCTTTGTCTTTTAACTTTCTCAACAAATCCTTCAATTCATCAGATCGTTTATACTTCTGATTCTGATCAGCTTCTTTCCCAAACACTTCTTCCAGAATCTTTTTTCCTTTCTGTTTAGCAAGCTTTTCAACTTCATCCAGTGTTTGCTCATTCATATCAGGAATCACTACATTCTCTTTCTGCTTATAGTATTCAAGATACTCTTCATGTGATAAGTCTTCAATTTCAACATCCTCAAAGACTGGAGTATCTTGATCATCAGAGTGATTTCCTGCTTCTTTGACTGGAATGTTAGGAATCTCTTTATCTTGCATAATCTCTTCTAGAGACTTCCCAACCTTCTTTGCTATTTCATCAAAAATCTCTTTGGAAACAGCAGCAAATACTTCCCCGTCTTCAAGATCTGGATCGTTATATTCAATCTCAAATCTCATATCATCAGTTTCAAATATCTCAGGGAATCTTCTAGTTAACTCAATCGTCCACACATTCTTCTGAAACATCCGACGATACAAAATTTTATCTTCATCAGATAAAGCTTTAATCTTTTCATTCCAAAAGATATTATCATCTGCATTAACATTCTCACCAGGTGTCTTCTTTGAACTAGACTCACCTGTGTTGTCTTTATCTGAATCTCTCTTTTTAAACTTATATTGTTCAGCATCTTGATTATCATCATCATCATCTGAACTATCATCATCATTCTTATCTCCACTCTTTCCTCCTGCATCATCATCATCAGAAGTATCATTAAAATCACCATCATCCTTACCTTGCTCATCAGAATCTTCATAATCAACTTTCTCTTCCTCATCTTCCTCCTTGGTTCCTTTTAACTATGGTGCTTTAGAGTAAAGATCTTCAATCATCTTTCTCATGTTCTTGTTTTCAGCCTTAATTTCTTTGTTTTCATCTTGAAGCAGCTTGAGTTTCTTAGCATTCCCGTTTCCCCGAGTAAGCAACTCCTTGTTCTCAGATTCAAGTTGTTTCAGTTTAGCTTCCAGCTCTTCTTGATTAGCTTTAGTAGATAAGACACTCTGTAACATAGACTTTTCATCTTCCTTCATCTGTTTTATCTCAGCTTGCTGCTGATTAAATGCTTTCATAACATCTGCAATCTGACGATTCACAACTTCCATTACTTCATTTGAAACTATAATCTGAGATGTAGATGATTAAGCACTTGGTTTAGTTGCAGGTTTAGCTGTTTTGTTCTGCACATCTTCTAATACACTTTTGAACATCCAATAGCTAGTACTTTCTTTCCAATTATCAGCAAATCAATCTCCCTATCTCTTTTCTTCTTAGGAGGTTCTCTTTTTGCCATTGTCTTGCCTCTAAATTTCTTTGTCTTAACACCAACAACAGGAGAACCTTGAAAATCAAGATTATCACACGTCAAATCATAATCTTAATCATCCAAAACTCTGGTTTTCTACTCTTCAATAGCTTTATCCATTCCTTCAATCTCACCAACCTCAGTGGGCTTGGGTTGGTGATCTTGGCTATTTCAGCTTCAGAATCCCATTCAGCATCATCTCGAGTCTCTTCTGAATCGGCAGACTCCTCGTCAACAAGTAAAGTCTTGACTTTTCCTTTACCTTTCACAGTTTTCTTCTTTTTAGTTTCAACCTCAATTTCTGAGAGAAGTCTGGTGTTGATTCCTTTTTCCTTCATCATTGCTATTTCGCACCTCACAGTGTAGTCGATGATGCGTCCTTTTCTGACTTTGCGCTTGGCTTTGTATCGAATAGCACCTTCTTGGATTAACATCGTATATTCGAATTGTGAGTATGTTGAATTTTTGCTGCACTTGCCTTCATGCGACCAATTTCCACACTTGATGCATCTGTCATGCCGTTTTGATCGTCTTTTAGCAGCACTTTTTGACTGTCCACAAAAGGGTGGATTTTGTTCCATCTTTCATCACAATTTTCTTTCGTCTGCCATCTTCTTGAAGATAATCTGTTTTAATTCTAGAGGCAGATGTGGCTGAGCAAAGTGGAAACAGCAAAGCAAGTGTTTGTCCTGCGGATGCATCTTGAGAAAGCGGAGGGGGATAAGAAAGAGAGAGATGAGAGATCACAGAAAGAGAGTAGAGAGAGGGCTAAGAGTAGGAGAGAGGGAGAGAGAAAGAGAGAGCAGAGTTCCACTTCTTTAGGGTCTCACCGGTCAAAGACCAATTTTTAGCTTTGAAGAACTTTTTTCTTGGGCTATCTTTTTGGTCTTCTCTCTTCGGTTCGCGCTCTCTGTTTATTTTGGCTCCCCCTACATATTATTACTTTTTTAAGAAGTTCTCCCTCTTGGCCCCGTCTTGTGTTGTTCCCTCCTTTGTCAACGGTGTCGCCTTTCTTTGAACTTGTAATTCCGAGCCCTCAGTGATGACATCGTCTTGAAGCTGCTTGGGTGACACATGATCGGGACTCATTTTTATTGGGTGAAGAAACGAAAGGCTAAGGCTCAAAGTGGTTTTCTAAGGGAAGGATTTATGTTTGGAGAGACACCTAATTGCCTCCATCATTTTAATTATAATTACCGGTTTTAAAACAAGAATATGTATAAACACACAAGTTCTAACCGAGTCAGAATAAGGTCGGAAATCTCTCAAAAAACGAAACGAGCAATATATGATATATATCTGCAAGCATGGTGCTCGTAAAAGGCTCAAGAATCTCACACGGACAAAATGGTAGGCTAAAGTATCGATTTTAAGCACAACTTTGGGGTATTTTTCACTTGCCATGCAACTTATTTTTCTACTTTTTTTTAATAATCTAAATGGATCTCTCGGGTTTAATTATATTCATCTTATTTTGACTGCCTTTTAATGTGAACCGTTCGGCATGAATGCCTAATAGCGATCACTCGGGCTAGTCTAATAGACTATACTAATCTACCAGAGATGACTGTGAATGATGCTACGGGTATCAAGCGGCTATGCCCGAACGACAAATGACCCACTAGATAAAATAAAATAAGCAGCAAAATGGCCCACCACACACTTAAAATTTTTGCATAAATTTAAAGTGCAGAAATGGAAAGAGAGACAAGAGAAACTAATACTCCCCTAACAATGACGTGTCCAGTCGCGTTGAAAATTGAATGAAATGACCATTTTGTCCTCCTAACATGCATTATAATATATTTTATAGATATAGATATCTAAATTTATTAAATCATCTTTGTAAAATGCAAAGCGAATTGCTGGCAAAGCTCGAGGCTCAAAGACAACACCTAGGCGAAAAAGTTAGGCCATCCCAACCAGATAATGTTGTAGGAGTATTTGTAAAAGAGTTGGGCGCTAGGCGTGGCCATATTTTTGGTATTGAGCATAACCTTCCTCTGCTACACTCTCCACTTTATTTAGTGCACATGTAAAGTGTCTTATTTATTTTTATAGTGACTTTTTTTATTTTTAAAAACTTATCCAAGGATTGTTGAATGCATGTTTGGTTGGTACATTTAGTAGGTTGGTAAATGTTAGTAGTTTATGTTGGTAGTTTGCAAATTGGGTTAATGTATGTTGATGGTAGGGTAACTTTGGTTTATATTGGTAAATGTTAGTAGTTTAGTAAATGTTAGTAGTTTACGAATTAGGTTAATGTTGATTGATTCTTTGGAAATTTAGTAAATTTGCTTTATCTTGGTATTATTGGTTTAGTGAATTAATGTTGACGATTTAGTAACTTTGGTTTATATTGGTTATTGTTAGTAGATTGGTAAATATTAGTAGTAGTAGTTGTTAGTAGTTTATGTTGGTAGTTTGCGAATTGGGTTAATGTTGATACTTTGGTAATTTGGTTTGATTGATAGTTGGCTCATTTAATCAATTCGACCCATTTGACTTTATTTCGACTCATGTAACCAATTCCACCCATTTGACCTTATTTTGCTGCAGTGGAGGATCTTGAACCAAACACCTGGTAGGGTCGGGCTCAATCTGGATGGGCCGGATTCAATACATATACAAATTTTTGGAAATTTTCGGTAAAATTTATACTACGGAACGAAAAAAGAGACCGTGCCGAGGCCCGGTTTCCAACACTAAGATCCGCCCTTGTTTTGTTGTATAATATGATATGGTTTGATTGATATTATGCTCTATTTCGGCATGTTTAATCAATTCGACCAATTTCATTGGTAGTATATTGATTTGTATATGTTGTTTAATGCTTGTAGTTTTGTAAATTTAGTTTGATTAATGATATGCTCATTTGGTTAATCTTGATATTACACTAGGATTATGTTAAAAGTTTGTTTGAAAACCCATATGTTAGAGGTCAATATGCAAAAATGATGGGTTCAATCGCCAAGGGATCAAATTTTGATAACGAAACGATGATGGTGATGATGGAGATGGTGATATGATGTAGATAATGTCAAAACAATTTATGTTTAATTAATTTGTGAGGTTTTGTACCTTATACAAGCCGAATTTATGTTTAATTAACTTGTGATATTTTGTATATATTTATGTAGTTTTGTGTGTCCCGAATCTAAAGTTGGCAGATTTGTATTGTAAAACAAGGATTAATAAAGAAAATGACAAAAAAATTAAAAAAACTAAAACAAATTGCATTAGCGGGGACACTTGTTGCCACTAATAACAACCCACTAAAGGCCCAAATAAGAGGAAAAATAGGCTAAACGACAAACATGCATTAGCTGCAGCTACAATAATCTCTAGCGGGGACTTGTGGACCATTTTCAATGAACCTTTAAGGGCAACATATACCATCATTAGCGGCGACAAATTTTGCCACCAAAGGCCCTATTCCTTGTAATGTATGAAAAAAGTACCTCAATTCCAAACATCGATCTTCATCTCAGCAACCAACTTGCAAAAACAACATGCCTATAAAGCCAAAAATCCAAGGTCCAAGCCCCATTGTAACCTACGCACCTACGACCATTACCACGTCAGCATTACCTAGCAAACTGGGTCCCACCCCTAACTAACTATGATAGCATTTGGTCCAACCAGGGTCACAGCACATGATGATGTCACACTCTCTAGAAAAATATAAGTATCCATGCAATCTCTGGAACTAAGGTAAGTACCTGTCATTTATTTGCATTTAGTCTTAAAATCAGCAGATACATAATCTGATGACGAAGTAGATATATATCTTGAACATATATGTCATATATATATACATATATATATATGGATTAAATAAAAACCCACCTAAATTGAAGAAACCCATTAAAACCTCTCTCAACCATTGATCAAACTAGATCAATGGTGTAGATCAAATGTATAATATTTTAATAGATTTATTAAGGTAGATGACAAAAAAAGGGCACAATGGTCAAATGCCATTTTTCTGAAAAGCAGATATGACAAATGGACCCCACACATGTCACATCATCTCTCTCATACTTTTGTGATCATGGTCCTAAATCTGTCAGCACGTCATGTTACATACGTAACATATGCAATGTTGCGTATGTTAAAATTGCACAGATTGTATATAATCAATTAAAAACTTTATAGATAAAAAAACATTCAAATGTACACAAGAATTGTTTCTTACAAAGTGTTAAAAACAAACAAAACAGTCATTACAAATCAACAAATGCTAAAAAAAACTATCATAAATAAAAAAAAAATTGTCTACACTTCATCCTTGATAATGATCTTCATCTTTAATGCAAAAAATATGCCAACCTGCAAAAATAAAACAAAAATCATCAATTTACATCTAGTAAAAAAGCCCACCCCCTCTTAACGAATGTTAACCTTCTGGATTACAAAAAAACATACGAAACTGATACAAACAAACATTGTTTTATCCATTTAATTATCAAGATTATCAAACATACGAAAATGACGCAAACATAGATTTGATCCCATGATTAGTGACTTTTGTTTTAATTAATATATGGTAAAAAAATCAGAAGCTAATTTATACCAACTTAGTTCTGCTGTTACATACGAAACAGACGCAACATAGATTTGATCCCATGTGTAACTGATGAAAGTCAAAAAATCAAACCTTTGTATCTGGTAAAAAAAATCAGAAACTAATTTATACCAACTTAGTTCTGTTGTTACATACGAAACAGGCGCAAATATAGGAAACAGAGGCAAACATGCATTCCACACATTATAATACTCATACAAAAATGCACATACTTGTAAAAAACAAATTAGTCATATTGTTGCATATGTTAAGTGACATTAAAATTCACCAATTTTGATAAAAAAACATATTAATAATAATAACATATAAAAAAGGTTAATTAATATGTAAACCTACATGTTAACGTATGCTACCTACGTGTAAACTGTAACACCCCGAGGTGTTACGGGTCTCGTAAACGGGTCGGGTTGTACATCTCTTCTTGTTGTTATCCCCATTGCCAAACACCCTCCATTTAGCTTTGACTATACAAGTCCTCCATCTCTTCTTGTTTCCTGCACAAACCCACGAGAATTAAAAACAATATGTGTGTGAGATAAGAGCATAGCCAAGAACATCACCCGGAGTCACCAGTCCGGTGACCAGTTCCGGCTGACGTCGTCGCCTCTTCTCCGGCGAAGCTCCTCATCTTCTATCTTCCTCACTAAAAACCACAACCTTCCGTCATCTTCTCCGGTCACCACCGGTGACCGGTTCCGATCGTCGACAACAACAACAACAACACAACACACGACTTTTCCCCCTTCTAATCTGATCATAAACACTCATCTAACTTAGAGAGAGACAAGAACCGGAGAGAGAGAAAGAACAGCAGGGGAAGAAGAGAGAGACACAGAAGAGGAAAACGAAGACGGTGACGGCGACGATTGGAGTTAGGGTTCCGATTAGGGTTCCGAGCAACCAGGTATAAAGGATCCTTGATTCTTGATAACGTTTGCATCCTGAAACTCATTGTGTTCTCTTGGTTTGGTGGATCTGAATGGAAAGTGTGTTGGATGGATTATTATTATTATTATTATTATTATTATTATTATTATTATTATTATTATTATTATTGGGTTGAAGAAACAGTGAGGTTAGGGTTTATTATGGTGACCGGAGATTAATATTGGTGGTGGTGGTGGTGGCTATATTACTCTGGATGAAGGAGGTGAAAGAGAGATGGAGAGAGAGTGTGTGTGAGTTGTTTATATAGGAGGGAGAGACAAAAGATTCAAACTAGTAAAAGAGGGGGAAATGTAAATTTACTAGTTTACCCTTTTTTATTAAAATAATAGAGGGTGTTGTGGATGAATCTAGACCACAAGATTGGTTTGTGGGGGTTTTTTCAAAATTTTGGGTTTTATGGGGATACTTAGCCTATATATATATATATATATATATATATATATATATATATATATAGGCTAAGTATCTAGAAAAAACCTTCTAAAATGAAGAAACTCTTGCAAACCAAACTAGTGGTCTAGATTAATCCACAACACCATCTATTAATTTAATCAATAAGGGTAAAATAGTTATTTTACTCTTCCCCCTCTTTTTTAATTTGAATTTTATCTTCTCCCTCCTATATAAACAACCACTCACACTCTCTCTCTTCATCTTTCTTCCACCATCTCCATCAAGATTAATCCACCACCACCACCACCACCACCATCACCACCAATACTCTGTTTACCACCTCCACTAATACTCTGTTTTCCATCCAGATTAAACCCATCTCTCTTCTACCATCTCAAACAAAGAAATTAAGTTCTTTCGATAAGTACAAGCAGGAAGTCCTTCTCGGTCATCTTGACTGGTCTCCGATGCATAAAGATACTATTTTCTGGCGAGATAATATTACAAATTTTGAAGAGAACGATTTCCAGGTATTACTAGTAACTTCCTTTTTTCTTTTTCAATTCGGCAAAACTGGATTTTTTAGAACATGTTGTATATTTTTATAAACTAATGCAAATATATTTTTGAATTCTAAAACTACTACGACGTGGTCCTCTCTCATGGAGTGCTCACCAAATTTCAATTTTAACTTCTTTTTCGATCTACATTTAAGATATAATTTTGGTTTCTCTAATATCTATTTACATTTAATTTTGGTTACTCTCTCCCTTTACTTGTCACTTGTTTGTAATTGGATGTTAACCCAAAAAAAAATTAAATAACTTTAATTTGTTAAAAAAAGGTTTTTTTTGGTCACGTATAGATAAAACAATACTTTATGTTGTTTGATGTAGTGATGGGTATCAATTATTTTGGGGATTTAGGGTTGTGTTTAATTTGGAGTTGTTTGATGTAGTGATGGATATCAATTATTTTGGGGATTTAGGGTTAGGATTAGTTGATTGATGTAGTGATGGATATCAATTTTTTCATAATATTTTTTTGCTTATTGAGATACAATGATATTAAAATGATAGTTCTCGTCTTGATGGTGAGGTTTTTTTTTTTTTACTGTATGATATTATATTTGATCTTATCTTTGATTGACACTGTGGTTGCTTTGTTTCATATGTAACACCAGAATTAAGTTGGTATAAATTAGCTTCTGATTTTCTTTACCATGTATTAATTAAAACAAAAGTAACTAATCATGGGATCAAATCTATGTTTGCGTCTGTTTCGTATGTAACAGCAGAACTAAGTTGCGTATTAGTTTCGTATGTTTGATAATCTTGATAACTAAATGGATAAAACAATGTTTGTTTGTATCAGTTTCGTATGTTTTTTTTTGTAATCCAGATGGTTAGCATACATTAAGACGAGGAGGGGGGAGGGGAGGGGGCTTTCATGTAAATTGATGATTTTGTTTTTATTATTACTAATGTGAATCGTTTTTTTGATTAGTAATACTAATGGATAGTATGTTTTTGTTACTAATGTGAATCGGTTAGTATGTTTTTTTACATGTAGGTAGCATAAGTTAACTCGTAGGTTTACATATTAATTAACATTTCTTAATATATATATATATATATATATATATATATATATATATATATATATATATATATATTAAACAAAAGTCACTAATCATGGGATGAAATCTATGTTGCGTCTGTTTCGTATGTAACAGCAGAACTAAGTTGGTATAAATTAGTTTCTGATTTTTTTACCAGATACAAAGGTTTGATTTTTTGACTTTCATCAGTTACACATGTGATCAAATCTATGTTGTGTCTGTTTCGTATGTAACAGCGGAACTAAGTTGGTATAAATTAGATTCTGATTTTTTTTTTTACTATATATTAATTAAAACAAAAGTCATTAATCATGGGATCAAATCTATGTTTGCCTCTGTTTCGTATGTAACAGCAGAACTAAGTTGCGTATGTTACACATCTATGCAGTTATATAACATTCCTTCTAAGTTAAGTTTCATAATCTTGATAACTAAATGGATAAAACAATGTTTGTTTGTATCAATTTCGTATGTTTTTTTGTAATACAGATGGTTAACATACGTTAAGACGGAGGGGGGGGGGGGCTTTACATGTAAATTGATGATTTTGTTTTCTTTTTGCAGGTGAACATATTTTTTTGCATTAAAGATGAAGATGATCATCAAGAATGAAGTGTAGACAATTTGTTTTTTATTTATGATAGTTTTTTTTAGCATTTGTTGATTTGTAATGACCGTTTTGTTTGTTTTTAGCAATTTGTAAGAAACAATTCTTGTGTACATTTGAATGATTTTTGATCTATAAAGTTTTTAATTGATTATATACAATCTATGCATTCTTAACGTACGCAACACTGCATATGTTACATATGTAACATGACGTGCTGACAGATTTAGAAACATGGTCACAAAAGTATGAGAGAGATGATGTGACATGTGTCAGGTCAACTTGTCATAGATGCTTTTTCAGAAAAATAGCATTTGACCCTTTTGCCCTTTTTTTGTCATCTAGTCTATTAAAAGTAATAAATTTAAATCTATAATCATGAATAAAATGTAGACCATTGATGTAGTTTGATCAATGGTTCTAAAAGAGTTTAGTGGGTTTCTTCAATTTAGGTGGGTTTTTATTTAATCCTTCCCCTATATATATATATATATATATATAAGAAAGTTCAATTGAAAACTCATAGTTAGGGAGAGAACTCGAGAACTCCTACTTAAATTAAGAAAAAAATATAAAAAAAATCATAACTCAAAATTTAAGTCAAAAACCAAAAATCTGGTTCGGAGCTTCTCTTTCCCACGTCATCCCCGTTCAGAAAAAAATGATAAAAATAATAAAAAAAAATAGGCGACTTCTAACGCACGTGTATAGTAAATGTCCGGTTAGCTTTAGGGTTTAGTTTTTGGGTTTAGTTTAGCTTTTAGGGCTAGTTTTTTTTTAAGTTTGCAAGTTTTAGGTTTTCGGGGGTGGGGTGGGGGTGGGTAGGGTGGGTTTAGGTTTTTGGGTTGGGGGGTAGGTTTTTTTGTGGGGCTTAGGTTTTTGGTAGGCGGTGGGTGGGGTGGGTTTAGGTTTTTGGGTGGGGGGTGGATGGGTGGTTTAGGTTTTTGGGTAAGCGATTTAGGTATTTTGGTGAGGGTGGGGGTGGGTGGGGTGGAATTAGGTTTTTGGGTTGGGGTAAGTTGGGGGTGGGGGGTTTAGGCTTTTGGATTATACTACACATGTGCAGTAGCGTTTTTTAGGTGTGTTTTTTTATTTTTTTTTCCTGAAAGGGTATGACGTGGGAAAGAGAAGCTCCGAACTAGTTTTCTATTTTTCTACTTAAATTTTGAGTTATGATATTTTTTTATTATTTTTTTTTTGTATTTAGTTATGAGTTCTCGAGTTCTCTCCCTAAATGAGTTCTATATTGAACCATCCCCCATGTATATATATGGGGTGAGGTTCCTGTACAAATGCAATATTTTGTGAGAATTGTGAAAATGATTAAAAATTGATATGTAGGCATCATTTTTTGAACTTAGTCATGTTGTTTTGGATTGTTTTGCCTAGAAAAATGTCAAACATAACAATTAAAAACCGAAAACAATGTATTTTAGGTTTAAAAGTTAAAACATCATGCTAAGAACATTAAGTATTGTGTTTTAAGTGTTAAGTAGTGTGTTTTAACTGTTTTATAAATTTAATGACTATAATACATTGGATTGTATTTTAGATTGTTGTGTTTGGTGTTTTTTAAGTTAAAACAACCTAAAACATCATTCCAAAATCCAAAACATGATGCCTACATGCTAATTCTTAATCCTTCTCACACTTCTCACGAAATATGTCTTATGTACAGGAACACACACACACACATATATATATATATATATATATATATATATATATATAGGGGGAGGATAAATTGAAAACCCACTCGAGTTAAGAAAACTATGAAAACCCTTGTAAAAACCATCTAAAATTTTTTATTTTTTTTTGAAAAAAATACACAAGGTAACATACATGTATTAAAGCGTTTTGGGCCAAAAAAATAAAAAAAGCGCCGATTGGATATTTTTTTAAAAAATAAAGAAAATTTGCACTGTTACATATGTAACAACTGATGTTACATATGTAACAGAGCTGTTACATATGTAACAGCACAAACTTTGTTTATTTTTTTAAAAAATATTCTATCGGCGCTTTTTTTATTTTTTTTGCCCAAAACGCTTTAATACATGTATGTTACCTTGTGTATTTTTTTCAAAAAAAAATTAAAAAATTTTAGATGGTTTTTACAAGGGTTTTTATAGTTTTCTTAACTCGAGTGGGTTTTCAGTTTATAATTTCCCTATATATATATATATATATATATATATATATATATATATATATATATATATATATATATATATATATATATATATATATATATATATATATATATATATTGACTACAAATGTAACAAAACAATCGATTCTCTATACAAAACGTTGTAATGTCAAACATTATGTTAACGTTGACAATAAACTAATTATGTACTTCATTAATCAATTGTATGTGCACTAGTTTACAACAGTACTTTCATCACTTTGATTTTGGGTAGAAACATCCTCCTGCAAAACTCGTATAGAAACCTCTTTTTCCTTGACTTCTTCAACAATCAACGACTCCAATTTCTTCCCTGTCTCTTCAACCTATTTCATAACTAATTATATTAGAATCACTTCCACATTTCAATCTTTGATAATTATTGGTTTCAAGTTAATCCATTTCCTAATAAACAATATTTAACATTATTAGCGTGTTATATATGGGTGCATGTTTCTTTAAGTTTGAGGGATAACCTTAAAAACCACCCTGTTAAAACTTCACTAATAATGATGTAAAGCCAATAGAATCTGCCCACGATGGAGGACCATTCTACTTGACCAAGTGCTTATATATGCATAAAAAAAAAAAGAATCGTTGTCATTTTTTTTTAGTGTTATTGTATTTATACTAGAGGTGGCAAAATGGGTGGGTTGGGTTGGTTTGGGTGTTGGGTTAGGATGGGTTTGGGTTAGGATGGGTATGGGTTAGGATGGGTAAATTAAAAAAATAGGTTAGGATGGGTTGGGTCTGGATGGGTTTGGGCCTGGATGGTTTGGATTAAGATAAGCTCACATCAAAATAGATTAAAATAACAATAAAAAATTAAAAATTTAAAAAGTAAAAAAAAAAATTAAAATAAAAAACAAAAGTAAATTTAAAAATAAAATCTTAAGGGATGCGAAATATTTCATTTCGAAGCGGGCCGGTTAACAACGCGGACTGTTTCGACTCGACTGACCCGTTATCGATCTGGACCGTGGCCGTTAACGACCCAGACTATTTCGACCCGACCGGACCCGTTAGCGACCCAAACCGTTTAGACCTGACCGTATCCGTTAGCGACTAGGACCGTTTCGACCCGGTCAGGCACGTTAGTGACCGGAATCGCTTCGACCAGGCCGGGCCCGTTTGCGATCAAGACCGTTTCGGCCCGATCTGGATCGTCGACGACCGTGTCCGTTAGCGACCCGGAACATTTCAACCTGACCCGTCCCGTAGCGATCCGGACTGTTTCGACCCAGCCGGGCCCGGTTGCAACCCGAACCGTTTCTACCCGACCGGGCCCGGTAACGACCCGGACCGTTTTGACCCGATCGGGCCCGGTAACGACCCAGACCGTTTCAACCTGACTCATCCCGTAGTGACCCGGACCATTTCGACCGGACCGGGCCCGGTAGCGACCCGGACCGTTTAGACCCGACCGGGCCCGGTAACGACCCAGACCGTTTCAACCTGACCCATCACGTAGCGACCCGGATTGTTTCGACCCAGCCGGGCCCGGTTGCGACCCGGACCGTTTCTACCCGACCGGGCCCGGTAACGACCCGGACCGTTTTGACCCGATCGGGCCCGGTAACGACCCAGACCGTTTCAACCTGAGTCGTCCCGTAGTGACCCGGACCATTTCGACCGGACCGGGCCCGGTAGCGACCCGGAACGTTTAGACCCGATCGGGCCCGGTAACGACCCAGACCGTTTCAACCTGACCCGTCCCGTAGCGACCCGGACTGTTTCGACCCAGCCGGGCCCGGTTGCAACCCGGACCGTTTCTACCCGACCGAGCCCGGTAACGACCCGGACCGTTTTGACCCGATCGGGCCCGGTAACGACCCAGACCGTTTCAACCTGACTCGTCCCGTAGTGACCCGGACCATTTCGACCGGACCGGGCCCGGTAGCGACCCGGACCGTTTAGACCCGACCGGGCCCGGTAACGACCCAGACCGTTTCAACCTGACCCGTCACGTAGCGACCCGGACTGTTTCGACCCAGCTGGGCCCGGTTGCGACCCGGACCGTTTCTACCCGACCAGGCCCGGTAACGACCCGGACCGTTTTGACCCGATCGGGCCCGGTAACGACCCAGACCGTTTCAACCTGACTCGTCCCGTAGTGACCCGGACCATTTCGACCGGACCGGGCCCGGTAGCGACCCGGACCGTTTAGACCCGACCGGGCCCGGTAACGACCCAGACCGTTTCAGGGGTTGAACCTTGGTTTTCATTCTTTTATAGTGTTATTTTAGTATGCATACCTTGTCGATTATTACATTCCCAACATGAGCATGTTTAGCCACATTTTCAACCATCTCATCAATGGCTTCCAGGTTCTCTCTAAGTTTGCTATTTCCAGGAAGATCATTGGTGATCTCATCGATTATCTCATCTGCTTCCTTAGCCACTTTTTCTACAGACTCCATGACATGATCCATCGTCTCCACCACTGTGTCTACCTTATCTATAAATTAATATTTAAGCCAGTTAAAAATAACACTATATATGCAGTTAAGTTAGGACTTAGCATTAATTCTAATTATAAAGATTCTAGGGTGTATGTTCTTACTTTTTAGTTGAATTAATGACCCCTTACGTGTGATCAAAGGTAACAAAATTGTTAACAGTATTCCCACAACCCAATTTCTCCTGAAAAAGAATGCATATAATAAGAACATGTTAGTACATAAGGTTTCTTTTTTATTTCTTGGTGGTATAGAGAAATCATAAAGGCATCTAAGAGGTATTTTTAACTTATATTTGTTTCGACTAATCAAAGGACTAGACTAAATTCGAGTCCACTAGTCAAAGAAGCAGATTAATCTGGTGTCAGATTTCTTTAGAGTCCCCTAACATGCCGTAGGTAGAGAACTCCCTATGAAACAAAACAATTTAAAAAAATCTACAAAAGTGGAAGAGGAGAAGGCGGTCCGGAAGGAAGAGGAGCTCCGGGAGGAGTTATTATATTACTAGATACAAAAAAGTTCCTTGGTATTGGATTGTATTGCAAGCTAATTGGAAGAGAACTATAAAAACCGTATGAAGCAAGATTCTTGTTTTGTAGTGATAATGCATGAGAAGCTGGATTAAATGTGAGAGATCTTGAAGATTGAGATGGGCTTTTCAATAGTGTTAAAGCATCGATAAATCTTGACAAAGCCAACGACATTTCAATTGTTCTTGAGCAAAGATAAATTGTATTGATGCTTAGATTTGGTGGGTTGAGTTATTCTACAAAGGCTACAAAAAATGAGAAGGTGAGAAGAATAAAAAAAACACAATAAATCATGAAATATGACACAATGAGCTACAAAATATAACACAGTGTCAAAAAATATAACACGATGTTGAAGAAAAAAACACAATGAATTGAAAAAATGACACAATGATGAAAATAAGAAAAAAACACAATGGTACATAAAAGACACAATGATATAACGCATATTCAGAAAACTATAAGCTAAAACCCCAAAAAACGAAGATCTAAAAACTAACGTCGTAGGGTTCGATAAGACGATTCCAATGCCGCTTGAATGAGTTCAATCGGAGTCTGTTTGATACCCTTCCTACGACTTTCTATTTTTCTTTCACTGTGTATTTGATCCTAACCCTAGATTTGGTAGTGTTTGTATATCTTTAGAAGGAAATATGATGGTGAAGATGATAATATTTTTTTTCTAGGTGTAGCACATATATAACGTGTTAGCTGAATTGAAATTTCAAATATCTAACACACGTTTTCCTTTATAGTCAAATCTTGAAACTTCTTTTGAGCTTCTTTTACATCATTTATTTATTTATTTATTAGTGTTTATTTTGCTATATTCTTGAAAGTCATTTAACTCCTAAAATGAAAAAAAAATGATCACCTTTGATGTTTGAGCGGTTTCTATAGTAGAATTTGAGTGGTTTGGCTTTTTTTTAACGGCAGTCAGTACATTAAGTTTCAAACTTAAGACCGAAGGCCTGTGAGACGTTACTGATATCACGTCCTGCCTCGAGCGCGAAACACCCCACTTAACACCTATTATACCAATTTCCTAGGAAAACCCCACAAGACATGTCACTCCCAAGACTCGAACTCATGAAACTATAAAAGTGCAATCAATTAACTTTGAATCATGAACACAAGTAGTAATTTTACCCACCGCGTGTTTTGTTGGCGTTGAAAACTAATGTATTTCAAATTTATACCATTGAAAAAGTTTTATGTTTGACCGGACTTGTTTTTGAACAAAATTTATTGTAAAATGTAAACAAACTAAAAATGTACATAAAAATAAACACAAGCACTTATTACATTTGACTTGACTCGTTTCCGCAAAACAATTATCTCGAATCGTAAAGCAATATGTATTTTTTTCCAACATGTACATAAAATACGCATGTAAGAAATTGTATTTTTTAGTTAAGGAACGATGAACTTGAAACTTTAGAATCTCGTAGAGATTAAAATGATATTTTACAAAGTTTTCAAAAGTTGAATAGTGAAAGTATCAATGCTCATAGTGGTAATAAATAAATAAAATGTTATTTTTATCTATTTTTGATTGAAATTAAATTGTAAATAAAACATCATAAAAGAGATGGTGATTTAAAAACAAAATCAAAAACAAAATAGGTTCAAGTAGGTAGGTAGATCTCCATAAGAGCTATTGCGTTGGTCACCCATGTGGTATTCTATTTAACTAGTAAATTAACCCGTGCTACGTGGCAGAAACTCGGTCGATATCAGTTAGATAGTGATATATACATAAAGGATGCCAATACGTATTTTAGGTCACTGGAAAAATATACAAATGAATATTGGTAACAGTGCGGTAAAACTTTCAACGAAAGCAACGTTCGGTCATAGTTTGCAGAGAAATCCAAATTATATATTAGTAGACTACGCAAAATTTAGAAAGTAAATATATAACTAAAAATGCATACAGACACGTTGCAATGTGTTAACTCGCAAAAGTTAAAACAAGACGTAAAATGAAAAACTTACGAAAGATGAAAACTATGAGGAACCAAAACTGAAAGAAAAAAAGTATTGGGGTTATATTGCAAAAGATGTAAACTTTTGAATTAGAAGTGAAAAATCAAATTAAAGGGATTAAATGTGTAAAAGATTAAAACTTTCTACAACGAATGAGGATATTATATAGGTGAAGGGATAAGGGCCCAAAACTACACTAAAAATGAGATGGACCCATACGTAACTGGCACAGGCATGTCGCAGGTTCCCCTATGGCGGACACGGGTTCAGCGGATCTAGTTTGGCGGTCACAACCCCCATGGCGGATGCGAGACCTGGACAGGTATGCGTCACCCACAACATCCGCCATGTCTTTCTTAAAGAGCTACTGACGAACACGTGACAGACACTAGTATAGACGTACGACCCAATCACAGCATCAGGATGTGTAGCAAAGATCATGCAGCACGATTAACTAATCAAGGCGCTACACGTATCCGCATAGCCGCCGCAGGAGACAGCAAGTACACCTCCTGCCCGCGTCACCCAATCAGATCACATGGGACTACCTGAGCGATGATCTCCACTAACATGTACCTGCAGATGGGACAATAATACACTCGGCAAAGAAAATTAGCCAAACACACCACATCAGACCTGCAGCCAGCAGACAGAGGCCACGTAGGACCAATGGTACGACCTCTTTCCATGATTAATATAATATTACACATTATATTACGTTGGGTTAATGTTGGGCTGATGTGGAGGCAAACCCTTAGCTAGGCCTCGGCCCACTAGGTAAGTTAAGGGTGAATGTTGAGGCTGTTTGAAACCTATTTAAGGAGCACTTCACCTCATTCAATAGGCCATTCAGAAAACCCTGAAGAACACACATAAGGCCAACTACGTTTTTGTGGCTGCTAAGTAGAATCTCTCGGGATTCGAGGCGGTCGCCCTACATAGGATTATTGTGTTTATTTCAGGTTCATCACTCCCACAGTTCAATAGGTCATTCATCTAGCGAAGGATTAAGCTTGTAGTGATGTGGTTTAACTTCGAGGTGTAATAACGTTTTCACATATTACGCCACCTGGGCTCGTTGCGTGTCCGCACCATATAGATGCATACACATTGAGCCAGGAAATGCAACAGAAGTGCAGCGATGCCTTTATACGCTGCACCATCACCATATAGACAAGTTGCATGCATATACATACACTTACAAACCATAGTACAAACATATAAACACATAATGACATTCATACAAAATACGAGCATCTTTACATACATGAAACTTACGTCAAAAAGGGATACAAAATCTATGCTTCTATACGTTGGATATACCTAAACTACTATAATGACAAGACGATACCCCTAATCTACGTGAATCTCATGGACCCACTTGCCATGACACGTTACAAATGTAGTTTTGGGGTTGGTGCAGCGACGCCCACAGCCGGACAGGCAATGAAAATAGGCCGGGATATAGACGACGGCCCACCTCTGTCTCCGGCAGTGATAGTAGTAGTCTGAGAAGGCTGACCAGCAAGCAAGCTTCCACAGCATTCTGCTAAATCTTTCATCTTCCGTTCGTCGAGGGGATCTACCTGTGTTAGCTGCACAGATCCAAGGACAGGCACAGCTTCGTCAGCAGGCTCTGCTTGCATCAGCTGTACAAGTCCAGTGATTACCAAAGCTTCGTTTAAACATTCCTTCAAGGGCTTCATCTTCCGGCAACGGGATGACATTTTGAAGGTCACCGAAAAAGGATAATTTTTTTACTAGAAAGGGATAAAGTGGTAATGACAATGTCATTACCACAAACACCCCTTTTATAGATATAAAAAGGCATCATTACCCACATTGTTGAAGGTAATAATGATAATCATCAAAAGTGACCGGTTTCACATCAGGGCAGTCATAACGCTGTCTGCAGACCATTAATGGCTGTCAGGTGACGTCCAATGACGAAGCTCACTAGGCTAATGATTACTACCCCTAATTATGACAAGTGGACAACAAGCATGCACAAACAATAAATTAACAAAGATTAAACAAAGGTTCACATCATCAAAGGTGGGCAGTTACTTCCGCGAGAACGAAACAAGTTGACCTACACTATTACACTTTAAACTTAGTCTTCACCATCATAGTCAACTTTTTCAATATGCTCATCTTCTTCCTCTTCATGCTGCGTTCCGAATGTGACTTCACCACGTCTCGCAGCTTCCTCCCGCTCCGCCTCCTCGCGTTCCGCCTTCTCCGCCGCCTCGAACACGGCGTTGAGTTGCTTTGCTCCGTCAGGAAGCTGCGCACATTGCTCCACCACATCCATGACGGGGAGCGTTAACTCATGATAGGTCGCCACCTCGGCGTCATATTCCTCCTCGGCCTTGACATCGCGGTAAGGAATGTCTTCAAATGTATCTCTGCCCAATCAGAACTCGAAGCCTTGCTTAAAGCCAATAGTAGCGCCATACTGCTTGGATTTCTCAAGGAGGCGGGCGACAGATTGCACCACGGCAGGCTCCTCCTAGATATGTGTGAAAACCTGAATGAATAACAACTCAAAAACAATACGAAAATGGAAAAGCTCAAAAATGACTAAGTATGAGTCCCGAAAAAATCACCCCTTGGATGCCCTCGGTCATGAGCCATTCTAGATCCCGCTGTGTCTCGGCTTGAGTCTCTTGGACCGCATGCATCAGCTACTCAGCATTAATTTTGGCAGATTGAAGCCCCTCAGAATCAGCATCAAGGGAGGCCTTTTCATCCTTCAATACGCCAACCTCATGTTGGAGCATGCCGACATCAACCTCTAGAGATGACACCAGTGTAGACTGCCGAATCACTTCATTATCCCTCTGAGCTGCGTCTGCGCGGGCAGCAGCGGCCTTGGACCTTTCCTCCTCAAGCTCTTTGTCTTTGGCTTCAAGGAGGGACTTCCACTTCCCACCTTCATTCTCAAGCCGGTGAATATCAGCACGCTCTTTGGCAATTAAAGCATTAGTGGCCTTACAAGACGCCTTCCAGTCCTGGGCGGCCTTAATGTTGTAAGCCTCCAATGCCTTCACTTGGGCTTGGGCATCCGTAAGAGCTTTGGTTTGGGCAGTAGATTCCTTGTTGTGCCTGTCCACAACATTCTTGAAAGCGCGACGACGGGCTTCTAACTCCTGTTCAGCATCTAGGAGGGACTGATACTCCCGTCGTATTTCACTCATGGTTGTAGTCGCCATCGCCAACCCAGTAGCGCCGTCTTAGAGAAGAGCAAGCCTATCCCGCTTAGAAACATACTCGCGCTCAGCAGGGGGGATAGAGCCTCGTAACCACTCTTCATAGGTCGCCACTTGAAAGAAGCGATCGTCTTCGCGAATAGCCCCCTCAGGCTGATAAATGGGCCCATTGGGGACATCCATGCGGAACCCAGAAGAAGTTATCCTTGGGTTCGAGGGCTGCTGAGTATTCCCGCCGATAGGAACTGGCAGGTCCTTGGAAACCTTCTCCCTCCCATCACCTCCGGACCCCTCTCCGAAGGATGACAAAGAAATCACATCTGCGGGATCATAAGTGCCCGCAATAGCCAGAACCTTTTGGGTCCCCACTAAGAAATGGAGAAGTAGGATGAACCGCAAGCTCGGTGGTTGACCTCTCAAACTGTGCACGCACCCGCTCCGCCGATTCGGCCGCCAAGCGGGCTTTGTCCTCTTCCTCTTTCCTCATTTACTCATCCTGAGCCTCCCTTTTCCGGGCTTCATCATCACGAGCCCTCTCTATCTATTCCCTTTTTCCGACTTCAACATAATCACCACTATCACTGATGCCTTTGCTCGACTTTTGGGGCTTTGACGGAATAGGGACAGTCTTCGTCGCTGACCCACTAGCCTTGGGGGCTGATTGGAGGAACCAGTTCCGCTGCCTTCACCTACATGATTCCGAGGCTGGTGAGTCAAGGAGAAAGACTCATCTTAGGACTCTTCATCTGAAATAAACATAATGTTCTCCCCGCTGGCGGATACCGCATTCAGGTGGCGGGGGTTAACGGGAACTTCACCTATACAGAAGAAATGGCCAGGGAAGTCTTTCACATTCACCTCCACAAAATTCTTGAGCGTTTGCTCTACCAATGGCTCCTCACCATCGTGGAGGGGCTCCCACACAAACTTGCCCACCATCCCAGGAACAATCGATAAGAAACAACTCCTCTCTACGCAGAATAACAACAAGATATTACACAAAAAGCATTCGACATTGAAACATGTAAACACTAAAAAATAAAAAGACAAAAGAGAATACCTTCTCCGATAACATAGAAATGCGGATTCTGGTTCGCCCGACCGCCGATACGGCTCACCCCATCCATCAACAGCGCCTCGGACTTCACCTCAGCCATATCTATGGAGGTCACTTGCTCTATGATCTTATCGTACCAATCGAAATCCGCGTAGTTCAGGATCGCAAAGTCTCTCAAGTTTGAATTAGCAGGAACCACTAGCCACTGCAGCGGAACGGGAACAACACCCTGCTTGATGAAGAAGAATTTCCATTTCCAGTTGTGCATGCTTCGTGGCGGTTCATTGCTAACTAGCTTGATTTTGCTACGCATGTTGAAGGATTACCATTGGGGCCCAGTCTGTGCAAAGCGGTAAAAAGCATTGAACATATTGAAAGTTGGCTCAACACCCTACGAACGGCACACGAACTCGAAGTGTACCATCCGCGTCATCCCTAACGGTGTCATCTGGGTCAGGTGGCAGCCGTAATGGAGCAGTAGGTCACAAAGGAACCTGGTGGTCGGCAGCCGGAAACCGGCAAACTGAAAGTGAGCAGCATATAGTGCCATCCTACCTGGACCGCCGTGCAAGATAGTTTCCCCCTTGGCCGGAAGGGTGAGCTCCCAACTGGCCGGAATCTTATACTGAACAAGAAACTGTTCATATAGATCCCTCCTCCACTTGATGGGAGCATCATCCATGGCCACAGGATCTTTCTTGCCTTTCGTCTCAGCATCAGACAAATTTAAGATTAATGATAGGAAAAACGAAGATCATGCGAAAGAAAAGAAAGTGGCCAGAAAGTTCCCGGAAACTAAGAACGTCGTGGGAAAACTTGCAGATCGTTTGCAAAATGTACAAATTTTGGATTTTCTGAAATTTATGCTAGAACACACCAAAAATCTTTTTAAGTTTTGTATATATGAAGAAAATGAAAAATTTTAAATCAGTTAAACATTTTGTGATTTCCGGTGAGATGATCATATAAGTTTATGAGAAACCTGATCACACCATTGATCTTTAATATATTTATCATTAAAGACAATGTGTGATATGGCAATTGGTGATATTGTGATCCACATAGCTCACCTGTAGACCGTTATGCAGTGCTTTAAAATGGTATGCCTTAGGTGTATTAAAACTAACAAGCTTATGGTTCCCACGCACACGACATGAGCCGTATCAAGGAATTTGCACAAGGGTTCGTCGTAACCCGTGATTATGCCAATGTTATCCGTTATTTTACAAGATACGAAGCACAGAGGTGTACATGTCAGCAAATCAATGCTACAAAGTAACTTGTGCACACGTACCAGGTTGAGGCTGATATCAAACATGATTTTCATCATAAATTATATACGATGCATTAAATGATCTTTGATCATTGTTATACATTAAGTTCCTCAATTCGGTAACTTGTAGGTTTTGGCATATTAACTCTTTTTGCAAATATCTTGATTGAATCTAGGTCTGTAAATCAATATGACAAAAGATCAATCAAGATACCCCAGATACCAATTAATATAACGACCCGAAACCTAAGATTTTGGCAACCCTATCAAACGAAATTACGGTACTAAGACCATATGCCCATGAGGTGTTCAGCCACTAGCGAGTAGTTCATTATGTTTGTATCACTAAGGCATGCAGTAATAAGTCTACGAAGCCTACTAGCACATCACACAAAATCAACACACGCCTTATGTAAAACTTACAATTCTTTAGCATGTGTCAGATTCTCACTAATGTACTGTCATTTCCTCTTTTTCTCCTGGAAAATCATTTTTGAATTTTTCTAATTTTTATGGATTTTTGAATTTTTCAATGTTTTTGGTTTTTCTAAAAATAAAAGCTCCCCTTAAAATTAAAAACATATTTTTGGATTTTTGATTTTTGAAAAACTAAAACAAAATGAAAATTTGATAACCTGATGCGGAGTTTAATCTTGCTTTTCTGTTATACCATTAGCTTGTAATTAAAATTCAAAACATGATTTATCAAAAGCTTTGGTAAACAAATCGGCTCTTTGGTAATCAGTGTGGATTTTGACCATATCTATCAATCCTTTAGCATAGCAATCACGAATAAAGTGATAATGGACTCAGATATGCTTAGCCTTGGAATGATTGACAATGTCTTTAGTGAGTGCAATGGCTGCTTCATTATCGCAATGAATGGGGGTTCTAAGAAATTGCTAACCGTAGTCGCGCATCTATTGTTTTATCTAAATCACTTGTGAACAGCAACTTGAAGCTGCCACGTATTCTGCTTCACATGTAGACTGAGCAACCGACGCCTGCTTCTTACACTACCAGGTCACGAGCCTGCTCCCCAGAAATTGACATCCAGCCGTTGTGGATTTAGCGTCAACATCGCAACCTGCATAATCAGAATCAATAAAGGCAATAAAGTCAAAGTTATCATCCTTAGGATACCATAACCCGCGTGACGGAGTACCCTTCAGATAACAAAGGATTCATTTAACTGCAACTAATTGACTTTGTTTCGGCTTCGATTGATAACATGCACAAAGACATGTGGCGAACATTATATCTGGCCGGGATGCAGTTAGATACATAAGAGATCCGACGATGGCACGATAAGTATAGGGATCAGTAAGCTCCCCCTTAGCGTCAACTCCAATCCCGTGATTGGGTTGTATAGGAGTATCCATAGGCTTTGGCTCATCCATCTGGAATTGGCTCAAGACTTCAGAAACATATTTCGTCTGTTGAATAAAGATGCTCGTTGGCAATTGATCCACCTGCAAGCCTAAAAAGATTGTACTTCTCCCAGAGCACTCATTTCGAACTTCTCCTGCATAACTTTCTCAAATTCCCTACACAAATGTTCATTAGTAGAACCAAATATAATGTCATCAACATATATTTGCACAAGAAGCAAGTTACCCTCTGTTCTATTTGAGAACAGGGTACAGTCTACCAACCCTCTCTTGAATCCATTAGAAAGAAGATAAGTGCTCAGCTCCTCGTGCCACTGCCTCGGGGCTTGGTGTAAACCGTATAATGCTTTATTCATCTTATAGACCTTATCTGACTGGTGGATAGGATTGTCAAAAACTGGTGGTTGGCTGACATACACTTCCTCTTTCACCACACCATATAGAAAAGCACTTTTAACATCCATCTGATACACCTTGAATTTCATGTAAGATGCATAAGCAATAACGATTCAAATTGCTTCAATGTGCGCAACCGGTGCAGAGACTTCGTTATAGTCAATTCTTTCTGATTAACTAAATCTTGAACCACCAATCGAGCTTTGTTCCTGATGATAACCCCTCTATCATCTTTCTTGCATTTGAATACCCATCTGGTACCAATCTTCTTCCTGTCTCGTGGTAAGTCAATCAACGTCCAGACTCTGAGTTTCTGAAATTGTTGAAGTTATTGCGGCATAGCTTCCACCGAAGATTCGTCTAATAAAGCATCCTTGTACGTTCGCGGCTCCACCTACGAAACATAACAAGAAAAAGACCAGACATTTTGATCACCTGAGTTTTGAATCTGAGTATATAGGGCAAGGGCTCCAATATTTTTTGTTGATGATGCACGCCTTAGTTGTCCTCGTGTCATCACAGTGCTACCAAGATCTCCAATGATTTGTCCTAGCGGATGGATCTGATGAATCCGAGATTCCGGATGTTCAGGTATAGGAATCACCAGTTGAACATTCAGATTTTCTACTGTATCCAGATCATTACCCGTATTCGATGAAGATGCAACATCTGGTTTTAGGTTCAGTGGAGGTGATACTGTAGCATGATCTAAGATAACTTCACTGAAATCTTCATCATCATCATCCGACTCAGATGAATCAAACGATGTAGAAGGTTCTTGATAAACTTCTTCTTCAATCACATGAGCATTGGCATCATTTGAAACTGCCGGAGGAGATATGGTGATCGGACGTACTAACGGTGAGGTTGCTGCGTTCTCACACTCGTAATATAAACGTAGTACAGCCTCTTCAACCAAACAATCTAGATTTAATGACTCAAAGAAATCTTTGTAGTCAAACATCCAATCGAGTCCACTTCCTTGAACATTTTGAGTGTAGCGTTGAACATCCACATTCGCCCACTCTTCTACTTGACGAGTTCTTTTGTTAAACACGCGTTTAACAGGTTTCACGTATCCAACAAAATAGCCCTCTTCTGCTTTAGCTCCAAACTTTTCTGTAGGATTTAGCATTATGCATGGTGCCCCGAAAGGTTCTAGATACTCTAAGTTCGGCTTGCGTCTGTTAAGTAGTTCATAAGAAGTCTTTCCAAACTTCTTCACCGTTAACACACAATTCAGAGTGTAAAGAGCTGCATGAATATCCTCGTTCTAGAACATTACTGGATGACTAGAATCTGCGAGCATTGTTCTAGCCGCTTCAATTAGAGTCCTGTTCTTGCGTTCTGCAACACCGTTCTGTTGAGGAGTGTATGGTGCACTATATTCATCATGAATTCCTTTTTCTTCACACAATGCATCCATATGAGAATTCTTTAACTCCGTCCTGTTGTCACTTCTTATGCGTTTTATCTTCAAACCATAGATGTTTTCCAACCGGGTAAACAAAACTTTCAAATTGTTGAATGTTTCACTTTTTTTTACATGCACATCACCCACGAGAATCTTGAATAGTCGTCAGTGACCACACACAGTAAAGCTCTCCATAATTACTCTTACGCTTCATAGCGCCAAAAAGATCCATATGCAAACGCTCAAGTGGAATAGTGACAGAGTTCACTTTCTTAGGTTTGTGGAATACTGATAGAGTTGATCTTTTTACAACTCACACACTTATCATTTAGATGAAAGTGTTTCACATTAACTCCTTCTACTAGCCCATTTTTCACCAAATAATTCATTTTTCTAAGGTGAATATGCCCCATCCGTCGATGCCACATGATAGATTCTTTCTCCGTACCTTTCGACAAAAAACACGTAACTTGACCTTGTGTCGTGGTTGCTTTGCTCATGTCAAGAATGTACAAGTTGTTCACTCTTGGAGCTTTAAGCATAATCCACTCCTTAGGTATTTCAAATCTGGGTTTCAGAATATAGCAAGACTTATATCAAAATGTACAGAAACTTCTTATCACAAATCTAAGATACACTAAGCAAATTATAATCAATATGCTTCACATACGAAATCTTCTCGAAATTCACTATCCCATTGCTAGCACTCCATTCCATGGTGATATAACCTCCTTTGTTTCTTGCAAATGCAACATACCTTCCATTGATGTTTTTGATATAAAAAAGGAGCGACATATCTCCTGTCATGTGCCGGAAGCTCCACTGTCAACAATCCAGAGACTGCTCACAGGGCTAGCTGGAAATCCCTGCACGAATCACAAACATGATTAGTTTTTACGGGGGACCCAAGCCATGTTGGTCTTGGGTCATTGAGTATCAACAAATGAGGCATTCAAAGAATTCATCTTTTTCTCAACAACATTTTTCTTTTCACTGACCAGTATCTCTAAAACAATTGTCTTAGAAACTTCTTTTACCTGTTTAGAGGATGAACTTGAGGCTCTGGGAGAACCTTTTGATGTCTAAGTTTGTTCTGATCGTTTTAGAATTCTAACTTGAGTTTGAAATTTTTATTGATCATTGTTAAAATTCTTTGAAACAACCTTAGGTGAAACATTCTTAGAAACCTTGGTTGATTTAACTTCCAAAGGCCCAATTTTTTTTAACATAGGGTTTAGAATAAACCTTTTGTTTCTCAAAAGTCGGATTCATCATAGGTCTTCTAAACCATTGTTCATAGCAATTCGATTTCGATTGCCATAGACAACCGGTCGGTCTCCTCTTTGATAAAAATTATTTTGATTTTAAAATTGCTTTTGAGGATAAATGTTTCTTTGAGGATAACCATCATTCGAATTCCTATGAATTTCCCTATTTTCAACCTCTTCCCTTTTACGTATCACGTATGGACAGTGAGCAAGTAAATGCCCTCTCTCTCCACACTTGAAACATGCTCTATACTCTTCAAAACAGCTCTCATCATCAGATCTAGCAAATTTGTTGACCGGATATTGATTTTTATAACACTTTTGCTCAAATTCTCAGGAGCGGGCTCTAGTGAATAAGTCGGTTCAACAAAACCATTTACTTTATCTTTTGGCTTTATAAACGGTGTGACATGAACCTTTGGTGATTTGGAATTATCACCATACAGTCGCTTGATTAATTCGGGTGGCATATCATTTGTTCTTTCTGATTTAGGAAACCAGATTGTGCTTTCCTGCCAAACACATGTGGCAAACATAATGTCTGGCCTAGATGCAGTTAAGTACAATAAAGACCCAATCATGCATCTGTAGTGTGTCTGATAAACCAGTTCATCCTTGTCATCAATAGTGAGTGGCTTGACTGTACTCATGGGTGTACTACATGGCTTACAGTCATTCATCTCAAATTTAGTTAACAAGTTTTTCACATATTTGTTTTGATGAATGAATGTGCCATTTTGCAGCTGCTTCGCTTGGAGTCCGAGGAAGCACTGAAGTTCACCCATTGCACTCATTTCAAACTCTGCTGTCATGAGTTCCCTAAACTCTTCACACATTGTGGTAGATGTGGATCCAAAAATGATGCCATCCATATATATTTGAACAATCATTAGATCTTTCCCTCTCCATTTTAAAAATAAGGTTTTATCAATTTTACCTCTTGTGAAACCAATGGATAATAGAAAGGTGGAAAGAGTTTCATGCCAGGCTCTAGGTGCTTACTTAAGTCCATACAAGGCTTTATTAAGCTTATAGAGATAATCAGGATGGAATGTGTCTTCAAAACCAGGTGGTTGACATACATAGACCTCCTCTTGGATTTTTCCATATAGGAATGCACATTTGATGTCCATCTGATACACCTTGATGTTGTGGTTGACAGCAAAGGCTAAGAAAAGTCTGATAGCTTCTAACCTAGCTACAGGAGCAAAGGTTTCATCATAATTGATCCCCTCTTCTTGTCTGAAGCCTTGAACCACTAGTCTGGCTTTGTTCTTGACAACTATACCCCTTTCATCAGTTTTGTTTTTGAAGACCCACTTTGTGCCAATTGGACAGACATCCTTAGGCAATGGTACAAGTTCCCATACTTGTTGTCTTTTTAACTGAAGGAGCTCTTCTTGCATAGCTTCTACCCAACTGTTGTCTTTTAGTGCCTCTTGGTACTTGACAGGTTGTGTGAGAGATAAAAAGCCTGCACAATGACAGATATTTGAGGATTGGCTTCTTGTGAGCACACCCTCTCTGATGTTGCCAATAATTTCGTCTGGTGGATGAGCTCTTAGGTACATTAAATATCCCTGAAATGGTATAACGGCATTTTGAGGTGAAGGACAGAGGTTTGGTGACTCTGTTGACATAACATCTGTTTGCACTTCTGTAGTGTCAACAGATGTTTGAAATGTTGGTGGAGGAATGGGTCCAAGTGGTGTAAAACTGGACTGACTCTTGTCAACAGATGTTTGACTTTTGTCAGCAGATGATTAAGCAGTGGATGTAAAAGGTGAAGCAGTGGTTTGAGGGTAAGACTGGCCAACAGTGGCTTACTCAGCTGTGACAGAGTTTTGACAATTGTTTTGAACAACTGCTTCTTCTGATGCATAATAGACTTGACAGTGATTTGGAATCACAACATCTGTTCTGTAATCTTGTTGTGGAGATTGTGAAATGCCTGCACTGTTTGTTTTGACAGTAATATCTTAAAATTTGAATATATCTAAATCAAACAACTCAGCAGGATTTGCTGGGATTTTTAAGGATGAAAGTTCATTGAACTTAACATTCAGAGTTTCTTCTATTGTCTTGGTCCTTGTGTAAAACACTTTATAGGCCTTAGTAGTAAAAGAATATCCCAGAAAATATCCACAATCTACTTTAGCTGCAAATTTTGAAATGGAATCTTTAAGATTTAAAATGAAACATGGACAGCCAAAGATTTTGAAAAATGATATTAATGGTTTAATTTTGAACAGAATTTCATAAGCAGTCTTTTGATGTCTTGGGTTGATCAAAACTCTGTTTTGAACATAGCAAGCAGTGTTTACAGCTTCTGCCTAGAAAGACAGTGGCAAACCAGAATCTGCTAGCATGGTTCTTGCAGCTTCAAAAAGAGTTCTATTTTTCCACTCAACCACCCCATTTTGCTCTGGTGTTCTTGGGATACTGTACTGCCTTACAATCCCTTTTGACACACAGAAATCATCCAGCTCCTTATTTTTAAATTCTGTTCCATTGTCACTTCTAAAGACTTTTACTGGCAAGTCATATTGTTTCTCAACTTTGGTGACAAAGTCCTTCAAGATACCTGCAGTCTCATCCTTAGAGTGTAAAAAGTAAGTCCATGTAAACCTAGAAAAATCATCAACTATGACAAGACAAAATCTCTTTCTTCTTAGACTCATGATTTTAACTGGGCCAAACAAGCCCATGTGTAACAGTTGTAGACATTGACTGGTTTTGGACTCATCAATGGATTTGTAGGAGCTTTTGTGTCGTTTTCCTTTTAAGCAGGAAAAACAATGCTCATCACATTTGAATTCTTTTGGTGGCAAACCTCTGACAAGGTTTTGTTTAGAGAGAGAGTTGATAGTTTGAAGGTTGGTGTGACCCAATCTCCTATGCCACAATTCTGTCTCTTTGGTAGAGGCTGCAGAGAACAGACAGACATTTGCCATAGGATTATCCTTCAACATATCAACTACATACACATTGCCACTTCTGTGAGCAACAAGTTGTGCTTTACTCTTAGCAATGATGGTGTTAATCTTTTCAACCACTTCTGGTCCAACAATCTTACATGTCTTCTTAGTGAAGAATGACCCATAACCTTTGTCACTCATTTGTGAAACACTAAGTAGATTAAACTTTATATTGTCAATTAGATTAACATTTTCAAACTTAAGTCTCCCTGCTTGAACAATTCCAGAACCCAACACTTTACCTTTTGAATCATTACCAAAGGATATATCACCCCCTCCATGAGTAAGGAAATCCAGAAGAAGGGCTCTACATCCTGTCATGTGCCTGGAGCCTCCACTATCTACATACCATAAACTATCTAAGCAAGCAGAAGCTCCCTGCACATCAGTAAAGATTTTAGTTTTGGTGAGTGTCCAAAGCAAAATTGGCTTTGGATGGGTTCTCAGATGTTTCAGCCTCAAGTTTAGGAGAATGATCAGTGGTTTGAACTAACTTTTTAACTAAGTTCAACAGCTGTTGTTGACCATTTTCCAGTGCTTGTATGTCAACACTTGATCCAGCAGATGTTTGATCATTTCCTATCAGATGTTGATAACCATGAGGATGTGTTGTTTGGTTAAATTGAATTTAAATAATAAAAGTTTGATTGGAACATTAATGAATTTCTATGAAGCATCCTCGATCAAAAAAATAATAATAATAATAATGTTTCTGATTACGAAAATATGTATGCTATTGATGTTTGTTGATGTTTGTTTTTTATGCTATTGCTTGGTTTAGTGTTTTTGACAAGGTAGGCATTCATTTACTAGTACATATGGATCAAAATGACCATTTTTAGTTGGGACCCTGACCCGAATCTGAACCCGCTCTGTTAAAAATTTATTTCCGAGACCTGTTCGGACCTGTTCAGACCTGTTCGGCACAACGATAAACTTACGACGAATCATTAGATAATATTATTAAATAAGGATGAAGGATTAATAGCTTTAGTAGTAAATGAATCATATTATTAAACAAGGATGGGATTGGTTATTAAAACTGATTATGCTTTTGAAATAAATGGAATTAGGTAATCATCACTAACAAAATGAAATGTGATGCAAAATATAGTGCTTGGATTGCTTCTGCTGCATGAAAGTTTCGACTACAAAAGTAAAAGTTTTAGATAGAGTTAGTGTGTATATGTGTAGGAATTTAGATTGTTTTAGGTATTTATTAGTCCCTACTTGTTTAGATTTTTTGTATTTGTGTGTATATGTGTAGGAATTTTGTTGTGTTAAAAACTGTTGGTGGTGCAACTATACAAAATTATTTGGTGCATTATGTAAATTAAATAAAGACTTGAAATGAACATTTAAATTTTAGAGCTGCAGTTTAATATAACCCAAAAGCATAGACGTAGCTTGTGAAGTCATGGACAGATATTGGATGTATCATGCGCCAAGGTCAAGTCAAACTTTTGTTAACGGGGTGCAAAGCTTCTTGAATTTTGCATTTGAGAGAACATCTGTCAGCGGGGGAAAAATAACTTGTCCATGTTCTAAGTGTTTAAATATGATGTATCAGAGTAGACAAAATGTTCTAGATCACCTGATATGTTCAGGGTTCCAACCGGAATACTTGAAATGGGTATATCATGGTGAATGCACAACAGCTGCATCGACTAGCACAACCCTTAACGAGGAAATGCTTGATTTGTTAAATGATACTTTTGAACCACAATGTGCAAGTGGAATGGAGGCACATGACAACGCTTCGAATAATAGTGAAGAGAGGAACAACAGAGGAAGCAAGTTTGATGACCTTATCAAGGAAGCCGAAGAAAAGGTGTATCCAAATTGCAAATACAACAAATTATCTTGTTTGGTGCATTTGTACCATTTAAAATGTTTGAATGGATGGAGTAACAAATCTTTCACCATGTTGTTAGAATTTCTAAAGGATTTGTTACCCGAGGGAAATTTGTTACCTATGACAACCCAACAAGTGAAAAAATTTTTGGCCAACTTGGGGTTAGGATATGAAAAAATCCATGCGTGTCCCAATGGTTGCATGTTGTTTTGGGATGATAAGGAGAAAGATGAAGTTTGTTCCTTTTGTGGATCTTCTAGATGGAAAGTTCTGGAAGCTAATCTAGACCATGAAGTGAGTCCTCCCAAGAAGAAGGCTTTAAAAATATTACGGTGGTTTCCTCTAAAGCCTAGACTTCAAAGATTGTTTATGTCATCAAAGACGTCCGAACTTTGACTAGATCCAGTGAACGAGTATGAGAAAATTAGACAATTAAATGTTTTGGAGAATCAAAAAAGACTTCAGGAACTCGGAATTAAAAGTATTCCGAATTCTATGACAAGTTTGGCGCAAAGTCAAAAAGCGAAGAGAAAAACACCGAAACAAAACACTAATGTTGGAGATGTAGAATGCATTGTCGAAGCGGGGAATGTAACCAAAAAGGTAACTTGATTATAAGAATTTTATTTATCTATTTTTATTTACCCAAGTTTTCTAATGAATATGATATAGCAACGCCCTCCGAGATATATTGCACCAATGTCGACGAATCGAGTTGCTAATCTAAGTAGGCTACGCCGGGTGATGGCTCCAAGCGAAGGTAATAAAGGAAGGGCAAAGCGAAGGATGGTTCTCGTTGATCAAGATGATGACGAGGATGATGAGATATTTAAAGGTATTATTCTATTGATCTTAAAGTTTATTTAATTAAAAGTAAATTATATATTAATTTACTCTTTTATGTTTTTAAGATGGCAATAAAGTGGATGATGTTGCTCAAGATGAGGAGTTTGAAGACATTGATGATACAATACATACAAATCATCAAGATGATATACAAATGGCGGATCAAGAGAGTGTTCAAGAACAATTACAAGGCCCCGACAAAGAAAAACCAAAAGGTTCCGTTCTTGATTTTCTTTTTGATCTTAAAGGTATTCTATTGATCTTAAAGTTTATTCTATTGATCTTAAAGTTATCTTAAAGAAAACCATGCAAATATGTTTGACCAAATCCTTTCCAAGATCAAAGTTTGAGTGTTGTATGGATTCCTTAACAAAGTGTTAATACTAGATCGACTCCTTAACAAAGATGTAGGTCTCAGGCCTGTTAGAAGCTTTAAAGCGAGTTCGCTGCAATGCATTTAACCCACTTCATCAGTCGAGTTCGCTGCAGGTCTTAGACCTGTTAGAAGCTTTAAAGCGAGTTCGCTGCAATGCATTTAACCCACTTCATCAGTCGAGTTCGCTGCAGGTCTCAGACCTGTTAGAAGCTTTAAAGCGAGTTCGCTGCAATGCATTTAACCCACTTCATCAGTCGAGTTCGCTGCAGGTCTCAGACCTGTTAGAAGCTTTAAAGCGAGTTCGCTGCAGGGCTTGCTTTCTAAGGATGAAGTATAAGGGTCCAATCACCGATGGAGCGATGCACAAAGGAAAGCTCAGTGTGCAGTTCAAATACTTTGCACACGTGATCATTCATGTGTTTGGGTGTGTAAGCGGTGGGTATGATGTTATGAGGAAAAGCCTAAGTTCATTAATGGTTGCGTTAACGCTTAACAAACCATTTAATATTTCTGGAATGATATTGGTTCATATGCTCGAGATGCTGAAGGGTTTAAAGAGCAAGAAGTTTATGTTATATCCAAGGTTCCTAATGATGATCTTCGACCACAAGTATCCTGATTTGAGAAAGGATCCGACGATGATTTTGGGTCAAGATCACATGAACATTAGAATGCTTGTGAGAATGAAGGGTTATAAAGGTGTGCCAGACAACGAGAAGCCACCTCATAGAAGATTGTTTGGTGCTTTGGTTAATCCGGGTTATACTGACCCAGGATTGAACAAAGCAAGGCACGATAACAGTGACTCAGATAATGATGATCCTCTGGTTTATGCTGATGCTAACACTAAGAGGAAGAGGCAAGTAGTTAATGCTGGAGCCAAAGGGAAGGGCAAGGCAAAGGTGGATCAAGGTACATCAAAGAAACAAGTTACACGAAAGAAGACGACTGCTAAGAAAGGCATAAGTTTGGTGGATGAGGATTCGGTTAATTCTGAAGAAACTGAAGTTGATGAACAGTGGGATTCATAGTAAGAAAGAGTAAAGACTACCAAGCATAAGGCCACTATGGTTGGGGAGTCTGAATCATTGAACAAGACTGTTGAGGAAGTATTACAGAAGAAGACAATTGATGTTGATGAAGGTTTAAGTGTTAACATTGATGATTTTGAAGGATCGACTGTGGTTGTGAACTTGAAGAAACCAAAGCATAAGTCGATGGCAAAGAAGTCTAGCACTAAAAAGCTTAGAGAGAAAGAGTTAGAACAGTTGATGAAAGGAAAGAAGATACCTGAAGCAGGTACATCATCAAAGTTATCTTCACTAGTTACAAAGAAACAAAAGAAGAGTAAAGAATCTGAAGCAGTACCAGTTCCTGATTTTGATACTGCGTTGGAGAATGTGCTGAATATGTTTAAGAATCCTGAAAAGGCAAAGGCTAAAGAAGTTGAATCATCCAAAGCATCGAAGGTTACTGTTTCAGATGATGTTATGAAACAGGTTAACAAGAAGATGGATGATATGATGAAGATTATTGTTGCACAACAGGCTGAGATAAGTAAGTTTAAGAAGAATGAAGAGAAGATGCTACAGATTGTCGTTGCATCCAAAACTAACCAAGATGAGATCGAAAAGAAGGTTAAGCAGCTTAAAGAAGAGAATAAGGATATTGAGTTTAAATGCAACAGAAATCGAAGAATGATTAAGCTTGTGAAGGTTGACAACAAAGAACTTAAGAAGGAAAACAAGCGTTTAAGTGATTTGTTGGATAAATTGTATGGTGAAGCTCCGAAGTTAAAAGAAGGAGAAGAGGATAAGGAAAGAGAAGAAGAGAAAGTTGATTTTGAGCCTTCGGATGAAGAGAAAGAGGATGATGAGGATGATGAATCAGAGGAAAGTTCTGATGAGGAAGGTGATAAAGATGATAAAGACGATAAGGACGATGATGATGCTGAGGGATCTGGAAGTAAGGATGATGATGATAACAGTAATGACAGTGATGATGATAATGGAGGAGATGATACTAGTAAGTTTTCATTCGAAAAGAGAAAGTCGAAGAAAAGTGATGCGGGAGAATCTAGTTCGAAGAAGAAGAAGAAAGGAAGTGAGAACGTGGATTCAGATGAAACGATCTTTTGGAATGAGAAGATTAGATCTTTGTCTGATGATGCAAAGAATTTTTATAGAGATATGCTTGAGAAAAGGGAATGGACTATAGAGTTTATAGGAAAGTTCGCTGAAATCTTCCAAACAGAAGATATGAGGTTTGAACTTGAATACAATGATCCTGACTTGGAGGAGGGTGAAGTGTCAGCTGCTGTGGGTAAGGAAATATTGGATGGCATAGCGCAGCGAGCGGGAAAGACACTAGAGGAGATTATGATGGATCCAATGATTCCAAATATTCCTGAAATGGATATTGGAAATCATTCGGATGACAAGCATACACCTAAGATGGAAGAGGTTGAGATTGAGGATATTACTCACGAAGAATATCCACAATACTTCAGGGAGAACAATGAGAATGAGGTATTCCCAGACTTTACTGAACTCAGAAACAGAGAAGCTAGAAAGAAAGCAGAATAGAGAAGTGAGGAGTTCGTTGAGAAAGTGTTTGGTGTTGATCAGCAGAAACCTTCGAATCATAATGATGATTTGAAGACATTATTACAAAAGTTGAAGGAAGCTGATGATAAACGACCTAAGCCGGAAGCTCAAGGTGGATTCTACAGGTACCATAATCAAAAGTTCAAAGGCAGGGCTCTTGGTTGGAAGTATTTGGGTAGATTGAAATGTTTGGCAGTCAAATGGGAATCATAAATCTTGTACTTTTACAGATTTCATGATCTATTAACTCTACCGTATTGGGCGGTTAGAGACATCTGTCGATTCCCAATGACTGGAGCTTCTGTTAACAGCACGGCTGTAGGTTGGTTTGCTGATCGGTTAGTCTGGGAGAGCAGAACCAAATGGAATATGTTTAAACCTCAGTACCCTAGGAGGAAGGTTCATCGGGATGTTGATCCGAGAACTGGAAAGAAGAGGGTTACTTTGATTTACAAAGCGCCTGAAGTGATGAGGAAGATTCCTTTAATGCCTTTACAACAACACTTCAGTGCTGATTTCATCTTTTGGTATAATGATTGGAGGAAGGCAGAGGCAATGATTGTGTTAAGAGATGGAGTGGATAAGTACAAGAAGATCTACGTGTTTGATCCTATGTGGCTTATCAACTGTACGTTTGAGGATATAATCATGCTTTTCTATAATCCAATACATTGTGATCCCAATGATGCAGAGCAGGCGAAGAAGTATCAGCAAGTTGTTGGAGTTTGCTTTGCATATGATATAAACTCTGGAAGCAACTTGGATACTAAGTTGGGAAAGATGGTGAAGATGACTGATGTGCCTAAGCGTTCGGTGAAACGTAAGCTTGAGCCTGAGATGACGAAAGATCAGAAAAAGCATCTCAGAATCAAGTTGATGAACAAGATCATGGACGAAGAACGAAGACAATCCAATCAATAGTCGAGGGGGGAGTTTGTAGATGCACGTTTTGCGACTAGTGATTGGATTAGGTGTTAACATATGTTAGAATGAAGTTTAGAAGTGGGCGAATGTGAAATAGTATGGGCGAAGGTGTTTATAACTGGGCGAAGGTAGATGTATACTGGGCGAAGATGGAATGCTGTAGATCTGAAGACACATTCGTACCTTGATAGTGGGCGAATGTGGACATTGTCCACATTCGCACCATGAAAAGGGGTGAACCTGCAGCAACTATATATATGTTTTGGTCATTTTGATGTTTAGAATAGTTTTTGGAAAGTGTGTGTTTAGAGGTCAGGTTTTGCTCTAGGTTGAGATTGTTTTATGTTGCTCTAGGTTGAGATTGTTTTATGTTGGTCTAGATTAACTTGTAGATTGATTGTATACATGTTTTGATCAAGTTTATCTATAAAAATGGAGATTGAAAAGGTGTCTTACGTGTTTTGATTTGCGTATTATCGTTTTGTTCAATTCTAGGGTTTCCGCACCTGGAATTGTGACTTGTATGATCATAATATCCTGTTTTAGTTAAATTTCTTCATCTACAATCTTTTTGGTCTTCTCTTTTCGGTTCGCGCTCTCTGTTTATTTTAGCTCCCCCTACGTATTATTACTTTTTTAAGAAGATCTCCCTTTTGGCCCCGTCTTGTGTTGTTCCCTCCTTTGTCAATGGTGTCGCCTTTCTTTGAACTTGCAATTCCGAGCCCTCAGTGATGACATCGTCTTGAAGCTACTCTGGTGACACATGATCGGGACTCATTTTTATTGGGTGATAAGGCTCAAAGTGGTTTTTTAAGGGAATGATTTATTTTTGGAGAGAAACGTAATTGCCTCTATCATTTTTATTTTAATTGCCGGTTTTAAAACAAGAATATGTATAAAAACACAAGTTCTAACCGAGTCGGATTAAGGTTGGAAATCTCTCAAGAAACGAAACGAGCAATAAATGATATATATCTGCAAGCGTGGTGCTCGTAAAAAGGCTCAAGAATCTGTAACGCCCGAAAATTTACACGATTTGAAGATTCGGAATTTACATGTGTTGTTTTAATGTCGTAGTGTGTTAAGTGAAGTTTAAGGGTCTTTTTGGCATTTTTAATAGTTATTCATAATAACTTTGGGAACAAGTTGAAGCATGAATGATAGTGAAGGGGCATTATGAAAAATTCTTATCATCTTTATATATAAAAAAAAAACCCTAGGGGACCTAAGGCTTGTGAACGGCAGAAACAAGAAGACGAGTGAGACGGAGAGAGGGATATGTCAAAGAAGACGTTTATACTACGACACAAGTGGTGATTCATGGAGATTTCCGGTATGCGATTTCTGCCTAATCGCAAGTTATCTTCTAAACGTCCTCTACGCTTGTCCTTTCGTGTTGATGTTCGTTTTGTATGACGGCTGAGAAAATAGGAAGCGAGAGATAGAGGACGAGCGGGAAAACGAGGAAGACGACACGGTGGTGCTCGTGATTGTTCTTGGTGCATTCGGTCTTCCAAATCACGACTCGGGTAATCTCTTTTATCTATGAACTTCATGATTTGGAATTTGGATCTCGGTATCGTAATCGCCCCGCAAGAGTTCAAGGTAGCTTTCTTGTCTTTTATGTGTTACGACTGTTGTGGTTGTGGCTAGCGAGGGCTATGGTGAGGGTTAAGATGATGATCATGTTCGTGTAAAATGGATGTTAGAAGACGCAATGCATTGGTGATGGTCTATGGAGATGGAGGAAGTCGACGGTGCCTTAGTTTAGAACTTGTGGTGTGTGTAATATTTTGTGATGATAATTTCATTTTGATGAAGGTTCAAATGAAGAAGAATGATGGTGCAATGATGAGGATGGCTTTAAGGATCAAATATAGTAATTGACGTATGTGTGTATGGAATTTATATATTGAGACAGTGATGCATGGATATACTACCATTAGGATGGATGTGTATTATGGCAAGTGAATTGGCAGGATGGTTTTTAATTGGCCCATGGAATGTTCTTTTCGTGTGATTAGGTGCTCGCATGTAATTAGTAAAAAAAAAAATGATGGAACATTAAAGGTTTCTTGGAGTGACTTTGAAGCGGAGAAGGTTATTTTATCCAAGGAAATTCAGGTTTCATACGATACAAGTCGCGTTTGACACGGTTTAGCTTGTGGACTTGGAAGCTTCGCAATCAGTGAGTTCTTGTGCCCACTCTTTTAGTTATTATTTTCTAAATATTTTGGGCTGACGTGCATGCTAAACCATTATTTTTATGAAGTCACAAAATATTTTTATAAAGTTATAAATATTTTTGTGTACAATTGAAATACATATTGGCTCATACATATTTTTTTTGGGTATGAAACGTAAGTGGGTGGAATGCGCCTAATGCGTTATTATATGGTTTGAGTTATATGTCTCATTAGAAGTGGGATAGGCCTGCTTAGATTTATGGTATAGTTTTTGTCATGGTTCACATAGTTTATGGCTTATGTGTTATTAGAAGTGGGATACGCCTGCTCTAATTTATGGTATTAGTTTTGTGTCATGGTTGTTACATGGTTTATGTTGTATGGGTTGTTATAAACTGAGTTATGACAGAAGTGGGAGATGCCTGCTTTGATCTCTAGACTTGGTTGAGTTAAATAGACTTGATTGTACTTTGTGTTGATAAGCGGAATGCGCTTATTATAGTTGGAAATTGAAGCCTTGGTTAAATAGGCGGATTGCGCTTATCCTAGACTTTGAATATTTTTAATTGCTTGGGGGAAAACAAATTAGCGGGTTGCGCTTATTGTTAACTCTGAGGTTGAGGTATTTTGTTAATTCTTACTTTGACAAATTACTTGTTTATATAAATTTATAAAACTTGAACTCACTCAGCGTAGCTGACTTTTGCATACACGTTAGATTGATTTCAGGTTTGTTGATGAATGAAAGGGACGCCTTGGCATGCAGTGGAGCTACTCAGTTGCGGTTGACATTTCAATTAAGAAGACGTCTACGAGATTGCTCGAACGTTATTTACATTATTTTCCAGAGATTTTAATTGTTTATTAAATATTCTTTTAGCCCGTCTCGGGAAAACCATGTTTGGAAATTTAATAACTTCTTTTGACATTCCGCTGCGTATTTTCTGAAATAAAATAAGATTCCTTTGAATGGTTACTAAGGTTTTAGTCTTGGAATGCCAACTGTTTGACCTGTCGGTTTTGAGGGTCTGACAAGTTGGTATCAGAGCAATGGTTCGAGGGATTCGGGCAGTTTGTGCTCGAACTCGAATCTGGTATGGGACCAAACTGTTACTAAGAAATGTCAACTGCTGAGTAGCTGCACGCCAAGAGGTAATCCTTAATTTTGACGTATGTATATATGTGTGTATATATATATATATATATATTTATATATTTATATATTTCACTAGATGCTTAATAGCATGAAGTCATAAGTTGGCGATTAGTGCCCTTACATTTTGATGTAGTATGGGAAGTTTATTATGTAGTGCACAATGCACGATGCGTAGGTTGGAACGCTTCTCGTTGAACACTTAGATACATAAAGTGTCAGAAGGAAACCCAATACCTATATATTTTTTTAAGTATTTTATTATGGCTCTTATTGAGTGCTTAATTGCAATAATTCATAAGGGGTGTTATGCTCTTGTGTTTTGAGGTAGGGTAGAATTCCCTTCTTCGATGGTTAAAGGCAAACCTTTAAAGTTTAGTAGTTAAATACTATGTATATTGGTGTTGGTTAAATGTTAATGTGTGGGCGGGATTGTTAATGTGGTCATAACTTGTTGTGTTTAGGGTGACTAAAGTAAAGTAAACAGCTAATCACACCTGATCAACGTTATTAGAAGTTCACCATTACTTTACACATCCTGAATATGTCTTGTGACGGATCATATGACGGTTTTGTCGTGAATGTTTTGTATGGGTTGTGTCTATCACCTTTTGTATTGGGTTAGATAAGATCCCAAGGATACTAGACATGTAATCGAAGACAAGGTTGCAGTAGGAAATTCACTCCTTCTGACCTAGGTTGTAGATAATTGTCGGATCGAGTTATCGGGCCATAGTCTTCCTATTCTCTTGTACTTAATGTCTCTGGGTTGCTTTGATGTTATTCTTGGGATGGACTGGTTGGCTACCGTGGATGCTCACTTTGTGTGCGGGCGGAGACTCGTGCGACTTACAGCTCCTGATGGGAATCGTGTTACTGTTCATGGGCACGATGGTTGCTCATTACCTTGGTTATTTCTATGCTAAATGCGGGGAAGATGTTTCAGCATTGGTGTAAGGCGTACCTGGCGTAGGTCTTAGATGTGGGGGCTGATATCCCTAAGCTAGGGGATGTCCCTGTAGTGTGGGATTACTCGGATGTATTTCCTGAGGAATTGACGGAATCGCCATCGGGCCGCGAGGTTGAGTTCCAAATAGACCTCGTGCCGGAAGCTGAACCTGTAGCCAGAGACCTTACCTCCTAGCCCCTACGTAAATGAAATAACTCTCATCTCCGTTGGAGGATTTGCTCGAGAAAGGATTCATTAGACCGATTATCCCACCATGGGGTGCGCCGGTTTTAATTGTAAAAAGAAAGATGGTAGCATGCGGATGTGCATCTCTTGATGGTGAGGAATAGATCTCCTTTACCGAGAATCGACGGTTCATTTCGATCAGCTCCAAGGAGCTAGTTGGCTCTCGAGAACTGATCTTAGATTGGGTTATCATCAGCTGCAAATATGAGAGCAGGACACTTTCCGTACTCGTTATGGACATGATGAGTTTTGGTATTGTCTTTTGGCCTGACTAACGTGCTGCGGCATTCATGGATTTGATGAACTGGGTGCGTAGGCTGATGCTCAACTATTTTGTTATTGTTTCCATTGATGATAAGGCCATATACTCCGAAAGAGAAGAAGACCATATTCTACATCGCAAGAAGGTTCTTCAAACTCTAAGGAATGAGAAGCTTTGCGCTAAATTTCTCAAAGGTGCTTTCTTAATTCATGAGGGTCAGTATTCTGGCCCATGTCATTAATTCTGTCAGTACCATGGTAGATTCCACGAAGGTAAAGGAGGTGATGAACTGGGCGACACAAAATCATCGTCTGATATTAGTAGCTTCTTGGGTTGGCAGGTTGTTACCGGAGGTGCGTACAGGATTTCTCTAGGATAGCTCACTGACTAAACTGACCAATGATGAGGTGAGGTTTGCTTGGGACTTGGACCAAGAGAACGCGTTTCTTGAAACTAAAGAAAAGTTTGACACCGGATTTGCGGGTCTTACAAGTTTGTCAAATGCACCGATCCTAACCTTGTCGGATTGGACGGAGTGTCTAGTGGCTTATTCGGACGCGTCACTTGGGGGTCTCGGGTGTGTACTTATGCAGCGCGGTGAGGTGATGGCTTATGCCTCACGCCCAGCTGAAGCCCCATGAGATGAATTACCCGACTCATAACTTGGAGTTAGTAGTCGTTGTCTTTGCGCACAAAGTGTGGAGGCATTAATTTATAAGAAGTTCCTTGCACCATCTATACCAACCATGAGAGTTGAAATATTTCTTTAAGCAGAAGGACCTTAGCATGAGGCAGCGCAGGTGATTGGAATTATTCAAGAACTATGATGTGGAGATTGTATATCACCCAGGAAAGGCTAACGTGGTGGCAGACGCGTTGAGCGAAAGGAGAGCCTAAACACAAAACCAGATGTAGTGAAGATTTCTCTAGTGTCCAGATTGAAGCCCTCAGGTGGAGCGAATTATGACAGAGCGTATATGGGGGCAACAAGATGTATCAAGATCATAAGAAGAACTATTGGTGGCTGGCAATGAAGTATGAGGTAGCAACTTATGTGAACAGGTGTTTGACTTGTTTACATGTTAAAGCAGAACATCAGTAACCGTTTGGAATTAAAAAAAAAATCAACCTTTAGAGGTACCAGAATGGAAGTGGGAGTATCTTACCATGTATTTCATTACTAAGCTACCCCGTAAGACAAAGGTGTTTGACACCACTTGGGTGGTGGTGGATTGGTTGACAAAGATTACTCACTTCTTGTCGATACTGGGGACCTTTAACTCCGAAAGGTTGGCAGAATTTTTCCTTCGAGAGATTGTGTCTAAGCACGGTGTGCCAGTGTTATTGTTTCCGATAGAGACACTCGTTCTACATAAATGGGTACTAGGTTACACATCAGCACCGCATATCACCCGCAGACGGATGGTCAGTCGGAAAGAACCATCTAAACTCTCGAAGATATGCTTCGGGTATGCATTATTGATTTCGGCGGTAGCTGGGAGTATCAACTACCCTTGGCGGAGTTTTCATATAACAATAGCCATCACACCACTATTTGAATACCAACTGTTTGACACCAGTTTTGCGGGTCTTTCAAGTTGGAATAGGAGTAGAAGCCTATTCATCTGCACCTGTAGTTATTACTTTCTTAGCAGGTTATCCTTAAAACATCACATTTGGGGTTCCTTATCCAAGAGGATTCGAGGACGAATCCTATTATAAGGACGGTAGACTTGTAACGCCCGAAAATTTACACGATTTGAAGATTCGGAATTTACATGTGTTGTTTTAATGTCGTAGTGTGTTAAGTGAAGTTTAAGGGTCTTTTTGGCATTTTTAATAGTTATTCATAATAACTTTGGGAACAAGTTGAAGCATGAATGATAGTGAAGGGGCATTATGAAAAATTCTTATCATCTTTATATATAAAAAAAAAACCCTAGGGGACCTAAGGCTTGTGAACGGCAGAAACAAGAAGACGAGTGAGACGGAGAGAGGGATATGTCAAAGAAGACGTTTATACTACGACACAAGTGGTGATTCATGGAGATTTCCGGTATGCGATTTCTGCCTAATCGCAAGTTATCTTCTAAACGTCCTCTACGCTTGTCCTTTCGTGTTGATGTTCGTTTTGTATGACGGCTGAGAAAATAGGAAGCGAGAGATAGAGGACGAGCGGGAAAACGAGGAAGACGACACGGTGGTGCTCGTGATTGTTCTTGGTGCATTCGGTCTTCCAAATCACGACTCGGGTAATCTCTTTTATCTATGAACTTCATGATTTGGAATTTGGATCTCGGTATCGTAATCGCCCCGCAAGAGTTCAAGGTAGCTTTCTTGTCTTTTATGTGTTACGACTGTTGTGGTTGTGGCTAGCGAGGGCTATGGTGAGGGTTAAGATGATGATCATGTTCGTGTAAAATGGATGTTAGAAGACGCAATGCATTGGTGATGGTCTATGGAGATGGAGGAAGTCGACGGTGCCTTAGTTTAGAACTTGTGGTGTGTGTAATATTTTGTGATGATAATTTCATTTTGATGAAGGTTCAAATGAAGAAGAATGATGGTGCAATGATGAGGATGGCTTTAAGGATCAAATATAGTAATTGACGTATGTGTGTATGGAATTTATATATTGAGACAGTGATGCATGGATATACTACCATTAGGATGGATGTGTATTATGGCAAGTGAATTGGCAGGATGGTTTTTAATTGGCCCATGGAATGTTCTTTTCGTGTGATTAGGTGCTCGCATGTAATTAGTAAAAAAAAAAATGATGGAACATTAAAGGTTTCTTGGAGTGACTTTGAAGCGGAGAAGGTTATTTTATCCAAGGAAATTCAGGTTTCATACGATACAAGTCGCGTTTGACACGGTTTAGCTTGTGGACTTGGAAGCTTCGCAATCAGTGAGTTCTTGTGCCCACTCTTTTAGTTATTATTTTCTAAATATTTTGGGCTGACGTGCATGCTAAACCATTATTTTTATGAAGTCACAAAATATTTTTATAAAGTTATAAATATTTTTGTGTACAATTGAAATACATATTGGCTCATACATATTTTTTTTGGGTATGAAACGTAAGTGGGTGGAATGCGCCTAATGCGTTATTATATGGTTTGAGTTATATGTCTCATTAGAAGTGGGATAGGCCTGCTTAGATTTATGGTATAGTTTTTGTCATGGTTCACATAGTTTATGGCTTATGTGTTATTAGAAGTGGGATACGCCTGCTCTAATTTATGGTATTAGTTTTGTGTCATGGTTGTTACATGGTTTATGTTGTATGGGTTGTTATAAACTGAGTTATGACAGAAGTGGGAGATGCCTGCTTTGATCTCTAGACTTGGTTGAGTTAAATAGACTTGATTGTACTTTGTGTTGATAAGCGGAATGCGCTTATTATAGTTGGAAATTGAAGCCTTGGTTAAATAGGCGGATTGCGCTTATCCTAGACTTTGAATATTTTTAATTGCTTGGGGGAAAACAAATTAGCGGGTTGCGCTTATTGTTAACTCTGAGGTTGAGGTATTTTGTTAATTCTTACTTTGACAAATTACTTGTTTATATAAATTTATAAAACTTGAACTCACTCAGCGTAGCTGACTTTTGCATACACGTTAGATTGATTTCAGGTTTGTTGATGAATGAAAGGGACGCCTTGGCATGCAGTGGAGCTACTCAGTTGCGGTTGACATTTCAATTAAGAAGACGTCTACGAGATTGCTCGAACGTTATTTACATTATTTTCCAGAGATTTTAATTGTTTATTAAATATTCTTTTAGCCCGTCTCGGGAAAACCATGTTTGGAAATTTAATAACTTCTTTTGACATTCCGCTGCGTATTTTCTGAAATAAAATAAGATTCCTTTGAATGGTTACTAAGGTTTTAGTCTTGGAATGCCAACTGTTTGACCTGTCGGTTTTGAGGGTCTGACAGAATCTCACACGGACAAAATGGTAGGCTAAAGTATCAATTTTAAGCACAACTTTGAGGTATTTTTCACTTGCCATGTAACTTATTTTTCTAGTTTTTTTAATAAACTAAATGGATCTCTCAGGTTTAATTGTATTCATCTTATTTTGACTGCCTTTTAATGTGAACCGTTCGGCATGAATGGCTAATAGCGATCACTAGGGCTAGTCTAATAGACTATACTAATCTACCAGAGATGACTGTGAATGATGCTAGGGGTATCAAGCGGCTATGCCCGAACAACGACAAATGACCCACTAGATAAAATAAAATAAGCAGCAAAATGGCCCACCCCACACTTAAAATTTTTGCATAAATTTTAAGTGCAGAAATAGAAAGAGAGACAAGAGAAACTAATACTCCCCTAACAATGACGTGTCCACTCGCGTTGAAAATTGAATGAAATGACCATTTTGTCCTCCTAATATGCATTATAATATATTTTATAGATACAGATATCTCAATTTATTAAATCATCTTTGTAAAATGCAAAGCGAATTGTTGGCAAAGCTCGAGGCCCAAAGACAACACCTAAGCGAAAAAGCTAGGCCATCCCAGCCAGATAATGTTGTAGGAGTATTTGAAAAAGAGTTGGGCGCTAGGCGTGGCCATATTCTTGGTATTGAGCATAACCTTCCTATGCTACATTCTCCACTTTATTTGGTGCACATGTAAAGTGTCTTATTTCTTTTTTATAGTGACTTTTTTTATTTTTAAAAACTTATCCAAGGATTGTTGAATGCATGTTTGGTTGGTACATTTAGTAAGTTGGTAAATGTTAGTAGTTTATGTTGGTAGTTTGCAAATTGGGTTAATGTATGTTGATGGTTTGGTAATTTTCGTTTATATTGGTAAATGTTAGTAGTTTAGTAAATGTTAGTAGTTTACATCATCATCATCATCATACTCAGTTAATCCCACCTATAGCAATGCTAAGGTAGGGTCTAAGGAGGGTAAAATGTAGACAACCTTACCTCTATCCCCTGATAATAGAGAGGCTGCTTCCAGTGAGACCCCCGGCTCAATGTGGTTTTGTATCAAGCCTTGGACATAAGGCACATAACACTTAGCAATCGGGACAAACTCGATTGGTGCATGTACCCCCTTGTCTTTTCGCTATCAACACCACCACATGATGCATGATTAACCGTCCGTCATTTTTAACGTTATTTTCACGAAATTAGTAAATAACGTTAAAACTAGTGCAACTTTACTTTTGCCCCCGAGGGTCACACATATATACATTATATGCGTATACCGTAAGTGGGGCGCAAAATGTTAGTAGTTTACGAATTAGGTTAATGTTGATTGATTCTTTGGAAATTGTGTAAATTTACTTTATCTTGGTATTAGTGGTTTAGTAAATTAATGTTGACGATTTAGTAACTTTGGTTTATATTGGTTATTGTTAGTAGATTGGTAAATATTAGTAGTAGTAGTTAGTAGTTTATGTTGGTAGTTTACGAATTGGGTTAATGTTGATACTTTGGTAATTTGGTTTGAGTGATAGTTGGCTCATTTAATCAATTCGACCCATTTGACTTTTATTTCGGCTCATGTAACCAATTCCACCCATTTGACCTTATTTTGCTGCAGTGGCGGATCTTGAACCAAACACCTGGTAGGGCTTGGCTCAATACATATACAAATTTTCGGAAATTTTAGGTAAAATTTATACTACGGAACGAAAAAAGAGACCGTGCCGAGTCCCAGTTTTCCAATAGTAAGATCCGCCCTTGTTTTGTTTTATAATATGATATGGTTTGATTGATATTATGCTCCACCTATTTTACTTTATTTCGGCATGTTTAATCAATTCGACCAACTTGATTGGTAGTATGTTGATTTGTATATGTTGTTTAATGCTAGTAGTTTTGTAAATTTAGTTTGATTAATGATATGCTTATTTGGTTAATCTTGATATTATACTAGGAGTATGTTAAAAGTTTGTTTGAAAACCCATACGTTAGAGGTCAATATGCAAAAATGATGGGTTCAATCGCCAAGGGATCAAATTTTGTTGACGAAACGATAATGGTGACGATGGAGATGGTGATATGATGTAGATAATTTCAAAACAATTTATGTTTAATTAATTAGTGAGGTTTTGTACCTTATACGAGCCGAATTTATGTTTAATTAACTTGTGATATTTTGTATATATTTATGTAGTTTTGTGTGTCCCGAATCTAAAGTTGACAGATTTGTATGGTAAAACAAGGATTAATAAAGAAAATGACAAAAAAAAATTAAAAAAAGTAAAACAAATTGCATTAGCGGCGACACTTGTTGCCACTAAAAATAACCTACTAAAGGCCCAAATAAGTGGAAAAATAGGCTAAACGACAAACACGCATTAGCGGCTACAAAAATCTCTAGCGGGGACTTGTGGATCATTTTCAATGAACCTTTAAGGCCAACATATACCATCATTAGCGGCGACAAATTTTGCCGCTAAAGGCCCTGTTCCTTGTAGTGCAGGGACGGAACTACGGGAGGGTCAGGGGGGTCAGCTGACCCTCCGGCCGACCAAATTTTAACTGAATAGGGATGCTAACCAGAAGAACCTTTTGAAGTTTAACTCTTTAATAGGTCTAGCTAAAGTGAAAGTGAAGGGTGGAGATGCATAATATCATCATGGTTTTGTGTTTTTTTTCTTCCGGTTGACAACCCACTTACCAAGTACTTACAGTGTCATCCCGGTGGCAGAGGAAAGACTGAGGAAGACAAAAATAAAATGACCTAGTTTTAAATAAGAATCCATTTGTTTGGGCCTTTTATTTTATTTTTAAACTGCAGAGGCCCACTTTTAACTTTCGAAACTCAACTTAAATTCTAATTTTTTAAAATATTTTCCGGTTTGTCTAAATATTTTACATCATCACTCTGTCACTCACATAAAGTTTTGAGGCTGACTACATATCTATACACCTAATTTAATTTTCACTTGAATGATAAATTCGTTAACTTTATAATAAATTTTAATTACCTTTTATATTATATGCCATTTTATATTGTTTATGGTTTTTACAAATCATTTCATTATTTTTTAAACACATACATATACCGTTTTGAAAAGATATTTTAATAAAATGACTCTAATCAAGCATTAAGGCTGAAAACTAGTAATGTTAAATACTAATCACAACAACATTTATAACTAATAATAATAGTAAAGAAGGATGTCATGAAAAAAGTAAAACTATTAGAAGATGAAATTGTTGGTAATCCGATCTGCTTAAACCAATTGATAACTATTTGGTTAAATTGGACCCTCCAGTTAAAAACTTCTGGTTCCGCCACTGTTGTAGTGTATGACAAAAGTACCTTAATTCCAAACATCGATCTTCATCTCAGCAACCTACTTGCAAAAACAACATGCCTATAAAGCCAAAAATCCAAGGTCCAAACTCCAAACCCCATTGTAACCTACTCACCTACGACCATTACCACGTCAGCATTACCTAGCAAACTGGGTCCCACCCCTAAGGTACACACCTGCTATTTATCGCCATTTAGTGTTAAAATCAGCAGATACATAATTTGATGACGAAGTAGATATATATCTTGAACAAATATGTCATATTCATATATATATGTATTGACTACAAATGTTACAAAACAATCGATTCTCTATACAAAACGTTGTAATGTCAAATATTAAGTTAACGTTGACAATATACTAATTATGTACTTCATTAATCAATTGTATGTACTAGTTTACAACACTATTCTCATCACTTTGATTTTGGGTAGAAACATCCTCCTGCAAAACTCGTATAGAAACCTCTTTATCCTTGACTTCTTCAACAATCAACGACTCCAATTTCTTCCCTGTCTCTTCAACCTATTTCATAATTAATTATATTAGAATCACACTTCAACATTTCAATCTTTGATAATTATTGGTTTCATGTTAATCCATTTCATAATAAACAATATTTAACATTATTAGCGTGTTATATGGGTGCATGTTTCTTTACGTTTGAGGGATAACCTTAAAACCACCCTGTTAAAACTTCACTGATAAAGATGTAAAGCGAATAGAATCTGCCCACGATGGAGTGACCATTCTACTTGACCAAGTGCTTATATATGCACCAAAAAAAAAAATAATAATAATAAATAAATAAAATAAAAGAATCGTTGTCATTTTTTTAGTGTTATTGTACTAGATATTTGCCCGCGTTGACACGCAGTTCACCAACGTACGATTATTTGGAGTAGTATAACGTATATGAAAAATACAGTAGAAAATTTTTATTAAAATTTAAAAGCAACGAATACACATTTATTCAAATATCGCTGAAAATTTCCTTATACACCACATTTTTTGTTTTAGTCTTCACTTTCCCATCAGCATCAAGTATAAGTAACTTCACGCCTGCCCTGCTTTTTCCTGCGTTAACACACGGTTCACCAACGTACAATTATTTTGAGCGATAAAACGTATAAAAAATATAGTAGAAATATTTTATTAAAATTTAGAAAAAAAAATACACCATTGGTCCCTCCTGTGATGAAATATGGGTCAACTGGTTTAGATGTTAGTCTGTGGTCAAGTATGAGTCAATTGTTGTTACTTATGTAGATGTCAAACAAATATGGGTTACTGATTTATATGTTAGATGTCAACCGATTTAGATTCATGTTAATTTCAGCTACACAAATGGGTCATATGTGGTCAAATATTTAGACTACACAAATTGGTGATATGTGGTCAAAAATTGTAAGTAAAAATAATAACATAATAGTTACATAAAAAAGTTTATATATGGAACTCTGCAAGTGTAATCGACATGAGAACCGATAGATTCCATATTTTTTAAGAAAATGTAGTGTTAAAATTAGAGATTAAGAACATTAGTTTGACCTCAAAAGTAACAAAAAAATGAAACTGAAAACAAACAAAATTAGTTTGACCTAAAGAGTCATTTGTATATAAAACCCGGTAGTCGAAAGTTAACTAACTATTAGCAACCTGTCTTCATGGAAACCGACCTATTTATCACAAAATTTCCCTTGACCCCACCCCCTAATTCATCCTCATCTCTACGATTACTAATTACTAAAAAGTGAATAAAAACAATCCCAACATCCCTTATACAATACATAAGAGGTCCCTTGCATTTGCTACATCCAATGACCCCTCCCCTTCGATAGAGACTGTCATTGGCTTTTATTGATGGTTATTGCGAAACATACGGTGCATCCCCAAGTCAAATGACAACCCATCTAACATAACATTACATGGCAGGTTATAACGTACATACAGTAATATGTTACCAAGTTATGAACTGTTTGACTTTATAAAAGACCCGTTTGAAACTAAAATTTTCATGAATGCTTTTGTTTTCCATACGAACTCATTCTCAATTTTTTTATCACATCAAAATTAATATCATTAACAAACCAAACTTTGATCAATTTTCTTTTCAAATCATTTGTTAATAATTAAGAAACTACTATATTATGTTCACTTCATCTTATACATGTTTGATTGGTTGGTTTCGAGGAACCCATGTAAGAATTTACAACTTACATCATACCATCCAGCTGATACCGCGACTCAAAACAGAAGGTGGCACAGGAGTCGCACTCTTTTTATAAACATTTGGGCAAATGGGTTCATAAAATGTCAAAGTATAAAAGAATTTATGTCAGAATCATTGTTAATCATATTTTGAACACTAATTTATCTATATAGTATAAAGATTTGGATAAGAAGTGGACTGGCTTTTCAGCCAACTTGCACAAGGCTTCTCGTTGATGCTTTAAACTGTTTGATTCTTTTTTCTTTTTCTTTTTTTTTTGAATGGCCAACCAAATCTATTGCATATGCCTGACAGAAACCCCAAATACAACATCCACCAATTACATCAGTTAAACAAAAGAAGCAAGATTAAAAGAGCACCAATCCTCCTAAGACAACCTACCTACATTTGCCCTGTTTTTTACCCACAAGAAGCTATGGACATTCTACCAACATTCAGTAGCTTATTGTTGAACATTAAATCATTTCGCCATCTCCAAACCACCCAAACAGCCGTGTGAACAAACATAGATTTCCGCCATTTCTTTGACCAGTTTAGACACTTGTGTATGGTGTCCTAGAGCTCCAGAATAAACAAATAGCGCAGCCTGCACCAATGTGAAATGAACTCCCGTATTTGGTTCACAATCCGACATGAGGCAAATATATGCATACTGGACTCCTCTGCCTCGTTACAAAACCTGCATTGAGCATTCAGAATAAGAATGTTTCTTAATAGCAGTATACACATGCATTCTAATCTATAGTCTATACTTATAACTCTAAGTTAGGATTCGTAAAAAAGAAACTATTACAATGTTCATATTTGCCACCATTCGGTAATTCATCCTGCATTATTTAGCTTTGCGTTTAGCCTTGCAGCCACAAGAACATACCCAACGTCCCTGAATTGATTCTACAATATAAAACATAATAGAAGTAAAACAAATTATGAAAGTAAACAACTTAATAGAAATAAATGCAATACAAAAATGAACTTCAAATCACTAAGAACATACATCAGTTCTGCAAGTGGTTTTATTTATTGAAAGTTACGTAATACAATTCGTATGGATTTCGGTTGAATACAAAATATCATCAAAAGGTTGTAGTATGCAAGTAGTTTTATTTATTGAAAGGATGCACATAAACTAAAATATGGCGAACGATGGGAACTAACCCCCCACATAGTGGTTTCACAATCCACTACCCTGATCTATTTCGCTACATCGACCCCTCAACTGTTATCTAGTCTTACATCTTTTCATTAAAATAAAGAGCCTCAACTATTATCTAAATTGCTTAAAAAATTCAAGCTAACTTAAAAGAAGGTTAACAAAACCTGTCAACGCTAACCGTAAGGAAATCAACACTAACGTCTAACAGTAAGCTAAGAGCCTAAGTGTTGCCATGCTAAAAAAAAGCAAAAGGAGTTAAAACTTATATGAACACATCAAATTGATGCATATATTAGAGCCAAATAATATCAAGAATATGGCATATAATATATGTACCCAGCTGTTGAAACATTGGTGAATGTTATATATATAACTTTTAACTTAATAAACCAATAGACGTTTAAATGGTGTCATACTAGCTACAAGCAAATGGGTTACCAAAAGTCCAAAATGCACAGGCTTCGAGTGACACTTTCTGCATAGAGGCCTTATTCTCTTGTAGCATGTATTGAGCTACATTATTCAAATGTGGCTGCAAGCACAAATAACATGTTAAAAAATGTGAGACAAGAAAAGAAAGATGGATCATATACTTATGGATAAGGAAAGTCACAATGTCTGTTGAAGTGGAAATATAAAAAGTAAAAAACGAAGATTTAGGGAAAACCCACCCCAAGGAAAGACCGAAAGAAGTAAAACTTTAATTAGTTTCACAAAGCTCAAAAAAAGTACCCAACTCAATTAGGTTAAAAACCTGTGCATTACATGGGTTGAATAAAGTAAGTATTAAATAGTTACTAATGAATATTTAGGATCATAAAACGATATTTTTGATATAAGATATGATAATCGGGTTACTCATCTAGCTATAGTGAATGGGTGAAATAAAAGAAGCGAGAAAAAGAATCTTGGGCAGATTAAACAGACACACCGCCTCATCTAGTATCTTCCAAATCCTAAACATATCCAGTTCCACCACGCCTAAAATTATTTGAAAAAAAAGTCAAAATACATATAAAAAATATGATCATTTATACATGTAATCTTATAAAGAAGATAAGGTGGGTAGTATTGCTTACATTCTAGTCGTTTGTGGGTCAGCTTGTTCAACCGACTTCCATTTGCTTTGGTCGATTCCTAATACAATTATACAACAAAAAGTTAGAAATATTTCACACCGTAATAGTCTTTTTGAAGATACAAAAATGTATAATGTTCATTCATTAATAATTCTTTTTAATATCACATCCGGTATCATCAACTTCAAACCAAAGAATCACTTTGTTGTCCTTTCAAGACCTTTGAACTACTTTTGGCATATCATTATATCACAAACAAAGAACATAACATACCAACAACCCAGTCCATTTAAGCCGAAGTTATTAACCAATGCCAACCCATTATGGATCCCCTCACTTAGCATCCATGTTAAAGGTGTTAATATTGCATTTACAAAACCAGACATGACAAAAAAAATCAATATTATAAATGAACAATAAGATGACACAAAAAATATTATGAGAAATAGTAACTTGCTAGAATCTTATCTCTAAAGGCTTTGTAATATTATAATAGTAACAACAAAACCTTCACCTTTTCATCAAGAATAAAGCTTTACAGTCTCCATACACACCAATTTACAATTAATAACCAAAATAATACAGATCAAAACTTCAAAAAACAATTTATATCGAATCAAGAAAGTAGTTGAGTTACCTGATGGTGACAATATGCCACCCTTCGTAAAGAAACCGTAACCGCTGCCACCCTTCGGAATGCCAGATATAGAGATTTTTGTCATCAGACCCTCTATTTCCTTGAGCCAAACAATTATGTTAAATACACACCTTTAGAAAATCAAATATCGAGAGAAAAAGTTAATGGTTGCTTCTGATCTAGATCTAGGAGACATATAATCGACATAAGCACAAAAACATATCTTTAAAATCGGCAAAAAAACAAATCAGTAACGTAATCATAATAACAGGTTTGAAAATCGGATTAATGGAAGAAAAATATTAAAATCCATTGACTTGCCTGCTCATATAGATGGATAAAGAGTAGTTTGAATTCGGTATTAGGATTTACCTTCAAAGCCTCGCAATACCATAGATCCGCGTAACAAAAACGACCAGAATCACACGAAAATGAAACCCTAATTCAAGAAATCAAAAATAAACCTAAACATACCTTTTACAGATTTAATGAAAGTTGCGATCTTCAGTGTCGAACAAAGACCTAACAATTTTAGGGTTAGAACAAAGTTGTTATCGATAGAGAAGATGGGTTTCTGCAATTAACAATCTATCTTGTGAAACAATATATCTTGAAGATGTAGAATCGTTGTTGACGAATGGAAGGAGATACGAATTAGAGTTCTGGAAGAGACAATGATGGAAGATGTGTGTGGCGATAAAGGGAGAAACATATTGGAGTCTAGGGTTGAATGTTTGAGGCAGTGAATGAGAATGAGAATGAGAAAGAATATAGATACAGAAGAATGAAAGAGAAGCGTACAAAAGAAGTCTTTGATTAAAATAGAATAGTCATTAAATGTTTTTTATTTAAAAAAATTAAAATTAAAAATCTGGATTATAGTATTTAGGAAAGTTATTAAACACCTTTGACCTTAAAATATTTAATGATTTTTGATTTTTTAAAAAACTAAAATTTTTATAAATTACATGGTGGTGCTATGTGGCACAATATAGGAAGAGAAAGGAATTGAGGTGCAATATGGAAGTGCCAAGTATCCTCATAGACTTTGTTTTATTAGATGTATAGATTTATACTATCAGGGGTTGAACCTTGGTTTTCATTCTTTTATAGTGTTATTTTAGTATGCATACCTTGTCGATTATTACATTCCCAACATGAGCATGTTTAGCCACATTTTCAACCATCTCATCAATGGCTTCCAGGTTCTCTCTAAGTTTGCTATTTTCGGGAAGATCATTGGTGATCTCATCGATTATCTCATCTGCTTCCTTAACCACTTTTTCTACAGACTCCATGACATGATCCATCGTCTCCACCACTGTGTCTACCTTATCTATAAATTAATATTTAAGCCAGTTAAAAATAACACTATATATGCAGTTAAGTTAGGACTTAGCATTAATTCTAATTATAAAGATTCTAGGGTGTATGTTCTTACTTTTTAGTTGAATTAATGACCCCTTACGTGTGATCAAAGGTAACAAAATTGTTAACAGTATTCCCACAACCCAATTTCTCCTGAAAAAGAATGCATATAATAAGAACATGTTAGTACATAAGGTTTCTTTTTTATTTCTTGGTGGTATAGAGAAATCATAAAGGCATCTAAGAGGTATTTTTAACTTATATTTGTTTCGACTAATCAAAGGACTAGACTAAATTCGAGTCCACTAGTCAAAGAAGCAGATTAATCTGGTGTCAGATTTCTTTAGAGTCCCCTAACATGCCGTAGGTAGAGAACTCCCTATGAAACAAAACAATTTAAAAAAATCTACAAAAGTGGAAGAGGAGAAGGCGGTCCGGAAGGAAGAGGAGCTCCGGGAGGAGTTATTATATTACTAGATACAAAAAAGTTCCTTGGTATTGGATTGTATTGCAAGCTAATTGGAAGAGAACTATAAAAACCGTATGAAGCAAGATTCTTGTTTTGTAGTGATAATGCATGAGAAGCTGGATTAAATGTGAGAGATCTTGAAGATTGAGATGGGCTTTTCAATAGTGTTAAAGCATCGATAAATCTTGACAAAGCCAACGACATTTCAATTGTTCTTGAGCAAAGATAAATTGTATTGATGCTTAGATTTGGTGGGTTGAGTTATTCTACAAAGGCTACAAAAAATGAGAAGGTGAGAAGAATAAAAAAAACACAATAAATCATGAAATATGACACAATGAGCTACAAAATATAACACAGTGTCAAAAAATATAACACGATGTTGAAGAAAAAAACACAATGAATTGAAAAAATGACACAATGATGAAAATAAGAAAAAAACACAATGGTACATAAAAGACACAATGATATAACGCATATTCAGAAAACTATAAGCTAAAACCCCAAAAAACGAAGATCTAAAAACTAACGTCGTAGGGTTCGATAAGACGATTCCAATGCCGCTTGAATGAGTTCAATCGGAGTCTGTTTGATACCCTTCCTACGACTTTCTATTTTTCTTTCACTGTGTATTTGATCCTAACCCTAGATTTGGTAGTGTTTGTATATCTTTAGAAGGAAATATGATGGTGAAGATGATAATATTTTTTTTCTAGGTGTAGCACATATATAACGTGTTAGCTGAATTGAAATTTCAAATATCTAACACACGTTTTACTTTATAGTCAAATCTTGAAACTTCTTTTGAGCTTCTTTTACATCATTTATTTATTTATTTATTAGTGTTTATTTTGCTATATTCTTGAAAGTCATTTAACTCCTAAAATGAAAAAAAAATGATCACCTTTGATGTTTGAGCGGTTTCTATAGTAGAATTTGAGTGGTTTGGCTTTTTTTTAACGGCAGTCAGTACATTAAGTTTCAAACTTAAGACCGAAGGCCTGTGAGACGTTACTGATATCACGTCCTGCCTCGAGCGCGAAACACCCCACTTAACACCTATTATACCAATTTCCTAGGAAAACCCCACAAGACATGTCACTCCCAAGACTCGAACTCATGAAACTATAAAAGTGCAATCAATTAACTTTGAATCATGAACACAAGTAGTAATTTTACCCACCGCGTGTTTTGTTGGCGTTGAAAACTAATGTATTTCAAATTTATACCATTGAAAAAGTTTTATGTTTGACCGGACTTGTTTTTGAACAAAATTTATTGTAAAATGTAAACAAACTAAAAATGTACATAAAAATAAACACAAGCACTTATTACATTTGACTTGACTCGTTTCCGCAAAACAATTATCTCGAATCGTAAAGCAATATGTATTTTTTTCCAACATGTACATAAAATACGCATGTAAGAAATTGTATTTTTTAGTTAAGGAACGATGAACTTGAAACTTTAGAATCTCGTAGAGATTAAAATGATATTTTACAAAGTTTTCAAAAGTTGAATAGTGAAAGTATCAATGCTCATAGTGGTAATAAATAAATAAAATGTTATTTTTATCTATTTTTGATTGAAATTAAATTGTAAATAAAACATCATAAAAGAGATGGTGATTTAAAAACAAAATCAAAAACAAAATAGGTTCAAGTAGGTAGGTAGATCTCCATAAGAGCTATTGCGTTGGTCACCCATGTGGTATTCTATTTAACTAGTAAATTAACCCGTGCTACGTGGCAGAAACTCGGTCGATATCAGTTAGATAGTGATATATACATAAAGGATGCCAATACGTATTTTAGGTCACTGGAAAAATATACAAATGAATATTGGTAACAGTGCGGTAAAACTTTCAACGAAAGCAACGTTCGGTCATAGTTTGCAGAGAAATCCAAATTATATATTAGTAGACTACGCAAAATTTAGAAAGTAAATATATAACTAAAAATGCATACAGACACGTTGCAATGTGTTAACTCGCAAAAGTTAAAACAAGACGTAAAATGAAAAACTTACGAAAGATGAAAACTATGAGGAACCAAAACTGAAAGAAAAAAAGTATTGGGGTTATATTGCAAAAGATGTAAACTTTTGAATTAGAAGTGAAAAATCAAATTAAAGGGATTAAATGTGTAAAAGATTAAAACTTTCTACAACGAATGAGGATATTATATAGGTGAAGGGATAAGGGCCCAAAACTACACTAAAAATGAGATGGACCCATACGTAACTGGCACAGGCATGTCGCAGGTTCCCCTATGGCGGACACGGGTTCAGCGGATCTAGTTTGGCGGTCACAACCCCCATGGCGGATGCGAGACCTGGACAGGTATGCGTCACCCACAACATCCGCCATGTCTTTCTTAAAGAGCTACTGACGAACACGTGACAGACACTAGTATAGACGTACGACCCAATCACAGCATCAGGATGTGTAGCAAAGATCATGCAGCACGATTAACTAATCAAGGCGCTACACGTATCCGCATAGCCGCCGCAGGAGACAGCAAGTACACCTCCTGCCCGCGTCACCCAATCAGATCACATGGGACTACCTGAGCGATGATCTCCACTAACATGTACCTGCAGATGGGACAATAATACACTCGGCAAAGAAAATTAGCCAAACACAACACATCAGACCTGCAGCCAGCAGACAGAGGCCACGTAGGACCAATGGTACGACCTCTTTCCATGATTAATATAATATTACACATTATATTACGTTGGGTTAATGTTGGGCTGATGTGGAGGCAAACCCTTAGCTAGGCCTCGGCCCACTAGGTAAGTTAAGGGTGAATGTTGAGGCTGTTTGAAACCTATTTAAGGAGCACTTCACCTCATTCAATAGGCCATTCAGAAAACCCTGAAGAACACACATAAGGCCAACTACGTTTTTGTGGCTGCTAAGTAGAATCTCTCGGGATTCGAGGCGGTCGCCCTACATAGGATTATTGTGTTTATTTCAGGTTCATCACTCCCACAGTTCAATAGGTCATTCATCTAGCGAAGGATTAAGCTTGTAGTGATGTGGTTTAACTTCGAGGTGTAATAACGTTTTCACATATTACGCCACCTGGGCTCGTTGCGTGTCCGCACCATATAGATGCATACACATTGAGCCAGGAAATGCAACAGAAGTGCAGCGATGCCTTTATACGCTGCACCATCACCATATAGACAAGTTGCATGCATATACATACACTTACAAACCATAGTACAAACATATAAACACATAATGACATTCATACAAAATACGAGCATCTTTACATACATGAAACTTACGTCAAAAAGGGATACAAAATCTATGCTTCTATACGTTGGATATACCTAAACTACTATAATGACAAGACGATACCCCTAATCTACGTGAATCACATGGACCCACTTGCCATGACACGTTACAAATGTAGTTTTGGGGTTGGTGCAGCGACGCCCACAGCCGGACAGGCAATGAAAATAGGCCGGGATATAGACGACGGCCCACCTCTGTCTCCGGCAGTGATAGTAGTAGTCTGAGAAGGCTGACCAGCAAGCAAGCTTCCACAGCATTCTGCTAAATCTTTCATCTTCCGTTCGTCGAGGGGATCTACCTGTGTTAGCTGCACAGATCCAAGGACAGGCACAGCTTCGTCAGCAGGCTCTGCTTGCATCAGCTGTACAAGTCCAGTGATTACCAAAGCTTCGTTTAAACATTCCTTCAAGGGCTTCATCTTCCGGCAACGGGATGACATTTTGAAGGTCACCGAAAAAGGATAATTTTTTTACTAGAAAGGGATAAAGTGGTAATGACAATGTCATTACCACAAACACCCCTTTTATAGATATAAAAAGGCATCATTACCCACATTGTTGAAGGTAATAATGATAATCATCAAAAGTGACCGGTTTCACATCAGGGCAGTCATAACGCTGTCTGCAGACCATTAATGGCTGTCAGGTGACGTCCAATGACGAAGCTCACTAGGCTAATGATTACTACCCCTAATTATGACAAGTGGACAACAAGCATGCACAAACAATAAATTAACAAAGATTAAACAAAGGTTCACATCATCAAAGGTGGGCAGTTACTTCCGCGAGAACGAAACAAGTTGACCTACACTATTACACTTTAAACTTAGTCTTCACCATCATAGTCAACTTTTTCAATATGCTCATCTTCTTCCTCTTCATGCTGCGTTCCGAATGTGACTTCACCACGTCTCGCAGCTTCCTCCCGCTCCGCCTCCTCGCGTTCCGCCTTCTCCGCCGCCTCGAACACGGCGTTGAGTTGCTTTGCTCCGTCAGGAAGCTGCGCACATTGCTCCACCACATCCATGACGGGGAGCGTTAACTCATGATAGGTCGCCACCTCGGCGTCATATTCCTCCTCGGCCTTGACATCGCGGTAAGGAATGTCTTCAAATGTATCTCTGCCCAATCAGAACTCGAAGCCTTGCTTAAAGCCAATAGTAGCGCCATACTGCTTGGATTTCTCAAGGAGGCGGGCGACAGATTGCACCACGGCAGGCTCCTCCTAGATATGTGTGAAAACCTGAATGAATAACAACTCAAAAACAATACGAAAATGGAAAAGCTCAAAAATGACTAAGTATGAGTCCCGAAAAAATCACCCCTTGGATGCCCTCGGTCATGAGCCATTCTAGATCCCGCTGTGTCTCGGCTTGAGTCTCTTGGACCGCATGCATCAGCTACTCAGCATTAATTTTGGCAGATTGAAGCCCCTCAGAATCAGCATCAAGGGAGGCCTTTTCATCCTTCAATACGCCAACCTCATGTTGGAGCATGCCGACATCAACCTCTAGAGATGACACCAGTGTAGACTGCCGAATCACTTCATTATCCCTCTGAGCTGCGTCTGCGCGGGCAGCAGCGGCCTTGGACCTTTCCTCCTCAAGCTCTTTGTCTTTGGCTTCAAGGAGGGACTTCCACTTCCCACCTTCATTCTCAAGCCGGTGAATATCAGCACGCTCTTTGGCAATTAAAGCATTAGTGGCCTTACAAGACGCCTTCCAGTCCTGGGCGGCCTTAATGTTGTAAGCCTCCAATGCCTTCACTTGGGCTTGGGCATCCGTAAGAGCTTTGGTTTGGGCAGTAGATTCCTTGTTGTGCCTGTCCACAACATTCTTGAAAGCGCGACGACGGGCTTCTAACTCCTGTTCAGCATCTAGGAGGGACTGATACTCCCGTCGTATTTCACTCATGGTTGTAGTCGCCATCGCCAACCCAGTAGCGCCGTCTTAGAGAAGAGCAAGCCTATCCCGCTTAGAAACATACTCGCGCTCAGCAGGGGGGATAGAGCCTCGTAACCACTCTTCATAGGTCGCCACTTGAAAGAAGCGATCGTCTTCGCGAATAGCCCCCTCAGGCTGATAAATGGGCCCATTGGGGACATCCATGCGGAACCCAGAAGAAGTTATCCTTGGGTTCGAGGGCTGCTGAGTATTCCCGCCGATAGGAACTGGCAGGTCCTTGGAAACCTTCTCCCTCCCATCACCTCCGGACCCCTCTCCGAAGGATGACAAAGAAATCACATCTGCGGGATCATAAGTGCCCGCAATAGCCAGAACCTTTTGGGTCCCCACTAAGAAATGGAGAAGTAGGATGAACCGCAAGCTCGGTGGTTGACCTCTCAAACTGTGCACGCACCCGCTCCGCCGATTCGGCCGCCAAGCGGGCTTTGTCCTCTTCCTCTTTCCTCATTTACTCATCCTGAGCCTCCCTTTTCCGGGCTTCATCATCACGAGCCCTCTCTATCTATTCCCTTTTTCCGACTTCAACATAATCACCACTATCACTGATGCCTTTGCTCGACTTTTGGGGCTTTGACGGAATAGGGACAGTCTTCGTCGCTGACCCACTAGCCTTGGGGGCTGATTGGAGGAACCAGTTCCGCTGCCTTCACCTACATGATTCCGAGGCTGGTGAGTCAAGGAGAAAGACTCATCTTAGGACTCTTCATCTGAAATAAACATAATGTTCTCCCCGCTGGCGGATACCGCATTCAGGTGGCGGGGGTTAACGGGAACTTCACCTATACAGAAGAAATGGCCAGGGAAGTCTTTCACATTCACCTCCACAAAATTCTTGAGCGTTTGCTCTACCAATGGCTCCTCACCATCGTGGAGGGGCTCCCACACAAACTTGCCCACCATCCCAGGAACAATCGATAAGAAACAACTCCTCTCTACGCAGAATAACAACAAGATATTACACAAAAAGCATTCGACATTGAAACATGTAAACACTAAAAAATAAAAAGACAAAAGAGAATACCTTCTCCGATAACATAGAAATGCGGATTCTGGTTCGCCCGACCGCCGATACGGCTCACCCCATCCATCAACAGCGCCTCGGACTTCACCTCAGCCATATCTATGGAGGTCACTTGCTCTATGATCTTATCGTACCAATCGAAATCCGCGTAGTTCAGGATCGCAAAGTCTCTCAAGTTTGAATTAGCAGGAACCACTAGCCACTGCAGCGGAACGGGAACAACACCCTGCTTGATGAAGAAGAATTTCCATTTCCAGTTGTGCATGCTTCGTGGCGGTTCATTGCTAACTAGCTTGATTTTGCTACGCATGTTGAAGGATTACCATTGGGGCCCAGTCTGTGCAAAGCGGTAAAAAGCATTGAACATATTGAAAGTTGGCTCAACACCCTACGAACGGCACACGAACTCGAAGTGTACCATCCGCGTCATCCCTAACGGTGTCATCTGGGTCAGGTGGCAGCCGTAATGGAGCAGTAGGTCACAAAGGAACCTGGTGGTCGGCAGCCGGAAACCGGCAAACTGAAAGTGAGCAGCATATAGTGCCATCCTACCTGGACCGCCGTGCAAGATAGTTTCCCCCTTGGCCGGAAGGGTGAGCTCCCAACTGGCCGGAATCTTATACTGAACAAGAAACTGTTCATATAGATCCCTCCTCCACTTGATGGGAGCATCATCCATGGCCACAGGATCTTTCTTGCCTTTCGTCTCAGCATCAGACAAATTTAAGATTAATGATAGGAAAAACGAAGATCATGCGAAAGAAAAGAAAGTGGCCAGAAAGTTCCCGGAAACTAAGAACGTCGTGGGAAAACTTGCAGATCGTTTGCAAAATGTACAAATTTTGGATTTTCTGAAATTTATGCTAGAACACACCAAAAATCTTTTTAAGTTTTGTATATATGAAGAAAATGAAAAATTTTAAATCAGTTAAACATTTTGTGATTTCCGGTGAGATGATCATATAAGTTTATGAGAAACCTGATCACACCATTGATCTTTAATATATTTATCATTAAAGACAATGTGTGATATGGCAATTGGTGATATTGTGATCCACATAGCTCACCTGTAGACCGTTATGCAGTGCTTTAAAATGGTATGCCTTAGGTGTATTAAAACTAACAAGCTTATGGTTCCCACGCACACGACATGAGCCGTATCAAGGAATTTGCACAAGGGTTCGTCGTAACCCGTGATTATGCCAATGTTATCCGTTATTTTACAAGATACGAAGCACAGAGGTGTACATGTCAGCAAATCAATGCTACAAAGTAACTTGTGCACACGTACCAGGTTGAGGCTGATATCAAACATGATTTTCATCATAAATTATATACGATGCATTAAATGATCTTTGATCATTGTTATACATTAAGTTCCTCAATTCGGTAACTTGTAGGTTTTGGCATATTAACTCTTTTTGCAAATATCTTGATTGAATCTAGGTCTGTAAATCAATATGACAAAAGATCAATCAAGATACCCCAGATACCAATTAATATAACGACCCGAAACCTAAGATTTTGGCAACCCTATCAAACGAAATTACGGTACTAAGACCATATGCCCATGAGGTGTTCAGCCACTAGCGAGTAGTTCATTATGTTTGTATCACTAAGGCATGCAGTAATAAGTCTACGAAGCCTACTAGCACATCACACAAAATCAACACACGCCTTATGTAAAACTTACAATTCTTTAGCATGTGTCAGATTCTCACTAATGTACTGTCATTTCCTCTTTTTCTCCTGGAAAATCATTTTT